>JAWDJE010000010.1:1200000-2400000 GCA_035047345.1 Bradypodion ventrale | reverse complement strand
CAAGGGTCATAAAATAATTCCCCCTGCATAAATAAAAGCAGGAAAACTTTGTGTGCAGCCTATGAAATCTCTATACATTATTTTATGGTTCATTATGGCTTATATCTTGAATTGCATATATATGAGGGGAGGGCACCAAAAACTTTTAAGTGCTTAGGGTCTCTAAGGGTCTTCATCCACCCCTGCTCCTGGGTAGGGTAAGGGGGCTGTGTTGGTGCGGGTGAAGTTGTGTCTCTCCCCAGGGATTGGTGAGTGGCACCTCCTGTGGTCGAAGCCTCTTTAATCACTAAATGAAAAAATAGTGCTGATTTCGGTGAGAAATCAAGGAGAAACCAAAGGATTGTGTTCCCCCTTCCCTTTCCAGCTAAAGTTACCCTTCAGGGCATTGACAGAGATTCCACCCAGAATGGGGTTCGAACCCACCACAACTGGGTCTAGAAGAGGCAGCTTCTGCCTCCACTGCCTCTGGATGGAAATGCTTTGTCTAAAATTCAATCCAGCAAACACACATATGTACCTCTCTTTTCTTCCAGATGTTATTCCAGAACATCAGGAGCAACCTGGTGGAGCTTCTCCAAGGGTTCCTGGAGGAGGACCCGAATGCAGCCCATCTGTTTTCTATCTTGGATGTAAGTATAAGAGTTAGAAATTGGCCTTAAAAGAAGCCCCTGGAGAGAGGCCACAGTGCTGTGGCCAGAAGCGAACAGGGTGGGCTGTTGGGGTCCTGGGTGAAGATGACCTGAGGAACTGAGCAGGCAAGGGACAAGAGTGGTTGTCGTCATCTCCAAGTAACTGGGCAGCCATTTCCATTGCCAGTTGAAGTCAACATGTCTTGGTAAGACTGGAAAGTGTGGTTCTCCCAGGAAAAGAGGTGAGCTCCATAATGGCGGTGAGTGGCAGGGGAAGCCATGGTGTTGTAGAAAGTGTTTATCAGAGCACAATTGTTAACATCCATCTTCATCCTACAGAACATCTGCAAGTGGTTTCACGCGACGGAGGCCCCGGAGAGAGTCTGGGCATGTCAGACCACTGCTACCTTGCTCAGGCACGCAACTCTCTTGGAGGGATTTGAGGTAAGGGCCTTTTGGGTTGGCTGAAGCTTGGTTTCCAAAGTGCTGCAAAGCTCTTGGTGGGGGTGGGGTTGGAGTGGGGGTTTGAGACCGTTAGTTTGTGGGATGCACCTGTGCTGGGAGTCAGAAGTGAGTTTGCAGCCAGACAGACATGAAAAACACAATGATCCCATGTGCTTAAAAATGTCACCCTTCCTTCCCAACAGAACGAGGACCTCCCAGTTCTTGGGCGCTTCATTGTAGAACTCAGCCTTAAGATAACTGATGCGATAAAGCGGGTCGGCCATCATGCCAGGGAAGCCCTGGACCACTTGTATGAGTTGCTATTGCACCAGAAAGGCAATAATTTCCAAGATGCGAAGAATCTCTGGTGTTGTGAGCCACAAATGGACTGGCAGTCCATCTCATACAAGAATACTGTGCGTGTGAGCAAGGTAAGGAAATGACCTCTGGATTGGGTCTCTAGGAAGGTGGGGATGGTGCCCCCTTGTCTTTCTGCTTGGACAGTCAGGTGCACAAAGTGAGGAGGGTTGGCATCCATTTGGAGGAGCTCTGACTTTCTTGGCCACTTGGGTGAAGAAGGGCATGATGGCGGCCTGGACAGGAGGAGGCTTCCAGTCAAAGGAGCTTCCTGGCCATGAGATATGGTCCACCATGGATCTGGTGGAGGACCATCAGAAACTGGGGATTGCCCAACCGATGGCATAAATCTACAAATTTGGCTCAATTAAATTAAAAGTTGTAGTAGAGGACTACAGAAGGTGCCCACCCTCTTCTTCCTTTCTATCGCCCTTCCCTTCTAGGTGTTTTGGGAGCTCCTGTCTGTAGGGCAGAGATCCGCACTCGTGGAGACTGCCCTGAAGGCAGTCTGCCAACCCTTGCCCCACATGTCCCACCCAGCACTCCTCATTTTGTACTCAGTCTGTGGATTGGAGGAAGAGATCCTGAGGGAGAATGTGAGTTTCGGTGGCTGGGACTCCTTCCCAAGGCCTGGACCTTGCATGGGGCATGGGGTGGGGGGACGGAGGGATGCCGAAGGGGCTCTGGAGCTAAGGAATTCTCCCAATCTTTCCCAGGCACAGGACACGGCAGAAAACATCAGGCAGCATCTGCCCAAATTCCGGCAGGCCAGGAAGAGGCAGGAGGAGGGAGAGTTGAAGAAACTAAAGGCAAGGAAAGGTAAGATGGTTTCCAAAGAAAACCATTGGGAAATAGTCCATTGGGATCAGCCCATCTTTGCTATGCAACACTTTCTCACAAGGTCTTGCTTCTCTTTCTCTAGAGGACTTAATAATCGAGGACATTGAAGATGAGGAGGACTTCTAATGGATTCCATGAAGAAAATACCCAGCTCTTCTTTGAAGCATCCCTGCATATATATGAGGGGAGGGCACCAAAATCTTTTAAGTGCTTAGGGTCTCTAAGGGTCTTCATCCACCCCTGCTCCTGGGTAGGGTAAGGGGGCTGGGTTGGTGCGGGTGAAGTTGTGTCTCTCCCCAGGGATTGGTGAGTGGCACCTCCTGTGGTCGAAGAAATTGATCCTAAGAAGGATTGTGTAGGGTGTACGGGCATTTTCCCTCCCTCCATGCCAAAGAGAACCAGATCCATCCCTGTCCTACTTCCTCACACATTTCCCCACCTCTGCTCCATGGTCTTTGATGAGACCTGAAAGGCTCCCCTTGGGGGAGGATGGAGTTTTGCATGGTCAAGGCCCCCTCCCCTCCTGGCAGATGGTCTCATGCATCCTCTCTCCTCTTGACAGCCAATCGAAGCCAAATACTCCTCGGGAGGTGGAGACCCACATCCTTGGCGTAGTCCTCCGTGTAGTGGCCAGCATGGAGGAGCCACGCCAGGGTACCAACGAACAGGTATAGTCTTCTTGAGTTCCTTCCTACACACCCCATGCCCCAAGGTAGGGTGACTGGTTCAGCAGCAGCCTGTTGACTGGGATCCTGGGTTTTTCTCCGCTGCAACATTTGTCACCTGGAGTATCATAGAAATGTTACTTTTGGTTTTCATTTATAATTTATTTGCCTTCTATAAATATTTTATACATTTAAAAAAAAACAATGCAAAGCCTAGGAAAGAGGGATAGAACATAGGTCCATGCAATATGAAAAATCAATAAATTCTTTTATTTGTTTATTTTATTTATTTACTAGCAGGGATGCCTGGCTTCGCTCGGGTGGTACCAACCCAGCTAGCTGAGTGCCAGTGTTGCCCAGGAAACCCATTGGCCAGGGGTGGGCCTGTGATGTGAGCTTGGCGATGACATCACAATCCCCCCTGGTTTGGCCTAGCACTGGGCAGACACAAACCCTCCTGTCGAATATACCCCCCTTTGCAGATTAATTTAGGGGGCAAACCCCCCCCCCATGAGCTTCGGGACCCTGACAGTGACCTGGTCATGTGTACAAGGTACATGTGTGCTGAATCTCACAAAGCCCAATCACAAAGCCCAACTTTGTGTGATCCGCCAGTTGTGCCCGCTCCTGGACCGGGACTCTTTGCTCATGGTCACGCATGCTCTGGTCACCTCCAGACTTGACTATTGTAATGCGCTCTACATGGGGCTGCCCTTGATAGCCAAAACTGGTCCAGAATGCGGCTGCTAGGGTTGTGATGGGGTGCGGGCAGTATGCCACTGCTTTGGGAGCTGCACTGGTTGTCGGTGTGCCTCCGAGTGCAATTCAAGGTGCTGGTTGTTGTGTTCTAAGGGTTTTACCTTCCACATGGATTACAATGTATCTGAACCAATGTAACCTTGCCTATAGCAACAAAGTAACCTTCAGCTGCATCATATGAACCCTGCAATAGGACGCGAGCTAATGACCACCAGCTGGCAGCAGCGAGCGTCCAAGCTCTCTTGGTCCGAACTCATCAAAGGCAACAGCGCGGGAAGCTTTCCCGCCACCACCTACACCTGGACAAGAAGGGCGTGACCCGCAATGACGTCACGCAGACAGTAGCCAATGGGCTACCATGGCACCACGTTCAAATGTATTACCACTGTATATAAAGAGCTATCGATCCGCCATTACCTCATGTTCCCTCTGTCCACGATGTAATAAACCTGAGTTAACCCAGCCCGAGGCTGTGTCCTGTGTTTTGGTTTTCATACACTAAACTGGTGATGACCTTTAAAGCCCTACATGGTAGTGGGCCAGGGCACTTAAGAGACCGCATCACCCAAGGACATCTGCCCACCCCACTAGAGCGGACCGGAGGGGCTCTCTCATAGTCCCATCTGCCAGAGAGGCTCACCTCTCTAGCAACAAGGAGGAGGGCCTTCTCTGTGTCCGCTCCGGTCCTGTGGAACCTCCTGCCAACTGAACTTCATCTCCAGGCAGAGCTTTTATCCTTCCACAAGAGCATTAAGACCTGGCTGGCGCAGCGGGGGGGGGGCGGCTGGGGAGAAAGCCACCCTATGCTGGCTTGTTTAAGTATCGCCCGGGCTGTCGGCTTTTGGGAAATCTTGTGATGCATCTTTGGAGGGCATTTTAATTTTTTTTTTAAATTTTAAACAAATCTAATTTTAATGCTTTTTAAATGTTTTTGTAAAGTTTTTATTTGTTTTATGTGTAAGCTGCCCGGAGACGCCTTGGCGAGGGGGGCAAGGTGGTAGAAATGTGAGTGATCGATAAATAAATAATTGTATTTCATGCTTTGAAGAAGATGCTAATTAACTTGTGAACTACCCAGCAAGTGGACCAAGTGCTATTGGGCCGGTTTAGAAGTGTCATTGTTACTGGGATTTTAATGCATATATGACAAAATCTGGGAGATATGGCATCCCAACGCTTGCAGAATCAAAAGAACCTTCTGGATAGATACTCTTAACAGAGCTTAATGAGGATGGGGTAGCCCAAATATGAAAAAATATATATGATGTATCCAATCAAAGGATGAATATTCCCAATACAGTAAAACCCCGACTTACAAACGCCTCGAGTTTCATAAAATTCGACTTTCATAATGATTTTGTACTAAAACCATGTCCCGATTGACACGGTTTCCTATTGGTTTGCTTCGATTTACATTAAAAAATTCATTTTTCCTATAGTTTTGCTTTGAGTTACGTAAAAAATAATAATTTTTCCTATGGGTTTGCTTCGATTTACATTTTAAAAAATCATTTTTCCTATGGGTTTGCTTCGATTTACATTTAAAAAATCATTTTTCCTATGGGTTTGCTTCAATTTACATTTTAAAAAATCATTTTTCCTATGGGTTTGCTTCAATATACATTAAAAATTCATTTTTCCTATGGGTTTGCTTCGATATACATAAAAAATTCATTTTTCCTATGGGTTTGCTTCGATTTACATTTTAAAAAATCATTTTTCCTATGGGTTTGCTTCAATATGCATTAAAAATTCATTTTTCCTATGGGTTTGCTTCGATATACATAAAGAATTCATTTTTCCTATGGGTTTGCTTCGAGTTACATATTTTTTTCCCTATGGATTTGTTTCGAGTTACAAAAAAAATCGATTTAAGCAAAAGCCTACAGAATGGACTTTTTTTCGTAAGTAGGGGTTTTACTGTACAATAAAAAAGAACACATGAGTTGATTTGGGAAGACTTTGAATTATCTGAAATGAAGGGTATACCTAAAAGTTGGGTTTTTTTAAAAAACAAAAAACAAGAAGGCAGAAATAATAAAAGCTATAAGAAATCCATTCTGTACTCATCAAATTTGGGTCTTAGGCGTTACCTATTAGATCAAGAGGTTCAGGTGGACCTTACAAAACCCCACTGGCCAGGCCAGCCCTGAATCTGAACCTGGGAGCCTGAATGGACCCTCATCCCTGCCACCACCCTTCCTGCCAGGCATGGATCTGGGGGACGGGGTGGGTGGGGGTGGGGGGGACCTGGCCGTGTGGCAGTTGAGAGTGACCGTTGGGCCCAACGGTCAGAAGGTGGACAGGATTCTATTACATCCCCTTTGCTTATTAATTGGGTAATGTTAGTCTGTGTCGTTTTAATTGTTTGTTTTCTATGACTTATAGTTGTTAACTGCCCTATAGTGGAATATTTTCCTGATGGGTGGCAAAAAACTAACTAGCTAACTAGCTAGCTAGCTAACTAGCTATCCCTTCTTTTAGCTAGCTAGCTAGCTAACTAACTAACTAACTAAACAAGCAAGCAAACAAACAAACAAATGGCACAGTGGTTACACTGCTGTCCTGCAACCAAAAGAGTTGTATGTTTGATCCTGACCAGAACTCAAGGTTCACTCAGACTTCCATCCTGCCAGGGTTGGTAAAATGAGTACCCAGCATGTTGGGGGGATGCTCACTAACTTGTGAACTGCTCAGAGAGTGCACGAAGCACTATGGCGTGGTATATAAGTGTGATTGCTTGAGAGAGAGAGAGAGAGAGAGAAAGAAAAGACAGACAGACAGGGAGGGAGGGCATTGCATGTTCAGGGATTAGGTAAAGGTAAAGGTCACCCTTGCTCGAAAGCCAGTCGTATCTGACTCTAGGGTTCAGTGCTCATCTCTGTTTCAAAGCCAAACAGTCACAGCTGTCTGCTTCTGCAGACGTTTCCGTGGTCATGTGGCAGGCATGACTAGACACCGGAGTGCACGAAGTGCTGTTTACCTTTCCCACCGAAGTGGTCCCTATTTCTGCTAGATTGGCAGGAGCTGGGACAAAGACGGGTGCTCACTCCGTCGTGCAGTACTTGGGTTTTGAACTGCTGACCTCCGGCCTCACAGTCAGTGTCTTAGCTTTAGCCACTTGAGCCACTGCAGTCCCATTTAGGGATTAGCCATAGGCTTTCCCTATTCTTTCTCTCTTCCATGGTCAAGAGTGAGGAGTGACCGGAAGATCTCTGGCCATCTGAATGAGTGAGTTTTCCAGCAAAACAGTCTCAGTAGGTTATCCTATGGGGGTGGCTGGAATGAGTGGGTTCAAACACACCCCTCCCTTCAGGACCCAAACAATTTTTGGACCCTTGACCAAACCCTCCCTGGTGACCTCCTGGAACGTCATTGGGACCTCAAGAAAGGGGAAATTATCTCCACAATTTTACTCCTCTCCTTTGCCCCCATTTGGGGGAAGAAAGAGAGAGAAAGAAATGTATGGTGAAATCCCTTTTCATCCTCATCCAAGAGAAACCTTGTTTCTTGGATCCCTTCTTTTAAGTAGTTTAAAAGTAATCTTCTCAGCTGCAAACAACATCTGTTTCTTTCCAACATCTGACTGCAGGATTCCCATCGGAAACAAAGGCCCACAGAGACCCAAAGGATGAATTTGAATAGGCAATTGGAGTGGGGCAACCGCCTGGTACATGAAGAGGAGATGGCTTTCCCCTCTCAGATGACAGAATCGTCCACCCCGTGTCCCTGTTTCGTCCTGTCCTTTAGCCCCGATGTCTTCCAACAGAAGATCGAGGACCTCCTGTTCCTGGGCCAGGTACGTTGCCCACCTGAGCCTTGAAACGGTGGATGAAATGAAGCAAGCTGGTGCTCACATCCGGCCGGGAAGGAATCTACCAGCTTTATACGTTGCTCCTTCACCTGAGAACGATGCTCAAAAGGCTGAGAGAGGAAGCAAAGAAATCCTATGGGATTCCTTTCTTTTGCTGGCAACAGAGAAAGAGATGGCAAAAGGGGAGAAGCAGGAGGAGACCCTAAGGATTCACTTTATGCTACTTTCAGTTTCTTAGGGTCGCAGTGAAGGACTAAAGAAGGTAACCACCCTCTTCTTTCTTCCGAGGTGTTTTGGGGGCTCCTGTCTGCAGGGCAGAGAGCCGCGCTCACGGAGACTGCTCTGCAGGCAGTCCACCAACCCTCACCCCACATTTATGACCACGGGATGCTGGTTCTGTATATCATCTTTGGACAGAGGGACAAGTTCCTGGGGAAGGAGGTGAGTTTCTGTCTTGACTTGGTGGCTGGGATTCATTCCCAAGGGTTCATTCCCTTGTGTTGGGAGCATGGGGTGGAGGAGGGAGGGAGGGAGGGATCCCAAACGTCCTGTGAAGTTTAGGAATTCTCCCAATCTCTCCAGGCATGGGACATGGAAAAAATAAATAAATGATAATATCAAAGTGCATCCCTTTAGTGTATGAGAACCAAGACACAAGAACAGCCGAAGGATTGGCTTAACACATCTTTATTGCATGGTGGTCCGGGGGAACATGTGGTAATGGTGGACGAACAGCTCAATATATACAGTGGCTATACATTTGAATGTGGCTCCACGATAGCCCATTGGCTACCGCCCGCGTGACGACATCCCTGGTCACGCCCTTCTTGTCCAGGTGCGGTAGTGGCGGGAATCTTCCCGCGCTGGAGTTTTTGCGTAATTGGAACCATATGAGCTGGACGCTCGCTATTGCCACCTAGTGGTTACTAGCTTGCGTCCTATTACAGAAGTTTACAGTGTTACAGTTGATGGGTGTTACATTGTTGCAAAGGCATAGTATTAGGAACACAACAATCCCCCAAAATTCCTGAAGCTCTGGAAGCAGCAGGTGGAGAAGCAGAAATTAACCGGAGGAAATGGGAAAATGATTTTCCAAAGAAAACTGGTGAGAAATATTCCATTGAGATCAGCCCATGCAACACTTCTCATGAGGTCTAACTTCTCTTTCTAATCGAGGACCTTAAGGAGGAGGAGGAGGACATCTACTGATCCACAAATTCCATGAAGGAGTTACCCAAACTGCCCAACTGCAATTCTTTGAAACAGCCTTCCTATTAACTGGCCACCCAACCTGCCAGACATTCATTCTTCACCACCACCCGTCGTGAAGGCACCACGTCCTTCTTGGACTTTGTCCGTGTGATTTCCTCACCCTACATCTGCTCTGGCTGAACCGATGGATGTCCTCAACCATCCCTGCTTCCGATCTCGGCGGAATCTCAAAGAGTACAAAGGAGCTGTTTTGGATTCTCCTAATCTCTCCAGGCACAGGACAGGACATGACAAAAAAACATATATATCAGAGCGCATCTCCCCAAATTCCTGAAGCTCAGGAAGGAGCAGGAAGAGGAGGAAGAGATGAAATTAATGGCCAGAAATGGGAAGATGGTTTCCAAAGAAAACGGGAGGGAAACATTCAATTGGGATCAGCCCGTGTGTGCAGTGCAGGACTTCTCATGAGGTCTCCCTTTCTAGAAATGGACATGTTTATATTAAATTATTTAATGGTGTAATGCTGTACTGACTATTTTTTATTTGTTTCTCCAAATTATGGGATCCAAGGCAGCTCACGAATTAGTTTTTCTAAAAAAATCCAATGACAGGAAAATTATGTCATTAAAAACTATTTAAGACACAGAATGATTAGGTAAAGGTCTCGAAAGCTAGTCGTATCCGACTCTAAAGTTCAGTGCTTATCTGTTTATAGCCAAAGAGCCAGTGGCCTCTGTGTCTGCAAACATTTCTGTGGACACGTATGTAAGTATGTATGTGTTTGTTTGTTTGTTTGTTTGTTTGTTTGTTTGTTTGTTTGTTTGTTTGTTTGTTTGTTTGGTTGGTTGGTTGGTTGGTTGGTTGGTTGGTTGGTTGGTTACCCTTATATGCCACCCATGTGGGTAATCTTCCCACTTCCCAATTAAAATAAAATAACCATAGAAATATTTTAGCATCCTCCAAAAAGCAGAAACTTCCCCAAAACTTCAGTTTCCAAGAGGAATGAGAGCTGCACTAGGATGATCTCTTTCACAACTTTCCCCTCCACACGGGCTACAAACTTGGTTTTCTTTTTAAAACAACAACAACACTGAGACCTTCTGCACCAAAGTACACCTTTGGACACTGGTAAACTCTGTAAGTGTCAAGAACCGTAAAACGTGGAACCCGGGATGAAGACATTTTCACATTTCATTTGACAGCAGAGGCAAATCTGAGGTGTTTTGGGTGAACAAATAGACAAGAGGCTGCCCTCTTGGGAGCCATCACTGTTTGAAGCCAGCCAAGGCTCCTCCTGGCATTGTGATATGACCTCCATTGTGATACATCCTCCATGGCGACCAATGGTTCTGGTGTGGCACAGTGTCGCCGGGAGCCTTCATTTCTCTTTTTACTTTGGTGGAGAAAGAGTGAAAATGTGAGTGGCAGGTCTTGGCATCTTCTAGCTTGTAGTTTGCTCACAAAGGGGGGGTACAACAGAGGGGGTGGTGTGGGGGTCCCATATCATGCTGAGAAAAGAAGGAAAGGGGTGGAAGGAAGGAAAATGGTAGCATCTGGATGGTGGTGGGGGATGATTTTCCACCTTCCCCATGAGATCGGGGTAGGTCAGAGGGGGACAGTGATGGCCAACCTTGGCACTCCAGGTGTTCTTGGACTTCAATTCCCAGAAGCCCAAGTCAGCACTCCTGCTGATAAGGGTTTCTGGGAATTGAACTCCATGAACAGCTGGAGTGTCAAGGTTGGCCATCACTGGTCTAGGATAACAGTAGGAGACATGGAGCCAAGAAGCCTCTTCTGAAGCTTCCCAGTGCCATAAAACTGGAAGGTGGGTCCGTCTGTCCTTCAGCTTCAAATTAATCTCAGGTTCTTCCTTGCTTTGTCTTCAACTAAGACTAACTGTGGGAAGTGCCCCCTCCATCTGTTGCTCCCTTTTCAATCTGGGTGGGGGTGGGGGACACCTTCAGCGTTCTCTTGAGTATCTTGGTTTTCTAGCCCTGGTAACATTATACCTCTTCCACAATCCCCCAACCATCTGCAGCAAACCCCTGCAGATGAGGAGGACCCTTGACTTCCCTTTCTCATCTTGCCCTGTCCTGTTCTAGGTTTTCAAGGGTGAGAAAGCTTTGCCAGCATTGGGGCGAAGGCATGAAGCAGGGAGCAGGAAGATGCTGGCGCTCCTGGAGGCCTCCCTGCTTCAAACGGAAGATCCAGCCTTCCCCAGATTCAGAGGAGTCATCCAGCCAAGACAATTTACCTTGCGTTTCCAGCTCCAGCAGGTCCTCAGGTAGGATCCACAGGGTCAGGAAAGGAATGGTGCACAGGACTATTGGTGACCACAGAACCATGGAGATCAGCCCTCCACGCACTCCTCTTCCTTGACCCTTGGAAAGCAGAAGGGCTTCCTTTTGTGTCAATGAGCAGGTGGTACTTAATAAATGGTGGGTTGGGTTGGGTTGGGTTGGTGGGACTGGACCAGTGTTTTTCAACCTTGTATTTTTGGACTTCAATCCCCAGAAGCCTAACTCAATCCCCCAAACCACTGATCAACCAATCTACTGACTTAGGCTTCCGGGAATTCAACTCCCTCTGTGGAGCTTGGGCCCCACATTGGGAATCACTGGGATAGAGGGAGTGAGCAATGCAACCCACTTTAGTGGCCATGCTTTCCCCATAACTTCTCTGAGAGCCAGGCACAGAACGCTCCACCGGCCAGGGGATTTGGAGTAAGGGAAGGAGAGGGACCGACCTCTCCTGGAGGAATCTAGATCTCTTTGTCAAAAGGGAGCAAGAAAAAGACAAGCTAAGACTTGTGGTACCATGTTTTGGCATTAACCGAGGTATTACTGTATCTGGAATGGATACGGCACCAAAAGAAGAAGAAGTGAATGGGCCCATCTGGGAGAAAAGGATCTCGCCCACCAGACCTACAAATCCAACTGGTGTTTCCTTCCCAATGCCCAATCAGAAAATGCGGGATATTCAGCCCAAGATGGGTAGGAGAGAGAAATCTCTCAAGAGGTACAGGAAGAGTTTCTACTCAACTGGAGTTCCATCTTTTCTCCCGGGTTGCCTGAGAGAAGAAGCCAAGCCCTGCTTGGACAACGGAAGGAGAGAGCTTCTTCTGCCTCCATCAACTCTCTATGTTTCGCCCCACAGGCTTCTATGGATCCTCCATAAGCAGCATGGCGTGCTCCATCTCGTCCTCCATGGACTCCATGGAGGTTGCTATCCGAGCAGGTGATTGGTGTGGTGCAGTCTCCTTGTATATGGAGAGGAGAGAGAAGCAAGAGGATCAATGCGATTCTTCCTCCATGGTGGGTTTTCCCCCTTGAAGAGCAGAATAGTCCACCCCTGCTCCTGTTTTGTTACGTTAGTCTCCCTGGGAAGGGTTCTGTGGTGAACCTATGGCATTGAGCACTCGGAGCTCTCTCTGTGGGCACACGCAGTCGCCCCAGCACACAGTTTGCCCTGCCCCTCTGCCCAGCAGCCCAATGGGAACGCTTCCTCCCTCCTCCCAGCACAGAGTTCGCCCTGCCCCTCTGCAGTGTGGACAGCAGCCTGTTGAGTTTGGGCACTTGGTCTCTAAAAGGTTCGCCACCACTGTGCTAGACTTTGAGGTCTGAGCAATCAGGCCAGGAATGAAAGCTGCCAACTCAGGGAGGTGTGAACATCTTCATTTGGGAGAGTCCTAAAGGAATTCTTACCCCAACCCCGCCAGTTCAGGAGGTGTCATCTGTAGCAACCAGGTTGGCTTGAAGGATATGGTCCAATGTTGGACCAAAGCTCAGCCATCTTGGGAAACTCCCCATCTTCAGTTCTGGGGACTCCGTGAGTAGGAAGCGGGGAGCTCTGCTGTATCCTGCTCCCCGACAGAGACAGAGAGACAGAAGACAGAGACAAAGACACACCGAGAGACAGAAGGACAGACAGACAGACACACACACACACACACACACACACACAGAGCCCTCCTGGCTAAGAGCTAAACTCTCTTTCCACTTTCAGACTGAGTCAAAGGAGGAGGAACATCACATCCGCTTTCTGACAACCGTTGCCAGCTGCTGTGAAGAGGCGCAGATGAGAGGAGAGGAGCCACTTCAGCTGGCATATACAAAAGCGGATGTGATCAACGCCATCTTGGTGAGTGACAAGGGAGTCGGGGTGTGTGTGAAAATCTAGGCACTCGCCACAACTCCCTCTCTCAGCCCCAGAAAGGCCATCTTCAGGGTTTCTGGTTCTGGACCATCCCAGGCCAACCTCACCCACTTGAGATACTTGGTGTTAGCACTGGGTTGGCTTGCAAGAGAGGAACCTAAAGCAAGGTGGCAGAGGAAGTGGTAGCCCCACTCCGCAGGAGGTCCTGGGGCTTCCACTAGGTCAAGGTGAGCTCAATTTGGGGGAGGGGGAGGCTGCATGGGAGAAGGGAAGGGTGAGGGAAGGTAGGATGGCATTTGCAACAGAGGAGAGCCATGGAGCCCTCAGAGGAGCCCCTCCATGTGGCCTGGGAATGGATGGTGTTGGCTCTCCATGGGCTTCTGGAGAGCAGGAGAGCTGTTCAACACCCTCTAGATGGGAAGTGTGGCTAGAGGATGAGGATGAAGATGGATGGATGGGGGTGAAGAAGACCTCCTTGGGGGACGGAGACTGAACCTCTCTCCTTCTGCCCTTCCTTGGTCTCTTCTAGGAGGTGTTGGAACAGGAGGAGTCACACAAGATACCAAGTAACATCTTGCAATGTGCCTTGGTGACTCTGTATCACCTGAGGTAGACCTCCTGGATGGATTGCGGGTGGTGGTGATGGTGGTGTTAACCATTAAGCAAAATAAGCATGTGCATAAGGGCATCAAAGGAAGGGGACACCACAGACATTTTCCATAGCCGAATTTACCATGGGCCATGTGGTGCAATCCTGCAAATGGTGCAGCTGAACTAGGATCCACAAGAGGGGCCCACATTAAATGGAAAAAAAAATAGGTAGAGGTAAAGGTCACCCTTGCTCGAAAGCCAGTTGTATCCAACTCTAGGGTTCAGTGCTCATCTGTTTATAGCCAAAGAGCCAGCACTATCTGCATCTGCAGACGTTTCTGTGGACATGTGGCAGGAATGACTAGACACCGGAGTACACGGACTGCTGTTTGCCTTCCGACCAAAGCGGTCCCTATTTATCTACTTGCAATTTCTTGCTTTGGAACTGCTAGGTTGGCAAGAGCTGGGGCAGAGACGGGTGCTCACTCCATCGTGCAGGACTCAGGTATCGAACTGCTGACCTTCCAGTCTTCGAGTTCAGCATCTTAACCACTTGAGCCACTGCAGTCCTAAATGAAAAAAAAGTGTGCCAATATGTACAATAATAACAAGAGCACTCAGAGAATGCAGACCTCCACCAAGGGTCATAAAATAATTCCCCCTGCATAAATAAAAGCAGGAAAACTTTGTGCGCAGCCTATGAAATCTCTTTACATTATTTTATGGTTCATTATGGCTTATATCTTGAATTGCATATATATGAGGGGAGGGCACCAAAAACTTTTAAGTGCTTAGGGTCTCTAAGGGTCTTCATCCACCCCTGCTCCTGGGTAGGGTAAGGGGACTGGGTTGGTGCTCAGTCTGTGGATTGGAGGAAGAGATCCTGAGGGAGAATGTGAGTTTCGGTGGCTGGGACTCCTTCCCAAGGCCTGGACCTTGCATGGGGCATGGGGTGAGGGGACGGAGGGATGCCGAAAGGGCTCTGGAGCTAAGGAATTCTCCCAATCTTTCCCAGGCACAGGACACGGCAGAAAACATCAGGCAGCATCTGCCCAAATTCCGGCAGGCCAGGAAGAGGCAGGAGGAGGGAGAGTTGAAGAAACTAAAGGCAAGGAAAGGTAAGATGGTTTCCAAAGAAAACCATTGGGAAATAGTCCATTGGGATCAGCCCATCTTTGCTATGCAACACTTTCTCACAAGGTCTTGCTTCTCTTTCTCTAGAGGACTTAATAATCGAGGACATTGAAGACGAGGAGTACTTCTAATGAAGAAAATACCCAGCTCTTCTTTGAAGCATCCCTGCTTCTGATCTCGACAATCTGAAGGAGCACAAAGGAACGGCTTAGACCCTGAGTTTTTATTATTATTAGTATTAAACAAAACAACCTACTAAAACAAAAAAGATAAAATATACAATGGAACTGAGAGTGACCAACCCTGAACTTTACAGCAGGGACAATGCAAATTGGAGACACCTTTTCACTTCGATGCCGAAAATCCTTCAAACCTCTAGGATCCACCATCCAAAAGTTGCTATTGGCACCAATGGAAAGAGTCTGATTCCTGTGTTGTATTCATTGGTGCATACCACTCTCCACTCCCTGTGCATTATGTGTTCTACAGTGTCTCCTTCACCCTAAAGAAAAAGGACACTCATGTTCTTCCTCTTGGAAAGTTTTTTTTTGTTGTTGTTGCAGTTGTTGCAGATCATCAAGCTGAAAACCTGCAGGCACTCGTGGTGTCCTTTCATTGAACACTTCAAAGCTTCCCAAGAGTCTCAAGAATTACACCAAGATGTGAAGAAGTGACCTCCATCTTGGACCTTTTCCATGTTTCTTTCTCATCCTACATCTCCTCCTACTGAACTGAAGGTCAACTCAGACATCCCAGCTACCTTCTTTCGAAACAGCCTTTTGGGTGGGACTTCCTTCCACTGGAAGACTGAGCCAAATATCAGACCTTAGTTGGGACCCATCACTCTCCAACAAGCAGGTAACTTTTCATCTGGATATTTCCTCCAGAGTACATCCACAACTTCAAATTAACTGGCCACCTGAAGTGCCAGCCATTCAGACTTCTACATCCATCAACTTGTAAAAATCCTACAGGCACCACCTTCTGCTCAGGCTTTGTCTGGGTTTGTTTTTTACCCTACACCTGCTCCTGCTGAACTGATGACAACCTCAGACATCCCTACTTTTCTCCTTCAAAACTACCTTTTCAGTGGAACTTCCTTCCACTGAAAGAGTAAGCCAAGTGTCGGAGTTTAGTTGGAATTCCATCACTTCTTCAGCTACACAAAGAAGTGAGAATGTTTAACCTGGATATCTCCTTTCCTCCAGAATTTATTCAGAGCTTCACCATAACTGGCCACAGGACCTGCATTTGCATTGCATTCACTCTTCTCCATCCATCAACTCAGGGAATCATTCTACAACTAAGCTGTTCTGTGCGCTTCAGCTATTTATGTATTCCTCTATTGAGATGCTAGATCAAACGGGGGAAAAAACCAATAACAGAATCGAGGTTGACCAACTCTGAAATTTTCTACAGGAAGAACGCAAATTGGAGACACCTTTTGCCATTGATGCAAAAAAATCCTTCAAGCCTCCAGGATCCACCATCCAAAAGTTGTCGTTGGCACCAATGGAATGAATCTGATTCCTGTGTTGTATTCATTGGTGCATACCATTCTCCACTACCTGCACATGAAGTGTTCTATAGAGTCTCTTTCACGCTAAAGAACACAGACACCCACATTCCTCCTCCTGGAAAGGGCTTTTTCAGTTGCTGCAGATATCAAGCTGAAGAGCTCCAGAATGTAATAGTGTCCTTTCACCAGACACTTCGTGGACTTTGATGGATCAGAACCTTCCTCTTCCTTGAACATGTTTCTTCTACAATTGCTACAGACCATCAGTCTGAAGACCTCCAGACACTAACGGTGTCCTTTCACCCAACACTTCAAAGCTCTCCCAAGGGTCCTGTGATGGAGAATGCAAATTGGAGACATCTTTTGCCTTTGATGTGGAAAATCCTTCAAGCCTCCAGGATCCACCATCCAAAAGTTGTCATTGGCACCAATGGAATGAATCTGATTCCTGTGTTGTATTCATTGGTGCACACCATTCTCCACTACCTGTGCATTATGTATTCTACAAAGTCTCTTTCACCCTAAAGAACACAGGCAACCATATTCCTCCTCCTGGAAAGTGGTTTGTTTGTTTGTTTGTCTGTCTGTCTGTCTGTCCAGCCCATCTGGGACATTTCCTACTCTGGTTGGGACACAAACAAATAAACAAAATGACATCCTAAAACCAACACCCGAAACGTGATGGTTCCGAACTTACCTCCTCCTTGAATGTGTCTCTTCTACAACTGCTGCAGATCACCAATCTGAAGACCTCCAGACACTCACACTGTCCTTTCACCCAACACTTCAAAGCTTTCCCAAGATTTCAAAATTGCAACAAGATATAAAGGCGCTACCTCCTTCTTGGACTTGGTTCCTGACCCTACATCTGCTCCCGCTGAACTGATGATAACCTCAGACATCCCTGCTTCAGCTACACAAAATAGATGTGATTTTTAAACTGAATATTTCCTTTCTTCTAGAAATTCATCATAAATGACCACCTGACCTGCCAGCCTCTCGCTCTTCTCCATCCATCAAGTCAGAGAAATCATGAAGGATCCTCCTTCTTCTTGGACTTTGTCTGGATTTCTTTATCGCCCTACATCTGATTTCCTGCCGAACTGATGATAACCTCAGATATCCCTACTCCTTCGAAACTGCCTTTTTGGTGGGACCTCCTCCTGCTGGAAGAGTAAGTCAACTGTCAGACTTTAGTTGGGATCAATCACTTCCTCAGCTACATGAAGATGCAACTTTTAAGCTGGATGTTTCCTTTCCTCCAGAATACATCCAGAACTTCATCATAACTGGTCCCCTGATCTGTCAGCCTTTTGCTCTTCTCCATCAAGTCAAAGAAATCGTGAGGGTACCACCTCCTTCACGGACTTTGTCTCTGTTTCTTATTCACCCTACAACTGCTCCTGCTGAACTGATGATAACCTCAGACATCCCAGCTGCTGCTCCCCTTCAACAGCCTTTTCAGGGGGACTTCCTTCCCCTGAAAGTGTATGCCATGTGTTGTACCTTATTTGGGATCCATCACTTCTTCAGCTACATGAAGATGTAATTTTAAGCTGGATGTTTCCTTTCCACCAGAATACATCCAGAACTTCATCTGGCCACCTGACCCGCTAGCTTTTTGCACTTCTCCATCCATCAAGTGAGAGAAATCATGAATGTACCACCTCCTTCTTGGACTTTTTCTGTTTCTTCCTCGCTCTGCATCTGCTCCCACTGAACTGATGATAACCCCAGACATCCCAGCTTTTCTCCTTCGAAACTGCCTTTTCCATGGGACCTCCTTCCACCAGAAGAGTAAGCCAAGTGTCGGACTTTAGTTGGGATCAATCACTTCTTCACCTACACAAAGAAGACATTACTTTTCAGCTGGATATTTCCTGTCCTCCAGAACTTAATCATAACTGACCAGCTTTTTGTTTTTTCCATCCATCAAGTCAGATAACTCATGAAGGCTTCTCCTCCTTCTTGGACTTTGTCCATGTTTTTTCCTCATTCTACATCTGTTCCTGCTAAACTGATAATAACATGACACATCCCTGCTTCAGTTGCATGAAGAAGATGTAATTTTTAAGCTGGATATGTCCTTTCCTCCAGAAATTCATCATAACTGACCACCTGATCTGCCGCTCTTCTTCATCCATCAAGTCAGAGAAATCATGAAGGATCCTCCTTCTTCTTGGACTTTGTCTGGGCTTCTTTATCACCATACACATGTTCCTGTTGAACTGACAACCTCAGACATCCCTGCTTCTCTCCTTCAAAATTGCCTTTTTGGTGGGACCTCCTTTTGCCAGAAGAGTAAGCCAACTGTTGGACTTTAGTTGGGATCAATCATTTCTCCAGCTACATAAAGATGTTTACTGACCACCTAACCCACCACCCTTTTGCACTTCTCTGTCCATCAACTCAGAGAAATCATGAGGACACCATCTCCTTTTTGGACTTTGTCCATGTTTCTTCCTTACAATACATCCATTCCCGCTGAACTGATGATAACCTCAGACATCCCAGCTGCTCTACTTCTGCTGCATTTATTGGGGAGACTTCCTTCTTCTGAAAGTGTGAGCCAAACAAAGAAGATGGCATTTCTGTCTAGATATTTCATTTCCTCCAGAATATATCCACAAATCCCTCATAATTGGCCAACTGGAGAAATTCTTCATGAAACGGCACAACGGATTATTGCTGCTGTTGAAAGGCCCTCCTGAAGCCTGGAAAATTGGACTTCAGGAAGAGGATATTGGGCTCAGATCAGATGCAATAGGAGCCTGGCTCTCACCTCTGTCTTGAAAAAATAAATACCGTATATACTTGAGTATAAGCCAAATTTTTTAGCCCCAAAAAGGGGACTTGGCTTATACTCGGGTCAACGACCACGATGGTCCCAAGACTGTGCCAGATTGAGATGTGCCAACAATTTAATTAATTTTACCATATTTTCATGTATATTGATTATTGAAACTCACTAGCAGCTGCTGCATTTTCCAGCCCTTGACTTATACTCAGGTCAATCTGTTTTCCTGGGTTTTCAGGTCAAAGTTAGGCACCTCAGCTTATACTCGGGTCGGCTTATACTCGAGTATATACGGTAGTACCCATTTAGGAGAATAGGCCAAAGCCAGAATGGAAAGAAAAAGAATAGAAGAAGCCATTGTTAGCAAACACTGATGGCAACAGTATTAGAAAGGTGATCAGATGCATATCAGAACAATATGTCTATGCAGGGATATGTGTTTTTAACATATACCAAAGCTCCACCTCCCTTTTTGCCCTTTCGGTTCTTTTTGAACAGTTTTCAGCCCTCAATTGTTATGTTCTATTCACAGGATCCATCTTATCACATTTCCATTATCCCTAATAATCTTCTTTTCTCTCTTGAACTAAGAGTTCCAATTCTTCTTGCTTGCTTTCCACACCTCTAGAAACCATTGAAGACTGTTTGTCTTGCATCCTGCTTTCTTTTTGTCCTTTTCACTATGTTTTTAAAAAATAATTTACGATAAATAAAAGGAGAATACAATATATAATACCAATACAGATTCAACTGCAATCCAAATACATTTGTGCACCCATCACCCCAGGGGGCCCCTTCCAAATTGTTCATAAAATCCACTTAGTTCAATTTGCCTCCTATTTCCAGAAACTATGTTTCTTTATTGGGTTTTCATACATTTACTGTTAACCAATACATAATCCATGAACAAACCCCATCTCTCTTTAAAGTCATTTACATTTATCAAACTTTTTAAATTTCTAATTCTCATGTCAATTTATCATTTACTGTATAGCTATATTTCATAGTTCTTTGTACCAATCTTCAAGTCTAAAATTTGTGTGTGTTTTCCAATTTTTGGCTAACAAATAATATCTCTGTTACCAAAATGCTAACTAAACACTTTTTATTTCCGTCCATTATTATACTTTCCAGATCCATTAACCATACCTGTCAACCGCGGCTCCGGCCAATCCGGGACCTGCGCAGAACGGTTCTGCGCAGGTCACCTTCTACACATGCGTAGAAGGGTTTTACGCTTGCGTAGGCCTTCTACGCATTCGTAGAAGCCGACCGGCACAGAAGGGCTGCGCAGTACCTCCTTTCCCCCGCTGCCAAATTCTGGGGTTTCGACAGCGTGGGGTGGGAAATGGTGCAAATCGGCGCCGAAAACCGTGAAATCCTGGCCAATCCGGGAAGGTTGATAGGTATGCCATTAACAAAGCAGCCCTGGGACATGGCGGTAGTTTTAGGTCTAGTATTTAGTTGATTTCCTTGAAGATTTGTACCCAAATTCTATTAATTTCTTCGCATTCCTACCACATGTGTGAATATGTCCCATCATGTTGTTTACATCTCCAATATTCTTTATTGTAGTTCTTTTCATATTCTTTTAACTGAACTGGAGTCATATACCATCTCCACAATATTTTATATCCATTTCCCTTTATTCTCAACAACATGTTTTTCATGATTCTTTGTTTCCATATTTCATCCCAATCCGCCTTACCAATATTTTCTTTTAAATCTTCTTCCCACATCTTCCTTAATATTTTTAAAATTTCTCCTCTATCAGTTAAAATTTTGTATATTTTCCTAAATATTCCCTTTATTGTTATTTCTTTTTGGTTTTAAACATCTTAATATTTCTTCAAATTTTTAGTGCTCTACCCAATCTTTATTGGAAGCCAGTTACCTCCTTAAAGTTTTTAAAATGTCTTCGGATATCTTATAGATTCAACCGGGTCTTTAATTATAAGTAAAGTATCATCTGCAAATAGGTTAATTTTAGTATTTTCAACCCCTTCTATATTCCCATCTTGTTTTATTGAATTAGCTAATAATTCCATCATTAATATAAATAATAGAGGTGATAATGGGTTCTGCTTCCATTCTGATTCAGATTTATTCGCTATTGGGGTTCTACTTAATACCTGCCAATACCAGCCAAAGGAGCCACCTGAGTCTCCCCTCCGTACACCTGAAGAGCCGCACAGATGTCTGGTGGAATGCATAGTCCTGTGTCTTGAATTAGGTGGGCTTACTCTGTCCAAATGGTCTCATTTCCATCTGTTCTGTTCTGTTCTGGCTGGTTTGTGGGCAATGAAGAGCCAACGAGGGAGTCCTAATGAATCGCTCTCTTTTTCCAAAATATTGTCCTGATATGCATCTATTCCATCCCATCAGATTTGGCCTCACTCTTTGGGTACAATAACAGTTGACAAATCAAGGGACAAATACAGTAAAAAACCCGGGTTACGACAGAGTCCGTCCCAACAGCCTCCGTTGTAGCTCCCGAAAAAATTGTAACCCGAAACATCCATAGGGATGAATTGAATTTTTTTTAAAAAATGGTCCTAAATTGATCGTTGTAAACCCAAAACAAATAAATTAAAAATTTGTAAACCAGGATGGCATTTCCATAGGATTTGCCGTTGCAAACCGGAGCAAACTTAAACCGAGGCGGTTGTAACCCGGGGTTTTACTGTACTCCAGGCTTGGGACCGTCTGATGAGCCACCTTCCTCCCTGTGGACTACATGAGACTGAAGTCAATGACCATCGGCCAGAAGTCTCCCCACCCCATCTGCCGATCGGGGATTTTTCTCATTCCTTCTCTTTTATTCTCTGTAGTTGAGCCCTCTGTTCATCTTCATTCCGGCTTTTACCAAATCCCAGTTGGACCACGGTTTGTGTTTGATGTCGCTTGCAAGGAGGACAATGAAGTCTACGGGCAGGGATGCTCATCATAATAAGAGAAGATGAATAAACTAACATCTATTATTATTACTTTTCACTATTAACCTCATTTAATTGATATGAAACCAACCCACATTTTATCTACAACCCCATTTTATGTGATGCTACTTTATTTAATCCAACTTATTACCTGATAGGGTCAGCTGACTAATCAACTAATAAAGAGTTGAATTGAATATGATATTAATGCTAGATGTGTGAGCAAATCCTATTCTACTAGACAGAGTGTGTCATTTAATTTAATAGATTTATATATCACTCTATCCAATGGACTCTGGGCGGTGTACACAAGTTAAAACCAATATAAAACAATTAAAACATAGCGTCTCATGTCATGTTAAGATGTTTTTGCCTAGCTTTTGTCTTCAACTAAGGGAGTTTTCATGTGACCGCTTTCCTGGTGACCCGTACGGGGAATGCAAGATACGTGTAGGAGCATCAAACGTGTGGAAGCCAGGCGTGGCAAGCCTTTTTCAGCGACAGAGACAGACAACAATGAGGTCCCCGGACAACAATTCAAAGCAGCCAGCATTGGTCCTCTTGTGAGTAAAGAATTCTTCGAGCAAAGACCTGTGGAACCAGTTCTGTAAATCGCTTATTGCGCTTCCTTGATGGGAAAATGGATTCCTGCTCAACTAGGATGGTTTGGGGATGATAGCACATCTGGCCCCAACCAAGCTGCTGACTGCTACGTAAGAAAAGGGGTTTTATCTATAGATTGTGGTTGGTTGTGCGTATGTTTGTGCGCAACGTCCTCTTCTTTTCCCCAGGGGGTCCCAGGGTTCCTCAGGCGCCTGGATCTGGACATCTCTGGGTTTAGAGGGGGAAGACATAAGCTATTGTTGTTGTTGACTAGACGTAACAAAAAGGAATATGTTCTGTTGTTGTGTTTGTATCTTGCTGTTTGTTTTCTCTTTATTTTTCAGGACCACAGGAGTCTTCTTCTGATCCAAAATGGACCACAGGTTTCAATGCACATGGACTTAGCCTGGCGGATGAACAACTAATAATGCCGGTATCAGAACTAAACCAGTATACATGTGGAACTTATTGATAATTCACATAATTTGGCTCAGATGTGCTGTCAGCGACTCTAGTTCTTCTGATCCAAAATGGACCACAGGTTTCAGTGAACATGGACTTAGCCTGGCGGATGAACAACTAATAATGCCGGTATCAGAACTAAACCAGTATACATGTGGAACTTATCGATAATGCACATAATTCGGCTCGGATGTGCTGTCGGCGACTCTTGAGAAACTACTCTGCCACTGGATGTTACGGATGAGGTGCTATGGAGAGAAACACCCAACGAATATGTATATGCTAAATAAAACGTAGATTTACAGAGATTGCTATGGAATGTCATGTAAAACCTGTTTTTCTCTGTCTATAAGAGATAAGTTGGGATGCTTCATATCAGTCCCCATTCTTTCTTGGACACCTACATGCATGTAATTTTTGTTAAATTTCTTTTGTAAATAAATATCTTTTTACTTCAGGAAACGCATCTGGCTAAATTATTTTAATCTTAAGGAAGCCAGAGAGCTGGTTCCTGTTTTTAAGGGAGTTTTCAGGTGACAGAACATTTCATATGAGAGTTTCCACTTGAGAATTCCTCCTTTGGGAATAGGGCCATGTGCTCGAGCTTCTCTGCACGATTCCCACAAGCCTCAGGATCTATGCAGGGTCCACTCAGAATACAAACTGAATAAAATAAAATAAATAAATAGTATGGCAGGGGATGATGGTGGAGTATCCTTAAGATGGCCCATGGGGCATCAGAATCTACTTGCAATGTCTTGCTTTTGAACTGCTAGGTTGGCAGGAGCAGGGACAGAGACGGGAGCTCACTCCGTCCTGCAGTATTCATAACACCTAGTACCCTCTCTGAGCAGTTCACAAGTTAATGAGCATTTTGCCCCTCACCATACTGGGTCCTCATTTACTGACCTTGGAAGGATGGGAGCCCATTCAGGATCAGACTCACAATGTTTTGGCTGTAGTGCAGCAGTTTAACCGCCGCACCACCAAGGGTCTATAAGGACAGGTTACTTACCTGTAACTGTTGCTGTTCTTCATGGTCCCCTGTGAATCCACACAAATGGGTTTACTGCTCGTATCGTGTGGATTCACAGAGACCACGAAGAAGAACTTGATAGAGCGCAGTTACAGAAATAGTCATCATAGATAGCCCATAATTAGAACATTGTTATGTTTAAGAAGGATATAGCAATAGCAATTCCACATCTATGCCTCCCTCCATTGCGCTAAGCGTCCTCTCTGGGTGGTTCACAGGTTGGTTAGCCTTTTTCTCCCGACATGCTGGGTACTCAGTTCTAGGCTGAATATGGAGGGGAACTCCCTAACTGTTAGAGCAGTACATCGGTGGAACCCATGACCTCCGGAGGTGGGATGCTGTCTTTTCAGATCTGCTTTGATTTGGATTCCTGCATTGAACAAGAATGGGATAGACTCGGTGGCCTCAAAGACCCCCTGTTCCAACCCACAGATTCTATAATTCAAGCCCAGCGCATAACCTGGCCCTGCTCTCCCTGAAAACGCTGGTTGGTCCTGCAGCTGACAGCCCAAACCCTGGGAAGGTAGCGTCTCCACCACTATCGCTCCGACAACCCATAATAGTCCCTCAAGTATCTCACCCATCTAACCCTTGAGACGGAATGAGGTGTTTTTTTTTGTTTTTTTAGCCCTGTTGCATAAATACTTTGCAGGCAGCTCCTGAAAAATGATCTGGAAATTTCACATGGAAAATAAGTGGTTAATGGACTGGGAAATTGGTGTATGAGCCCAAAATTGAGAAGATGTGCCGAGATACAAAAATCCTGCAGAAGATGATACAGTAAACCAAGCGGTGAAGGAGTGTGAAATCTTTTGCAGGAAAGTCATATTAGATAATAGAAAGGCAGCAACCAAATCTATGAAAAGTACCGTATATACTCGAGTATAAGCCGGGTTTTTATCCCCAAAAAGGCAAAGCGGTTTATACTCAGGTCAATGACCCCCAAGATCATGCTGGATTGAGATGTGCTGACAATTTAATTAAATTTACCTTATTTTCATGTATTTCGATTATTGGAACTCACTAGGAGTGGCTGCATTGCCCACCCTCGGCTTATACTCGGGTCAATCTATTTTCCTGGGTTTTCAGGTTAAAATTAGGTACCTCAATTTATATTTGGGTCGGCTTATACTCGTGTTTACATGGGTACCTACAGAATTTTGCACAGGTTCTCTTGGGAAGAAACCAAGGGCCTTTTGCAGGCCGGAAGCTCCTGGGGGAAGGATTTTAAAAAGGAAGTCCTGTAGAAAGCTGCACAACTGCATTTTAGAGGGCTTTTTATGCATGAATATGGTTGGCAAGAGAAGGAAAACCAAATCTATATGCAGCACCGAACAGGAATGCTAGCAGCAATGGACACCTTAGGTAAAGGTCTGCCTTGCTCAAATGCCAGTCATATCCGACTTTAGGGTTCGGTACTCAACTCTGTTTATAGCTAAAGAGCCAGAGCTGTCTGCATCTGCAGACATTTCTATGGTCATGTGGTAGGCATGACTAGATGCTGGATTGCACAGAATGCTGTTACCTTCCTGCCAAAGTAGTACCTATTTATCTACTTGCAATGTCTTGCTTTTGAACTGCTCGGCTGGCAGCAGCTGGGACGGAGACGGGAGCTCACTCCGTCACGCAGCCCTCAGATCTCCAACTGCGGATCTTCCAGTCATCAAGGCTCAGCGTCTTAACTACTACCTTGTGCACCTTCAAATCACTCCTCAAATTAAGCTCACAGCCAGGCCCTCGTTTATTATATTTTGGGCAGGATTATTACTTCTTTAACTGTAATTTGCCACTGAGATCTGAAGGGCAACGTTTATGTCAAAAGTGTTCCCTTGCCGGCTGGCCTAACACCCACCCACCCACCCACCCACCTGGCCATCAGGGCACAGTTTTGCACAAACAGAGCACTCCAACCTTGCACAAGCACCCTGAAGGACTAGTAACTTGTGCTGTGCATTTGTTATGCCTATAACGTATGCAAGACCTAACATGGAATTGGATCACAACCACAGATATAAATCTCTGTTTATACAAACTTTGTTCCCTAATAGGGTCATATATATATATTTTTAAAAAGCATAATTCATTTGCATATCATACCAGGTAGAAATACACTCCATAGTCCAAAAGTCTTTTGTTTTTCAAGATAACACAGTCCAAGTTGTGATGTCGTGCTACTTTTCCACATGAAGGACCTTGAGAAGAAGATGGCCCAACCGCCGCTGAAATACAGCACAACTGAAGTTCCCAAGTCAGCCCTGTGCCTGGCCTCAAGCAATAAAGTCCTCGGGCGGTCAACGGAGGGTAGCTACAGCTTGGTGTTGCGGTGGAAGGCCGGGATGTGAGGACTGGCGTAGGCGGGCTGGCCCTGCCATGGTGAAAGAGGATACAGCCGGTGGCATAGCGTACTGTCATAAGAGGTGGGGTAGTGGACCAGGCTGGTGCCCAAAGGTTGGCAGAGGTCAGAGGGCTGGACAGAAGCAGTTATCAAGGGGGTCGGGAAGGCAGGGATGATGAACGGAGAGATGGAGAGGGAGGGGACCAGGGAAGGTGAATGTCCCTTTAGATGTTCTCCTGGGCTACTGAAATTCACTGGTAGCTTCACCATCATCCCTTTGTAGACGTCATGAACTTGAGACACAGGAGCAACGGAGAACCCCGCGTTCGGGAGAGCCGCCTTGGGTTTCGCTAGCCCTAGTCGGCCCTTTGGGGAAGGGCTACCCTCCACCCCACTGTTGGGTTCAACTTCCTTGACAAAAGGGGAGACGGCCTTCAGCTTCTTCCTGGGCATGGGATGGTCTTCCTCGTCCACACCTTGTCTCTTCTGGCCCGGGCTGCTTGCCTCGCCCCGAGGAACAGACCGGCCAGGGCTCTTTGGGGTTTGTGGACTCACCTTGGGCAAACTGGTCACGGGGGGGACCCAAGCAGGCTTGATACGCAAGAAGGGGGCGGACGCTCGCTTACTGCCGTGGCTCTGGAAAGCCGAGGACTGCTGGCTCGCTTCTCTCCAGCAGGACAGCAATGGACTCGGTTTCCGGCGGAGATCTTCCGGTTGGTCTTCAGAGCCATCTCGCCTGTTCTGAGACAGGCTGTTTAATAGCACATCCTTTCCAGGCTGCTGATAGGAAGAACACGATACTGGGATGTCCCTCACTCTAGGATAATACTCCACTGGCCCACGAAGCGAGTGGCCACTGAGAGGTCCGGTGAGATCCCTTCTGGATGAGTAGGAAGAGCTACTGAAGACAGGGGGGTCAGGAGATGGACGGCCACTGGAGGTCCCATCCTTTGTCCCCTGGAGAACCTGGCTCTCCTTGAGGTTTGGAGACACCTTCAACGTTCCTCCACAACCTTTGGAGACCTGGGAGGATGAAGCTGGACCAACAGCAACCTCCATCACCGCCGCCGCCGTATCTTCTGCCTGTTTGTAGCAACAACTGCTCAACCGAATCCCAGCTTCTAGGTTCAACCCAGAAATGTCCTGAATCCTTGACTTCTTATACTCAGGGCAGTGGCTGAGGTGTTTTTCGGGGCAATAGAAGGCCTCGTCCTTGCTGACTTGAGCCAGCAGCTTCTTCTTGGCCAAGGGCGACATGATTCCGTGGTTCCCGTTGCAGTAGAAACTGGAGAAGAGCCGTTTGTAAGTCTCAGAGGAGCTCCGTGCCCTGCAGTTGCCCCGGCAGCCTTCAGAACTCGGGCTTTCAGGCCTGTCTTGGCCATTTTGGAGAGGGAGACCACCACCAATGCGCTCCTGGGATCGATTCGGCTCAACTCCATCGGCAGGTTTAGAGTCGGGCGACGCAACCTCGGGATTCAGTTTTTTTGGCTGGACCTGCAAACCAAGTAGAAAGGAGATTGGGGAACCAACATCCCTAAAAGGGGTTGCAGATGTAGAAGAAAGGAGATACCGTAAAACCCCTAGTTACGAGGGGGGGAGGCAATTCCATAGGCTTTTTCTTAAGTCGCATTTTTATGCAACTCAAAGCAAAGCCATAGGAAAAATTATTTTTTGTGTAACTCGAAGCAAACCCATAGGAAAAAAATGAATTTTTTATGTAAACCAAAGCATAGGAAAATCCATAGGAAAAAGAATCTTTATGTAACTCGAAGCAAACCCATATGAAATTGTGTAAATCGGGACATGGTTTCAGCACAAAATCATTTTGTAAGTCGAATTTTATGTAACTCATGGCATTTGTAAGCCGGGGTGTTACTGTACAGCTACTTTCTTATGCAAAGTGCAGGAAATTGGGACTGATTACTCCCACAAATTTTAGTTTAGGATTTAAAGAGTACAATAAAGGTAAAAGTCACCCTTGCTCGAAAGCCAGTCGTATTCGACTCTAGGGTTCAGTGCTCATCTCAGTTTATAGTCCAAGAGCCAGTGATGTCTGCATCTGCAGACGTTTCCATGGACATGTGGCAGGCATGACTAGACACTGGAGCACACGGGACACTGTTTACCTTTCCACCGGAGTGGTCCCTATTTATCTACTTGCAATTTCTTGCTTTTGAACTACTAGGTTGGCAGGAGCTGGGACAATTCCATCGCGCAGTACTCAGGTCTTGAACTGCTGACCCTCCTGTCATCGAGTTCGGCATCTTAACCACTAATTCACCTTACCAGGGTTTGATCCAAGCAGGCAGCCACTCTACCCTACGTTCGCTATTCTATTCCTTCACTCCACACTGCCTCATAAAATGGTTATTTTCAGATACACTTAACAAATTTAACGCGTCCTCCGGAACCTTTTGTACTATGAAAAATTAGCAAAGCAGGTTTCCCATAGGAATGCATTGAATGCAATTTCCCATAGGGATGCACTGAAGACCAAAAATTGTTAACCCAAACGCTGTTTCCCATAGGAATGCAATGAAAACCAATGAATCCGTTTGGGGGGGGGGGATTGTTAACCGAGCCACTCTTTTCTACGGATTTCCTTTTGTTATGCGAAGTTTGTGTTAAACGAGCCGTTTGTTAAGCGAAGTTCCACTGTAATGACATCTGCAGCCCGCCAGACTTGCTTGGGTCAGATGAGATGTCAATTGGGAAGAACCTGAACTTGCAAACATGGTTTTGCATTTCTATTTCCTCACTTGCTCTCTCTTTTCCTTCTTTGCTTCCTTGTCAGACTCTGGGCATCACTAGCGGCATGTAGCCATCATCTTTGAGGGCAGGAAAAGGGAAAGTGGGAAAACACAGAGATCTTAAGCAAAATAAACAGGAGAGGCCGTGTTACTCCTGGTCGATCACTAGAGGGCAGCCAAAGCCCACAAGTTCTGGAATCTACCGCCATTGTTCAGGAGTTCTCGACCTTTTTAAGCCGGGGGCCAGGTCGCGCTCCCTCAGACAGCTTCAGGAGCCGGACGGTCATTTTGCTCTTCCTCCACCCCATGGCACTTCCTGATGTGGTGGAGGCGGTGGGGGGGGGGGGGCACATGAAATGATGCCATGGACCGCATCCGGCCCACAGGCTGCAGGTTGAGAATCCCTGTTATAGTTCAAACAGGGCTTGAGCAATCACTTTGGGGGGGACTGATAGGAATTCCTTCTATAGCCCTGCAAAGTTATTTCCCATGATCAATCGGGTCTCAAGCCAACCCAAGGACTCTCTCCCCTACCTCGCTCATCTTTTCCTTCCTAGTTCTCTTCTTCTCTGTTCCACCGTTTACTTTGTCCCCCTTTGGTTCCTTGCAGACCTTGTACTGTTTCCGAGGTACGATGGGGGGCAGAGGTTTGTCGTCTTCACCCTTCAGGTGCCGGACATACGGGAGGACCAGCCTGCAAAGCAAAGGTTAAAGCCATGAAGGAGAAGTCGGTGGAAAAACCAGAATACTTTTGGACTAACTCAACCTCTCCAACACCCCCTATGCACCAAAAGGAAACCAGCTTTAAATTGGTGCAAAACAGGTCCTTAATGTACACTCATGCCACTAAGAATGGGTCAGTGGTTAAGAAGCTCGCCTTGTTAGCTGGAAGGCCAGCAAGTTGGCAGTTCGAGACCTGGGTACTGCATGACAGATTGAGCTCCCGTCTCTGTCCCAGCTCCTGCCAACCTAGCAGATCGAAAGCAAGAAATTGCAAGTGGATAAATAGGGGCCACTTTGGTGGGTAAAGAACTTGTGGACATGAAAGGAGCCTCATTCGGGCATCCCCTGAGCGGAGTTTCTCCAGCAAAAAGCCTTTCAACCCAGAATAATTTCAGACATGAAATTATTATTGCCACTTAGAATCTTTCTTTCTTATAAAAGGATCAACCCTTTTTGCTAGGCAATTAGCACATTTCAGATGATTAACCTGCGTTTGGAAAGAAATTAGCGGCTTTGTTGAAAGTCTGCGAGGTGTTCAGCTCATGTGCAAATTTTGAAATGAAAGGGGCAGAGGACAACATATAAAACCTGTGGTTCTCAGCTTGTTCTCTCTCTCTCTCCCAAGCATTGGGACAAAGGGAGGAAGTCCATTACCTCTCGTAGTGTCTCCGTGTGCAGGTAGCAGCGCTGGTACTCCCCGGACTGCCGCCTAACAAGTCATAGACGTTCTTCCAGAGGCGTTTTCCTGTGACCTATGAGGGAAGAAGAGCCACAAAACCAGGGATGAAGTGGAATTATGGGATGCTTTGCATTACCCATTTTTAAAAAAACTGACTTGACTATGCGACTGAACGACAGTCCCCTGGGCTTACTTGCAGCTGAGGCAGAGAGGCCGCTGCAGTGTTGTGATGTGGTATTGTTTGTATAGCATACTGTATATTGTTTGAATTGAATGCTGTATAATTATCGTGTACTGATATTGTGTTTTGAGTATATTGTATACATACCTGTTAAGCGCAGCTCCAGAGATTACGGGACCTGCGCAGAATGTTTCTGCGCAGGTCCGTTCTACGCATGCTTAAAAGCCTTCTATGCATGCGTAGAAGCGTTCTGCGCAGGTCGCTTCTATGCATGCATAGAAGGCTTTTACGCATGCATAGAATGGATCTGCGTAGAACCATTCTGCGCAGGTCACTTCTACGCATGCGTAGGCTTCTACACATCCCCTTCTGCAGAGAAGCATTCTACGCATGTGTAGAAGGGGTCTATGCATGCATAGAAAGGACCTGCGCAGAAGGGATGCGCAGTAACTCCTTCCCCCCCGCTACCAAATTACGGGATAGCGGCAGCTCCGGGCAGGAAATTGAGAAAATCGGCATGGAAATATGGGAAATCCCAGCCAATCCGGGATACTTGACAGGTATGATTGTAGATAGATAGATAGATTGATAGAGTATGATTATTGTGTGAGCCACCCTGAGTTGGGCTTTCTGACTGGGCGGCAAACAAATGCAAAAATTAAATTAAATTAAATTAAATTAAACCTCTTTGCAAGGTCTGATTTCAGGTCTCCCAGACAAGTTATTCCAAGAACTTATCAAGATATTTCCCATCCCTTCTCCATGTAAAAAGAGACTGGAATTTCTCTCTTTTTCTTCTTCTTACCAATTCGTAGGCTCCGAGCTTTTCGACAACTTTGTAGATCTTGAACAGGTTAACTAGAGGGAGAAAAGAACAGAAATAAAGGACATCAGGAACCAAGAGTAGAAGGAACACAATATACAGATGAAACTCAAAAAAATAGAATATCGCGCAAATGTTCATTCATTTCACTTAAAAGGTGGAACAAATATATGAGATAGACTCACTACATGCAAAGCGAGAGATGTCATGCCTTAATTCGCTATAATTGTGATGATCATGGCATATATTGTACATGAGATTATGTGATGATTATGGGGTACATGATATTGGGTGTGTGTGTGTTCATAAACTGTAAGCCATAAACATCAATATGATAACAAAGTAAGGCTTGAACTATCTCGCTTTTGCATGCAATGAGTCTATCTCATATATTTGTTTCACCTTTTAAGTTGCATTATTGGACTAAATGAACATTTGCACGATATTCTAATTTTCCGAGTTTCACCTCTAGGTATCTGTGGCCTAAACGGACTCAAAAGAGAACTGCAGTTCACCAGGAAAGCTGAAGAATGGTAGAATGAAGCACTAAACATTGGTAGCTTAAGACGGAAAACAAGGAAGGTGTTCTCAAATATTTGAGGGCAAGACAGACCCCCCGCTCTGTGTACAAGTTTTCCGAAGTGCAGACATGTGCACCTTTGAAACCCATTGAGTCAACCACCCCCTCTATGCTGGTCCTACTTGACTGAACATTTGTGCGGCTAGACTGTAGCCCAACCTTTGGTCCTTGGGCACTAATTTAATTTAATTTAATAGATTTATATACCGCCCTATCCAATGGACTCTGAGCAGTGTACACAAGTTAAAATCAATATAAAATTATTAAAAAACCTTAAAAACACACACACACACACACACACACACACACACACACACACATATATATATATATATATATATATATATATATATATATATATATAAAAAATCTGCAAAGACATTAACATTTTAAAAATAATAATTACAGGAGGTGGGAGCCTCAGACGAGCCAAAAAGGGGAGGTTGTTGCCAATATCAGCCAATATACTGACTCAGGCTTCTGGGAATTGAAGTCCAAGGACCAAAGGTCGGGAAACACGGGTGTCACTTGTCTTGAGCTCATTAAATCAAAAGCATGACAGTAGTAACTTCTTAACTGTTAGAGCAGTATGATAGTGGAACCATCTCTGTCTTGAGAGGTGGCGAGTGCACCAATGCTGGAGGCATTCAAGAGAGAGTTAGAAAGCAACCCTCTGTCAGATCTGCTTTGACTTGGATTCCTACATCGAGCAGGAGGTTGGACTCAATGGCCTCAAAGGCTTCTTCTAACTAAGCCAGAGGTTAAGAACATAAGAACAGCCTTGCTGGATTACAGGCCACAGGAGCCCATCCAGTCCAGCATTCTGTCTCACACAGTGGCTCACCATTGGCTTCAGGGTATTATTCCCAAGGAGATGCCTTCACCTGCTTAGGATTCCCTGGAAATGGCATTGAGAGAGATCCTGCCTATCTCTCCAACCCGGAGGTTGTCCTTAGGTATCCATCATTATAGCCATTGATACTCTTGTCCTCCATGAACTTGTCTAATCCTTTCTTAAAGCTGTCAAGACTGACAGCTGTCGCCACTTCTTCTGGCAGGGAGTTCCATAGACCAGTGATCCTCTGGGTGAAAAAGTACTTTCTCTTATTTAGTACCCAAAAGTTTCATGGAGTGTCCCCTAGTTCTAGTGTTGTGCGATAGGGAAAACAGTTTTTCCTAATCTACTTTGTCTACACCGTGCATGATTTTATAAACTTCCATCAGGTCACCTCTTAGACGCCGTCGTTCAAGAGTGAAGAGGCCCAACCATTGCAGCCTCAGATGGTAAGGAAGGTGTTCTAGTCCCCAAATCATGCTCGTTGCCCTCCTCTGCACTTTTTCCACCTCCATAATATCCTTCTGGACATATGGTGACCAGAACTGTACACAGTATTCCAGGTTGCCAACCTAAGGCCTGTGGGTCAGATCGGGGCCCATGAGACCATTCCATGTGGCCTCCCACCCCTCCAAGGGCATTCAAGAAACAAAATAGCCACCCATTTGAAGCTGTTGGGACAAAATGGCCACCCCCATCATGCAAGCAGGGCAAATGCCCACAAACACACACACACATTTTATCTTTATCTGCACACACAAAACCATGAGCGCATGTGTACACAAACACCCATGCATGCACACACACAAACAAACACAATATAAGCTTCTTTGGCTGAGTTTCAAGGCCACAATGAGTCACAACCAGCTGGAAAATGGGGAAGAGAACCTACTTTGTTTGAAGCCCAGGTGAGGGACCCTCTCGATTGGCGTGTGACGTTCCTTCATGAACTTGTAGAGGTCGACCAGGAACCCCTGCTCCTCCTCTTCCTTCTCACTGCTAAGCATGTGCTCATCTCCTGAATCATCGGTGTAAGTCTTCTGCTCCCCTTCAGAGGCGCCATCCAGGAGCGAAGGAGGAGATTCCTAAGAGGGAGGGAAAATGACCTATGGATGGGATGGTCACCATCTGGTACATGTGGAGCTACTCTGTTCACATGGGGGATGGAACTCCTCTCTCCCCAATGTGACTGTGAAGAAGAAGACCAAACCATGGACCACATTATATTTAGGTGTCCCTTAGAGACACATTGGAGGACTTGCATAGTGCCACAGATGAAGAAGCCCTTCAATGGCTTTCAAACCTAGATGTGGAACTCTATCTAGGAACTTGAGATGGACAATTTACTGTATATATCAGTGGTGGCGAACCTTTGAGAGACCAAACTGCAACCCAAAAGCCACTTATTTATCGCAAAGCGCCAAAACAGCAACAGGGGAGGAAGGAAACGCTCTCATTGGGCAGTTGGGCAGAGGGGCGGGGTGAACTCTGTGCTGGGGAGAGGGAGGAAGTGCTCCCATTGGGCTGCTGGGCAGAAAGGCGGGGCAAACTCTGTGCTGGGCGGAGGGAGGTAGTGCTCCCATTGGGCTGCTGGGCAGAGGGGCAGGGCAAACTCTGTGCTGTAGTGTCTGCACAGGTGCCCATAGATAGAGCTCCAAGTATCACCTCTGGCACGCATGCCATATGTTTGCCACCACCGGTATATATCAACATTAATGTAAACAACTGAAGTTCATCGTACGATAAATAAAAATAAATAAGTCACCGTCTGCAACAGAGAAGTCCAGGCGGTGCAGCGGGAAACTGTGGAAGCCACAGAGAGAGGGCCACAAAACACAACCAGCTAGAAGTCTCCACTGTTGTCTGCAGCTGGAGGACTCAAGGAAGAGATGGCCCACCTAAAGCTACCACAAATCTCAGAATCCCCCGGCATGCCCAGCCATGTCTTCTGGTGTATATTTTCTCTTCCTATGTTCAAAAATTGCTCATCTTGTGGGGTGTGGGTCTGACCAGAGTAAGGATAGAGACTTCAAACTGTCTTCTACATCTCCACCAAATTCCAGTTTCCAGGGATCCAAGAAGGAAAAACAAAGGAAGCCAGAACATAATAACCCAACCTTCAAACCATGGACTCCCAAAATGATGCCACTTTCATTGCTCTGTCATTGCCCAAGCGCAAGTCCTCATCGGTGCATGACTCTGGCAGCAATCAGCAGACCAGTAAATGTGTCTCTCCACATTCACACCGTGTGTTGTTGTCCGCTAGCAGTCCACACTTGAGCATGTTGGTCTTGCATTTAGTGACTCCAACCCTCAGCCTATTCAGAGTCCTCCAAGTGACCTAGGGGAGGTTGAGTTCCTCAACTGTATCCTCCTTTAATGTCATTCCTTGTCCAGTGAGCTCCTGCCTCCATCTTCTCAGAAGATGAAAGACCCTCCTCGAAGATTGTGAATACAACCAGTTGTACCCTAGGCAGCAACCTTACTGGCTAATCTTTCTAACACTAGATCAAATAACCCAACCAACCTTCTCCCAAACTAAGAAAGGAGAGCGAAGAAAGCACATAAATGTACCCACTTGTGGCAAAATGGACTTCTCATGTCAACAATGGAAACATTCTTCTACCCTTGGTTTTAGAACCCACACCCAAAGCAATCGCACTTATCTACCACCCTACTCTCTAGGTGGTTCACAAGTTAATTAGCATTTCCCCCCCAACATGGTGGGAACTCACTTTACCGATCTTGGAAGGATGGAAGGCTGAGTCAACCTTGATCCCTCGTCAGGACTGAACTCACAACCTTTGGGTTGCAGGACAGCAGTTTAACCACTGCAACATCAGGGCTCTTTAAGACAGATAAGAGCTACATTGAATTGGCCAATGTGGTTCACTAGCCCAATACTTTCTTTCCTTTCAGTCTCCATATGGAAATCCCATAAATAGGAGATGCACACAACAGGACGTGTTGGTTTCATGTTTCCCCTCTAAAAAAAACCCTGTGGCTTCAGAGACTGATTCTAGAGATAATGTATAAGCATCACGCACAGTGGCACCAAAGGCTACAACTGTTGTAAAATTATCTAATCCTCATGCTAAAGCAATCGATCAGAGTTTGAGCCTTCAATGTGAATTTTTTAAAACCCAACAATACTCAAGAACAATCACTGTCAATGCGCAGCCCTTCCATGGTGCCAGACGTTTTGCTGCAGCTGTCCTGATTTTCCAAAGACAACCCTACTTCGAACCATTTTGGACAACGGGAGCCATAGATCCCAGAATGGGGCTGGCTAGGTACACAACCCTAAGTCCTTCTAACTTCAACTCCTGTTCTCCTGTCAACCAGTTTCCAATTAAAACAAACAAAAAAAACTCCAACAGCTTCCTCTGGGATCAAAATCATTAACTCTGGTAGAAACAGAAAACAGATGGGAATCTTGTTTGGGTTTTGAACAGCTGCATAAGCCAAGTGCTAAAATCCATGACCTGCAACCCTGGAGCCAATTAGCAAGAGAGGGGAATAATGGGGGAGAATAGCCAAGAATCCCAACAAAAGTCCAATGAAGGCCATAAGCATCTTCTTCTCCTTCAACCCCAAGTGTGTCTAGACCACGGTTCCTCAAACCTGGCTCTCCAGATGTTCTTGGACTTCAATTCCCAGAAGCCCTGATGAGCTGGTGTGCTGACTTGGGCTTCTGGGAATTGAAGTCCAAGAACACCTGGAGAACCAAGTTTGAGGAACCCTGCCTAGATCGTCTCCTCTCTTACCGAAAACCAGCAGCTCAAGGGTTGCACAACCTGGAAGCACCACCCAAAATTCAGAGCTGGATGAACAAATTAAAAATCGGTGGCTACCAATTTAGGGCCCGAGCCGGACTGGCCAGGCGCTCAAGGTAGGCAGGGTGTGAGTTACTGGGGCGGTGGGGTCCAAGGCGGCGTGCCGTTTCACTATCAAATGCCACGACCCTTTGGTTTTAGTGATATAGATTAAAAATGAACAAGAAATTAAACCCAAAAAAAAAACACCCCACCAAATGACCTCAGGTGTACTGGCACATCCAGAAGAATTGCTCCCACCTGGCCCACTCCGGCACCAAGTGGATCGACTCCCCCACACAACACACAAAAGTGCAGCTGTCTGCTCCCATCAAGGGCCGTTTTGTGGCCGGAGGCAATTTATTAGCTCCGAAGAGCCACCAGATTGTTCAGCTTCAAGGGAGTGCAAGGGATGCTGAGCAGGGCGCATTATGCTCTGCGGTGCTGGGCGCCGGGCCAACTTGGCCAGCCGCTGGAGTTGTGTCAGAACACAAGAGGCTGTTTCCAGGAAAACAGAGCGGCACAAATCTTCGCTCTCACACTCCGCTCTGGCCCGAACCTCTCCCTCCCTCCCTCCCTCCCTCCCTCCTTCCTCCTCCTCCTCCTCCTCCTCTCGTGCATTTGTTTGTTCTAAATTTTCCGGAGTTATAAAACGTGTTGCTATTTTTGATCAAGGCAGCTGCCAGGCTCCCAGCCCGTCTTCATCTTCCATCCGATTCTTCCCAGCCGCTCCACGATAGAGATGCGGTTGTTTGTTTGTGAGCTACTGGACTGTTTAAAAAAGTCTCCCTTGCTCGAAAAAGCCAGCCGTATCCAACTCTAGGGTGCAGTGCTCATGTCTGTTTATAGGCCAAAAAGCCCATGCTGTCTGCATCTGGAGACGTTTCCGTGGACGTGTGGCAGGCATGACAAGACACCGGAACGCTGTTTACCTTCCCCACGAAAGTGGTGTCTATTGACCAACTTGCAAATTCTTGCTTTCCAAATGCTCGGTTGGCAGAGACAGGAGCTGACTCCATCGTGCAGGACTTGGGTATCGAACTGCTGACCTGCCAGCTGACCATCCTTTTTGTATCCATTGTGGCACCTACAAATTATGTTTGTTTGGTTTGACCAAGTGCTCCACTCAGCTTTGTTTGATGGCCCATAATAGGCCTCCTAGTTAGGGAGAATCAATTCTGATATATTCCCAGGTCGTCATCTTCTTGTGCCGTATCTGATTCCGAATATTGGCTACCCTCATGGCGAGCAGCCAGGAAGGTTGTCCTGGGAACTATATAATGCAGCGGCCTTTCATCTGCCTTCCACCTCACAACATGATACCCACATAGTACCACTGATGCATTTCCACGAGTCCCTTTCCAGTCCTGAGCCCTTTTGGCATGCAAAGTCATCATCATCATCCCCAGGCCAGGATGGATGAAGCTGCTGCCCTCCATCAAGATGGGCTCAAATGGGATTTAATCCACTTAGGGACCATCACCCTTCCCTGTAGACTTCACCACCCAAGACCAAAAGTTCTCAGGGTGGTCTGGTTAGTTAACCATTGCCTGATGATCGGCGTTGAGTCACTGGCAGTAGGGTCTACTCCATGACCATAGCAAGATAACCTGGCCAGACTCATTCCTGGGTATTGAAGAGATATTTAATGTGTATATAATTCCCCCACCACCACCACCACTTGCCTTGCCAGCAGCTTGTTCTGAACAAAATGTCCCTCTGTTTCTATTATTCAAACTACTTGGATTTGTTTCAAAAACTTTGGAGCAAGGGACGGGAACGATCATGGGGGTGGGTGAGGATTCAACAGCTACTAAGACAGGGGTCCCCAAACTTTCCGGGCCGTGGGCCGGTCACGAAATTCAGGGAGCCGGTCACTATGGCCTCCGACGCCAATTCATCCGGCCCATGAAGCCCTCGTCACTCCTGGAAGCGGAAGTAAAACGTGCCCGTACGGACAAGGGCTTTGTGGTCCGGGTGAATTGGCGTTGGGGGACAAATCCAGCCCCCCTGGCCGTAGTTTGGGCACCCCTGTACTAAGATAAGAGACCATAGCAGCAGGAAAACAGGCGTCCGGCACCCAGTCTTCCATGAAATCCAAATGTTTCACAATCCATTTAATGCAGATTCTTTGTTCCGATGTGGGAAAGAATGGAGGGAAAAATCACACACATACACACCCATTATGTTGCAGTGAGAGCATTTTCTGTGCAGGAGAGAACTCATTTCAGAAGTGCAGCTATGGTTCCTCTGCTCAATGCACAAAGCCCTTGCATTTTCAGTTTCATCCTTAGGTGCTACCACCTTTGGTTGGGAAATTTTGACCGTTTCCCCTCTTCTTTCTTACATAAACTCCACCTGAAATAGGATTGTCTAAATGATGAAAATCCACAGCAGTACCTGATGTTGGACAGACGGGGAAGATTGTCTCATTGCCAATGTCTGGATCCAGGTCTACATTTCAGGGTCCTCAAAGCAGGGGTTCCCAACCTAAGGCCCGTGGGCCAGATCCAGCATGTAGTGCCATTTCATGTGGCCCCAACCCCACCCCTCCAAGGACATTCAAGAAACAAAATGGCCAGCCCTTTGAAGCTGTTGGGACAAAATGGTCAACCCCATTGTGCAGGCAAGCCCAAATGGCTGTCCGGCCTTTGAAGCTGACTGAGAGAACATGACTCGGTCCCAGGCTTGAAAAAAGTTGGGAACCCATGATTTAAAGCTTTCTAGGGGCAACGGATGCTCGTCCCAATTGGGCAATCCAATCCCGGCTTAACACGAAGCTCGTCTCAACGCAAAACAAGCTGACATCACTGTTAATGAAACAATGCACATAGTGACAGGATGCCTCAAACCTACACCAGTTGATAAAATAGACCCTCTGGTTGGTATGGCTCCACCTAAGATCAGGAGAGAAGTAGCAGTTGATGTTGAGAGAACCAAGCCAGAGAAGGACCCTCAACACCCTTTGAACGGAGATGAGCCTCAAGACCGCCAGATCAGATCCAGGAAGAGCTTTATGGCAAAAGCAAACATTCTTGAGGGTACACAAGACCAAAACCAAATGAGAAGATGGAGCGAAAGGAACATCATTAAAGGAGGAGATGGCTGAGGATCTCAACTTCTCCTCCATCGCTTGGAGGACCCCAAACAGGCTGAGGGTTGGAGTCCCTAAATGCAAGACCAACAGGCTCAAGTGGTGGACAACAACATGCCATGTGAATATGGAGAGATACAGAATAAGGGTAATTTGCTGGTGTGCCGATGACTGCCAGAAACATGCGCCGATGAGGACTTAAGTTAGGCCAAGGACAAAGCCAATAAATTAGCTTCCTTTTGGCAGTTCAAAGTTTGATCTCAACTCAACACAAAATAAGAAGAATCTCAGCTTAACAAATGACCCAATCAACTTTTTGTGTACGCCAGCAGCTCTTCTCCTTGTTCAAGCCATGATCAACCAGGGAGTTTTCCGGTTAACGGTGATTTTTTTTGGTTCACCGAATCCAGGTAACTATGGACACTAGCTTCAGAGCACACCAGGATCTTAAAATGAGCATTTGTTTAACTCCCCTGGCTTGCTTCAAAGTTGGCAACCAGGCGTCATAACACCATCCAATATGAACTGGTTCAGTGTATTTTTACCAACCCAGGAAACCACTGTTACCAAACCTGAAAGAAACGAAAATTCTCAGCCAACCACAGTTTAAGACAAACACAATCAGTGTTTCATATCTTCCAGCAAAAAAAAAACCAGTATCTATATTTTCTCAGAGGAATATATATATATATATATATATATATATATATATATATATATATATATATATATATATATATATATATATATATATATATATATATATATATATATATATATATATATATATGACTACAGGCATTCTGTTATTATAGTTACAATTTACAGTAAGCTGGTGGGAAGGGAGAACCCAGAACTACCCAATAATTTGGTAGTTTAACACATGTGTCAAAACTCATTACATCTGCTTAAAGAGTAGAACAAGTCAAAGGATGCAAATAAATTGGTTTGATGGCAACCTTTTCATGCTAATGAAATGCTTTAAAAACAAGTGTGTTTTTTTCTAGTGGCATTCCCCCGTTTAATGCAGAAGTAACTATTTTGATGCTAACATTTTTAAGACAACACATTATTTCCAAGTTCTGAGAAACAGAGAATTTGTCAAAATGCTGACTGGCCAAAGTTATACCAAAAGGTTACAAGTGGGTAAGCTGAGGCAGACACCTGCAGAAGGACACAGAGAGTGGTATGTGTGTGTGCCATAGCTGTCAAGTATCCCTTATTGGCCAGGAAAACCCCTTATTTTACCCTCTTTCCCACCATCATCCCTTATTAATTAGACTGCAATGCCCTCTTGCCGCCATTGGAGGGCAGCACAGGATAAGCATTGCTGTCAAGTAACCCGTGTTTGCCGGGAAATTTCCCTTATTTCCAAATCCAAAACTTGACAGGAATGGTGTGTGCATGCCTGTGTGTGCGCACAGTAAACCCATACGCATGGATTCACAGAGACTTGGGCTTCTGGGAATTGAAGTCCAAGAACACTTGGAGTGCCCAGGTTTGCCATCATGGATCTAGAATGATTTCCAAACCATCAGCTGCATATCATACAAAGGTTAGGGTTCGATCTCTTCTCTTCCATGTTGAGTTTATATCAGGAGTTCCCAACCTAAGGCCCGTGGGCCGGATCTGGCGTGTGGCACCATTCAATGTGTTCCCCACCCCCCTCCAAGGGCATTCAAGAAACAAAATGGCCACCCTTTTGAAGCTGTTGGGACAAAATGTCCACCCCCATCGTGCAGGCAGGGCAAAATGGCCGTCTGGCACTTGCAGCTTACTATAGAAAGTGTGACCCCGTGACCCGGCCCCCGGCTTGAAAAGGTTGGGGATGCCTGGTTTATATCATCATCATTTTACTCACCACACATTCAGGCTTCCTTGTTGCACCTTGATGTTCTTCAGCCTCAGGATTCTTGACTGCTTGCTCCTCCTCCGCCACTGGGCACTGCCTTGGGGTCTTGGGAGACTCGCTCTTGGCCATGGGGTCGATCTTCTTCTTCCGTCTGCCTTTAAAGCTGTGCGCTGTGGCAGAGAGGGGTGGCAGAAAGAAAAGAAAGCACTAAGGAATAAAGACGTGGACAATCGGCGTCATGATCCACTTCCCCTGACCTAGAGATGGAGTTCCTGAGCTGAAGAAACCTCTCTCATGCCCAGATTCATGCATCAGAAGGAAAGCAAGGAAGGACGTTTCCTTGACTCCCTCCAGCAATACAGAGATGAAAGTCCTGGATCAACAAAGGACTGGATTAGATGACTCTGGGCGCACCATGCACAATGGTGCTGATCCTAAATCTCTTGCAACTTTCACTTTGAAGGAGGGATGAATGCTTTAGCAAACACCACTTATGTAAAAGCCAAGGTCACCCTTACTCAAAAGCCAGCCGTATCCGACTCTAGGGTTCAGTGCTCATCTCTGTATATAGCCAAAGCAAAGCAATTACATTTATATACCACATCACCACGTTCAATGCACTCTCTAGTCCCGTGATGGCGAACCTTGGCACTCCAGATGTTCTTGGACTTCAATTCCCAGAAGCCCCCATGAATCCGCACGAAGGGGTTTGCTGCGATTCATCTGGCCCACGTTGCCCTTGTCGCTCCCGGACGCGGAAGTAAAACGCACCCATGTGGAGGGAGGGTTAACCCGGAAGAGCCTTAACTGTACGGGCACGTTTTACTTCCGTTTCCAGGAGCGATGAGGGCGGTGTGGGCTGGATGAATCGCAGTAAACCCATTCGTGTGGATTCACAGGAGCTTGGGCATCTGAAAATTGTAGTCCAAGAACATCTGGAGCACCAAGGGGTGAGAAACCCTGACTTGGGGTGTAAAGTTTTCAGATCAAGTTTTCTGTGGAAGCAATTTTTCTGCTGTTGTCAATGCTGCCATTCTTATGCGCTTGCTATGTTGTTGCTGAAACACCTTCTAGCAATAGCAATAGAAATTCCACTTCTATACCTCCTTTCCATAGCATTTCATGCACCCTGAGAGGTCCACAGGTTAATTGGCATTTTGCTCCAAACATGCTGGGTCCTCATTTACCAACCTCAGAAAGATGGAAGGCTGAGTCAACCATGATCCCATCAGGATCGAACACACAACATCACCAGTTTTAGTCAAGTGTTTAACCACTGCGCCTGTGGCTTATGGACCTCTCTATATCTGGTTTCACCACAACCCAATGACCACTCAAAAGCCCGATTCCTCTAGCCGCAGGTATCTGACGTATCAGCTTCATCTCCCACCATTCAACTCTGTCCATCTTACATAGTGCGTCTTTGGCCATAAAATGGCACGAAGCTCTGTCGCTCGTGTGCGTCGTGCTTTGTGTAGGTGTGAGAAAACACTCTGTACCCATCGCACCCAAGAAATTTCAGCCCAGTCTTCAAAAGGAAATCATCGTTGCCTCGACAAAGGAGACTTAACCACTTCGTTCTGCCGGAGGAACAACTTTCCTAGAAGCGTTGACATACAGAACTAAATGGTTTCCTGTTCAGAGATGTCGTTGGGTAGAGATCACGGCATGTACGGGCAGACGGGGCCGGGCGACTGAGTTTCCGCTTTCACTTTCACGGTGGTTTCCTGAATGGTGTGAACCTCGCCCCCAACAGTCACATCCTTCCCTCCTTGACATTTGCTCAACCAACTGCCGCAACCCAGCCCTCCGAAGCCCCGAATTTCTCCTTGGAAACACAAGTAGAGTCTAACACAAAGACCCGCGATCTTTGATGTCTCACACCCTACCAACCCCAGTCCCCTTTCTGGTCCTGAGCCCTTTTGGCACACGGGGTCTTCCTCAGCCCCAGGCTACGATGGATGAAGCTGCTGTTCTCCATTAAGATTGATTCAAGTGGGGTCAAATCCACTTGGGGACCATCACCCTTCCCTGTAGACTTCGCCACCCAAGGCTGATAGTCCTCAGAGGTTAGTTAACCACCACCTGGTGATCAGCATTGAGTCACAGTTGACACTAGGATCTACTCCATGACCATCGCAGGATAACCTGACCAGACATGATAAAGCCTACAGAAAAAATGTGCTACAAGTAGGTTGCTGCCAAAAAGGTATGGGCAAATTCTTTGGATCAAGGGGACAACTTTCTGTCTCAGGAAGCTCACTCTGTCATGCAGCACTCGGGTCTCGAACTGCTGACCTGCAGACCCTCCAGGAGTCAAGTTCAGCATCTTAACCACTAAGCCACCACAGTCCCCGATGAATAGCCAGTAGCCAATAATAATAATAACAACAACTACTACTACTACTACTACTACTACTACTACTACTACTACTACTACTACTATTATTATTATTATTATTATTATTATTATTATTATTATTATTATTATTATTATTATTATTATTATTACAGTGAACCCTCACTTAACGACGTGTTCTGATAGCGTCATTTTTGCTTAACAACACGTCGTTATGCGCCATGTGTTCCCTGCATAACGTCGTTTTAGCGTTATTATCCGGATAACGACACTAAAAATAACCGTTGTTATCGGTATTAATGATGCTAAAAACGTTGTTATGCGGGAAACTCCATAGAAACCCGCATAACGACGAAAATCGCTTAACAACGCTACTTGGAGAACCAAGTAACGTCGTTATGCAAGGGTCTACTGTATTATTATTATTATTATTATTATTATTATTATTATTATTATTATTATTATTATTATTATTATTATTATTATTATTATTATTATTATTTCCAACTTATATGCCGCCCCACTCGCAGAGTGACTCTGGGCAGCTTATAGAGAAACAATGCACCAGAATTACAAAATATCAATATTGTACATTAAAATTTACAAAATATCAAAATTGCAAATTATCTCATCATAAAATCACAAAGAAGGAAAGGAGCTAGCTGATGCAGAAGAGATTAAGAAAAGATGGAAAGAGTACACAGAGGAACTCTACAAAAAGGAACTCAACACTCCTGATAGTCACAATGATGAAGAATTTGAACCTGAGCCAGACATCCTGGAGAGTGAAGTCAGAAAGGCCCTAAAGAGCACTGCAAACAACAAAGCTAGTGGTGATGATGGTATCCCAGTGGAATTTTTCAAAGCGCTAAAAGACGACGGCATCAAATTACTGCATTCAATATGCCAGCAGATTTGGAAAACAAAACAATGGCCACAGGATTGGAAAAGATCAGTATACGTCCCAATCCCAAAAAAGGGCAATGCCAAAGAATGTTCCAATTATTGAACAATCGCGCTCATCCCACACGCCAGTAAAGTGATGCTCAAGATAATACAGGATAGACTTCAGCAGCATGTGGAAAGAGAATTACCAGAGGTGCAGGCTGGTTTCAGAAGAGGTAGGGGGACTAGAGACCATATTGCCAACATACGTTGGATCATGGAGAAAACAAAGGAATACCAGAAACAAGTATACTTTTGTTTTATTGACTACACTAAGGCATTTGACTGTGTGGACCACAACAAGATGTGGCAAGTAATTAAAGAGATGGGAATACCAGAGCACCTCATATGCCTCATGAGAAATCTGTACATGAACCAAGAAGCAACAGTTAGGACAGAACATGGAGTGACAGAGTGGTTTGGAATAGGAAAAGGAGTAAGACAAGGCTGCATTTTGTCACCATGCCTATTCAACCTATACACAGAGCACATAATGCGCAGTGCAGGGATGGAGGAATCACAATATGGGATCAAAATTGCTGGGAGAAACATCAATAATTTGAGATATGCAGACGATACCACCCTAATGGCAGAAAGTGAGGAAGACCTAAAGAATCTCTTGATTGGGCTGAAGGAGGAGAGTGCAAAAGCTGGTTTGAGACTCAATATCAAGAAAACCAAGGTAATGGCAACAGGCCATATCAGTCCCTGGAAAATAGATGGTGAAGAAGTAGAAGCAGTGACAGATTTTACTTTCTTAGGATCAAAGATCACTGCAGATGGGGATTGCAGCCATGAAATAAAAAGGCGACTGATTCTTGGGAGACAAGCGATGAGAAACCTGGGGAACATAGTGAAAAGCAGAGACATCACCTTGAAAACAAAAATTAGAATAGTCAAGGCAATGGTTTTCCCAGTAGTAATGTATGGATGTGAGAGCTGGACAATTAGGAAGGCTGAACGCAGAAGAATAGATGCCTTTGAAATGTGGTGTTGGAGGAGAGTTTTGAGAGTACCCTGGACAGCGAGGAGAACAAATAGGTCAATCCTAGAAGAAATTAACCCGGATTGCTCACTGGAAGGCCAAATAGTAAAGATGAAGCTAAAATACTTTGGACATCAAATGAGAAGGGAGGATTCACTTGAGAAGGCACTGATGTTGGGAAAGGTGGAAGGCAAAAGAAGAAGGGGGAGGCCAAAGATGAGATGGCTAGATGGTATTACAGACACAATGGGCACAGAGCTGGGAGGGCTGAGGGGGATGGTGGAGGACAGAGGCGCCTGGAGAACAATGGTCCATAGGGTCGCAAAGGGTCAGAACCGACTGTGCGACTGAACAACAACAACAACAACAACAAAAATCACATAAACATTTCAGAAGTTACATTCACTAAATAACAGTAGACAAAGTGGCTCAAGGCCAGATATACACCTGGAAGGTCACAGTTTCCTACCTCTGGTTCAGATATAACTGGCCCAGAAGGATGCTCAGTTATGGGATAAAGCAGCATTGGATGTTCCTATATCAAACCATTGTTTATCTGGACTTTCAGAAGGCTTTTGACAAGGTCCCACACCAAAGGCTCTTGAATAAACTTACCAGTCATGGAATAAAGGGACAGGTCTTGTCCTGGATCAGCAACTGGCTAAGGGACAGGAAACAGAGGGTAGCACTCAATGGACACTTCTCCAAGTGGAGGGGAGTAAAGAGTGGGGTCCCCCAAGGTTTAGTACTGGGACCCCTGCTTTTCAACCTCTTCATAAATGATCTAGAGGTAGGAGTAAAAAGCAAGGTAGCCAAATTTGCTGACGACACTAAATTATACAGGGTAGTGAAAACTGTGAGAGATTGTGAGGAGCTCCAGAGGGATCTCTCGACACTGGGGGAGTGGGCAAAACAGTGGCAAATGAGCTTCAACATCAGTAAGTGCAGAGTGATGCATGTTGGGGCAAAAAAACCCAATTACATTTATAAACTGATGGGGTCTGAACTCTCTGCGACAAACCAGGAAAGGGACCTTGGTGTCCTGGTGGACAACTCAATGAAGGTGTCAACCCAGTGTGCCTCAGCAGTGAAAAAAGCAAACTCAATGCTAGGGATCATTAGGAAGGGTATAGAAAATAAGTCAGCAAGTGTCATTTTGCCTCTTTATCAATCTATGGTGAGGCCCCATCTGGAATACTGTGTACAGTTCTGGTCGCCATACCTCCAGAAGGATATTATGGAGTTGGAGAAAGTACAGAGGAGGGCAACCAGAATGATTAGGGGACTGGAACACCTTCCTTACCATCTGAGGCTGCAACGGTTGGGCCTCTTCACTCTTGAACGACGACGTCTAAGAGGTGACCTGATTGAAGTTTATAAAATCATGCATGGTGTGGACAAAGTAGATAAGGAAAAACTGTTTTCCCTATCGCACAACACTAGAACTAGGGGACACTCCATGAAACTTTTGGGTACTAGTTCTCAAACAAATAAGAGAAAGTACTTTTTCACCCAGAGGATTACTGGTCTATGGAACTCCCTGCCAGAAGAAGTGGTGACAGCTGTCAGTCTTGACAGCTTTAAGAAAGGATTAGACAAGTTCATGGAGGACAAGTGTATCAATGGCTATAATTATGGCTACCTAAGGACAACCTCCGGGTTGGAGAGATAGGCAGGATATCTCTCAATGCCATTTCCAGGGAATCCTAAGCAGGTGAAGGCATCTGCTTGGGAATACCCTGAAGGAAATGGTGAGCCACTGTGTGAGACAGAATGCTGGACTGGATGGGCTGTGGCCTGTTCCAGCAAGGCTGTTCTTAAACCATGTCTTAGTTCACAAGAGAACAGAGAGGTGCCATAATATCTTCTCAGGGAACCCATTCAAGAAAAGCGGAGAACCAAGCCTTGGAGATCTATAAGTTCTGCTTACATCACCTCAGGCAATAAAGCCCTGGCTATATAATTTAAGGTGGGACCCCCGTGGCTTAGTGGTTAAGACACTGAACTTGACAGCTGGAAGGTTGGCAGGTCAGCAGCTCGAGACCCGAGTGCTGCACGACGGAACGAGCTCCCGTTGTCTGCCCCAGCTCCTGCCAACCTAGCTGTTCGAAAGCAAAACATTGCAAGTAAATAAATAGGTACCACTGTAGTGCAGTGTTCCATGCACTCTGGTGTCTAGTCCTGCCTGCCACATGTCACAGACACAAACAGCACTGGCAGTCAGACACGACTGGCTTTTGAGCAAGGGTGACTTTTACCCTTGCCTATATGTTGTCATCATGCTTATATCCATTCAAGCTTTTCGATCCATGCAGACTGCCCAAGGGGACGCGGCAAAAATCCGTTCATCAACATACTCAAACTCAAAGAGGTTTCCAGCTGCACCGGTCACGTGGCCTCAACAAAGAGCAAGCATGGACTCCAACCTAAGTATGAACCCCTGCCTCAAAAATTGACTGCTTTAGATTTGGGAGCCCTCCCGGCTTGGATTTTGGGCAGGCGTCCCAATACGAAACCTTCAGCTGACAACTAAATCCCATTCAATGGTCTCCGTTGGGCCAACATCCAAAGGGGCCTTTCAGTGTCAACTATCAAGCAACAACGGCCAGGTATTAAAATAATTTCTTGCTTCCAAGTTACTACATTGGCTAGAAAACCCTAAAAAGGGTCAGTGTGAGTCAGAATTGACTTGACGGCATGCAACCGATGCATATCCATCCTCTAAGTCGGGAGGAAAAACGGCCCATTTCTTCCAAAATAGGGTGATAGAGATAGAATAAGGAAGCAAAGAAAAGGCTCTAGAAGAGTGGTTCCCAAGGTGGGGCCTACACCCCATCGGTGGACTTCAATGCCCTGAAGCCTAAGTCAGTCCATTGGCTTTGTCAGTGATTTTGGGAATTGACTTAGGCTTCTGGGAACTGGAAGTCCAAGAACCAAAGTTTGGGAGACCCTGCTCTAGAAGAGCCAACACCCCCCCCCCCTCTTTGCTTGAACCCCTGGCCACCCTCGTACGAAAACTTCACGTTGTTCAAGGCAAGCGCAAAACATCCTCTGGAGCTTAAAAGAATTCCGTGCCAACCAATGGGGGAGAAATGAGTAATGAATGGGTCATGGTTGGCTTTAATCTCTCCAGGTCACCAGCTTGGAATCTCCCACGGGTCAAGAGAAACTTGGAGCTCAAGCGAAGGGCAGGAGAAAGGGAGAAAAGCGCTCTTGACGGCACATCAGAGAAGCTGAATGCAGGAGGAGTCGATGGGACGACAGAAATCCTCTTTCCCCCTAGGCCAGGGGTGCCCAAACTAGATCCGGCCCCTGATGCCAATTCATCCGGCCCAAACCACCCTTGTCGCTCCCGGAATCGGAAGTCAAACACCCTTCTGTATGGGCATGTTTCACTTCCGCTTTCGGGAGCGACGAGAGCAGTGTGGGCCATATGAATTGGCATCAAGGGCCGGAACTGGCCCATGGGCCGTAGTTTTGGGTACCCTTGGTTTAAGCAGAGAAAATGGCAGCTTAAAATCTACCTCAGCCTGTTGCAAAACAGACCGTCAGGCACGTTTTACTTCCGCTTCCGGTGGGAGGAACCGTGTGACCGGCCCACCGAACAAAGTGACCGGCCCACTGAACCCTGTGCCTGGTCTGTGGCCTGAAAAGTTTGGGCATCCCTGCCCTACACCTTTGAAAAGAGCATGACTAGAGGGCTACCAGCAGATCAGACCCTGTTGCAGGGCATGCGTCCAAATATACGTTCCCCACAGTAGCAGTTAAATATAAAAATTAACCTCCCAGGAAAGAAAAAACGAAGAAATAGCTGAACCAGAATAGCTCAGGCGGTAGGAGAAGGGGTGGAGAAGAGAAGAGGGGCTTGGCTTTACCCAGTCCTCTGCAAGGAGAAAGCCCTTACCACGACAAAGGGGGACACAGAAAGAGCCTCCTTGAAGACTGTGGTGTTTTGGACCACAACCAGGCATACCCTGGATACGGCCACCTTATGTTGCTGGCTAATCTTTCTCACACTAGGTCAGGCGAACTGAAATGCAGAACGAACTCAACCCCATGGTTCCTTCACGTTGGCAGTTTCACGTCTGGCCTAGACATGGAAGAAGGAGGAGAAGGAGGAGAAGAAGATGAAGGAGAAGATGAAGAAGGAGAAGAAGAAGATGGCAATGACAGGGGTGCGCTAGGCACCTTGGGAGGGCGGTGGACAGGAAGTGATGGAGGTGCCTATTGGGGGGGTTGGGGAGAAATCCCATACATTCCCATTAACTCTGCCTGCCTCTGAGGGGTGCCAGTCACTGGGGCGCACCGGGATGAGTCCCCATATCCCTGTGGGACAGCACACCACTGGGTGAAGAAGCAGGAGAAGAAGAGGAAAGGAAGGAAGGAAGGAAGAAGATGATGATGATTGGATTGGCATGAAATTGGATTGCTTTGCTTCATGATTAAGAGGGAGGATTTGGCAGTGTACACACACACACACACACACACACACACAGGAGGGAGAAAAGAAAGGAAAGCTAAACATTGGACCTTGTCCAGTTACGTCTCTGTCGAGCTGATGTCTTCTAAAGAGGGTTTGTGTGTCATTCCACCCACACGGGGTCAATGCGCTCACATACTGTACAAAAGAGGCAATAGAGTGGAAGGGGGGGTGTTGAGGATTAAAAAATAATAAACGGCATTCAAGTGGCGATGGGGGGGGGAGGCTTCCCGTTTCATGTTCTCGGAGCATGAGATCATAGTGTAAAGTAGCCAAAACAAGTGCAGCTTTTCAGAAGATTACTGGACATGATGACAACTTTGGGAAACAAAGCCAGGGTGTGTGTGTGTGTGTGTGTGTGTGTGTGTGTGTGTGTGTGTGTGTGTGTGTGTGTGTGTGTGTGTGTGTGTGTGTGTGTGTGTGTGTGTGTGTGTGTGTGTGTGAGTTTCGGAAAGGGGGCTGGGGAGGTGGAAAGCAGCTCAGCTTATTTCACGAGGCTTCCAGTGGTCTGGAAAGAAGGCAAAGCAGTGGAGAAAAGCAGCAGCCTGGCATGGGCTTCCTCTCCATGCCAGGGAGTGAAGGGGAAGGTGGGTTAAAAAGGGGGAGACTTCCACATGGGGTTCCTTTGAGGTCTGGTTTCTCAAACACAAAAGACCGACTGAATCATTTCTCTCCCACACCCACACAGACAAACGGACACGCTTTCACCCTCCAAGCCTGGTCTCACTATCACATCTGTTTGCGCCCTCCACAGATCAACGAGCGTGCAAGTAAAGGAACTGGAAATGGACGAATGGCGCCTGTGGATGTCTGGAAGGATCTGTCCCGAATGCGTTCCAGGATTTATGGAATGAATGTATTGACTCCAAGGAATTAGCTCAGGGGTGCACAAACTACAGCCTAGGGGCCACATCTGAGCCCCCGATGCCAATTTATCCAACCCACACCACCCTTGTCGCACCCGGAAGCGGAAGTAAAATGTGTCTGGGCGCATTTGACTTCCGCTTCCGGGAGTGACGAGGGCGGTGTGGGCCGGATGAATTGGCCTTGGGGCCACAGGCCATAGTTTGGGCACCCTGGTTTAAGCAGAGAAAATGGCAGCTTAACATCTATCTCATCCTGTTGCGAAACAGATTGCGAGGTGCGCTTTACTTCCGCTTCTGGTGGGAGGAACCGCATGACCGGCCCGCCGCTCGAAAATTTTGGGCACCCCCTGAATTGAGCAGGATATAAAGAGGGCGATGGAGTGATGGCAGGGGCCGGAGGCCGATCTTCCTACGTGTCTCTTCGCCAAGCCCAGGCCAAGGTTTAAAAGAGGAAACACAGCTCTGTTTTCTTTCTCCATGCAAAGGAGATAATTATCTCATAGTCCTGGAAACACCTGTTTTGAAACGGAGTTTTTTAATCCGGACTCTCCGCCTCTAAACAAAACAGCTGCTTTTGGGACTCTCAGTGGCAGGTTTGCTGGCTTCAGGGAGCAAACAACTGTTTTCCCTCTTCCAAGCACAGTTCTGGACTTGGAACATGGTGCGTTGATGTGGCGTGTGTGGGCGCGTACGCGCTAGGGACTGTGGTGGCATAGTGGTTAAGATGCCGAGCTTGATTGCTGCAAAGTCGGCAGCTCAGCAGTTCGAGACCCGAGTGTTGCACAATGGGGTGAGCGCCCGCCGTCTGCCCCGGCTCCTGCCAATTTAGCAGTTTGAAAACAAGAATGTGCAAGTAGATAAATAGGTACCACATCGGCGGGAAGGTAAACAGCGTTCCGTGCACTCGGGTGTCTAGGCATGCCTGTCACATGTCCACAGAAACGTCTGCACACGCAGACAGCGCTGTCTCTTGGGCTATAAACAGAGACGAGTACTGAACCCTAGAGTCAGATATGGTTGGCTTTTGGACAAGGGTGACGTGTGTGTGTGTGTGTGTGTGTGTGTGTGTGTGTGTGTGTGTGTGTGTGCACTGCCGAATCCTCCCCCTTAATCATGAAGCAAAGCAATCCAATTTCATGCCAATCTATTCATCATCATCTTCATCATCTTCATCATCATCGTCATGTGTGCCGGAATGTGCTGACCCCAACTTTACCATTCATTCTCTCATCCATGGGGCAGATTTGAAAGCTTTCCAATCTGTCAACCCACTCCATTCATCACTCTCCTCGGCCCAACAGGGGTGGGAGCTAAGCATGGCATCATATCATCATCATCATCATCATCATCATCATCATCCCCTGGACCGTTTCAGAGGTGTGGAAGTCCTGTCTTCCAGGGAAAGATTAAACTGGGAGCAAGAGATATTGGCCTGTTTTCATTTATCAGAGAGTAAACAAAACAACAACAACAAAGCCAAACTAAGTCATGGCACTTTAAAGACTCCTGTATTTAAATGTGAGCTTTCGTGGATCAAGTCCACTTCGTCAGACATAAGACGGTTTGTTTTCATTTACTGGCTTCTTCTCTTCTTGAAAGGGACTGCATTGGCTTGGTGGTCACTAAGCTGAGCTTCTTGACCAGAAGGTTGGCAAACCATCCCCGGCAGTACCCGGGTCTTGAACTGCCGACTTGCCAGCCTTCCAGCTTACAAGGCGAGCTTCTTAACCACTGAGCCACTGCAGCCTGGCTGATGGGACTCTGCTAATTCAAAATGCACCTGTCCTAGCTCTGGATCCCCATAACTCTGGGTCCTGTAACAATCCATAGAGAACTGTGGCTTTCTGGAGAATCGCCTCTGGCTGAACTACATGGGAAAGCGTTTAATTTCATGCTCAGCTTGTAAGCATCCCAATTCCCAAGCTTATCTACCTGCCCGTTGGTGGTAGGTCTGATTCACACAAGGCAATTCTTCCCCAGAGTCCGGCTGCCTTTTAAAAGACAAGATGAATATTGGCTTTGCATGGAAACGCCGTTTTAAATACAAAGAAAGCCCCAAGAAACTATGTCGAAACATAGGGTATAAAAAGGGGAAATAAAGTCATTGCTGCCAGTAAAGCTTTTTATTTAAAAAGCTGACTATTTACGCACACAATTCAAGAGAAGTACCGCAGACGAGTTTCAAAACTTCAGGGTGAATCACAGAAATCAGAAGCAGGGGCTGCATTGGCTCATCAAGTCAATGGACGGGCGCACCATGTTCTTGGGGCAAGCTGTTCATCAGCGCAGAAGCCCATGCCCGCTTCTAATCCACTTCTACTGGTGCGCTGACGGCTTCACATCACAAAAGCAAGGATGCGTTACAGTCTGGTTTACAAGGAACTGGAGCCACCGGCTCTCTTATTCTGCAGACGTGGCTTTATGGCTGTTGTGTTGCGGCAAGGCTGGCTCATCTGAGTCCTGGCGGGGCAGGGGTTAAACTGCTGTCCTGCAAGCAAAAGTTTGTGAGTTCAGTCCTGACCAGGGATCAAGGTTGACTCAGCCTTCCATTCTTCCAAGGTCAGTAAAATGAGTCCCCAACATGTTGGGGGCAAAATGCTAATTAATGTGTAAACCGCCCAGAGAGTGCACTAAGCGCGATGGATGTGATTGATTTGATTTGCTTCATCTCTGGAGAAGAGTTCCTGGAAAGGCCACCAGAGTCCTATCCTACCTGAGGGCTACAAGGTAGACCAGGAGTGCCCAAATTATGCCCAGGGGCCAGATCCGGCCTCAACAGCGATTCATCCGTCCCATGAAGCCCTCATCTCTCCCAGAAGCAGAAGTTAAATGCACCCATACCGGCACATTTTATTTCCGCTTCCGGCTCCCGTGGGCCAGATGAGGGCTTTGTGGGCCAGATGAATTGGCATCAGGGCCAGATCCGGCTCCCGGGACATAGTGACCAGCCCCTTGAACCATGTGCCCCAAAAGTTTTGGCACCTTGAGGTAGACCAATGTGGTGCAAACATTAGAAGATGGAACCGTGGACTTTCTGTATAATGTGTAGTTCAGCTAATTGTTTGTGTTCACATTATATCCGGACTCCATATACCTGTTTGTATTGGGTTAATTGTTATTGCTATTGTAGCTTTAATTTAATACTTTATATTGTGATTAATTTTATGTTTATTATTGAATACTGATTATTGTACTGAATATATTTTGTGCTCCTTTATTGTTGTATTACTATATTGTATATTGTGGACATGTTGTAATTGCTGCCTTGAGTCAGCTTTGGCCGAGAAAGTGCGGGATATAAATTAAATTATTATTATTATTATCCTAATTTTGATGGGTTTTACTTCCGATACGTTGTCAGGGTCGATGACTGGTGCAATAAACTAAGCCAACTAATTCTATTTCTTCTTCTCCTCCTTCTTCAAGTACTATATCCAATTCCCAATATTGACAATCATCATGGCAGTCAGCCCTGAAGACTGTCCTGCGAATATACAGTAATGCCGTGGCCTTTCATCTGCCCTTCCGCATCGCAGCGTGACACCCATCGCACCCCTGAATCCCGTTCCGCAAGTCACTTTCTGGTCCTGAGCCCTTTTGGCACGCAAAGTCCAAGGACCAAAGTAGAAGAGGAAAGAAATGGGAAAGACAGAGAGAACATGTGGGCTCTTTGCAGATATGCCATGACTTAGAAACCTCCCCTTGTGCCCCCCACACCAATGGCGGGGGGGGGGGGGAGAAGCCAGGGCAGTTTGTGGACTTCACCGCCCCACCCCCTGAGCCCCCATCAACATATATTGTATTGTAATGTATTGTTTGTAAGCCGCCCTGAGTCACTACGGCGAGTGGGTGGCATAATACTAATAATAATAATAATAATAATAATAATAATAATAATAATAATAATAATAATAATAATAATAATAATAATAATAATAATAATAATAATAATAATAATAATAATTGTTGCTGTTGTTGTTGTTGTGTCGTTATTGTTGTTGTTGTAATCCTTATCGTTAATCCATCTAACATTTGAGCCTCCTCCTTTCCTGCTTCATTCCACTTTTCTCCGCATTATTTGCTTTGAGAATCAATTCATCATCATCATCATCATCATCATCATCATCATCATCATTGCAGTTTGCCAAGAAGTGTCATGGGAGGGAGGGAGGGAGGGAGAATAGGAAGGAAGGAAGAATAGGAAGGAAGGAAGGAAGGAAGGAAGAAGTTACAAAAATATCTCTGGGCCCAGAAGGAAAGAATAAATCTGTTAGCGTCTTCAAAGAATGCAGATTAAGCCACTTTGAGGAAATGACAGAGTTTCACTGGAACCAGAACTGTGCTTTCCAATCTCCTTTCAAAGCACATTGTCTTTTAACACTTCCCATGCTGCTGGGGAGAGGAAGGAGGAGAAGGTGGTGGTAGAAGAAGCAGCGTGGGAAGAAGAGGCTACTCAGGACACTTCTGGGAAGAAGGAGAAGAAGGGGGGCCAGACTCAGAAAGGGTGGCTTTTGCAAGCAGCTGAGCCCATAAATTAGCTTAGAGGGAGGGGAGAGAGATTAAAAACCACCACAGGGAGAAGGGTGACAAAAATCAGAGAAGTGAGTCGAAATCCTTTAAATTGTGGGGGGGAGAGAAAGAAGAAGAGAGAAGTGAGATCAGAATTACCAAGAAGCCCACATTAACCAAGGTGGGTTAAAGAAAGAAAGAAAGAGATAGAGAAAGAGAGAAAGAAAGAAAGAAAGAGAGAAAGAAAGAAAGAAAGAGAGAGAGAAAGAAAGAAAGAAAGAAAGAAAGAAAGATGCCTTTTGAAGTATTAATAAAGCCCTGGGAAACTTTCGGGCACAGTTTTTTAAGCGGCTTCCGCCAATGTTACAAGAGCGCCGATCATGGGAATGGAGCATGACATATGCACACAATGTTCCCAAAGAAAAACAAGGGGAGGGAGGGGGAAGGAATTTGGGAAAGGGGGGGGGGATGAGAAAGAAGTGGGGAGGTTGCATGAATAATAAACCAGGACAGATTTTTACACACACACACACACACACACACACACACAGAGATTTGGGCTTGCAAAACATCATCCTCTTTCTGTCCTTTCCTCCACCTGCACACTCCAGAACTCTTCACACACCTCAGTCGCAGAGCATCACCGTCGCCCACGATGATTTCCACGCAGAGCCTCAGAAACCGAGGCCAACCAATATAAAAACAGTAAAGGTTTCCCTTGCTCGAAAGCCAGTCGTATCCGACTCTAGGGTCCAGTGCTCATCTCTGTTTCAAAGCCGAAGAGCCATCTGCAGACGCCTCCGTGGTCACGTGGTAGGTATGACTAGACCTGACGGAGCGCACGGAATGCTGTTACCTTTCCCACACCGAAGTGGTCCCTATTTATCGACTTGCAATTTTTCTTGCTTTCGAACGGCTAGGTTGGCAGGAGCTGGGGCAAAGACGGGAGCTCATTCCGTCCTGCAGTACTGCTGACCTCCCGCTTCCCAGTCAGCGTCTTAGCCACTTGAGCCACTATGTATTTGCATCTAACCGATGTCACCCATTGTTTACTTTGCGCATCCAGAGGAAAGAACCTTAGCATAGTATTATTGAACTTGCATTATTGCATTGCATTATTGAACTTGTTTGACTCTTATGATTGTTAGGGTAATTTTGATATTGTATTGAATATGTTTTTGATAATTCATACTGTAACTGTATTTTGTTGTATTATTTGTATCATATTTTATATTGTTTGGCATTCTTGTTGTAAACCGCTTCGAGTTCCCTTTATGGGGAGGAAAGCGGTATAAAAGTCTAAACAATAAATAAATAAATAAATAGTAACGTGTGAACGTGGTTTTCCCCAAGAGCACAACCAGGAAAAACAATCACACACACATCGGTTGTGGGTCCCTGGGAAATTCGAGAGTCGGATCGAGCCCCGAGAGGCTCCAGTTCGGCGGATTTTTTTCCCGATGGGATCGAGCTTTATTGTAACGGGAAACCGGTGCATAAAGCGGGTTGCGTCGTGTTTCGGGAAGGTTACAACAACCCGCCTTGAGTCATCATCGGCGAGGCTGGTTTCATTAAAAAAAGAAAAACACATAAGGCTACTCGTCATGCCTGCCACATGACCACGGAAACGTCTGCAGAAGCAGGCAGCGCTGGCTCTTCGGCTTTGAAACACAGAGGAGCACTGCACCCTAGAGTCGGATACGACTGGCCTTTCGAGCAAGGGAAGACCTTTACCTTTTACCTAAACAACACAAAAAGGCAAACCCAAGTTGCGGCACTTTAAAGACTGGGTGGGTTGTGCAGAGAGAGCATTAATTGTCGCATACAAGTGCGAACATTAAATTAAATTAAAATCAAATTGCTCTAGAGGCACATAAAGGTGGGCTAGCGTAACAGAGGAGTTTACAAACCGGTGTGTGCCTTTGTACAACCGGTAATAATAATAATAACTGATTTGCACACCTGTTTATGCTAGCCCACCCCTCGTGAGCCTCTCTGCCCCTGATGTGTGCAAACTGATGCCACGAGGGAGTCTCACTCCGACGAAGTGGACTTGATCCACGAAAGCTCACGTTAAAACCCAGCAGTGAGTCTTTTTAAAAAGTGCCACAACCTTTTGTCTTGTTTACTCTGATATGCCTGGAAAACAGGAGCTCACTCCATCACGCATTACTCGGGTCTCAAAGTGCTGACCTTCCAGCCACCAAGTGGCAACATCTTAACCACTAAGCTACTCTCGGCGAACTCAACCAATGAGCTATTAATTGCCTCCAATATTAAAACCAAGTGATACTTTGATGAGACTTCTAATTAAAAAATAAATAGACTAACACGGCTACCCTCTCAAAAATTTCAACAAGGAGGCCTATAAGTCCAGTAAATAAATAAATAAATAAGATAAACAGGGGAGAAAAGGGAAGGGGAGTCGTGCCAGGACAAGCTATCGGCACCCCACAAAATATCACAGATGTTCCCTCCAGCCCCAAACTTGGGAAAAGTTTGGACTAACTTTCCAGAAGCGCAAAAAAAAGAGAGAATCAAAACGGACGAAGAGATGGAAGAAAGCGAGAAAACAACGACAGGTAACAGGTTTGCAACCTCGCCCCCCTCCTCGTTCCTCCGCAAAGGTGCGCCAGGTAGAGTCGTAGACAAGCCAAGGCGCTAGTCCTCAACGAGGCAAAAGCCAGCCAGAGAGAGCCACCTGCCTGCGCCCAGCCAGGTCTCCATCCCCTCTGGGTCCGGGAGCCCTCAAGAAGCGAAGGGGATCGGGGGAAAAGCTCACCCATCGCCCGCAGCTCCGATCCTGCCCGGCTCAGCACCCATGGGATGGCTCCCAAGTCCGCAGTCCAACTGGTCGAGAGCACGGCAGCCGAGAGCGCCCACTGCTCTCTCGCTCTCTCTAACTCTGAATCTGGAGTCCAGATCAACACCGATTGGCCGGAGGAGCTTTCAATCCAAGAGATAAAGTCCGCCCACACTGCCCCAGGGGCGGCTGGGGAATGTAGTTCTTGGGAGGAGTTTCCTAAATTCCTCCAGAGCAAGCCAGGCTCTGCACACCGGCCAGCTGGGCTCCTGCTGCTTCCCATGCATGCATGCATGCATGCATGCGCCTCCTGAGCAGCTGGCTGCAGAAGCGTAAAAATCATTAATGGTTGAGAGTTTTGCATTGTTATTTTTTTAAAAAAATTAGAAGTCTCATCAAAGTATCAGTTGCCCTTGGTTTTAATCATCATCATCACCATCACTTTTATTTGTATACCGCATTTTCTCAGCCCAAAGCGGTTTAACGACAAAGTGTTCGCGGCACACAACGGCCGCAGAAGCAATGCAATGAATATCAGAATGCAAGAAAAACTAAACACATATCAATATACAAGTAATGCAATAATGCAATAATACAATAATACACGGCTCCCATCCCCGGAGCGTTGGGGATAGCTCATTGGTTTAGTTCTCCCAAGGTGGTTAAGATGCTGCCCTTGGCGACTGGAAGGCCAGCAGCTTGAGACCCGAGTACTGCGTGATGGAGTGAGCTCCTGTCCCTGCCAACGTAGCACTTTGAAAGCAAGAGTTTGCAAGGAGATAAATAGGTAAGTTGTATGTACCACTTCTCGGCAGGAAAGGTAACAGCATTCCGTGTGCTTCTGTTTTATTTTATTTACTCTTGTTTTGCTTGCACAGACTAACATGGCTACATATTATAAGGACATGTAAATGCTCTGTTTGAAGAAGTAGATTTTGATTCTCGAAGACTCACACTGAAATGACTGTTAGTCTTTTTCTTTCTTTCTTTCTTTCTTTCTTTCTTTCCCCACTTTATTTTTGTTACTCCTTCTTCTCCTTCCATAAGCCAAGACCTTCCTTTTCATAACGTCTTTTAAGCAATAAGTTGGAGGTGTGTGTGTGTTGGGGGTGGGGGGTGTTGGAAAAGGCTGTGGTTATTACATTTTGTGATTATTATTTTTACATTTTTAAAAACTGCTTTTAATATTGACTAACGCTTAATAGTTTTTAATATCGTTTTTGTATAATATTTTGAACTTGTGAGCATTATTTAGTTTTCATCATCGTGATCCACCTCTCGGGCATATCAACAATGTAAATCAGGGGTGCCCAAACTCTTCAGGCCGCGGGCCGGTCACGTGGCTGAGCATGCTGGTCACGTGGCTCCTCCTGCCAGAAGAAGTAAAACGTGCACGCGCAGAACACACCCACGCATGGACATTTCACTTCTGTTTCCGGGAGCAGTGTGGGCCGGATCCAGCCCACAGGCCATAGCTTGGACACCCTGATATAAATAAATCAAACATTTGTGCTGACATGCTGTGACAGATGTTCCTTTGAAAAGAAGACATGTGCATCACTTCTTTAACAAAAAAACAAAAAAATATACTGCCCTTTTGTCAGCATTTCAAGAAAGAAATGGGAAGTTGGGCCCTTTGAAACACAAGTCGTGTCCATTGGGGCCGGCCCTAACATTTGGTACCATTTCATTCCCATATAGACGAATGCCGATCTGTAATCTACGAAGAATCAGCGCAAAGAATAATGGTGTAATATTGTTATGTTTTTAAGGGTTTTTAATTGTTTTATATTGGTTTTAACTTATGCACACTGCCCAGAGTCCATTGGATAAGGCGGTATATAAATCTATTAAATTAAATTAAATTAAAATATTTGGGTCACGACAGAGGCCATCCGATCCGTCGGCTTTTCAGTTCCTGGCACCATCGTCTCAAAGAAGAGAAACAGAATAAACAAAACGAAGTCGCCGCAGCACTTTGATGACTGACTATTATATTTCAATGTTAGCTTTCATAGATCAAGACTTCCACGTCTGATGAAGTGGACTCGATCCACGAAAACTGACATTAAAATATGTAACAGTTAGTCTTCAAAGCGCTACAACGTTTTTGCTTGGTGTTGTTTAGTCTCTGATATGAGTGATAGAAATACTGTATCTGGTAAAATGTTCTGTAAGACGCTGGAAATATCACCCTCCAATTGTTGCAAAGGATGTTCTTAGATACAAAATGGAACTTAATTGCTTTGGTTTGGCTATTCTCTGATGTGCTTGACACACAGACTAAGACAGCTAGAGAAAGGTAAAGGTGTCCCTTGCTCAAAAGCCAGTCGTATCCGACTCTAGGGTTCAGTGCTCATCACTGCTTCAAAGCCGAAGAGCCAGTGTTGTCTCTTCTGCAGGCGTTTCTGTGGTCATGTGGCAGGCATGCTTAGACACGCACGGAGCGCTGTTACCTTCCCACCGAAGTGGTCCCTATTTATCTACTTGCAATTTCTTGCTTTCGAACTGCTAGGTTGGCAGCAGCTGGGACAAAGACGGGAGCTCATTCCGTCCTGCAGTACTCGGGAATTGAACTGCTGACCTTCCGCCTCCCAGTCAGCGTCTTAGCCACTTGAGCCACTATGTATTTGCATCTAACCGATGTCACCCATTGCAGCCCCATTATTATTATTATTATTATTATTATTATTATTATTATTATTATTATTATTATTATTATTATTATTATTATTATTATTATTATTATTATTATTATTATTAGCCACTTGAGCCACTGCTACTGTTCCAAAAAAATCTCGAAGATAGGCAGACTACATTTCCCAGCATGCAGTGCTGCAATATGGGTGGGTTGAGGCTTTATAAACTCTGTGTGTATTTCTCAAATTGAAAAGAAGAAAAGGGGAGGGAGAGAAGCAGGAGCAAAAGAAAACTCAAAAGCCAGTCCAGCGTCATGTCTAGGAATAGAACCGGGGAGGCCTGCCAAGTTATTACAGAAGATGAGTAATTCACTTAAGTCATTCCTCTAAACACCATTCCTTGTAAGAGAATTAAAATATCAGCTTACATCACCAAATGCAGCTTACAGGCTGCTGGGGTGAAATCCATGCAAGCTTTGCGCCAGAGTGAGCTGGCGTGAGTAAGATCTGGAGGACAAACGAACAGCTTGTCCAGGACATCAATTCCTGAGTAGCAAAACAAAACAAAAAATATATATGATTTGAGCTTTGCCCGGGCAAGAGAGGCTGGTCGTAAAAGAACGGGGCAGAGGATCCTGCCAAGAAGAAACTGGAAAAAGAGTGAATGATCCAATCCAAGCTAGAAAAAACGTCGTTGAATAGTTTTTCAACACTTGTTCTACATTCCCTTAGGGCCGTGATGGCGAATCTTGGCACTCCAGATGTTCTTGGACTTCAATTCCCAGAAGCCCAAGCACCCTGTGAATCCACGTGAATGGGTTTACTGCGATTCATCTGGCCTGCACTGCCCTCGTCGCTCCCGGAAGCGGAAGTAAAACATGCCCATACAGAGGAAGGGTTAACCTGGAAGAGCCTTAACCATACGGGCGCATTTTACTTCCACTTCCGGGAGTGACGAGGGCAGTGCAGGCCAGATGAATCGCCGTAAACCCATTCAATGTGGATTCACAGGGTGCTTGGGCTTCTGGGAATTGAAGTCCAAGAACATCTGGAGTGCCAGGGTTCGCCATTATGGCCTTAGGGCAAAACCCCCAAATTTCTGATACTTTGAGGCACCCCACCATATTCAGAATGATAATGCTGCATCACCAAAAAAAAAAAAAATTGTCTGCGACTTGGTCTAATCTGTGTGTCTTATACTAAATCAAGTGCGCTGAATCCAAATCTGAAGTCCGATTCTGCCTAGGACGTCAGGATCTTAAGTCAGAAAATCTCATCCTCTTGGTTAGGTTCTTGCATTGATCACGTGGGGTATATTTGCCACAAATGAAGTATAACTTGTCCAGTTTATTAACACAGCTGCACCTACTCATCTTTAGCTCAAAACAAACTTACTAGGGCCTAGCTGTACTATTCAAAAAGATGGTTTCGCACTAGAGACAAGCCCTTGGTCCATCTTGCCTTATATATCTGTTTCTGACATCAGCTCACTGACTTGCCCAGACATGCTCGGCTGCTACCGGAACATACATACCACCAGGGGACATGATTCAGCTGAGGAGGCAGCAGTTATAGTGGTAGCTGCAACTGTTATAATGTTTCCATGTAAAAAAGACATTACCCAATTGTCGACCATTTGAACAGCTATAAGGTAAAGGTAAAGGTCACCTTTGCTCAAAAGCCAGTCGTATCCAACTATAGGGTTCAGTGCTCATCTCTTTTTCATAGCTGAAGAGCCGGCGCTGTCTGCTTTTGTAGACTGTGGTCATGTATATAGCACGCCTTAAAATCTATGTGATAGGCAAATTCTGAGTTAAGATTTGGAATCAGCACACCCGATGTCATGTAAATCACATGTGTTTTTCCCAGTAGCAAAATCGTTGTCGTGCAGTGTAACCAGAGCTTGGATAAGTTACTGGGCTCCAGGGATGACTACAGTTTCCACTGTCCACAGCAACTGTGACCAGATGAAGGTTAGGAGCGCCAATGGGCACCAGCCAGGTATCAGGATAGCTCATTAGCATCTCTGACGTGCGGATCGGGTACCTGGTGCCTCCATAAATCACCTGTTAGGATGCATGAGGTTTAGACTCAGATCCTCCCATATTGGGCAGCAAGGGGTCACCAATGGTTCTGGTCTTGAGTGAAGACTTCAGCATCATCCTATGTCAGTGATGGCAAATTTTGGTACTCCAGGTGTTCTTGAACTTCAATTCCCAGAAGCCCTGATCAGCAGGTTGACCGATATCACTGTCCGTTTGGGCCCTGAGAAGGGCCATTGGTTAAAATGTCTCTTTGTTGTCATTTCTACTTCTGGTGCTTCTGAGTTGAAAGAAAGAAAGAAGGAAGGAAGGAAGGAAGGAAGAAGGAAGGAAGAAGGAAGGAAGAAGATTGATTGATTGATTGATTGATTGATTGATTGATTGATTGATTGATTGATTGATTGATTGATTGATTGATTGATTGATTGACCTCTTTTGCCCTGTAGCGACAACTGATGGATGGAGTCTTTTGACTCCAATTTGGCCAGTGAAAAGGTAGAGACACGAACGGACTGAAAAGTTGCTCTAGCCTAGTTTTGACTCCATGACCCTCCACACAATCTCTAGAAATCAGCCCCTGAAATTGTATTTATTTGATCCATTTATACCCCACCTATTCTTGGCACACGAATTCCTACTCTAGGTGGTTTTTCTCAGCTACTCCTGTGCTACAAGCCTGCTATCTATCAATCTGATGTTAAAACCACAAGAGGAAACAGGTGTCTAAAAAACAATTAAATACTGTAAAATGATAATCCTACAGACCAATGTTTCCCAATATTTGGTTTTGGGACGATTTTATAGAAGCCTCAGTGAATTCCCCAAAGCACTGATCAGCCAATGGCTTCTGGGAATTGAAGTCCACCAATGTTTCGCGGAACATGGTTCAGGAAACGCTGCCATAGACAAATGCCAATCCGTAATCTATGAAGACTCAGCACATAGAATAGTGGTGCAGCGCAGAGGCTTGGCTCGGATTAGCAGTTAAGATCTAAACATTTCAGAAGAAATAGCCTGCGGTTTGGCTGTCATGTTCCTGTTCTGGGTCAAGAGGGTCAGGAGATGATTAATTAGTTTTTAAACTTGCTCATTTCCAGAACTGCATCGGAGCTCTTCTACTTTGTGGCTTTGAGGTGCCCGACCAAATGACTGAGCGGGACTTTCCAATATCAAAATGAAAGCCCCCGTTTGCACATGGCAGAAACGGCTTGCGACGATATTGGCGCCGTTTTTAAGAAGTACTTTACACACAGGTGCGGTTGGACGTTGGCTTGGGAAATCTAGATCTGCAGACCTGCACAGATACAACCAGCCGGTAATCCAGAAATTAAACCTCCTGGGAAAGAACTCCTATGGATCAGGAAAAAGAAAAGATCTATATCAAACACCTTTTCTATTCCTTGGTTTATCATTCAATAGGTAAAGATCAATATCTCCCTTGCTCGAAAGCCAGTCGTAACTGACTCTAGGGTTCAGTGCGCATCTCTGTTAACAGCCAAAGCGTGTCTGTGTCTGCAGACATTTCCGTGGACATGTGGCAGGCATGACTAGACACTGGAGTGCAAGCAGCATTGTTACCATTCCCACCAAAGTGGCCCCTATTTATATCCTTGCAATTTCTTGCTATTGAACTGCTAGGTTGGCAGGAGCTAGGACAGAGGTGGGAGCTCATTCCATCGTGCGGTACTCGGGTCTCAAACTGCTGACCTGCTGACCTTCCAGTCGTCAAGTTCAGCATGTTAACCGCTTGAGCCACCACAGTCCCCGGTACCTATTTACCCGTTTGCAATTTCCTGCTTTCGAATCGCTAGGTAGGCAGGGGCTGGGACAGATGACAGGCGCTCACTCCGTCGCGCAGCACTTGGGTCTTGAAAAGCTGCATCAAGCCCTCCATGCCCGTTTCTGGCAGACGTGTAGCTGATCTGATGAGATTTCTGCTGTTCTTTCAAGAGAGAAAAAATTACTCTTTGCACTCAGAAGAAAGTCTTTGAATGTCTGGCCGAGTCAAAGACGGTTGGAAAAAATCCCCTTTGTGACTCAAACGAAGCCGACAGAAACATCAGAAACAGCATCGCTGGTTTTCTGTTCTTTTTAAAATAGTTCTATGAAAGTCAGCACAAATGTGCAAGAAATGAGTTGCTGAGGCAAAAGGCCAGCAGTAACTGCAGCGCAAAGAACCACTAGTGCAATTAGCGTTAAGGTGTAATTTTATTTATTTATTCCATTGTTTATCTGCCACATTCATTTCCCCTCCTTTGCCTCGTGAATCCAAGACACGAGCATTTCCTATCCCTACGATATCCTCAAAACGACCCTGCGGTGTAGGCTAAGCTGAGGCAGACAAGCCCTGGTCTTTCACGACCGGGCGGAGATTTGAACCAAGGTCTTCTGAACTCAAGTTCAGGACTCTAACTGCTACCCCACACTATCTTCTGTGTTCATGCAAGCAGCAGACTGCCACGCAGGGAAAGCATTATGTTGCATGTTGGAGAATTTAGGACTCAAGGTCACCCATGCTCGAAAGCCAGTCATGTCCGACTCTAGGGTTCAGTGCTCATCTGCATTTGCAGCCAAAGAATCAGAGCTGTCTGCGTTTGCAGACCTTTCCGTGGTCATGTGGCAGGCACGCCTAGATGTGGGTGTGCACAGAACACTGTTACCTTCCCATTGAATTAGTACCTCCAATTTCTTGCTTTCAAACTGCTAGGTTGGCAGGAGGTGGGACAGACGACGGGAGCTCACTCCATCCTGCAGCACTCAGGTCTCGAACTGCTGACCTTCCAGTTGTCAAGTTCAATATGTTAACCACTTGAGCCAACACAGTCTCTGGTACCTATTTAGCCACTTGCAATTTCTTGCCAACCTTCCGGTCAAGTTCAGTGTCGTTAGCCTCTTACAAATCTTGCGCTATGCAAGTTACGTCAGTTTAGGCTTGCCAATCGGCCAGAAAGGAACCCACCCATTATGTTGTTGGAAGCTCAAGCCACATAAAGCACTGGAAATACGTGCACCAAAACCTATTTGCAAAGCTGCAAAGCCTAGTTAAGAAGTTGGCAACTTTGCTCTGCTTTACAGAGAAGATCTAGAAAACATGAATAGGAAATCCCATCACGGTCTCCTTTTTCGTGGCCCCGCTCCTGCCCGCAGCCGTCCTGGATCAGAGGGAACAAGGAGATGGGAAAGCATCTGGAAGTGGAAACCCCAGAAGCAGGAGAGGAAAGCAGTAGCGCTAATCTGAGATATATACACATGTAGATTTCCTCTGAAGCTGGAGGCTCCACATAATAGCCTGATATAGAGCAACTAAACCATCGGACTCTGTTGTCTTAGGATGAGATGAAGTGATGGAGAGGAGGCAGGCTTGCACGGGGACCGGGTCAGAAAACAAAACAGAGCAACCCTAGCTGGGGCAGAGAACAGAAAAGGTTGCAATAAATAGGGATCTCAAACAGGTTCTTCCATATATCTCCAAATTCTCCAGTGGAGATTTTATTTATTTATTTATTTATTTATTTATTTATTTATTTATTTATTTATTTATTTATTTATTTTTATTATTATTATTATTATTATTATTATTATTATTATTATTATTATTATTATTATTATTATTATTATTATTTTGGGGGGCGGTGTGTGAATTGAAAAAGAAATAACCTTTCCAAAACTCTGAGATACGAATGAGCGCTTGCCGAATGCATCATAAAAATGGCTGATGAAGATGTTGTTCAAGGCAGAGGAGCAGAGGCAAGGGGAAAAAGTTGGCCTCCCCAAAAAGTTTGGTGGTAGTGGGGAGGTTTAAACAAAACTCAGCAGAGCGAATGCAGAGTGCCAGTTTGCCGGACTCGCACTCGGGGCCCTTCCAGCCTCTTTAACTGAAGTCAGAGCTTCTAGATGACTCACGCCGAGTTTCGGTGGGGAAATTTTAGCCCCCCTTTTGGCGCCAGGAAAACCTCTAATTTTTTCTTTTGTTCACACTTTCAAGGGTTGGTTTGACTCAAATCCGGGGCCCCAGTCAAAGCGAGAGAAAAATTTCATTTGCAAACGTAACCACAGATTTCAGAGCTGTGTTCGAAATTCAAGTGCGGGCAGCAAAATATTTACAGAAGGGTTGCTGTGGATGTTGAGGTTGCCAACTTACTATGTATACTTTCTTTCTAAGAGGCTGCTGTGCTATTAAGCCCTGCCCAGTGGGTAGAAATCAACCAGGCATATGTGCCATGTGGGTTTCGGCTTAGCACCGTAACAGTGATCTGAATGGCTTCTGAACATGCTACCTTTCTTTTGGGCAGAGATTGGTTACTTACTTACTTATTTTTTTATTTATTCAATTATTGCAAACAAATCACAGTCAAGCAATGTTGTGGAAACATTGACCGGCATAATGAAACAGATGCAAGTTTTAAATTAAAAACCTAAGCATTTGTTCAACAACAGGGTAACAAAGATGCTATTCCTAATATTACAGGGTTTTGTTTCGTTTTTTGCAGTTCTGATGTTCAACCCTCTCCTTGGCAGCTGGTGCTTTTGCAAAAGGACATTTTGCATTTTATGCGACCTTCACTCTTCCATTAGTGTCTCTGGCCACGTTGTCCTGCGATGGTCATAGAGTAGACCCTACAGCCAGCAACTCTACAGCGATTGTCAAGCAATGGTTAATTGACAATTGGTAGACAACGTATCGCGAGAAATTGGGAAAATGATGCACGGTTAAAAACCGAAGAATGGTACAAGGGAATGTGGGAGATTGCTTTGAATGATAAGTTAACATGGGAGATAAAGGAAATGGTTTTAGTTGTTAAGCGAGGCGACCATTCAGAGAAAATGCTGCTCTTTAAGCGAAGCTAGTCTCGAACCCAGGCGCCCTTTATGCGAGGTTTTACTGTGCATGTTTCTCCCAGGTCTTGCATTGTGGACCGACACACATTCGTCGCGACGGGAAAGATGCAGAAGCCCCCAGTTTGGCTTCTGGGGGGTGCTTCCTGGTGGATTGTGGCCCAGAAAGGTGCGCTATACTCATACCTGTCAGGTTTTGTATTTGGAAATAAGGGAAATCCAGCGCATACCTGTCAAGTGCGGCTCCAGACAATACGGGACCTGTACAGAACAGTTCTGCGCAGGTCGCTTCTACGCATGCATAGAAACCTTCTACTCATCCCTTTCTGCACAGAACCCTTCTACACATGTGTAGAAGGGTTCTATGCATGCGTTGAAGGGTTTTACGCATGCATAGAAGTGTCCCGTAATTTGGCAGTGGGGAAAAAGTAGTTACTGCGCATTCCTTTTGCACAGGTCCTTTCTACACATGCGGCTGCTCTGGGCAGGAAATGAAGAAAAGTGACGCCAAATTACAGGAAGTCCTGGCAATTACGGGATACTTGACAGGTATGAGCCAGTGGTGCTGGGCAGTCGTTGTGCTGGTGCGCATGCGCAGTACCGGTTTTGCCTTTTCCTTCCGCGCAAGGCACCATGGGGGCTGTAGTTCCTGGCCCATTGTGCACCGGTGCGCATGCGCAGTATGGGTTTTGCCTTTTCCTTCCATGCAAGGCACCATGGGGGCTGTAGTTCCTGGCCCATTTTGCACCGTTGCGCATGCGCAGTACGGGTTTTACCTTTTCCTTCCGTGCAAGGCACCATGGGGGCTGTAGTTCCCTGCCCATTTTAAAAAAATTATAGAATACGGGAGATTTACGAGAAAATGCAAATGTGGGATGATGGTGGGAAAGAAGGGTAAATAACGGGAGTTTCCCGGCCAATACGGGAGCCTTGACAGCTATGGGACTCGAAATTGTGTTTCCTTTTCACACTTAGGCAACTGTCGCGTGTGTCCTCAGGAGGAAGTGGTCACAAGAGGGTGAAACCTGAAAGTCTTGGCGATCACTGCAAAGAACACATTTCTGGCCTCTCGTGGCGTTCGCCAAGACCGCAGGCAGGAAGCTTACGTGGGCCATCAGCAAATCAAGCACATTATTCTATAATGCAAGGAGAGAGAAAGAGGAAGCCAGCCGCCAACTTCTGCCCAGTGGCTTTTATTTTCTCTTTCCAAATCCAGTTTCTGCCAAGATCATGAAGAAACTATACAGTACTAGAAACTGGAATAAAAGGGAACCTTGTATTTAGCAACTGCAGCACACAACACTGAAATTCATGTGCAACTGGGCATCATTCCCCCACCCCATTCTGGCGTCCCCTGCACACTGTGGATAGTAATTATAATTTATTGTCAGAAATTATTCAGGGTTGAAAGGATTTTTGCTGGAGAAACTATGTCCAGGGGACGCCAGAATGAGGCTCCTTTTCTACCTTGCTTATTGGGAAGGTATAATAATAATTCTGTGTCAGAAATTATTCTGGGTTGAAAGGTTTTTTTAAAAATTTAATTTTAATTTAGTTTAATAGATTTATATATTGCCCTATCCAATGGACTCTGGGCAGTGTACACAAGTTAAAACCAATATTAAACAATTTTGCTGGAGAAACTCCTCTCAGGGGACGCCTTTCATGTCCCCAAGTCCTTCTTCCCACCAAAGCGATACCTCTTTATCCACTTGCAATTTCTTGCTTTAGATCTGCTAGGTGAGCAGGAGCAGGGACAGAGATGGGCGCGCAAACCGTCATGCAGTACCTGGGTTACATTACTAGTATTTATGCCATACTAGCAGGGGTGCCCGGCAATGCCCGAGGCCAAATTTTTTTATTGTGCTAGGTGTTCACACAACACGCACCCCTGACACACAACACACACACAACACACCCAGGCACATCACACACGACACAACGCACCCACACAACACACACACACTGACACACAACACACCCACACACACACATGACACACAACACACACACCGCCAAGTCATCTCCAGCATCAGATCTGAGAACAGGATGGGGTGATAAGATGTTCATTTGTGAGATCTGACCTAAATAAATCCCAAAGTCTCTTCTGTCCTTACTTTGCCCTGTAAAGAACAATTTGACGCTTAATACCAAGCAGAGAGGAAAGCGTTATTATTTTTTAACTAATTCTTTGGGGACAGTAAGATAAAGGTAAAAGCTCTCCCTTGCTCAAAAACCCAGTTGTATCTGACTCTAGGGTTCGGTGCGGCACCTCTTTATCTACTTGCAATTTCTTGCTTTCACACTTATATGCCACCTCACAGTGTTCAATGCACTCTCTAGGCAGATCACAAGTTAATTAGCATTTCTATAGCCAAAGAGTCGGCGTTGTCTGTGTCTGGAGACATTTCCATGGACATGTGGCAGGCACGACTAAACACCGGAGTGCACGGAACACGGTTACCTTTCCCACCGAAGTGGCATCTGTTTATCTACTTGCAATTTCTTGCTTTCAAACTGCTAGGCTGGCAGGAGCTGGGACAGAGACGGGCGCTCACTCTGTCGTGCAGTATTCTGCCCTCGAACTGCCGACCTGTTGACCTTCCAGTCGTCAATTTCAGCTTCTTAACCACTAAGCCACCGCAGTCCCTGTTCCATCTGTAAAGGTAAAGGTAAAGGTTTCCCTTGCTCGAAAGCCAGTCGTATCCGACTCTAGGGTGCAGTGCTCATCTCTGTTTCTAAGCCGAAGAGCCAGCGCTGTCTGCTTCTGCAGACATTTCCGTGGTCATGTGGCAGGCATGACTAGACACTGGAGCGCACGGAACGCTGTTACCTTCCCACCAAAGGGGTCCCTATTTATCTACTTGCAATTTCTTGCTTTCGAACTGCTAGGTTGGCAGGAGCTGGGACGAAGACGGGAGCTCAGTTCCATCTGTACCGAGCTGTAAAAATATATGTTTTTCTCCAAGCCTGGCCAGTGTTGCAGTTGACATGAATGGATACTAGAAGGCGCTGTGAGCCCAACTTTCTCCAAGACAGAGCCAGGGTTTCCCTGCCTGCATTTTCAGAGATGTTTTTGGGGAGTTTCACTTTCTGGGAAAACTGAAATAAAGACCTTCTGTGGATGGTGAAAGAGAAACTAATCTACAATACCTGCATTTCTGGGAACTGATGCGCCACTCAAAGGGCATTCAAAGGGCATCATAGGTTAGAGAAGACAGAAGGCAAGTCAATAATGGAACAAATGAAGTCATGATTGCCTTCCAGAGGTGTGAAAAGTTGAACATCATCATGTATAAATATTTCCCCCTTTGAGGCTGCATTGCCTCAAAATCTGGTGCTGCATGTATTGCATCTGTCCTTACTTTCAGACTGTGGAAAAGTAACTGCTTGGGACCCTGAAATCCCAGATTCATCAGGCGCTTAGATTCCATACGGAAATCAAAATAGTGAGTCAATCCATCTCAAGGGGCCGCGGTGGCTCAGTGGTTAAGAAGCTCGCCTTGTTAGCTGGAAGGCCGGCAAGGCGGCAGTGCGAGACCCAGGTACTGCATGGCGGATTGAGCGCCCGTCTCTGTCCCAGCTCTTGGGGACATGAAGGGAGCCTCATTCGGGCATCCCCTGAGCGGAGTTTCTCCCGCAAAAATCCTTTCAACGCAGAATAATTTAACCCCGACTGCTCTTGGGATGGTCGAATAGTGAAGATGAAGATGAAGTACTTTGGACATCAAATGAGAAGAGAGGATTCACTTGAGAAAGCCTTGATGCTGGGAAAGGTGGAGGGCAAAAGAAGAAGGGGGGCGGCCAAAGATGAGATGGCTAGATGGTGTAGTAGATTCAGTGGGCAGGCTGAGGAGGATGGTGGAGGACAGGGGTGCCCGGCGGGCGGTGGTCCATGGGGTCACAAATGGTTGGACTTGACAATGCGGCTGACCAAATAACAATAATAACAGTTGTTGTTGTTGTGTTGTTATTATTGTCATCGTTATCATTAATCCATCTCACATTTGAGCCTCCTCCTTTCCTGCTTCATTCCACCTTTCTCCGCATTATTGCCTCTCAGAGTCAATTCTTCTCATGATTTGCCCAAAATACGAGAACCTCCGCCTTGTCATTTTTTTTTTTTGCCTCCAGGGTCAGTTAGTTCAGGCTTGATTTGCTCTGGTTTTATGGGTATCCATAGAGCATACCTGTCAAGTTTCGGATTTGGAAATAAGGGAAATTTCCCGGCAAATACGGGATACTTGACAGTTATGCTTATCCTCTGCTGCCCTCCAATGGCGGCAATAGGGCATTGCAGTCTAATTAATAAGGGATGACGGCGGGAAAGAAGGTAAAATAAGGGGTTTTCCTGGTCAATAAGGGATACTTGACAGTTATGCCATAGAGCAGTGGTTCCCAAAGTGGGCCCCGGGCCCCACAGAGGGAACTTCAATCCCCAGAAGCCTCAGTCAGTCCATTGGTTGATCAGTGCTTTGGGGGAATTGACTTGGGCTTCTGAGAACTGAAGTCAAAGAACAAAGTTTGGGAAACACTGCTCTGTGAATCTACATGAATGGGTTTACTGCGGATACAAGAACCAAAGTTTGGGAAACACTGCTCTGTGAATCCACATGAGTGGGTTTACTGCGGATGCAAGAACCAAAGTTTGGGAAACACTGCTCTGTGAATCCACATGAGTGGGTTTACAGCGCATCCAAGAACCAAAGTTTGGGAAACACTGCTCTGTGAATCCACATGAATGGGTTTACTGCAGATGCAAGAACCAAAGTTTGGGAAACACTGCTCTGTGAATCTACATGAATGGGTTTACTGCGGATACAAGAACCAAAGTTTGGAAAACACTGCTCTGTGAATCTACATGAATGGGTTTACTGCAGATACAAGAACCAAAGTTTGGGAAACACTGCTCTGTGAATCTACATGAATGGGTTTACTGCGGATGCAAGAACCAAAGTTTGGGAAACACTGCTCTGTGAATCCACATGAGTGGGTTTACTGCACATCCAAGAACCAAAGTTTGGGAAACACTGCTCTGTGAATCCACATGAGTGGGTTTACTGCGCATACAAGAACCACTAAACCCATTCGTGTGGATTCACAGATAGAGCTTTCCTCCATCACCATATCCCAAACAAATCCAAGTTTCCCCCCTATCAGCTTCCAAAGCTCCAGTTTTCACACCCATACATGGTGACTGGGAATACAATTGTGTGAACAGTTTTGGTCTTGGTCTCTTAAGATACATCTTCACGCTGGCAAGAGTCCTGACACTAATCTTTTCTAAATCCTTCATCGCTGCCCTGCCAAATTCCAGTCTTCTTCTGATTCCTTGGCTGCGATCTCCATTTCAACTGATGGCTGGAAACAGCAATTATTTCTTGATGCAAAAAAAAAAAAAACCCTCCAGCATCGATCTCTTTTAAGTAGATACTGTACGAACATTGCTAAGAAAATGTCCCCCCCCCCCCCCCCAATTCACACTGGGACCAACTTCTCTCCTGGAAGCTTGTCAAGTTCGACAGGAAACCGGATTCCCAAACCGAACACATTACTTGTGGGAGCGGCTGTGGTTTGCATTCGAAATCTGCACACTGGAAATCCCCATGTACAAAAGATAACTAATGGTGTCTCGTGATCATCTGAAACAAAACAATAAGCAACACACATGGTTCGGGGACTGATTAATTTTTAACTCAAGAGGGAGCAATTGCGGATGGCGTGATAAAAAGAGAGAGAGAGAGAGAGAGTTTCCTTCCTGTGGCCTAGCAACGAAACCTGCAGTGTCTTCGTCCTCTCTCAGCTTCTGGGGGAGCAGGTATGATTTGCTGAGCATAAAAGGCAAGTTGAAGCAAAGGGGGTGAGCTTGTGATCTGCGGCAAAGCCATGGGACCCTGTCTTAGCTCCCAGGATGGTAAGATGATGGAATAGCACTGCTGATGTGATGGATGTTGGGATTAAGAAGCTGGGTGGGGTGGGGTGGGGTGGGGGGTGGGGGACCAGAAAGATTTTATTATTGTAATGGTAACCTGTCTGGCCAGGTTGCCCTGCTATGGTAATAGACTAGACCAGGGATGGCAAACCTTTTGGAGACCGAGTGCCCAAACTCGACAGGCTGCTGTCTGCAATGCTGGGGGTGGTGGCAGGAAGTGCTCCCATTGGGCTGTTGGACAGAGGGGCGGAGTGAACTCTGTGCTGGGGGAGGGAGGAAGCGCTCCCATTGGGCGGCTGGGCAAAGGGGTGGGGGTAAACTGTGCTGGGGAGGGAGGAAGCGCTCCCATTGGGGGGCTGGGCAGAGGGGTGGGATGAACTCTGTGCTGGGACAATGGCACGCGTGCCCACAGAAAGTGCTCTGAGTGGCCCCTCTGGCATGCGTGCCATAGGTTCGCCACCACTGGAGTAGACCATCCAGCCAGTGATTCAACACCGACCATCAGGCAGTGGTCAACTTACCTGACAACTCTGAGAACTAATGGCCTTGGGTGTCAAAACTCACAGGGAAGGGTGATGGTCCTCAAGTGGATTAAATGGTCCCACTTGACTCCCTCTTGATGGAGGGCATCAGCTTCATCCATCCTGGCCTGAGACTGAGGATGACTTTGCGTACCAAAATGGCTCAGGACCAGAAAGTGACTCACAGAAATGCATCAGTTATAAGCATCAGGTAGCAGTTACCTAACCTGACAAGTCCTGAGGATTAACGGTCTTGGGTGGTGAAGTCCACAGGGAAGGGGGTGATGATCCCCAAATCCATTAAATCCCACTTGAGTTCATCTTGATGAACTGAGCCCTTTTGGCACACAAAGTCCTCCTTAGCCCCCAGCCCAGGATGGATGAAGCTGCGGCCCTCCATCAAGATGTAAACCTTTCCCTATGGACTTCGGCACCCAAGGCCATTCATCCTTAGGGTTGTCAGGTTAGTTAACCACTGCCTGACACTCGGCATTGAGTCACTGGCAGTAGGGTCTACTACAATAGGAGAACATGTCTTATCATGCCTTGCTATAAATCTTTTCCATTTCTGACAGGCTCGGACGGTTCTACTCAATCCACAGCGCTTCCCATCTTCTTCCATCCTTATGTCAAAGGATCCCAGATCATTCTGGATGAGTCCCACTGCATCGCCCGCCGGGCGACCACCTTCCATGATGGCATCGTCTTCTCCAGCCGCCCAGTTGAACTTTACGAGAAGGTGGTCCTCAAAATCTTGAAGGAAGACAGCAAGTGGGAAGGGGGCCTGAGGATTGGCTTCACCTGGCAAGACCCTTCCTTCTTGGAGCCCATGGAGTTGCCTCCCTTTGCCTGCCCAAGCCTGGTCCGCCAAGGGAAGACACAAGCCTGTGTCTTGCCGGATGAATACGGTGCAGAAGGCAACGTGGTCAAGTTCTGGGTGGATGGCCAAGGCTGCGTCTTCTGCAGCGTCAACGAAGAGGCAGAGGCTTCCTTGCTCTTGGATGGAGTTACGATCACCTGTCCGGTCTGGGCCATGGTGGATGTTTATGGCAGGACCAGAGCCGTCCAGCTTCTAGGTAAGCCACCAAGAACATCAACGGGCCAGTTTGCTAGCACAGCATTACACGGGCTTCTTGGAACATGCGTAGATTTAGGGCATCCAGCATCATTCACTTCAGGAGACCGATTACTCTCCAGAACAGCTGTTCACAGCTAAAGACACACTTCTTCTTTTGTGTCCTGATCAAACCTTGGACTGCCCAAATGAAGCCACTTTCTTGGCTTTTGTCATTGGCCAAACTTAAATCTTCATCAGTACATGACGTTTGAGGAAGAGCCATTGTTCTATGGCAGGGTTCCTCAAACTCATCTCTCCAGGTGTTCTTGGACTTCAGTTACCAGAAGCCCAAGTCAGTACCCCTGTTGATCAGGGCTTCTGGGAATTGAAGTCCAAGAACATCTGGAGAGCCAAGTTTGCTGACTCCTGACCTAGTCAAAAGGAAGGGATGTTTCCAGAATCTGGTTGGATCATGCAGCTTCTTCTTCTGTGTCTAGATCAAAATTTGGGCTGCCAAAATGAAGCCACTTTCTTGGCTTTGTCGTTGGCCAAAATTAAATCTTCATCGGTACATGTTTCTAGCAGTCATTGGCAGACCAGCAAATGAGCCCATGGATTCTGTATCTCTCCACATTCACTCTGCGTGTTGTTGTCCACCAGCAGTCCCCAGTTGAGCATGTTGGTCTTGCATTGAGGGACTCCAACCCTCAGCCTATTTAGGGTCCTCCAAGTGACGTTGGGGAGGTCAAGTTCCTCAGCCATCTCCTCCTTTAATGTTCTTCCTTGTCCAGTGAGCTCCTTCTTCCATCTTCTAGTTTGGTTTTGCTCTTGCGTACCCTCAAGAATGTTTGTCCTTGCCATAAAGCTCTTCCTGGATTTGAGCCAGCCGACTTGAGGCTCATAGTTTATACGATTAGGATATGTTTTTTAAAAGGCACTCTATCAAGTTGTAAAAAAACATCTGTGAGCTGTAGCATATGACCTCCATCGATTCTGTATTTTGCATTTAGCATGCTTTGCTTTATGATTGGAAGGCAAACACGAGCTAAATTGGCAAGCCCAAGCTTATTATCAAAGCTGATGGAGATGGATGCGGTAGCGGCTGAGATACCGTGTTTTGAAAACTCCCTTTCCCCCCTCTTTAGATCCCTCAAGCCTGTCCACAACGTCTGACGTCCACAGCATCGTGGTCTTGAGTCTAGAAGATAAAGAGACCGGTAAGAGATTTTGCCACTCTATTAAATGGTTCCAGATCATTTTTTTCTTTTTAACTCTAGATGCCCTTCTGCCAAATCTGCCTTATTAAGTCATTTGATTATTTCACATGAATTTTTTAAAAAAGAAATAAACCTCTCTCTGAGAAAGAGAACTTAGGATCCGTCATGCAGTACCCGGGTCTCGAACTGCTGACTTGCTGGCCTTTCGGCTAACAATGTGAGCTTCTTAACCATGGAGCCTCCAGACAGCCCCAGCAATAACAATGACACTGCTATCCCGCCCAGTGATGCACTGGCACTGCAAATTTTTTTACTACCTACTCTGTGGGTGGGGCCAAATCTGTGGGCGTGGCCAATTATCCGGCATTATGGGTTATGGAGGTGGGCATGGCCTGGGGGAATTTCCACTACCGGTTCTGCAGAACCTGACAGAACCTGCTGCAGTGCATCACTGATACCACCCCATGGCATTTAGTGCCCTCTCTGGGTGGTTCACAAGTTAATTAGCATTTTGCCCCCCAACATGCTGGGTCATCGTTTGATTGACCTTGGAAGGATGGAAGGCTGAGTCAACCTTGATCCCAGTCAGGATCGACCTCAAAATGTTTTTGGCTGAGTGCAGTCGTTTAACCCCAGCGCAACCAGGGCTGTTGCGGGAAGTTTCCCCATTTTCATTACTCTGTGTTCATCATCTGTCATATTTCCGAGAGTTACATCTATGGTACATTTAATATTAGGAGGAATGAAATAAGAGAAACACTTGGTTCCATGTTGCTTGTTGCATGGTTTTTATGTGGGAATTTTCGTACCGTTCCAGAGCCGACCTGCCGGCGTTTCCACCCCCTTCCGGAGGGACAGGCTGGTGACGCCTGTGCCATCTGCTTTGGGGACCAAGCCAACACGGCGATGGTCCCGTGCGCTCATGCCAACTTCTGCTCCCGTTGCGCCTCGAAGATTCTCAAAACCAGTGGCCGGTGCCCTTTGTGTCGGCAAGAGGTGAAGAAAATCCTTCCCCTCTGTCTGTTGGCAGAAGGAGCGAGCCCTGAAGGCTGACCGGAAGAGACAGAGACTGTACAGTGCCATGGATGAGAAAGCCACATCTGCACCCGACAGTCCAGAAATGGTGCAAGTTTTTAGGAGAACTGAAAGGGATCAAGAAAAGGGGGAGAATTTGAGTAAATGGAAGGGAGTCGGATTAGTGGTTAAGACGCTGAACCTAATGACTGGAAGGTCGGCAGGTCAGCAGTTCTTTGAGACCCGAGTGCTTGCACGACAAAGTGTGGCTTAGTGGTTAAGATGCTGGACTTGAAGACCGGAAGGTCAGTGTACCGTGCGACAAAGTGAGCTCCCGTCTCTATCTTACCTCCTGCCAACCTAGCAGGTTGAAAGCAAGAAATTGTAAGTAGATAAATAGATACCACTTCAGTGGGAAGGTAAATGGCGTTTCATGCACTCTGATGTCTAGGCATGCTTGCCACATGTCCACAGAAATGTCTGCAGAAGTAGACAGCGCTGGCTCTTCAGCTTTGAGATGAGCACTGAACCCTAGAGTCGGATACGACTGGCTTTTGAGCAAGGGAGACCTTTACCTTAATAGGTACCATTTCATCAGTAAAGGTAACACCCGTGTGCTCCAGTGTCTAGTCCTGCCTGCCACATGACCACGGAAACGTCTGCAGATGCTGTATACCAGTGGTTCTTAACTTTGTTGGAGGTACTGAACCCCGCATGTTTTGTACGTGCATTCACTGAACCCTTCATAGAATTTGCCATAAATACCCTGATGAACGGAGTGGACACACACACACACACACACACACCTCTGCCAAACCCCTGAGACTGGCTCACCGAACCCCTGGGGTTTGATTGAACCCAGGTGAAGAACCACTGCTGTATACAATGCTGTGGTCTCTTTGGCTGTAAACAGACATGAGCACCGCACCCTAGAGTCAGACATGACTGGCTTTCGAGCGAGGGAGACCTTTTACCTTTAAGGGAGATATGAGCATTGAAGCCGTCTCAGTGTGGTGAGCTTGGTAGAGTAGTCTGGATATGGGAAATCTCTCGGCGTGCATCGCGAACATCAGCCTTCTTCAGTATAATGCACAAGTCTCCCCATTCAAAAAAAAAAAAGAGAGAAACCTTTTCAAAACAGCATCTCGGTGCTCCGATAAGTGAAAGAGAAACATAGATTTGCATTCCAAGAATGAGATAATGCTGGACATTATAATATCTGGGAATGAGGAACTGATTTTTTTAATTAGTCTTCTTTTTTTAAAAAAAAAACACACAACACACTTTCTGCATTGTTTGCCGTTAATCTTTTTCGTCAGCACACCTCGACAGAGCGAAGACTGTTGTTCACTTACCATTTTATTGATTCTGTACTGGATTCCTGTTGTGTTTGGCTGCGCAATACTTTATTTTGTCGTTTACATTTCTATGTCTATCCATACAATTTCTCGTGGAGATGTCATTTCTATTTTTTTAAATTAAAAGATTAAACCTGAAATCACTGGGTGCGTGAATATATATTTTAAACCAGGGGGACCCAAACCTTTCCGGCTGTGGTTCAGGGAACCGGTCACTACAGCCTGGAGGCCAGATCCGGCACCTGACACTAATTCATCTGGTCCGCAAAGCCCTTGTCGCTCTTGGAAGTGGAAGTAAAACCCACCCATACGGGTGCGTTTTACTTCCACTTCCAGGACGACGAGGGCTTCACGGACTGGATGAATTGGGCCATAGTTTGGGCACCCCATCTTAAACAATTGCCTGTTTGTTTGTTTTTTTGTTTTAAAAGATACTAGCTGATTACCTGGCCTTGCTCGGGTTTCCCCCCCATAGATGTGTCCAGCCACCTGTGTCAGGCTCCTGCCCAGCTCACGTTGATGTCACAGTCAGATGACCTACCTGGGGCTATGACATTAGCATTACTATGTGTCCGGCCACCTGTGTCAGGCCCCTGCCCAGCTCAATTACATCACGATGATATCACAACCGGGTGACCTACCTGGGGCTATCACTATGGATACTACCACTGGGACACACACACAGCCTCCTGTCGAAAATACTTTGCAGATCAATTTAGGGGCATATACCCCCCATGGGGCTTGTGACCCCCGCAGTGACCATCCAGCACGGCCAAGGTACCTGTGTGCCACATTACAGCGCGATCGGTGCAAGGGTGTAGATTTATGTTCTTCACATACAAGAGGACACCTCTGCTTTATATATATAGATAGATACAGTGGACTTCCGCTTTAAGGAAGGCCCACCTACAGGAAAACTTGCTTCAAGGAAAGAAATACATAGGAAATGATGGTCCACTTCAAAAGGGGGGGGGGAATCTCAAAATCGCTTTACAAAATAGGTTTCCCACATAGTTTTCAGTCCATTCAATGCCTTCCTGTGGGAAACTGCTTTAAGGTAAAAACCGCTATAAGGAAAACCCTATGGAACGGATTAATTCCTTAAAGCGGAATGTGTGTGTGTTCCACTGTATTCTGAATAGAGAATCTAACCATCTCAATTTGTTGGACGTTCCCCCCCCCCCCCCCCCCCTGTTTTCATGTTTCTGGGAGTTAGTCGTAAAGCACTGGTCAGGATCTGTCCTACTGATGACAGGTACACCTACATTTCATATCCAGAGACGGGAAACAAGATAAGAAAACTGGCTTATTGGCTTTCCACCTGCCAAAGGGGTGAAGGGGCAGGTGGATATACGTTGCAAACAACAGGTGTATTGAGAAAGGTTCAATTTATTAGCCAGTCGTCATGGGAAGGAGCTTTTCCTCAAGCAATATAAACTTTACAGATTAACCAGGGTGGTTTAAATCAACGTTATCCTTCAAACACACCCTTTTCTTTTCTTTTCTCAAAATCTTACCCGTTCTTTGCTTTTCGGTTATCTCTGATAACCGTTGTTTGATCGAGCCATCTCACCTGCTGCGTCTTATTTGCAAAGCTTACAGCCTTAAAGAAGGAGGTTTACCTTCCCACAGTGGTGGTTCAGTGGTTAAGAAGCGCGCCTTGTTAGTTGGAAGGCCGGCAGGTCGACAGTTTGAGACCCAGGTACTGCAGGACGGATTGAGCGCCCGTCTTTGTCCCAGCCCCTGCCAACCTAGCAGTTCAAGACGTGGGTACTGCAGTGGCTCAAGTGGCTAAGAAGACGCTGACTGGAAGGCGGCAGGTCAGCAGTTCGATTCCCGAGGAGTGCAGGACGGAATGAGCTCCCGCCGTTGTCCCAGCTCCTGCCAACCTAGCCGTTCAAAAGCAAGACGTTGCAAGTAGATAAATAGGGACCACTTCGGTGGGGAAGGTAAACAGTGCTCCATGCGCTCCGGTGTCTAGTCATGCCTGCCACATGACCATGGAAACGTCTGCGGAAGCAGACACTCAGCGCTGGCTCTTTGGCTTTGAAACAGAGATGAGCACTGAGGCCTAGAGTTGGATACGACTGGCTTTTGAGCAAGGGATACCTTTACCTTCAGTGGGAAGGGAAGGCTTGCCTTGTTAGCTGGAAGCCTGGCAGCTCGACAGTTCGAGACAGGGCCGTAGCCAGGATTCTAGATTTTTTTTGGAGGGTGGGTGGGGGGGTTTCAGGTGGGGCAACAATGTCACTCATACATATATAACATTGGCATCCCAGAGTGGGTTGGGAGGGGGCTGTTAGCACAGGAAGGTTTTCGGACTACGGCCCTGGTTCAAGACCTGAGTACTGCATGATGGTTTGAGCGCTGGTCTCTGTCCCAGCTCTTGCCAACCTAGCAGTTCAAAAGCAAGAAATTGCAAGTAGATAAATGGGTACCACTTCGGTGGGGGAAAGATCTTGGGGACACGAAAGGAGCCTCATTCAGGTGTCCCTTGAGCGGAGTTTCTTCAGCAAAAAAAAAACATTTCAACCCAGAATCATTTCTGATACAAAATTATTATTATACCTTCCTTATAAACAAGGTGGGAAAAATTGCATGTAGGGAGAGGTTATTTGCCCTGCAAATAAATGTGTGTATAAAGAGAACGAACCACTCTTCAAGCGAGATGAGAAGGAATTTTAATTATAATTTGGTTGGCAGGGATTGAGCACATCAGGCAAACAGGAAAACCCTATTTTCCTGAAGACGCTCCAGCGTTTAGTCCTGCACACCTGTCAAGTTTTGGATTTGGAAATAAGGGAAATTTCCCGGCAAATACGGGATACTTGACAGTTATGCTTATCCTGTGCTGCCCTCCAATGGCGGCAATAGGCATTGCAGTCTAATTAATAAGGGATGAAGGCAGGAAAGAGGGTAAAATAAGGGGTTTTCCTGGCCAATAAGGGATACTTGACAGCTATGGTCCTGTCTGCCACAGGACCATGGAAAAGGTCTGCATATGCACGGCACCGGCTCTTGGGATGAGCACTGGACCCTAGAGTCAGATACAAGTGGCTTTCCAGCAAGGAGAAAGACAAACAGAAGATGTTCCCCTTCGACTCCTGTTTTGCGGAGGGCTGCCTTTATGGATTCGTCTCATGGTCTCTAAATGGGAGTTACGCCTTCAGTGAGAACACTATGCCTTCAAAGCAAAGCAATCGCACATATATACCACCCCATAGAAAAGGGGGTCACAACCTGAGTCCCATGGGCCAGATCTGGCCCATGGCACCATTTCATGCCCCCCTCCAAGGGCATTCGAGAAACAAAAAGGCCACCCTTTTGAAGCTGTTGGGACAAAATGGCCACATACACACCCATCATGCAGGCAAGGCAAAATGGCTGTCCGGCCCTCGAAGCTGACTGAGAGAGCGTGATCCGGCCCCTGGCTTGAAAAGGTTGGGAACTCCTGCCATATCACTTAGTGCACTCTCTGGGTGGCTCACAAATTTAATTTAATAGATTTATATACCGTCCTATCCAATAAAACCAATATAAAACAATTAAAAACCCTTAAAAACATAGTGATATTAACCCCCGCTGTGCCAAGTTAATTAGCATTTTGCCCCCAACACACTAGGGACACATTTGACCACGTTGGAAGAGCCTGGGTCAACCTTGAGCTGCTGGCCAGGATCGAACTCACAACCTTTTGGTTGCAGTACAGCAGTTGAACCCCTGCACCACCAGGGCTCACCCCATTCTTTCTCCAGCAACCGACAGCCTGAAGTAGCCACAGTCACCAGCCGTCCAAGTCCCTGAGATGTGATTAACATGCCTATTAAACCAGAGGTGGGTGTGAGTCATGCAGGCTCCTAAGGCCGAGTGCCAAGCCATGAGCGCGTGGTTCAAAAATGAAACCTCAAAGATCCATGGAAAAACTCCCCCCCCCCCCCCTCCCTGGGATTGACCCGTCATGTGAACCTTGCACCATCCTGACACTGTCCTATTGTATTAAAATGCCAGAGCCACAGCCAGGATGAGTGGAAAATTTCCCCCATGCCACATGCCTTCGGTCTTTGGGTATTTCCTGTTTCAATGGTTCAAGGTTAGCACCAGTCACTTGTGCAGCAGTGACTGAACGGAGGTGTGTGCGCACGTGTGTGTGTGTTTAAAGTGCAAATCCCGGGAGGTCGTATTAAACTACAGGCCCATTTGAGCAATAAGAGGCATAATTACAGTCTCATGGGAGTGCAGTGGCTCAAGTGGCTAAGACGCTGACTGGGAGGTGGCAGGTCAGCAGTTTGAGACCCAAGTACTGCATGATGGAATGAGTTCCCATCTCTGTCCCGGCTCCTGCCAACCTAGCAGTTCAAAAGCAAGAAATTGCAAGTAGATAAATAGGGACCACTTCGGTGGGAAGGTAACAGCATTCCGTGCGCTAGTCATGCCTGTCAAATGACTACGGAAACGTCTGCAGAAGCAGACAGCGCTGGCTCTTCGGCTTTGAAACAGAGGTGAGCACTGAACCCTAGAGTCGGATACGCCTGGCTTTCGAGCAAGGTCTCAAGAGTTCATTCTCAAGAGGCCCAGAGCCATAACAGAAAGCATCGAGGCAACCAGACAAGAGGAGGTGAGATAAAAGTGGAGAAAACCCAGTTTGCTGCGCTCTTTGATAAAATGAGTGCAAAGAGGCACAATGTGGTTAGATAATAATAATAATAATTTTATGTCAGAAATCATTCTGGGTGAAAAGGAGGAACTCCGCTCAGGGGATGCCCGAATGACGAGGCTCCTTTCATGTCCCCCAAGATCTTTTCCCCACCGACGTTGGTCCCTATTTATCTACTTGCAATGTCTTGCTTTCGTACTGTTAGGTTGGCAGGAGCTGGGACAGACGACGGGCGCTCATCCCATCATGCAGCACCTGAGTCTTGAACCACCGATTTGCCGGCCTTCCCGCTAACAAGGCAAGCTTTAACCACTAAGCCACGTTAGCACCCTTTCTACATAAGAACAGCCTTGCTGGAACAGGCCACAGGAGCCCGTGATCCAGTTCAGCATTCTGTCTCCCAGTGTCTCCCCATGTGCTTCAGGGTATTCTTCCCAAGCAGATGCCTTCACCTGCTTAGGATTCCCTGGAAATGATATTGAGAGATATCCTGCCTCTCTCTCCAACCCAGCGGAGGTTGTCCTTAGGTATCTCTTATAATTATAGCCATGGATACCCTTGTCCTCCATGAACTTGTCTAATCCTTTCTTGAAGCTGTAAAGACTGACCGCTGTCACCACTTCTTCTGGCAGGGAGTTCCATAGACCGGTAATCCTCTGGGTGAAAAAGTACTTTCTCTTATTTGTTTGAGAACGGGTACCCAAAAGTTTCATGGAGTGCCCCCAAGTTCTAGTGTTGTGCGATAGGGAAAAGTTTTCCCTTACCTACTTTGTCCACACCGCGCATGATTTTATAAACTTCAATCAGGTCACCTCTTAAGACGCCGTCCATCGTTCAAGAGTGAAGAGGCCCAACCGTTGCAGCCTCAGATGGTAAGGAAGGTGTTCCAGTCCCCGAATCATGCTCGTTGCCCTCCTCTGCACTTTCTCCAACTCCATAATATCCTTCTGGAGGTATGGCGACCAGAACTGTACACAGTATTCCAGATGGATGGGGCCTCACCATAGATTGATGACACTTGCTGACTTATTTTCTATACCCTTCCTAATGATCCCTAGCATTGAGTTTGCTTTTTTCACTGCTGAGGCACACTGGGTTGACACCTTCATTGAGTTGTCCACCACCAGGACACCAAGGTCCCTTTTCCTGGTTTGCCGCAGAGAGTTCAGACCTTTAATACGCACCAGATATCAAATATTGTACAATCTTCTTCTTCTTCTTTTGTGTCCTGACCAAACCCTGGATTGCCAAAACGAAACCACTTCCGACTGAAAACTTTCTGACATTTATCTGAGCCACCGGGTTTTCGAGAACGTAAAATTCCAGGAGCAAGGAAATGAAAGTAGAAGTCCAAAGCGGTGCGGAAGGGGGGATTTTTACACCGCGGTTGTTTATTACGTTAAAAAAGAGCTTTGTACAAATATATAAAAGCATTTAAAGGGGGTTGCAAAGCATTGAGGGGATTGGGGAAAGAAAGACACACACGCATTTTACACACACAAAAAAGTCGACACACACTTTTAAGAGGTTGATTATACGCAGCCACCTTTTGCCGCTGCTGTGATCATGTCAAGAACAGAGTTTTCAGAAGAATAATGAATTACGGACCATAGCTGTGATAGCGAACCTTGGCACTCCAGCTGTTCTTGGACTTCAATTCTCAGAAGCCCGTCTCTGTGAATCCACACGGATGGGTTTACTGGCACTCCAGCTGTTCTTGGACTTCAATTCCCAGAAGTCCAAGTCTCTGTGAATCCACACGAATGGGCTTCCTGGCACTCCAGCTGCTCTTGGACTTCAATTCCCAGAAGCCCAAGTCTCTGTGAATCCACACGAATGGGTTTACTGGCACTCCAGCAGTTCCTGGACTTCAATTCCCAAAAGCCCAAGTCTCTGTGAATCCACACGAATGGATTCGTACACGCAGTTAAACCCATATGTGTTGATTCACAGAGACTTGGGCTTCTGGGAATTGAAGTCCAAGAACAGCTGGAGTGTCAAGGTTCACCATCACTGGTTTAGAGTAACTCACTTAGGTAGTCAAGGCAAGAAAAGGGAGTTGTAGGGTTATTCAGAGGAAAGATATGTCAGGGCTTTTAAAAAGGCACCTCTCTGCCCAACTGCACACAGTTCTACATCCTCAGTGAATCGCAAACTGTTTCGAGTTTCATGAGCTGCCAAAATCAAGCAGACGTTACAGGCAGACTCGAGAGGCGAGGCAGACGTTGTTGGCAGATGTTCTGAAGATGCAAAACTGATATAGGTCTTCCGTTGTGGATAAATTTCTCTCTTGTTGGTTCACGAGTTCCTTGCTCTCCTTGTAAAGCAGGACAGGTTAATCTTGCAGCACTAAGACATCAGACAAGTCGTCCACTTCTTGCAACCTCAAGTTCTGGAGACGAAGGGAGAAAAATGCGACACAATCAGCCGGCACACCAAAGCCAGGTTTTATCGCTAGAACGCTTGCGGCGCAGGGGTTAAACTGCTGTACTGCAGATAGAACATTGTGAGTTCGATCCTGACCAGGACTCAAGGTTGACTCAGCCTCTTCCATCCTTCTGAGGTCTGGAAAATGAGTACCCGGCATGTTGGGGGCAAAACGTGAATTAACTAGTGAACTGCCCAGAGAGTGCACTATACTATCCTATTGTTATATCCTATCCTTATATATCCTTGTTAAATATAACAATGTTCTAATTATAGGCTATCTACAATGCCTATTTCTGTCCCTACGCTCTGTCAGGTTCTTCTTTGCGGCCTCTGTGAATCCACATGAATGGGTTTACTGCACGTACACGCAGTAAACCTATTGGAGTGGATTCACAGGGGACCACGAAGAAGAAGCATAGTTACAACTTTGAAGCAAACTGTCATTATAGAGTCCTGGTGGTGCAGGGGTTAAACTTGCACTCCGCGTCATTCGCACAGCTGCCTCCATGAGACACACCTTTTCATTTGCCAAGTGTAAGAGAGAAGCAAACGCCAACGGTATGGAGAGATTCTTTGCCATTATGGAAGGCAGCCTATAAAAAAAGACAAACAAAAGCAGAATTCAGGCTAGCAGGCAGACATCAGTTTTCATGAATCGCAGTAAACCCATTCGTGTGGATTCACAGGGTGCTTGGGCTTCTGGGAATTGAAGCCCAAGAACATCTGGAGTGCCAAGGTTCACCATCACGGCACTAGGGCAACAGAAATTGACACGCAGCACTCAACCCCACGGGAGATGAAGCCTTTCCCAAAGGTTGGACTGCCAGGAGATTGTCTCGGCCTTCTGGCCAGTCTGGATGTTGCGAATTACCTGAGAAGGAGATCCTTTGTGATGCTGCTGAAGACCTTCTGTCCTGATACCACTGACACATTGGTGTTCTTCTCCACGGCTTCCTTCTATAAAAACAAGATTGAATGTTTAAAAGTTAGCAAGGATTCAGAGTGTAGGTTTCCAACGCAAGATTGGCTGTGCTTTCGTTTCTGAACAGTGTTCTGGCACTTTTCATGTGTGTGCAGTATGGTTACCACCCGCTGCAAATCCCACCTCACGCCTCAACGTGGCGCAGCAGTGACCCTGGCCGTCCGACAGCTATGGTGGTGGGGGTGTTTGACCAACGACAAAGCCAAGAAAGTGGCTTCATTTTGGCAGTCCAGGGTGTGATGAAAGAAAAAGAAAGAAAGGGAAACTTAAACCCAGCTCTCTGCCAATTCTGCTGTGCCAAGGAAGCAGATGAGTCCAGACTATGATCAAGGCCCCAAAACAAAAGATGACATGCAGGACATGAATGGATACAGAACGACCTGACAGCACAGAGGATTCTGGGTTACGACGACATGTACCTTCTCCTCCTCCTCAGTTTGATTCTTTTGGCCATCGGTCAGGAGAGTCCACATAGTTTGCTTCAGCCTCTTCATGTCCATCTTTTTGGCCGTCTTTGCATAATGGACATCTATCTTGTTGACCTGGAGAGGGAGAGAGAGAGAGAGAGAACATTAGGTAAAGGTCACCCTTGGTTAAAAGCCAGTCATATCCAACTCTAGGGTTCAGTGCTCATTTGTTTACAGCCAAAGAGCTAGTGCTATCTGTGTCTGCAGACGCTTCCGTGGACATGTGGCGGCCATGCCTCAACACCGGAACACTGTTTATCTTCCCACCAAAGTGGTCCCTATTTATCTACTTGTAATTTCTTACTTTCCAACTGCTAGGTTGGCAGGAGCTGGGGCAGAGACGGGGGCTCACTCCCGTCGTGCAGTACTCAAGAATCGAACTCTGTCCTTCTAGTCGTCGAGTTCAGCATCTTAAACACTTGAGTCACCGCAGTCCCTTGAGAAGCACAGAAAATCAACATTGACCTAGGCCCGTGATTGGCACTCCAGAGGTTCTTGGACTTCAATTCCCAGAAGCCCAAGCACCCTGCGAATCCACACGAATGGGTTTGCTGCGATTCATCCGGCCCGCGCTGCCCTCGTCGCTCCCGGAAGCGGAAGTAAAACGTGCCCGGAGGGTTAACCCGGAAGAGTCTTAACTGTCCAGGCGTGTTTTACTTCTGCTTCCGGGATCGCCGAGGGCAGTGTGGGCCAGATGAATAGCAGTTAACCCATTCGTGTGGATTCACAGGGTGCTTGAACATCTGGAGTGCCAAGGTTCACCATCACAGAACTACACAGTGTTTCCCAACCTTTGGTTCTTGGACTTCAATTCCCAGAAGCCGAAGTCAATTCCCCAAAGCACTGATCAGCCAATGTTCTCACTTAGGCTTCTGGGAATTGAAGCCTTTCTGTGGGGCCCAGGGCCCACATTGGGGACCACTGAGCTAGGCAATGGGTGCTGGGCAGAGAAGAGGCAGGGATATCCAACTGTGCAACAACAAAAGAGAAACAAAGATAAATGTTCAACTGTGTCCCTACAGGAATCCATTGGTCCGTGGATAACCCACTAGCAATTGTTAGAATCATAATCACTGAGTTTTTAAAGTTGTTAAAAAAATAAAAGACTTGGGGAAAAGTTATTTGAATTAATCAATCAAATATTGTCCTTCAAACGAGAGATGTCTTAAAACAGCATTATTAATGGATTTTGGAAATACAAAGTGAGATAAACAAGAAAGAGATGATTATTGTAATGATAACAGCAACAAGGATGTTCAAGGCTAGAAATTGGAAAATTCATACTGAATTTGTATTGGAGGATTGGTATAAAAATTAAGGAATATAACTATAAACGATTTTAATCCATTCCATGGGGCTCGTTGTTGTACGAAACAATTGCTATATGGTGCATGCATCGTATAGCGATTTTCCCTATGGGATGCATCGTACAACAATATTTTTTTTTGCTAAGTGGTTTTTCCCATTCAAAAATTGTTGTACTATTTTTTCCATAGGGAAAATTGTTATGCAGGACACCATTTCCCCCTAAAAACCTAATTGTTATACGATTTCATTGCTATACGGGACGATTGTTGTATGAGGTTCCACTGTATTTGTCAAAACTAAAGGGATAAAACCAAGAGGAAGATAAATAATGTCCCATTGCTGATGGGTGCGCATATTTGTTGATGTAATATAATTATTTTCTTATTTTTAGTGTATTCTTTATGTATTTTTAGTGTCTTCTTTATTAAAAAAGAGTGGGGCATTGAACGGGGGCGTCTCAAGAATGCTCACCTTCTGCGGCATAGCCACCAGGTTTGATTCGCCGTAAGTGGTGATGTCGAGCCCAGCAACGCCGCCGGGGAATTCTTGGTCTGCTGTGCTGGCTGGATAGGCTGTCATTTCAAACATCCCGTCTTGGCCCACAAATCCCACGGGGCCATCATCATCATCATCATCATCATCAACATCCTGAACAGGAAGGAAAGGGAGGGGAAACCAACGTGGATGAAATCTGAACAACTTCTGGATGAGATGTTCCAACAATGGAAGGTTTTCACCAGAGGAAGCATCTATAGCAGTGATGGCAAACCTTGGCACTCCAGCTGTTCTTGGACTTCAGTTCCCAGAGATCCAAGTTGCTGAGAATCCACACAAATGGGTTTACTGTGCGTATCCCATTCGTGTGGATTCACAGTGACTTGGGCTTCTGGAAATTGAAGTCCAAGAACAACTGGAGTGCCAAGGTTCACCATCATGGATCTATAGGAATAGCAATTCCACTCATATATGGCCCCATAACAGTTAGTGCGCTCTTTGGGTGGTTCACAAGTTAATTTAGCATTTTACCCCCAACATGCTGAGGATTCATTTTACTGAACATGGAAGGATGAAAAGCAGTCAACCTTGAGCCCTGGTCAGGATCGAATTCACAACGTTCTGGCTGCAGCTTAACCCAGGAGTTCTCAACCTTTTAAAGCCGGGGGCCATTTCATGCTCCCTCAGACAGTTTGGAGGCCAGATGGCCATTTTGCCCTTCCTCCATCACATGGCACTTCCGGGTATGGTGGAGGCGGTGGGGGGGACACATGAAAGGGCGCTGCCGGCCGTATCCGGCCCACGAGCCACAGGTTGAGAATTCCTGGCTTAACCCTTTTACCACCAGGGCTCCATAACGTCAGGTTGTTTACCTGTAACTGTTCCTCTTTGTAGTCACCTGCAAATCCGCAGTAAACCCATTCGTGTGGATTCACAGAGACTACGAAGAAGAACTTGATAAGAGCGTAGGAGCAGAACTAGACCTTGTAGATAGCCCATAATTAGAACATTGTTATAGTTAACGAGGATTGCTATACTTAAAAATTATTATGTTTTACAAGGAGATAGCAATGACACTTACATAACCCCTCTCCACAGTGTTTAGTGCACTCTCTGGACAGTTGACCAGTTAATTAACATTTTGCCTCCAACATTCTGGGTATTCAAATTACCAACCTCGGAAGGGTGAGTCAACCTTAAGCTCTGGTCAGGATGAAACTCACAACAGTCTAGCTACATTGCAGCAGTTTTAGAAAGGATTCTCATGGATATACAGAGATGAGGTCACCTCTTTCATCTGTTTAAACGATTCTAGGATTGACTTTATGGCGGTGGCGGAGAAACCCTGAGAGCAAAGTCCACTGAGAACACATTTTGAACACATGCTTTTAGAGTAATCTAGATGAAGTCATCGGGGAGCTTTGCCGTTACACGCCATCAGTACACAGAGATCACACAGTTTAATCCCTCTCTTTTACATCTGGGTCAGATTTTATATCCGACGAGGTGCCATAACTCCACAGCTGTGACCCACCACATCAGAGGGGATCCGTGACTCAAAGCTCAGCTCTGTCGAGGCAGAATTGGACCATGTTCAGCTAATTTTGGAAAATGTAATTCTCAGATTAAAAAGAACCAGGTTCACAGTCCAGGTCTCCATCCTTGTGCCTGGAAGCGGAAGTGGGTTACAAAATGCCAAGGCCCCACAATGGCGCATGGTTTAACCGACAGCAAAGCACAACCTTCTAAGGTTCTTTAAATGGTGCAGTGCGCTGTGATGGTCAATCAATGAATTTTGTGCCAGACATTACTCTTGGTTGAAAGGGGTTTTGCTCTGCTCAGGGGATGCCCGAATGAGGTTCCTTTCACATCCCCAAGATTTGTCGTGCAGCACTCGCGTACCGAGCTCCAACCTTCCAGTCTCGAAGCCCAGCATCTTAATCACTAAGCCACCACAGTGGTCAAACAAGATCTTAATCGCAAAGGCTATTCCCTACAGTTAACCAATGTCTCCCCTCCAGTGCCTCAAAGATCATCTGTGCTGATCGATTAAACCCATGCTTGCTTTCGCGTTACCAATCACAAAACACACTAAATGCAAGATTTATGAGGGAATTGTAAATGCTATTACAATCAAATGTCTTTTTCAGGTGGGGAGTCCTGGAAACTTGTTAGAAGCATTATTTATTCTGACTCTGAACAGAACCTCTGCCAATATTCCTACCAACCGAGACAACTAAGATTCAGTTATAATAGTTTTTAGAAATTATTCTGGATTATAATAATAATTTTGTGTCAGAAATTATTCTGAGTCGAAAGGATTTTTGCTCAGAGGACACCTGGATGAGGCTCCTTTTGCGTCCCCAAGACCTGGGACGGAGAAGGTGCTCAATCCATCATGCAATACCTGGGTCTCGAACTGCTGACTTGTCAGCCTTCCAACTAACAAGGCAAGCTTCTTAACCACTAAGCCACTGCAGCCCCTTATTTTGTGTCAGAAATTATTCTGGGTTGAAAGGATTTTTGCTGGAGAAACTCCGCTCAGGGGACGCCCGATTGAGTCTCCTTTCATGTCCCCAAGATCTTTTCCCACTAAAGTGGTCCCTATTTATTTACTTGTAATTTCTTGCTTTCAAACTGCTAGGTTGGCAGGAACTGGGACAGACGACGGGAGGCCACTCCATCACGTAGTACTTGGGTCTCGAACTGCTGACCTTCCAGCTAAACACAGCAAGCTTTTTAATCACTGAGCCACTATGATCACTATGATCCAGTTGGGGTTGATAATTGCTGCTTATCCCGTGAGCCAATATTTACTGCTCCCAACTATACACACCAAGGAATGGAGTATACATTAAAGAGAGAGAACACCTTGTTTGGATTTTCTGGTTTCGTATATAAGTCTGCAACTCACCTGCAACGCAGGACAAAAATTGGAGGTATCGTTGGGATTATTGTAATCGTACTCTCCTGCTTCATCATCGATGCCGGGAGAATTGCTCTGTGGAGCTGTCTTTAACAGCTGCAGGAGAAAAACGTAACAAAAGAGGTATTTGGAGACATTAGGACATCAGACACCGGGGAAAAGAATAGAAGATGAAATAAAATGTGTTACTGTATATACTCGAGTATAAGATGAGCTTTTTAGGCCCAAAAATGAGTCCCAAAAAGGGGACCCATCTTACATTCGGGTCAACGACCTCATGGGTCCCGAAACCGTGCCGGATTGTGATGCGCCTACAATTTAATTAATTTTACCATATTTTCTGGTATTTTGATAACTGAAACGCACTAGCAGCTGCTGCATTTCCCATCCTCGGCTTATACTCGGGTCAATCCATTTTCCTGGGGTTTCAGGTCAAAATTAGGTACCTCGGCTTATACTCGAGTATATACGGTACTTCACAACAGAAAGTCTCTGCTCAAAGAATCCACACGATGACCCAACTAAGCCAGGTCATGTAGGAAACCCATGTATGTGCCAAGCTGAGCAGGTGGATCTTACCCTGTGGGCTGGTTTGAGGAAAAGGCAGGTGAGGTTGCCGGGATCGTAATGGAAGTCTGCAGGGAGGGTGTTGCTTTTCTTGTTTTGACTTTCAAGAGTTGTCTTGGATAGAATGGTAACTGCCTGTTTGAGAAAACCAGTTGTCAAGAGAAGAATCAAACCTCTCCTCCCCCAGGCATCACCATGTTCAAGGTTTCATTCATTTATGTTCAAAGGTCCAACGGCTTAGATCCAGGAAGAGCTTTATGGCAAGAACAAACGTTCTTGAGGGTATGCAAGAGCAAAACCAACTTAGAAGGTGGACGAAAGGGCTCACTGGACAAGGAACATCATTAAAGGAAGATCTGGCTGAGGAACTCAACCTCCCCAACGTCACTTGGAGGACCCTGAATAGGCTGAGGGTTGGAAATCCTAAATCTAAGACCAACAAACTCAAGTGGCTGTCCAACATATCTATCTATCTATCTAATCAATCAATCAACTAGATTTGTATCGGAGAATGCCAGGAAAGGAAGACTCTTGTGGCCCTCGGGAAAAACCACAAACCTAAAACAACTTCTCTATGTCATATCACGAGGTAATGGCCACTTCATAAGTAGAATTTGTCAATGGTGAAATGCCTACCCGGGTTTTGCGGAAGTAAGAATTAAAGTCAATATCCTCATCAAAATGGAACTCAAAGACTTTTTTGGTGGTCTTTCTTCTGTTCACTTTTTCGGGGTTGGCATCACCTGTGAAGAGCGAGAATGACAAAAATATATACAGTGCTGTAGTTGGATTTGCTACACAAGTCTTTATTACTTTGGGTTTTTCTTCTTCTTTGTGCTGCTACTTTTCACAACACAAGTCTAAACATCGCCCACATCTGATACAATTTATAAGACGATGTTACATTACATCAGGAGTGCCCAAACTTTTCAGCAGGTGCGCTGGTCACATTGTTCAGGGGTGCAGAAAGTCCGGTTCGCCGGCTGGATCTGGCCCCAATGCCAATTAATCCAGCCCACGCCACCCTCGTTGCTCCCAAAAGCAAAAGTAAAATGCGGTCATACGGGCGCATTTTACTTCCGTTTCTGAGAGCAATGAGGACATCGGGGGTCGGATGAATTGGAGTCGGGGCCGGATCCGGCCCACAGACCGGACTTTCGACACCCCTGCATTGCACATTTAAAGGGAAGGTTTTCATTCATAACAGGATAGAATGATAAGGAAGTCAAGCATTAGGTGTGAATTTGGTGCAACGGATCATGTTTTAAAGCCTGTAATTTTTGTTGAGACCTATTTTAAAAAATGTAATGAAATAGGAAACCAGTCCATTTCCTATAATTGTATTTTATCATTATGTGAACAATATGTTCATCTGGGAAGACTTAGAATGAGTTACATGTTTATTAATTCCTGCAAAAAAAATTCAATTTAATTTTTCAATTTTTCGCTGCTTCTGTTGTAATACCGTGCACCTTACCATGTGCCCTAAATTCTTATCAGTAGGAATGAGGCATTGTCTGTTTAACTAAACTTATGTATTAAAAATGGAGCACAGAATGAGCCAGGAATGTGTGCATTATGTGTCATGAAGTTGCATCTGACTTATAAAGACTCGAACAAGGTTTCCAAGATATCTAAAGAATGTAACCCTTCAATCAGTTTCCCAAATCAAGGGTAGATTTGAACCCAGATCTCCTGAGCTCATATCCATCACCCGATACCAGTGATGGCGAACCTTGGCACTCCAGCTGTTCTTGGACTCCAGTTCCCAGAAGCCCAAGTCTCTGTGAATCCACACGAATGGGTTCATGTGCAGTAAACCCATTTGTGTGGATTCACAGAGACTTGGGCTTCTGGGAATTGAAATTCAAGGACAGTTGGAGTGCCAAGGTTCACCATTACGGTCCTACGCACGGCACCATGCTGGCTCTTACATACTTAACAGATTCACAGACTACTCAGTTTACAACCTTGTGTATTATTATCTCCCTTAAAATTTGGGAAGACTTTTAACAACTGATATGCCCTTCATGGCATTGGACCTGTTTCTCTGATAAGCCTGTTTTACTGTGGGTGGAGGGAGGGTTAGGGTAGCTTTTAGTGTTGATGATGTTAGTTTGTATGTGTTTTAATTTTGCTTTTAGCTGAGGTCTTTATGTAATGTTTTTAGTGGTAATGGTTTTATCTTTCTTGTATTGTACATGTATATTTTTACTGTTGTTGCTGCCCTGAGTGGTGCGTTGCACTAGGAGGGCGGGGTAGAAATCTAGAAAATAAATAAATAAATAAATAAATTTGCTGGAGGAAGGCATGGCTGGATAAAAACTGAAAATGCAACGCTGAATTCATCTGTGTGTCTCTGTCGAAGAGGAGATCTTCAGAACCAACTCCCTTTGAATCCATACCTTTATGATGAGGCTTGAAGCGCCAGTGTTCTGGGCCGGCCCACATGGACATGATCCGGGGACTGAAGTAAGAGTACTCACTCGGGTTCATGGACAGATGGAGGCACATCGAGCCAACATCTCCGTCCCCCAAAGGAACTGTATCTTTTCTGGAAGAAACAGAAGTTATACAATTCACAAGTAGCATTGCATTTATGAAAGAGATATGTTCGTATTATGGTAGCTACGTATGTTTACGTGATACGTAACCATGATGAGACCTATTATCATGTGACCCAAATCACAGAAATGCAAAGCAGATCGCATATGCTTTGAATTTCTGTGATTTGGGTCACATGAAAACATTGCACACCGATTTTGCTCCTGGGAATAACGCATGTGATTTACATGATATCAATTGCGCTGAGTCCAAATCTGAACAGATTTTAAGGTGTGCTATAACTGTTCAAATGGTCGGTAAATGGGTAATGTATTTTTACATGGGAACATTATAACAGTTGCAGCTACCACTATGCCTGCTGCCGCCTCAGCTGAATCACATCCCCTGGTAGCATGCATGTTCCAGCAGCAGCCAGGCATGTCTAGACTGTGAGCTGACATCAGAAATAGGTACTGTATATAAGGCAAGATGGACCAAGGGCTTGTCGCTAGTGCGAAACCATCTTATTGGATAGTTCAGCTAGGCCATAGTGAGTCTGTTTTCAGCTAAAGATGAGTAGGTGCAGTTGTGTTAATAAACCAGACAATTTTTGCTACATTTGTGGAAAATATACCCCGCATGATCAACACAAGAACCTAACCAAGAGGGTGAGATTTGCTAACTTAAGATCCTGACGTCCTAGTCCAGTGATGGTTGTTAGGATACATGGGCTATGTAATCCCCACTGTGTATTGTATTGGATCGCAGTCTGTTCCTTTAAGAGCCTCTCTGTACTCTGCCCCAGCTAAACTGAATCAGAGAGTGGCTCAGCAGTTTTGCTACTATAAAGGAAATGCACTCTGAGCATCCTCTTGGGTATATTCTGGGGAATATTATTATCCAGGGGAATATTCTCCAAGGGCTACAGTCTCTCCAAGGACTATACTGCTATGCTGCTATACTGCTGGAAGCTATGGTAAGCTTTGGAACTATGAGCTATGAGGCTGAATGACTGCAAATGATACTGCTAAAGACTTCTAAGCACTGAACTCCGTTTGTCTCATGCTTGCAACTGAATAACTAAGACTGTTTATTGCAACTGGAAGGAAACTGCTCTCTGCATTTGCCCAGAGGTAATCTCTGTGAATACTGTAAATACTTGGACTTTTGATATCTCTTATGGACTGCTGCCAACTGTACTGAGAGCTGCTTATCTCAGGAATGTGTTTTTGCTTCTCCTGTGTTTTTTCGCGGAAAAGTAAAGCTGTTTTCTTTTCCTTATACAACCTGCTTGTCTGTGTGGAAATCAAATCCAGCTGTCGCTGCGCACACAGCTAGCCGCTTTGCTCTGCTAAACACATCCAAGCCTCATTGGGGTTCCCCCAGCACCCCAACATCCGATCAATGGGGAACCTTGGCACTCCAGATGTTCTTGAACTTCAATTCCTAGAAGTCCTGATCAGCAGGAGTGCTTACTTGGGCTTGTTAATTGCAGTCCAAGAACATCTGGAGTACCAAGGTTGGTCATCACGGTCCTAGGCAGAATCTGACTTCTGATTTGGTATAGGACACATGGATTAGACCAAGTAACAGACATTTTTTTTTTGATGCAGTGTAATCGTGGTTATGTATCACATAAACACATTTATGAAAGAGGCTTCCTTCAGGAGTGACATACAGTATATCCTTTTACCCAATGCATTTCAATCCTCAATATTCTTGCAGTACAGGGCATGAACAGCTCTCATTAAAGATTAACGTGGACTTAAATGAAGCAGCAAGACTGGTCGCAGGATGTTTAAAGCCAACCCCAATGCAAAAAGTGCATTACTTGGCTGGCATCCTTCCACCAACATTTCGCCGAAGAAGTGCTGCTTAGAAAGAGAGGGTCAAAGCAAGATCCTCAGAAACACACCTGCTATTTGATCACCAACCACCAAAGCAGGGACTGAAATCAAGGCATCGCTTCCTCACAACGTCTGCCCCTCCGAACAACCAGTCCCCACAGACATTGGAACTATGGAAGGCGAGCAAGGAGCTACCAGATAACTGGGCAGAACCACATGACTCTCTACCACATGGCCAAGAACAACCATGGCCTGTGTGGAAAGCTTTAAACAGACTACGTGCAAGGGTAGGAAGAGCGAGGGCTGATCTGAGAAAGTGGGGTTTCCCTGTAGATGACAGCCTGTGTGAATGTGGAGAAGTACAAACTATCTCCCGTAGGATACAATGCACACAATGCCCCTCAACATGCGCTGAGGAGGATCTTATGTTGGCAAGAGGAAATGCTGTTGATGTGGCCCGATATTGGGCAGATGTGATGTAGCTCTTTTGAATTCTATTTTGTTTCAGAAGCGTTAATTTTAGCTTTGTATGTTATTATATGCCGGTGGTGCATTGGACCCAAAGAAAGAAAGAATTAAAGATTAAAATCCTAAAAAGTTGACTCAAAGAAAAAGTCAAAATCTGGACATACCTTGAGGTTTCTGGCGCTATCCTACACGATTCCAGATTCTCCGCGAATTCCCCGAGGTCCTTGACAACTGTCTTGTCCAGAGCGTCGGCATCAAAATCATCCTCCACTACTGGCTCTCCAGGGTCGCTATCGGGATCTGCGTTGACATCAAACACCTGGTCGCTCTTCTTAAATTTCTCCAGCAGCGCCGACACCGACTGACGACACAAGAATATGTAAAAGGAAATTCTTTACCAGAGGGAGAGAGAGAGAGAGAGAGAGACCAAGGGGGGTCTCACAACAACAAAAACCAAACCCACATCACCACAAGATGATATAAAGACCACCTTCCACCCCCAAATCTAGAATACGGTAGGATAAAATTCTGAAATTGGAATAGCAGACATGGATAGTATTCACTCATAAGTCTAAGGCCATGATGGTGAACCTTGGTACGCATGTTGTTCTTGGACTTCAATTCCAAGGAGCCTGTGAATCCACATGCATGGGTTTACTAGTGCATATGCACCACCTCTCGAGGCCGTTGGTTCTACTGTCGTACTGCTGTAACCATTAAGGAGTGTTTCCTATTATCCAGCCTATATCAGGCTTCCTTTAGTTTGAGCCCAACGTTAAACCTCCTGCATTCTGGGATGATGGAGAACAGATCTTTTTCCTTCCTCTTTATGACCATATTTCATATACTAAAGAGTGCTATCATAATCATCATCATCCCTCTCAATCTCCCTTTCTCACGGCTAAACACACCCAGTCACTTCCGCCTTTCCTCCTAGGGCTTTACATTCCCATTCCACCACCTTTCCTCTCTTCACCCCTCTATGGCCTCAGGACACACACTATGCATCTGATGAAGGGGGCTGCACTCCATAAAATGTCACATCAAATAAAGCCTATTAGGTTTTAAAGGTTCCAAACAAGTCTTTACGGCCAGGGGTTCCCAACCTTTTCAAGCTGGGGGGGACCGGGTCACACTCCCTTAGTCAGCTTCGAAGGCCAGACGGCTATTTTGCCCTGCTTGCACGACGGGGTTTGCCATTTTGTCCCAACAGCTTCAAATGGGGTGGCCATTTTGTTTCTCAAATGCCCATGGAGGAGCGGGGGGCACATGAAATGGTCCCGGGGGTCGAATCCGGCCCAATGGGCCTTAGGTTGGGAACCCCTGCTTTATGGGTTTCACTGCAAGAGGGGAAAAAATATTCCCCCACCCCAATGATGTAGGAAACAACTAGAAAAGCCACAAAAGAAAGGCAACTCCAGACAGAAATTCAAACTGTCTTGAACTCCACAGTCCACTCATCTCTCCTGGCACACAAGAGCGGAGAGGGCAACATACCTCGTTGTGGGTTTCGGCGTTCCACTGGGTAAACCGGAAGCTGGTCAAGGAAGGGCAAATGGGGCGTTTTTCAACACACTGCAAAAGGATAGCTAGAAAGAAGGACAGAGAAGATCTCTCTCTCACACACACACAAACCTGAGATGAAATCTAGTAAAAGCTATTTATCATACTATGCTTCCAAGGTTAAAAGAATGTGAACCTAAGCCCTGGTTTTTACATCACGAGTTCAAAAGTGGACTGCTGGTTACCTGGAAGGTCCTATTTTGCTCATCTCCCATGCCAGACTCCTTGATCTGGGACTCTTTCTCCCACCCACAATCACCCAAGAGCCGGGGTTCACAACCTTTTTATGCCACGGGCCGGGCATGCCTCCTTGGACAGATGTGCGGGTGGGAAGCATGGTTCCTTCCGCCGCTTCCAGAAGCGGCGGGTGCATCCATGGCGTGTCTTCTGATTTAGCCTGCTGCTCCCGCTTCCTGTGGCAACGGCAGTGAGGGCGGAGCAATTTCAGCAGGGTTTCCCCATGCATTTTCGGTGGGGTTTGGCACTGCTGATGTGTTTCCAGTGCTTTCGGCAGCAGTGTCCTCGCCAGATTAACTGGCACCATGGGCTAGACTCGGCCTGTGGACCATAGGTTGCGAATCCCTGGCTTAGAGCAGTGGGGGTGAACCTATGGCATGCACGCCAGAAGGGGCACTCAGAGCCATCTGTGGGCACGTGCACTATTGCCCAAGCACAGCTAGCCCTGCCCTTCTGTCCAGCAGCCCAATGGGAACCCTTCCACCCTCCCCGCAGCACTCAGTCTCTAAAAGGTTCACCACCACTGGCCTAGTTTCTACCCTGTTCCCCTCATGGGAATGGGTGCATTAACTAAAAAGCTGCTCCATCTCGGCTACTTGCAAAGAAGAGAAGGCATTTCTTTTCCTGTACATTCCTTCTTGCAGCCTGAAACACCACGTCTCCACTCACTGAAGTGAAAGAGAAGGACCGATTGCTTCTTGGCCACTATTTACTCCACAAAACAGGATAAAAATTACAAAGTCCCCTTCTGCCATCAATTACCTCCTCTCTTCAAAGTTTAGCTCCCATAAATAATGGACATACAATAGCAGCAGGTGGGAAAATGGTTTCAGAACCGCATTCTGGAACTGAGGGTCAACCCTACTCAAGGGGAAGCACAAGCTACTCCATAGAAAGAAATCTTTCCCCCAAACAAAAAGAGTGACATAGAAAAGAGTCTCCTCGAAGATTGTGGCATTTCTGGACCACGATTGGGCATACCCCAGGCAACGGCCACCTTGGGCTGGATAATCTTTCTCACTTGAGTTGTCAGGCGAAAGGAACTGCAGAATGAACTCACCCAAAGGTGACTTCGTTTTGGCAGCTTCACGCCTGGCCTAGACGCGGAAGAGGAAGTGCTTACGTTTTAAGCCGGGTATTTTCACATCGGAAGAGCTTGGTGTCTCGGAAGCCACAGACGGCAGAGGTGTGACCATGGAATCAAACAGGACTTTGGTCAGATGGTCGTGTGTGTGAAGCGTGGTGAGGAAAACGCCGACTGTGCTACACTCGTCAAAGGACGTGGCTGTTCGCTGGAACATGGGGTCAATCTATACAAATTGAATGAATGAATGAATGGATGAATCTGGACAGAAAGGCAGAAGAAACATCGCAGAGGCCTTGAGTTCAAACACCAAAGTCCCAAAGTATTCTTGTTTCCCTCCTGTTACTTCTTCACTCCCTTCACCCTTAACTTATACCAGGGGTTCCCAACCTAAGGCACGTGGGCCGGATCAGGCCTGCAGTGACATTTCATGAGCCCCCACCCCAACCCCTCTAAGGGCATTCGAGAAACAAAACAGCTGCCCCTTTGAAGCTGTTGGGACAAAATGGCCACCCCCATCGTGCAGGCAGGGCAAAACGGCCGTCTGGCCCACAAAGCTGACTGAGAGAGCGTGACCCGGCTTGAAAAGGTTGGGGACCCCTGACTTATGCTCTCTCTGCTGTGACAATCAGGTTCTTTCAACTCAACTCCCTGCTGCTTTTGCACTACGCCTCCTCCATACCACCTCTTGTAACAGTTTCCCTCTCTCATTAAATTCGATTTAAGCAAAAGCCTACGGAACGGACTTTTTTTTTGTAAGTAGGGGTTTTACTGTATTAAATATTTAAAATCGTAATATAGTAAAACCCTACTTACAGGGGGGAAAGTCCGTTCCGTAGACTTTTCCTTAAATCAAATTTTTATGTAACTCAAAGCAAACCCCTAGGAACAATTTTTCTATGTAACTCGAAGCAAACCCATAGGAAAAAAATAATTTTTTAATGTAACTCGAAGTAAACCTGTAGGAAATCGTGTAAATCGGGACATGGTTTTAGCACAAAATCATTATGTAAATCAAATGTTATGTAACTTGAGGCGTATGTAAGTCGGGGTTTTACTGTACTTCTTATACTTCTCTAAGGACTCCAGGGGCTTTAGTGGTTAAGATGCTGAACTTGATGAACTTTGAGTCCCGAGTACTGTACAATGAAATGAGCTCCTGTCATCTGTTCCAACTCCTGCCAATCTAGCAGTCTGAAACCAAGAAATTGCAAGTAGATAGATAGTTTTTTTTATTTCTATACTGCTTTTCTCATCCCAATGGGAGACTCAAAGCGGTTTACAAGCATTTAAGATAACAAAAGGCAAAGATGCAATGTAAATACAAGTAAATTACAGTTGCAGTAGAAATCTCCACAATATGGCAAATTCTCAATTACAGAGTACAATAAATACAATAACACCATATAAAACAATATATAGCAGTACTACAATATCAGCTAATTGAGAACAACAGCTCTCACATCACTCATTCCACCCCCCAACAAGTGAAAGTGGAGACAGCAAAAGATCTGTTGCCTCACGGCTTTTAAAAGCAATGTCCTTGCTTTCAAACTGCTAGGTTGGCAGGAGCTGGAACAGAGACAGGCGCTCACTCCGCCGTGCAGCATTCGAGTCTCAAACTGCTGACCTTCCAGTCATCAAGTTCAGCATCTTAACCACTAAGCGACCACAGTCCCTAGACCCACAATGCCACTGCCAAATGAGAGGTTGCTCTTCTGAGAAGCAGAAGATGCTCCAGCCAGAAGGTACGGCAATGTGCCTTTATGTGTTCTGGTTTGATTGCGGCCATAATTGTAAGCACGGCAATAAAGACAACCACCCAACCGTCATCTGTTGTGTAGAGTTTGTTACACACAACTACTTAATAAGGCTAAAAAGTCTCACCTGACCCCGGCGCTCGGCTTCCGAGACGTTAATGTTATTCAGATTCTGCTCAATGGTTTTGCGCAGGTGCTTCCTCTTATTCACCTGCTTCTTGGAACTCTCATACGCCACATCTCCTCCACCTAGAAGAAAGAGTGCCACGTGGAGTGGGGTGCACAGAAAGAGCCTCCTTGAAGATTGTGAATACAACCGGGCGTGACCTGGGCAGGCAACCTTGCCGGCTAATCTTTCTAACCCTAGATCAAGCCAAAAGAACTGAAGAATCATGTGGAGTGTAAGGTTAGCAAACTTAGGCTAGTCAGGCACAAACATTTTCTAACATCTGCTACATAAATCCAGAAAGTCAACCTATGCTTTATATTAGGGGTTCCCAACGCTTTCAAGGCGGGGGTTGGGTCACGCTGTCAGCTTCGAGTGCTGGATGGCCATTTTGTCCTGCCTGCATGATGGGGGTGGCCGTTTTGTCCCAACAGCCGTTTTGCTTCTCAAATGCCCTTGGAGGGGTGGGGGGCACATGAAATGGCACTGGGGGCCGGATCCGGCCAGCAGGCCTTCGGTCAGGAACCCCTGCTCTACAGCACTGAACTCTTCCCAAACTTTGCGCTCTCCTTGTACTCCGCACTGTTAATGTTCCACAACAGATTTGTGTCAAGCAGACCTGTATCTTGGCCATCTGCAGAATCGGTTGGCGCCGAGTCTTTGCCCAGCCCTCCCAGAACCCGGTAAACATCTGCATGGACGGCATCAACTCTCACTGCATAGATCTTTGCGCTGGCATCCAAAGTACCAGCTGCTACCTGAAAGAAAAACACAAAGTAAAGAATTAGGGCCTGGAACATGGGCTACAAGAGACCTATTGACACCAGCTATTCTGTCATCATTGTAAACACTCCCACCCCACTCTTTGATTTTGTTGAGTATATTAGAGCAACCCTACCATGCAATGGGTTGCTAATGTAAATTAGGTCTATTAACACTGAATCACAAAAATATATATTGTCTGCTACTTGGTCTCCTCCATGTGTCCTAAATCAAGTATGCTGAATCCAAATCTGAAGTCTGATTCTGCCTAGGACATCAGGATCTTAAGTTAGCAAATCTCACCCTCTTGGTTAGGTTCTTGCGGGGTATATTTGCCATAAATGTAGTAAAAAATGTCTATTTTATTAACACAGCTGCGCCTACTCATCTTTAGCTCAAAACAGACTCACTACAATCTTAGCTGTACTATCCAATAAGATGGTTTCGCACTAGATACAAGCCCTTGGTCCACCTTGCCTGATAGACCTATTTCTTACTGCGTGTAGTAGTAAACCCATTGGTGTGGATTCACAGTCTTGGGCTTCTGGGAATTGAAGTCCAAGAATAGCTGGAGTGCCAAGGTTCGCCATCCCTGGCTAGGCCTTTTATTCTGTGTTTTAAACATAATTCTTTTATATAACTTATTCTGTACTGGTCTATGAGTATAATAATTGCGACTGCAGAGTGAGTCGCAAAATGGATATGGCTTAGTGGAGTTCATTCCCTGGGAAAGAAGGGGAGGGTGAAGCCTCTCACTGGGAGTGAAATGCGGGAGAAAGGATCTGTGGCATCTTGGGAGGATAGGCGCAGGTTTTCACCATTTGGGAGTAACCCCACTGGTCCCCGTATCTCATCCTCCCCTGGCATTCTGAAGGGATGGGGGAAGGAGGAGTGAGAATCCTGGGAGAAGCCGACGGCTTAAGAAAAGATGTCCCCTTGATTTCCTTATGAAGTTCTTCATTGGTTTACATCTGTAAGTGACAACAGAAGGAGGGATGATGTGTTCTGGAGTGAAGACTAAGATATGCTGTATTTGCTGGCATATAAGACCCACTCCCCCCTGCTTTAAAATACACCGTGAAAATGGAGTGCATCTTGTACTGTATATGGTGGCTTATAATGGGCTATTTTGGCTATGACGGGGTGTGTTTTATACTCCGGTGCATCTTAAACTCCAGCAAATATGGTACAGAAACTCGGAAAATTAGAATATCGTGCAAATGTTCATTCATTTCACTTAAAAGGTGAAACAAATATGAGATAGACTCACTACATACATGCAAAGCGAAATATGTCATGCCTTAATTCGTTATAATTGTGACGATCATGGCATACAGTGTACATGAGATTATGTGATGATTATGGGATACATGAGATGAGGGGGTTGGGGTTTTCAAAAGCTGTAAGCCATAAGCATCAATATTATAACAAAGCAAGGCTTGAACTCTCTCGCTTTGCATGTAATGAGTCCATCTCATATATTTGTTTCACCTTTTAAGTTGCATTACTGGACTGAATGAACATTTGCACATTGATTTTCCGAGTTTCACCTGTATATTCTGCTAATGCGCAAGTTCTCTCTGTATGTGCTCTGAATCTGATAACTTCTAAGTTCCTGGCAGACCCTTGAAGGCGAACAGCATGTGATTCTGTATTGTTGTAGGGGATGGGGCCTTTTGGCCTGGATTTAGACAGTTTTTTTTAAAAAAATATATGCCCTCATTTTGAATATGCCCTTTATTGCTATGGAATATGGCCTAATTTTTTGTCCTACCATGTACTTCTGTTCTACAATATATTCCTAAATGCAACGAAGTCTGTTATTTTTGATTCCTGAGTTGCTGCAAACCCTACATATTGACAGAGGCCGAGGGGGCGGGGGGCAGTTAGGCTAAATCCTGGGGTGACCTGTCAAAGGAAGGCACACAGGTTGGTTAGGCCTCTCCTTTGAGCCAAAAGCTACTGGAGAACCACCGTAACAATAATAAAGATTGTTATATTTCAAAACGTGTGGACAGTTTAATTGCTGGGCTAGAGTGGGGAGCGTAATGCTTGGAGAACTTGCAGACTCAAACTACAAGTAAAATTATTTGTAAAGCTGCCCCACCTACGGCTGTGTATAAAAAACTTAACCCCCTTTCTCTCACTGTTCATCCTTTACAAACTCTTTCGTGCTTTCAGGATGCATTAACAGACTAAGTTCGGAATGGGATCAATTGTTCTCCTATCTTGTTAATAACCGTACAACTCTTATTCGGGGTGGTGTTTCCTAGGATAAAGTAATCACCCCGCACAACTGAACTGGCCGTTGAAAGCCTGGCAAATTCAAACTGAAGGAATCCCCCACGTAGGGTCAGGTTGTAGGGCAAACTGTATGAAAGATGGATGGCAAAAACTCCTCCAAAAGGTCTTTTATAGGTGGAGAATCAGCAGTTCAGCGCATAAAGCCCTAGGGAATGAGGGGTGCAGAAAGTGGTCCCAGGAATCTCCAGTTAGCCCAACATGTCCTGTGAAACCAATCTGACCTTAAAGTTGGTGAGTTCAGAGTCCTTCTCTTTGAGTATTTCTGTCATATAGTCAATGAGATGCAAACCAAAGGCATTCTTCGTGGTGATTTTCTGGAAGAGAGAAGAGGATTTTTGCATTGATAGACAAAATTGTTCTTCAGTATGGAGCCAAGGTTAGGAGTTTGCAACAAAACGCCAAGCTCATCAAACATCTTGAGCAAGAAGGATCAAATTCTGCAACCTGTATGACTTAAGTTGATTAAGTGTGTAGTAGCCTTATGAACTTCTGCTGAATGAAAAATCCCACCCATGTAGCAAGGCTGGATCCTGTTCGTCCATTGTGCATGCAGCAATCCCCACCCCCCTGAAGAAAAGTTGCCTTTTGCTTGTGCAATGGCAACATTTGTGCAAGCAGTTAATACACCTAAGTGTTAATACACCTAAGTTGGGGGACATTTTAAGCTACAACTATGCCCCAGGACTTGGGAGACGGACGGCGACCAATGGGATCTTTTCCCATCGGTCAGGGGAAAAGATCCTATCGGTTGCCGGGGTTTTACTGTATGTACTTTTTCTGCTTTAACGCAAGTAGACTGTGAAGCGCATTCAAGACTCTGGAAATCCTGCCTCTCTGGTTTCCCAATTCACTCGACATAAACCACATAATTTCAAGAATACCTTCACCAAGTCAAATGTCACTGACTAACTGGAAATTCTGCAAAATCGCCCCTTGATTTTGAGATCTTGCTAGATATTGGCCGCATTGTTAAAGACTACCCACAAAGTTAATAACTACTGTATAGGTTTTTTTCATAGAAGATAGTATTCTCAAGCCCAGTGTTACAGATACAGTATGAGACCACATTCTGAGGCTTTTTTCATATCCATAGAACCATCCATAGGGTGATGGACCCTAAATGGATTAAATCCCACTTGAATCCATCTTGATGGAGGACAGCAGCTTCATCCATCCTGGTTTGGGGCTGATGACGAGGACTTTGCGTGCCAAAAGGGCTCAGGACCAGAAAGTGACCCATGGAATTGGATCAGTGGTACTGTGGGTGTCAAAATTGCGATGTGGAAGGCAAATGGAAAGCCACTGCATAATATTCTCAGGACAGTCTTCATGGCTGATCGCCATGAGGATCGCCAATATTCAGATACGGCAGAAAAAGAAACGTACACATGGCTAGGTAGCTCATGGTGATAGGATCCTGACTGCAGAGTGTGAAGTTGGGAGTTCAATTCTCCACTGTGCATCCTGGGAGAAGAGCCAGCCTGTGTGGTGTTGGTCATGCGGCACAGTCACAAGATGCCCCCAGAAGAAGGGAATGGTAACCCATGTCTGAGTACTCTATACCTAGAAAACCCTGCAAAACGGGTCACTATAGGTCAGAATTGACTCGAATAAACATAGAACATACACAGCCCTCCTTTTAACACGCAGGTGTGCAATTGGGCTGATATGAATGAGCAGAAGCTGGACTCACATTTTCAGTTGAAAGCTTGATGCATGTGGAATAGTGATCGGCAATCTGAACATTTGACAACTGTGGGATGGCTGGCAAGGAGGTTTCCGCATGCCTAAGAAAACACACAAAAGACAGACAGGGTTAGAAAGGAAGAAAGGGACAAGATTTCACTCACAGAAGTACACAAACCCTGCATGCTGATGGTATGGCAAATGACAATGAAGACCCCACTTAAAAGCTCCAATGTGGGGGTTCCCAACCTTTTCAAGATGGGGGGCGGGTCATGCCCTCTCAGTCAGCTTCAAGGGCCGGACGTCCATTCTGCACAGCCTGCATGATGGGGACGGCCAGTTTGTCTCAACAGCTTCAAAGAGGTAGCCATTTTGTTTCTTAAATGCCCTTGGAGGGGTGGGGGGACATGAAATGGTGCCACGGGATGGATCCGACCCATGGGCCTTAGGTTGGGAACCCATGTTCCAAAGGGGTATATCATTAGTTCCACAGTACAAGAAAAGAAATTGAGTACACAGAACTAATTTCGGCACCAATCATTCTTATTTATTTATTTATAAGTCACATTTGTATATGCCGCCCACTCAGGCAGAACCCGACTCAGGGCGGCATTACAACACTTCTAAAAATACATAAAAACATTATAAAAACCTATAAAAACCCACATCCACCCCTTTTAAAAACCCATATCCCACCCACCCATCCCACCTACTATACAAGAGGGAAGAAGAGAGAGTTCTTATAAAAGCCAGCCGGCGGGAACCATAGTTCTTACTTGCTGGATGGAGACTGTAAGGACAGGGGTGATTCGGTGCTAAACTGCAGGTCAACAACTCTGGAGCGACGACGCTGCTTCCTCTCCCGCTCGTCGTCATTCCCGGGGCAGTTTTCCAACACGGGAGTGCCAGAGGCACTGAGGGGCTGCCGTCTTGTGCCGGGAGAAATGAAGACACTGTCGGATGAAGTGTTTCCTTTGCTGCCAGAAGTCTGGGGTGTAGATGAACTCATAGTTGCTAAGAAGAGGAGAAAACAGCTCATGAGATTTACCCCATATGTCAGCCCACTAATACAGCCATGTATTTCAATAATAATAATAATAATTTTGTGCCAGAAATTATTCTGGGTTGAAAGGATTTTTCCTGGAGACACTCCACTCAAGGGACGCCCGAATGAGGTTCCTTTCATGTCCCTATGATCTTTTCCCACCGAAGGTAAAGGTTTCCCTTGCTCGAAAGGGACGTTTCCGTGGTCATGTGGCAGGCATGACTAGACATCGGAGCACATGGAACGCTGTTGACCTTCCCACTGAAGTGGTCCCTATTTATCTACTTACAATCTCTTGCTTTCGAACTGCTAGGATGACAGGAGCTGGGACAGAGATGGGCGTTCAAACCATCCTGCAGTACCCAGTCCGACCAGCGAACAAGGTGAGCTTCTTAACCACTGAGCCCCTGCAGCCTCACTTATTTCAATAAACCCTGCTACCAAACTTCTCTTTACCCCTACCTAACTCTGAGTGGCAGGAAGAAACCAACACCACGATGTTTTATTTTTGAATTTTTTGTATTGTGGTATTTTTATTGTATTATAGTATTGATCTGTTGTGAGCCGCCCTGAGTTGGCGTAAAACGAGTAGGGCGCGATATAAATAAAAATCTATCTATCTAATCTATTTTATCTATCTATCTAATCTATTTTATCTATCTAATCTAATCTGTCTAATCTATTTTATCTATCTAATCTAATTTATCTATCTATCTAATCTAATCTGTCTAATCTATTTTATCTATCTAATCTAATCTGTCTAATCTATTTTACCTATCTATCTAATCTATTTTATCTATCTAATCTATCTATCTAATCTATTTTATCTATCTAATTTGTCTAATCTATTTTATCTATATAATCTATTTTATCTATCTATCTAATCTAATCTGTCTAATCTATTTTATCTGTCTAATCTATCTAATCTAATCTGTCTAATCTATTTTATCTATCTAATCTATCTATCTAATCTAATATGTCTAATCTATTTATCTGTCTAATCTAATTTAATCTGTCTAATCTATCTATCTAATCTATCTAATATGTCTAATCTATTTTATGTCTAATCTATCTAATCTAATATGTCTAATCTATTTTGTCTATCTAATCTATTTTATCTATCTAATCTATCTATCTAATCTAATCTATCTATGAGTTCTCTAATATTCTCTTGGCAGTTTAGTAACACATCACTCTGCACTTTCTGGCAGCGAAAAGATGCAGAAAAGCTCCAACACTAGAAACAAGGCAGGGAAAATGTTTAAAAAAGGTAGGACAAATGTCAACTGTCAAATTTGTGTAAAAACTCCCTAATTGGATAAGTTACACGCATTACCATCAAGCATGTGTTTACATGCCGAACTATTTCATATCTATTTCTTGACTTCAGCTACATATAGCGTAAGAAACAGGAAGCCTTAAAAAGTCATTTATTATTATTATTATAGCTTTTAATGGTTTTATTGCTGAATTTAATTTTTGCTGATGGTGTTCAAAGTTTTTGTTGTTTAATTTGTCGCTAACCACCGCATTCTGCGGTAGCTTTGACAGCATTGGAGGACTGAAATAGACCCTCCAGATGCATCTAAAAGGCTGCATGCATGGGAATAAGGCATGGTTTCAAGGGGAAAATCATGATTTGCCATCTTTTCTGATATGAAGGTGCTCATGCAATTCCTGGAAGATGCTTAACTTATCATATCTTACTTCCTCCGGTCACTTTATGAAATAACCTCAACCAACATTACTTAGCACAGTTTTTTTCCTGAGCATGGCATTTACACCTTGTTACTATGTTTATTGCAGTGGCTTGGTGGTTAAGATGCTGAATTGGATGACTGAGAGGTTAACAGGTCAAGACCCAAGTGCTGCACAACGGAGTGAGGTTCATCGTCCGTCCCAGCTCCTGCCAGCCTAGCAGTTTGTAAGCAAGAAATTGCAAGTAGATAAGACGCTGACTGGGAAGTGGAAGGTCAGCAGTTCGATTCCCAAGTACTGCAGGACGGAATGAGCACCCGTCATCTGTCCCGGCTCCTGCCAACCTAGCAGTTGGAAAGCAAGACATTGCAAGTAGATCAATAGGGACCCCTTCAGTGGGAAGGTAAGCAGTGTTACGTGCGCTCCGCAGTGTCTAGTCATGACTGCCACACAACCACAGAGACGTCTGCAGAAAGCAGACAGCGCTGGCTCTTCGGCTTTGAAACAGAGATGAGCACTGAACCCTAGAGTCGGATACGACTGGCTTTCGAGCAAGGGGAAACCTTTGCCTTAAGAGGTACCACTTCTGCAGGAAAGGTAACAGTGCTCTGTGTGCTCACCGTCTGTCCCAGCTCCTGCCAACCTAACAGCTCAAAAGCAAGAAATTGCAAGTAGATAAATAGGTACCGGTTCTGCAAGAAAGGGAACAGAGTTCCGTGATGTTCCCTACTTTGACCAATCAGCGGCACTGGCTCTCTTTTCTCACCCTGCTCTTTCCGCCAATCAGCGCGCCTCCTCTCAAAGGTTCCAGACCTCTCTATTGGCTAAGCCTTGCCACCCCGACCAATCAGAGGCCGGCTCTTCTCCGGCCCTCCCGCCCACCTCCGTCGGCTCGCTTCGTTCTCACAGGGAAAGGTCTGAAAAGGACGGAGCCGCGGGGCTTTTAGGCCTACCTGCGCAGCCGCCACGGCACTCACTCACTCCTCCCGCCGGGTGGGCCTCAGGCGGCCGCTCGGCACGGGCCTCCCGCCGGCGCTGGCCGGAATGTCGCCTCACGCCAAAGCCAAACGTCGCGTTAGTTTGAATCCGCCCGCCTCAACCACTGCGCAGGCGCGGCGGCCGGTGACGTCAGCGCGCACGGAGTGGGCGGAGCGAGAGCGGGACGGGCGGGGCTAAATCGAAGCCGTGGACGGGAAAACATAGACTCATGGCAGAAAGAGAGATATGAGGATTCCCGCTCTTCTGAGTTCCTTCCACTGAAGCTGTGGATCTGTGTGGAAGGAACGATTTAAGTAACGCAGCTTGGTCATAACTTGTAACTAGTTGCTTTCTACGTGTAACGAGTAGTTACAAGGTCACTTTTTTTAAAGTAAGAAGTATAACTTTTCCTCACCCATCCTTTCAAGCTTTAATATTTGAATGCATGTAACGGTTTTTGTTATTAGTTTTTTTCTGGAAAGTTTGTTTTGTTTTAATATGTACTTGATCATGGGCTGCATTTGGGGACATGAAAAGAGCCTCATTCGGGCGTCCCCTGAAGCAGAGTTTCTCCAGCAAAAATCCTTCTTTCAACCCAGAATAATTTCTGACATTATTATTATTATTATTATTATTATTATTATTATTATTATTATTATTATTATTATTATTATTATTATTATTATTATTATTATTATTATTATTAAATGAAAACGCATGCCACTTTATTCTCAATCCTAAATGGCATGGCAAATATTCCATTTTCCCAAGGAGCAATATCAGAATTGGTCACTAGGTGGAGTGAAAGAAAATTATCTGTATCTTTCTGGCCTGCTGTAATGATAATGCAACACCAAATTACTTGGCCTCCCGATCAGATGATCTACATGGTGAGAATAAGTGGGCAACGCCACAAATTCCTGTTCAAACTTAGCGTCTTGATGTGGGCCCCAGAATTAGCTAAGATGAATTATTAAACCATTTCCTCTTGACAAAATAAGCATGCAGTTAATGAAGCTTGAATAATAATTTTAAGATCATAGTGTAATCTGGAGAAAACTTTTAAAAAAAAAAGTTACACAAAAAGTACTGAGTCAGTGGAGCAGACTTGTGTGACTGTACATTTCTGAACATTCTAAATGAACATGTAATGTCGAGATTGCTTATGAGATGCCTTCCACCCCTTAGCCCCACCTGGGCTGAGAACATGTGGGTATAGTTTGTCAAAAAATATAGAAGCCTGATTAACTTGTTAATGAGGGTTCTTGGATCTAATGGAACCAAGCACACATGCATACATTGTGTTGTGTTATGTTAACATTAATTTTGTTGATAGAATCTCGTTTTTCCTTCAGAACTTCTCTGACTGTTTCATTTCTGTTTAAAGAAACTTATAACCACTTTTGGTGATGGTTTTCAGGTGATACTAACTTAGCTCCAACGTCTTCTTTTTGAGTCGGCTTTGGCCGAGTGGGCGGTATAGAAATTTGACAATTAAATTAAATTAAATTAAATTCTTCCGTGTCCAGGTCAGACACTTAACTACCAAAATGAAGCCCCTATCTTGGCTTTGACATTGGCCAAACTTCTTGGCTTTGACATTGGCCAACGCCAAAGCTCCAACTCATCAGTGGGAGACGTTCAAGACCTGGCGGGGTTTTTAAGTACACAGCCTGCTGGAACCTTTATTGCAACTTTAATACAGCAAATTCATTTGGAACCGGAGTGTATAAAAAAATACAGTAGAGTAGCTGGCACTAGGAATGGAAGCCGGCTGAGGGTTTGAGGCACCCTTGGAAGTCCCAACGGCACGTTCCCCAGAAAACATGGGGACACCGTGAAGATGCCCAAATCTGGATATAGTCAATCCAGTTTCACTTCAGTCCTGGCCAAGGCACCCATCATCACCTTTCCAGCCCTGTCAAGATCGGCATGGTTCTTCCACAAGTCCTAGGAAGGCCCATCAACAGCCGAGTAGAGCCTCCCTACTCTTCGTTCTCTGGCCACAGAGCGTGCACTTGCGTTACCATCTCCACAAACTCCTTCACCGCTTCCGCGTGCAGGTCGGGGTTGGCCGCCAGGGCGTCGAAAAGATTCGGGGGAGTTGCGCTGCGGAGGACTTGGGGCAGAGGGATTTGGACCGGCAAGAAGATGTTGCCGATCAGGAAGTGCTTGAGATATTTCTTCTGCAAGGCGTTGTGCATGTACAGAAGGAGTTCCTGGAGGGCCGGGCCGAAGTTTTCAGGTGCCCAAACCACCGGCTCGCGTAGGAGCAAGAGATGCATGAGGCAAGTCTTATAGTGATAGTTGGTGAGCACGGGGTTCTTCTCTGATGACCTGGACTCTTTGAAATAGATGACGGTCTGGAGACATCTCAGGTGGCAGTACTCTGGTGGAAACCGCTGGCTCGCCCATTTGAAGAAGAGGAGCTCTTGGATGGCAAAGGTCTTCTGCCAGATGGTCCCAGTGGCCCGGTCTGTGTCTCCATCTTGGCTGACCAGGAAGACCAAGGAATCGCCTTGTTGCACGCCGAGCACGAGGTTGACCAAAACCGACTTCCCGGACTGGAACCCCAGCTTCAGACGGCACGCTGTGCTGGAAGGCTGGAGCATGAACTCAAAGTTGTATTTCTGGTGGACGCCGTCCTTCCAAGCCTTGGCCACCAGCTCTTGGAACCAATTGATGCTTTTCTGTACATCTAAGTGGGAGCTGGTGCACAAGAGGTGGACCAGGAAAGTTCCTTGCTTGTCTTCGCTCAGCTCTTGCTCTGGGTGGTGAAGGAAGCAGACCACGTCCCCCAGCAACCTCTCTCTCTTGCACACGCAATCCATCTCCACCAAGATGTGCCCGTGCTTGCTCAGGGCCCCTTCGGAGTCGCTCGACTCAATCCGGAATGAGTGCCCCTTGGGCGGCAGGACGGGCACCACCGCGGTGTAGCTGTTGGAAAGCTGGGTTTGCCACCCTTCGAAGGCGCTGCCCACCCCGATGCAGTTCTCCAGCAGCGGGAGGGTGTTCTGGTAGGGGAGGTCTTTCCGGCATCCCTCCAGCAGGTCATTGACAAGGGTGGTGATGAAATCGCATAGGCTGCTCATGTCGCCGGCTTCCATCTTGACGTGCTGGTCATAGAAATCCTCCAGCACCTGCTGGCCAGAGCTGAAGTCTTCAGACTCCCCGTCCGTATCGTCAAAGTCCTCTGTGGCGTCCGTGGAGCTCGAGCTGTCCGTGCTGGAGTCGTAGCTGGGTTCCTTCTCCATACTTTGGCGGCAACAGCCGAAGATCAAGACCATCATCAGGACCAGGTAGTGCCACCCGTCCCAAGTTCCGTCTTCTGCTGGCAGGTCGGAGGTGGCCAGGTACTCACGGCTCTGCCGCGGGTCCCAGCTCCAGCCATCCTGGTTGAATTCGGTTTGCAGGCGGCCCATTTCATTGTTCAGACGGCTCTTGTGCTGCTGGACACGGTCCAGCGTGGCTGGGTCAGTGTCATCGCTGACCATCAACGGATGGTGCACTAGGGCTAACACTGCCAGGAAGATGAGAGGACCCAAGGCCATGTCTAAAGCTGCTGACCCTGGAATAAAATGAGAAAGGTCAAGGTCATCCTTGATTGAAAGCCAGTTAAAAGTAGGGACATCACCTTACAGACAAAAGTCAGCAGAATCAAAGCAATGGTATTCCCGGTGGTAATGTATGGATGTGAAAGCTGGACCATAAGGAAAGCTGAGCGCAGAAGAATAGATGCCTTTGAGATGTGATGTTGGAGGAGAGTTTTGAGAGTCCCCTGAACAGCGAGGAGAACAAATAGGTCAATCTTATAAGAAATCAACCCTGACTCCTCATTGGAAGGTCAAATAGTAAAGATGAAGCTAAAGTACTTTGGACATCAAATGAGAAGAGAGGATTCACTTGAGAAGGCCTTGATGCTGGGAAATGTGGAGGGCAAAAGAAGATGAGATGGCTGGATGGTATTGTAGATGCAGTGGGCACAGAGCTGGGCAGGTTGAGGAGGATGGTGGAGGACAGAGGTGCCTGGAGGACAATGGTCCATGGGGTCGCAAAGGGTCGGAATCGACTGTGTGATTGAATAACGAAATAGCAAATACAATTTCACTTATATCAGGACTTCTCAACCTTTTAAAGCCAGGGGCCGGGTCATGCTCCTAAGACACCTTTGGGGGCCGGACGGCCGTTTTGCCCTTCCTCCACCACATGGCACGTCCTGGTGTGATGGAAGAAGTGGGGGGGGGGGCACGTGAAATGGCGCCATGGGTTGCATCCGGCCCATGGGCCGCAGGTTAAGCATCCCTGACTTATATATACTGCCCAATAACACTTAGTACACTCTGTGGGCAGTTCATAGTTTAAGTACCATTTTTGCCCCCAACCCATACCTGTCAAGTTTTGGATTTGGAAATAAGGGAAATTTCCCGGCAAATACGGGATGCTTGACAGCGATGCTTATCCTGTGCTGCCCTCCAATGGCGACAATAGGGCATTGCAGTCTAATTAATAAGGGGTGACGGCGGCGGGAAAGAGGGTAAAATAAGGGGTTTTCCTGGCCAATAAGGGATACTTGACAGCTATGCTTATCCTGTGCTGCCCTCCAATGGCGGAAATAGGGCATTGCAGTCTAATTAATAAGGGATGACGGCGGGAAAGAGGGTAAAATAAGGGATTTTCCTGGCCAATAAGGGATACTTGACAGCTATGCCCCAACCTGCTGGTTCCTCATTTTACCAAACTGAGTCAACCTCTATCGTCACCACCAGGATTGAACTCACAAGGTCAGCAGTGTGGACTGTAGTACAGCAGTTTAACTGTTGCGCCACCAGGGCTCTGGTGGTGTACAGATGCAGTTCTGGTGTATCAGCCCCTCCTGCCCACATCACTCCAAGATATATACCTCTGGCGGCACACAGCTCTTAAAGGGGCAGTGCATTCTACCGCAGGGATGCTCCTCCGCGCCTCCTCTCCTCCTGGTTGGCACAGCATCGCATCCTATGTTTCCCAAGGCTGGGCCCCATCCAGCTCTTCTGTCTTCATGCAGCCCTCTTGGCTGGTTCAAGTTTCATGACTCTCTGTCTCCCCCCACCCTTGCTTCCCATTATTACTTGGCTGACTGTGAAGTCACCTCTTTCGTCACAGCTGTCCTTAAAAGGAGAAATCAGCACATCTGGCTCCTCTGTTGTTGCTGCAAGGCCCACACGCCTGGATGAACCCCTTGCCAAGAGAGTTGTGGAAATGCAGCCCAGTGGGGAATAAAAGGCACGGGTGTCCAAGCCAGGGTTGAGGAGTGAGCAAAGATGCATCCCTTCCAGATGTTGTTGTACTGCCATTCCTGGGATTGCCTTCCCATTCTTCTTTCGTGTCTCGATCAAACTCTGGACTGTCAAAACGAAGCCGCTTTCTTGGCTTTGGCCAAACTTAAGTCCTCATCGGCGCATGTTTCTGGTAGTCATTGGCAGACCAGGAATTGAGCAGAACCATAGGAACCTTCCCATTGAAGATGCTGGCTGTGACCAAAGCACTGATCAGCAAATGTACTAACTCAGGATTCTGAGAATTGAAGTTCTACTATTTGTTGTTCAGTGACACACTCGATTCCGACCCTTTGCGACCCCATGGACCATCCTACACCAGGCACCCCTATTCGCCACCATCTTCCTCAACCCATTCAGCTCTGCACCTGTTGCATCAACAATATCACCTAGCCATCTCATCCTCAGCCATCCCCTTCTTCTTCTACCTTCGACCTTTCTCAGCATCAAGGCTTTCTCAAGTGAATCCTCCCTTCTTATTTGATGTCCAAAGTACTTCATCTTCATCTTTACTATTTGACCTTCCAAGGAGCAGTCAGGGTTGATTTCTTCTAGGATCGACCCATTTGTTCTCTTCGCTGTCCAGGGGACTCTCAAAACTCTCCTACAACACCGCATCTCAAAGGCATCTATTCTTCTGCGCTCAGCTTTCCTCATGGTCCATCTCTCACATCCATACATTACGACCGGGAATACCATTGCTTTTAGTTTGCAAGGTGATGTCTCTTCTTTTCACTATGTTCCCCAGGTTTCTCATAGCTTGTCTCCCAAGCATCCGTCACCTTTTTATTTCATGGCTGCAATCTCCATCTGCAGTGATCTTTGATCCTAAGAAAGTAAAGTCTGTTGCTGCTTCTACTTCTTCCCCGTCTATTTCCCAGGGACTGATATGGCCTGTTGCCATTATCTTGGTTTTCTTGATGTTGAGTCTCAAGCCAGCTTTTGCACTCTCTTCTTTCAACCTAAGCAGGAGCTTCTTTAGGTCTTCCTCACTTTCTGCCATTAGGGTAGTATCGTCTGCATATCTCAAATTGTTGATGTTTCTCCCAGCAATTTCAATTCCAGCTTGAGATTCATCCAGCCCTGTGTTGCGCATTATGTGCTGTCAGGTTGTTCGATGGTCTAGATGTTGTATCTTGACATGTGCTCTGCACACAAGTTAAATAAGCAGGGCGGGACCCACCGGTCTCTTGAATTAGTGCAGCTATGATGACATATTGCTATCTCTCCCCTTCCCTGCGGACTAATCCTTTCCTGTCATTTCCACAATTGCCCTTTTAAAACTTTCTGCAATCTGACAGTTTGTAAGAACTCTTAGAGAATAACTCAAGGGGAACATAAAGGATGGAGAAAGTTAAGAACATAAGAGAACATTGACTGCTGGGCTAGATCTGGAGCCGTTCTACTGACTTGAATGGCATTTGCCAGTGGATTTATACGAGCGTTAGACCAGGTGTCGACGGCCACTGTTGCACCCAAGTCTTTAGAAAACACCACTGGCATCTGACCTTCTTAACCACATAGGACTTGAGCATGACTCCTTCATCCAACTCGACAGCCTGTCTTTGATTCCTATGAACTTCCGCTTCCCTCTTCCCTACCTTTCCTCGACTTTAAATGGGCCACGTTTGGAAGCGTGTCTCAAAACATCAGGGCAAAAATTGGGTGGTGACGGTGTGCAGGGAATCAGGGATAAATTCAAAAGGAGTCCCAGTGTAACCTCCCAGCCTACTTACGGAAGGTTTCCAAGGACTGGATGCTTGCCATATTCATGAGCACATTTTTTCCGCCAGCGCTGGCCACGGTCGGGAAAAATGATACGCGAATCAAATCCGTTTAACAATGATGAAGATGTCATAGTCGGCCTGGTGACTAGGCTGACTTTTTGTGCATTTGGATCCATCCTGGTCTTTCTTTGGCCGAGTGGGCAGTATATAAATTTGACAATTAAATTAAATTTTAAATTAAATTTCTTTTTAAAAGAGCCTGCAGTCTTCCTATTTTCCTTTGACCTGGACTTTTACTAGAATTGTGTCTCTAGTTTCGAACTGTCATGGTCATAGAGTAAACCCTACTGCCAGTGACTCAACACCGATCCTCAGGCTGTGGTCAACTAACCTGTGGACCCATGGCCTTAGGTGGAAAAAGTCCACAGGGAAGGGTGATGGTCCCCATGTGGATTCTTCAATCCCACTTGAGTCCATCTTGATCAGGAGTTTAATTTAATTTAATAGATTTATATACCGCCCTATCCAATGGACTTTGGGCGGTGTACACAAGTTAAAACCAATATAAGACAATTAAAACCCCTTAAAAACAAACAATAAATTACCCCCCCGGCTGTGCCATCATTTATTTATTTAAATTTATATTTAAATTTCTATCTAAAAACAAATATAAAATCTCCAAAACCTTAACATTAAAAAAATTCCCAACCTAAGGTCCACAGGCTGGATCCAGCTCCTGATGCCATTTCATGTGGCCCCCCCCCCATTCCTCTAAGGGCATTGGAGAAACAAATGGCCACCCTTTTGAAGCTATTGGGACAAAATGGCTACCCCCATTGTGCAGGCAGTGGGGGAAATGGCCATCTGGCCCTTGAAACTGACAGACAGTGTGACCTGACCCCCGACTTGAAAAGGTTGGGAACCCCTGATCTCGATGGAGGGAAGCAGCTTCTTCCATCCTGGCCTGGGGTGGAGGAGGACTTTGCGTGCTAAAAGGGCTCAGGACCAGAATGTGACTCGTGGAACTAGATCGGTGGTATGGGTGTCATGCTGCGATGCGGAAGGCAGATGGAAGGCCACCGCATTATATTGTTCCCCAGACAATCTTTATGGCTGATCTCCATGAGGTTCGCCAATATTCGGAAATCAGATATGGCACTTGAACAAGAAGAATGAACTGAGGGGGTGGCTAGGTGGACGCAGAAGATTTGTTCTTCTCCAGAGCAGCGTTCCGTGCGCTCCGTTGTCTAGTCATGCCTTCCACATGACCATGGAAACGTCAGCAGATGCAGACCGCGCTGGCTCTTCGGCTTTGAAACAGAGATGAGCACTGAACCCTAGAGTCGGATACGACTGGCTTTCGTCTTCTTCCTTATGTAAATCAATGTCCTCCTTCAACCCTAAATTCAAGACCCACAGGCTCAAGTGGGGGCTGTTGGCAGACATGAACATGCCGTGTGAATGTGGAGAGATACAGAACTCATTTACTCGATGACTGCCAGCATCGCACCGAGGGGGACTTAGGGATGGCCAATGACCAAGCCAAGAAAGTGACTTCATTTTGGCAGCCCAGGGTTTGATCGGGACACAACAGAAGATGCTATTTCCTGAAGTGAAGGTGGTGCGAGGGAAGGTGGAAAACATCTTCCCGTCCGTCCTTCCTTCCCACCCACTTTCCACCTTGCGTGCCCCTCCACCTTCTCTCCTCCTTTGGTGGTGGAACCTCAAAACACGACAACCATTTTAATGGAAGGCTATTTTGGAGCCAGACTGTGGGCAGGTTGCCACCTTGACCTTCTGGACAAGCTAAATTTGTTCTTCTGCAAACAAGTCGCTTTATTTATAGCCTCGATGACAGGCCTCAGGAGGGGCCATCACAGCCCCTTGTCCAGTGGAAATGTCCTCTCCCCCCACCCCCTTTGGAAAATGAAGGACACTCTTTGGGATCAAAAGTAATGAAGCATGATGGACAGTAATCCCAGCTAAAGAGTCTGGGATTAATTAGCTGTCAATACGGGGACACCCTCGTAACTCAAGACAAACCCCTGGCTTGATTGATGAGGGGTGGGTTTGGAATCGCTGAATCCTCAGTGGCACTTGGCCAACGGGTTGAGAGGACGGAGAGGGGGAGAACATTAGAGCATCAGCTTTGGCATAACTAAATCCGTAAAGGTTAGAGTGACTTGATATTTATATTGTCCCATCACGGGCTGCAAATATGTCAGCTGCTGTCAGGTTACACCTTCCGTGCAAAGCTGGGCATCAGGTCTCTTCTAGCCCCAATGCATAGCCTTGGCCAAGATCTCCTCTCAAAGGTGGCCACCAGGGATGGAAGAGCATCTCGGCTCAACCAAGGCAGGAGGAGACCATCTCCTTGGTTCAAGGGCCGGGGTTTTGTAAGGAACAGCACATGGTGGAAGAAAGGGTACACAGAAACAGCCTCCCTGAAGACTGTGGTATTTTGGACCACAACCGGGCATACCCTGGATATGGCCACCTTGTGTTGCTGGCTAATCTTTCTCACACTAGGTCAGGCAAACTGAAATGCAGAACGAACTCACCGCAAGGTTCCTTCATGATGGCAGTTTCACGTCTGGCCTAGACACAAGAAGAAGAAGAAGAGGAGGAGAAACATGTACCAATGAAGATTTAATTATGGTCAATGAGAGAGCCAAGAAGATGGTTTGATTTTGGCAGTCCAAAGTTTGATCTTGGCACAGTTGGAGGAGGAGGAGGAGACGAAGGAGAAGATGAAGGAGGAAGAGGAGGAGGAGGAGGAGAAGAAGGAGAAACATGTACCAATGAAGATTTAATTATGGTCAATGAGAAAGCCAAGAAGATGGTTTGATTTTGGCAGTCCAAAGTTTGATTTGGACACAGTTAGAAGAGGAGGAGGAGACGAAGGAGAAGATGAAGGAGGAAGAGGAGGAGGAGATGAAAGAGAAACATGTACCAATGAAGATTTAATTATGGTCAATGAGAAAGCCAAGAAGATGGTTTGATTTTGGCAGTCCAAAGTTTGATCTGGACACAGTTGGAGGAGGAGGAGACGAAGGAGGAGATGGAGGAGGAGATGAAGAAGATGAAGAAGAAGAACCATGTTGAATTACAACCCCCATTGCCTCTATGGGTCATGGGAATCATAATCTAAGACCTCTGATGAGGTTGTGTTGAGGGAAGTCCTTTTTGAAGTCACACTTTCATAAGGTCACCATAAGTTGGAGGCCACCAGGTAGCCCGTGAGAAGGAAAGGAGCAGCCTATCTTGCTCCTCTTTACTCTTCCTTTTGAAATGCCCTTTTACCCAGTCTCAGTACTGTGCCCTCCATTTCATGGGGCCACTCTCTTGTTTCCAACCCCCTCCACATTATATCCTATTCCTTCCTCAGCATTCCCCAGTCTGTCAAAGACAAACATCTCCGCTGGGGCCGCCATGATCAAACCCCCAGCCTTCTCCCTTCCCAGCCCACCCCAACAGCTGTCGGAAGGCAGAGTTAGACAGGCTGGAATGCCTAGACAGCTGTGACAGCTGGGAGGCTGATCTTCTGGGAAAACGTTCTCCCTCATTATGGCCCGCACAAATACGGCTCCAGTCCTGGGGACCACCACCCCTCCTCTCCCACTCCATCCTTCACAATGGCAAGAGTCAAAGCACCTCCTTTATGCATGACTTGTGAGGGGCCTACTTATTAGTGCTTCCACATTAAAAATTTGCAACCTGCTCATTCTCCATCGGTGCATATTGTGCGCCTTGCTTTCTCTTATCTTGAAAAGGATGATGGCTTGGAGAGGTAGAGGCTGATGGCTCAAGATCATCCAAGAGTAATAAGTAGTGCTGTCCTTCTGTTCGATTGTATTTTGTAAATCATTTTTGGCTGTCTGGCCAGGTTATCCTGCTATGGTAATGGAGTAGACCATAGCACCAGTGAGTCCACGTCGATCGTCAGCTAACCTGACAACCCCGAGGACTAGCGGCCTTGGGTGGTGAAGTCCACATGGAAGGGTGATGGTCCCCAATGTTTGGGTCCATCCTGGTCTCTCTTTTTTTGTCAAGGACCTTTTCTTTAAAAAGAGCTTGCAAGTCCTCCCATTTTCCTTTGACTTGGATTTTAGTAGACTCGTGACTCTAGTTTCGAGCCATAATGTCTGGCCAGGTTTTCCTGCTAATGGTCATAGAGTAGACCCTACTGCCAGCGACTCAACACCGATCGTCAGGTGGTGGTTAACTAACCTGACCACTCTGAGGATTAATGGCCTTAGGTGACAAAGTCCACAGGAAAGGGTGATGGTCCTCAAGTGGATTAAACCCCACTAGAATCCATCTTGATGGAGGGTAGCAGCTTCATCCATCTTGGCCTGGGTGGCCTGGGGCCGAGGAGGACTTTGCGTGCCAAAAGGGCTCAGGACCAGAAAGGGAATTCTGGATCAGTGGTAAGGGTGTCACGGTGTGATGCAGAAGACCAATGGAAGGCCACTGCATTATATTATTCCTCCTTTTCCTCCTTCCCAGGACAATCTTCATGGCTGACCACCATTATGATAGCGAACATTCAAAGATGAAGAAACAACTTCGAGGTCTTAGGTTACGATTCCCTTGATCCATCAAGGCAATGTGGGTTGTAATTCAATATATAGACAGGGTTCTTCGTCGTCTTCTTCATCTTCTCCTCCTGTGTCCAGATCAAACTTTGGACTGCCAAAATCAAGCCATCTTCTTGGCTTTGTTGTTGGCCACAATTAAATCTTCATTGGCACATGTTTCTCCCAGCAATTGGCAGACCAGCAAATGACCCATGTTCCGTACCTCTCCACATTCACACATGCTGTTGTCCGCCAGCAGTCCCCACTTGAGCCTGCGGGTCTTTCATTTAGGGACTCTGACCCTCAGTCTATTCAGGGTCCTCCAAGTGAGTTCCTTGGCTATAGTCTCCTTTAATGTCGTTCTTTGCCCAGTGAGCTCCTTCCTAAATCTTCTAATTTGGTTTCGCTCTTGCACACCTCAGGAAGGCTTGTTGACGGGTGCCTGATGGAGAGAAACCTTTGTCATCTTTGGTGGGATGAATGGTCAGGAGCCAGAGTCGCTCCCTCTGAAAACATGAGCTGCCTGGATTCTCGAGCGCCTGGCAGAAGCCAGCCGGTCTGAGTAGCCGGAAAAAAGGCGAATTATAAGGAGACGCTGGCTCGCTCAATCGCTCAGCTGAAAGGAAGCATGGAAACCTGACCGCCTCCTTGGGATGAGGCAGAGGCAGCTCTTAGGGCCAATCTTTCAAGGCCTAATTAGCTAACGAAGAGTGGAGGGGGGAGAGGGGCCCCTCCTGCTCACCATGGACAGCCAGCCTTGTGTCAACGCTAAGAGATACCCAACCTGGGCAAAAGGGATGGAGGAGTTGACCGCAGGTGACCTCCCGCTTCTGATACTCACCCTGATACTCACCCTGATAGTCACCCTGGCCAGGACACCCTGATACTTACCCTGGCCAGGACAAGATGGGGTGTCCACCTAGAATCTGGGAAAGGGTGGTCTTCTACCTGCCATGAGCATGTCACAGTTGCCGGTTGCGGTCTTTCTGTTGTTCTGTCTTTGGGTTACTTTGGCCAGACTTTACAACTGTGCAAAAAAAAAAATTATAGTTGGGAAGGGATAGCCAGCCTTCGCAATCCAGGTGTTCTTGAAGTTTGATTCCCAGAAGCCTAAGTCAGCACTCCTGGAGATCAGGGCTTCGGGGAATTGAACTTCAAGAACTTATGGAGCATCAAGATTTGCCATCCCTGCATTAGGGCAGTGATGGCGAACCTTTTAGAGAGTGAGTGCCCAAACTGCAACCCAAAATCCACTTATTTATAGCAAAGTGCCAACACAGCAGGGTGAACTCTGTGCTGGGGGCGGGGAGGCAGGAGACACTCCCATTGGGCTGCTGGGCAGAGGGGCAGGGTGAACTCTGTGCTGGGGAAAGGGAGGAGGCGCTCCCATTGGGCTGCTGGGCAGAGGGGCGGGGTGAACTCTGTGCTGGGGAAAGGGAGGAGGCGCTCCCATTGGGCTGCTGGGCAGAGGGGCAGGGTGAACTCTATGCCCGACAACAACACATGTCCACAGAGAGGTCTCTAAGTGCCCCCTTTGGCACACGTGCCATAGGTTCGCCACCGCTGCATTAGGGCAATTTTCCCCCCTTTCTGCTCCTGATTTTCCGAAGACCCCTTGCCAGCTACTGTGATGCATTTAAAACGGCGCCCAACGAGCCCTTTGAATTGATCCCCCGAGCCAGTCTTTCTGTGCATCTGTTATGTGGCGTCAGAGAGGCCAGGCGGGAGGATGAGTGAAACCCCAAAGGGGAAATGTAAACATGGAGGCAACTGGTGCTGAAACGGTGCATATTTTGCAGCTTCTCATCCGAAGAGCTCTCTGAACAAAAAAACAACAAAAAAACCTCTGGCCTCTCAGCTGCCTTCTCCTCATCCATCTCCACATCTCGCTTGCTGTGGAGACCATGGCTGATTGGCACCTGGTTAGACTACACTCAGCTGTCCATGATATTTGACACACACATACATACATACACACTGCCCCTTCTCCCAGCTAAGCCAAAGAACGCTCCAGCCCTGGGAAAGGAAAACAAACAAGAGGAGGAGGCGAGAGAGAGAGTTAAAAGACCCTTCAGCTTGCAGAACCACCTTCTAAGAAGTTGCCAACGGACTTGGTCTTTCGGGGAGGGAGACCCGGAACCTGGATGTTGACATGGATCTACTGGAGGAAACTGAGCTCTTGTAGCATGGCTGACTTGTGGCTCCATGAAAGAACCTCCTGGGGTAGAAAGTGACCATCCAAGTAGCTCACGCGGAGGTCTCCTGTGATCAGGGACACCATCTCTTCCGAAAGACGAGTGCCCCAAATGTTGCACCATTTCTGCCCCTCAATTGTCTTCTGCCACCACCACACCTGATCTGAAGTCCTGGGCTTTGCCATCTGGAGGCTTTCGCAAGTTGTGGAGCGGGACTACGCCGTGGTTCGGCCCCCACATTCTGGTGGCCCTGAAAAAAGGGATCCGTCTTTGGACCTTGGGGAGCATGTCGGCGTTGTTGCAAGTCGCAGAAGGAAGCGCCGAAGGGATGACACCCAGAGGTCTGGCTGGGACTCCCAGCACGGAGAGCGGAGGTGAGTCGTGGGTGGAGGAAAAAAAAGTTTTGGGAAGGAACCAGGTTGCTTCTGAAATGCTGGTCTTGGGAATAGTTATGTCTCTGAGGGTATGTTCTCGAGACTCCGTGGCACAGAAAAGTCATCTCATATATTGGCCACAGGACCAAAATGGATGGAGAGAGATGGAAACGGGTAACGAGAGGTCCAGATTTCCATGCGATTCATCAAGGCCTCTTCCATCTCATTGTTACTCCATCTCCAGAACATTTGGCATATTTGGGGAATTTGCTTCTTGTCTATGTAATTTGGGTGGTTGGTTACTCTGGCTGGTTGACACAATAAAATAAGACATACCTATCTGAGAGTAAATAAAACAGACAAAAAAAAATGTTGTGGCACCTTAAAGACTAACTCCTGTATTTAAATATAAACTTTTGTGGACCAAGTCCACTCCATCAAGCATCATCCGTGGACTTGGTCCATGAAAGCTCACAGTTAAATACAGGAGTTAGTCTTTAAGGTGCCACAACATTTTTTGTCCCCCCCCCTTTTTTTTCTTTTCAGTTCTGTTTTATTTACTCTCAGCTATGCTTGCACAGACTAACACGGCTACCACTTCGAATAATACAGTATATCGTAGAAAACATAAAATAACAGAAACCATTAGAGTAAATAAACAGCACAGAACAGAACACAATGTACATGGCAGTTGGAGCCAAGGTTTTCAGTGGAGGGCCAGCTGACTTTAAGGGCAAGATATTGCAGTGGCTCAAGTGGCTAAGACACTGACTGGGAGGCGGAAGGTCAGCAGTTCGATTCTGAGTACTGCAGGATGGAATGAGTTCCCGTCTTTGTCCCAGACTCCTGCCAATCTAGAAGTGCGAAAGCACAAAATTGCAATTAGATAAATAGGGACCACTTTGGTGGGATGGAAGGTAACAGCATTCCGTGTGCTCCGGTGTCTACTCATGCCTGCCACATGACCACGGAAACGTCTGCAGCAGCAGACAGCGCTGGCTCTTCGGCTTTGAAACAGAGATGAGGACTGCACCCTAGAGTCGGATACGACTGGCTTTCGAGTAAGGGAAACCTTTACCTTACATAATGGACTAGCAGATAACTCCTAGAAGAGCACAGTTTTTAATCCTCGTTTTATGATGCTACAAGCTGTGTACGAAGAAAGCTTCGGATAGAAATCCACCTTTTAAAGACCCGCCAATATTGTATTATGGTATTGAATAGGCTTTTGCAAACCAAATTCCAATTCACCACCACCACCACCGTCCAGTTATTTAAATGGCATAAACCAGATCAAGAATGACTGAGACAGAAGGAAGAGCTGAGGGAAGGAAGGAAGGAATGAAGAAAGGAGAGAGGGAAGGAGATGGGAGAGAGAGAGAAAGAAAGAAAGTAAGGGGTGACTCCATTGCCTATTTATCCCATACAGTTTATATCCGTTTTGACATAGACAAAATTGCATTGAAAAACAGTGACTATATGACATAAAGCCCCATAGGTTCATGAGATCTAGTGTTTTTCATTAGTGACTCATTTTTTAAATGCTTTGCCTGCATAAAATATAGGTATGAACATGCTGCACAATAACAGGCTGTAGGTAAAACCCCCACTGGTTGCCTTCACAAATACCACTTGGATGCAAAGACAGCTGCACCCAATGGCACACTTGATCTTGACTTAACCTCTATGGATCCTACTTAGTCTGCACCAGACCGCTCCAAAATATATAGACAAGAAGCCCATGGAGTGTGGATCTACCTGGAGGTTGTGGTGCTATTGAAATGCACAACCTGTGCTCTGTCAGTGAGCTGCGATGGCTGCTTCCTTATCTTCTGATCTTTTGGAGTTTTCTCCAACTTTTTCTATGTTTTTTTTTTAAATTCAAGGTTAAGTTAACCAAATATGCTCTTTGCTAATTGGCTTCTGGTCTTCCTCTCCAGGTGAGAACGGCGAGACCTTTCAGTTCAAATCGTCCGATTCCAGCGGTGAAGAAGAAGGGAACGCAGGGAAGAAGAAGAAGCCCCGGCGACAGAGGACTCATTTCACCAGCCAGCAGCTGCAAGAGCTGGAGGCCACATTCCAGCAGAATCGCTACCCGGACATGAGCACCCGGGAGGAGATCGCTGGCTGGACCAACCTGACGGAGCCCAGGATCAGGGTGAGTGAAGGCCGTGGTTGAGGAAGACTAAGGCAATAGGTATGCCCAGAAGAGAGTTCCTAAACTAGGCTCTGGGCTAAACCAGAGGCATCCAAGGGCCCATTGCTTAGAAGCCTGTGAATGTTCCAGAGAAACCATTGAGATGTACTTTCAAAAGCAGGTTGTGGATGCTTCCCATAGCCCGCCTCCCATTGACCACTTACCATAGACAACCTTCGATAGACCAATTCCCATAGATCACCTCCCATAGACCCTCTCCCATAGGCCACTCATAGACCACCTCCCATAGACCACTTCCTACAGAGCACCTCCCATAGACTACTTTCCATAGATCACTTCATATAGACAACCTCCTATGACCACCTCCCATAGACCACTTCCCATGGACCACCTCCCATAGACCACTTCCAATAGGCCACCTCCATAGACCACTTCCCATAGACCACTTTCCATGGACCACCTCCCACAGACCACTTTCCATAGGCAACCTTTGATAGACCAATTCCCATAGATCACTTCCCATAGACCACCTCCCATAGACCGCCTCCCATAGAACACCTCCTACAGAGCACCTCTTATAGACCACTTTCCATAGATCACTTCACACAGACAACCTCCCATAGTCCACCTCCCATAGACCACTTCCCATAGACAACCTTCGATAGACCAATTCCCATAGATCACATCCCATAGACCCTCTCCCATAGGCCACTCATAGGCCACCTCCCATAGACCACTTCCTACAGAGCACCTCCTATAGACCACATTCCATAGATCACTTCATTTAGACAACCTCCTATAGACCACCTCCCATAGGCCACTTCCTATAGACCACTTTCCATGGACCACCTCCCATAGATCAACACTCATAGACTGCCTCCCATAAGCTACTTTCCATAGACCATTTCCCTATAGGCCACCTCCCATACACCAATCCCCACAGCCGGAGTGAGCAAATGTATGAAAATACAGGATATGCGAAAAAGCTACTGCTCTGGTAATCACCCATCTTTCAGCATGTAAGGAATCCTCTCTTCTAATGAGCTGTTCTTTGTAATCCATAGTGTAACCATCAACAGTTGTCATGTTTTTTTTACACTGAAAGGCTGGCCTGTCAAGAGACTCAAGTGGGTTGAGAATGAGCCAGCCACCCTCTACAAGCTCGAAGGAGTCTTGGTTTTCTCTTTCACTCTTGGCTAAGAGGCAACTTAGACCACTCTTCCTCTGGCATGGCATGGCCAGGAGGCACCAGAGGACAGAAGGTCATAAGCCAGGGCCAATCCTGCTAACTCCCTTTGGTTCCATGGCTTTTGTGGTTCAATAGGGAAACACGGAGACCTTTGGACGATATCAGATCAGCGCCGTGGCAATAGGTCTATAGGATCCTTGTTTCATGGACATGTTGAGATACAGAAATACTAATCCCAAACTACATACTTGCTATACTGTGTTTGAAAACAAGGAGCATTGGACGTTTTGCCCAGATACAAACCTTATTCAACCAGGATGGGTTTATAGCGGCTTACTGGATAGAGCCAGAGACTGGGAGTTCAATTCTCCACTTTGCCTCCCAGGAGAAGAGACAACCCATGTAGCCTTGGGCGGGATGAGGAGGATGGTAGAGGATAGAGGTGCCTGGAGGGCAATGGTCCATGGGGACGCAGAGTCAGAATCTACTGTGCGACTGAACAACAACAACAACGTTATTTGGCTTGTTAATGAATAATTTTAAAAAATATATTAAAATTAAAGTCTAGTTTTTCTCCCTTCTGTTTCTTCTCTGTCTCCAGGTTTGGTTCAAGAATCGGAGAGCAAAGTGGAGGAAAAAGGAACGCCACCAGCAGCCGGATCTTTGCAAAGGGGCTTTCGGCTCCCAACTCAACAGCTTGTCCGGGAACCCTTATGAGGACCTCTACCCAACCTACGCTTACAGCGCCTGGACCCCGAAGGGACTCCATGCCAGTCCCATCCACAACAAAGGTTTCCCGCTCTTCAACTCCATGAACCTCAATTCCTTTCCTCCCCAGAATGTTTTCCCAGTGGCTGGAGGAGCTTCTTTGTCAGGCGTCTCCTCTTTGGAGAACTTCAACAGCCTGGCCAGCTCTACTGGTCTTCATGGGTCAACGTATGGGCCTGGTGCTCCATCACCGTACGGGTACAGGGACCCCTGCAACCTCAGCCTAAGTGATCTAAGACTGAGAACCAAACAGCCAGAGGCCATCCTTAACTATGGCTCCCCACAAAACCCAAACATCAGCCCGAGCTCCAGCCAATATAGCCTGGACAGGCCAGTTTGAAGCTTGGGCATGAAAGCATGACAGACAGGCATGAGCCCCCTTGAAACTGTTCCTGGAGGCCTCTGGGAAAAGGTTGGTCTCGGTAAGAACTGAGTGGAGAGAAATTAGGATGTTGCAATCCTCAAGAGAAGGGTATTTAGTGTATCTTCCTATCTGGACGTCACCACATCACCTTCCTTCCAAAGTCTTGTAGCTTTCATAATAACCTTGGGTGAACTCAATGGTTTATCACAGGGGTTTCCCAACCTTTTCAAGCCAGGGGCCGGGTCAAACTCAGTCAGCTTTGAGGGCTGGATGGCCATTTTGTCCCAACAGCTTCAAAGGAGCTGCCATTGAATGCCCTTGGAGGGGTGGGGTGGGACACATGAAATGGTGCTATGGGCCAGATCCAGCCAGCAGGCCTTAGGTTGGGAACCCCTGGTTTATCAGAAGATGAGAAGAGCCCCGATGCGCCATTGTTTGCATGATGGTTGGTCAACTGGAGTCAACTGGAGTTCCTCCACTGGGTAGTGGTTGTGAAAGCAAAAGCCCATCACATCAGGAGAATACCGGCATGGCGAAGGCTGGCATTAATCTTTGGCAGAACCTCTCATGTCTCCCTCGAAAAGACCATTCTCTGCTAAGCACATTGTTTAGTTTGCCACCTCCACCTTCTCACTGAAGTTGCAGTTCTGAGGACGGACTTTCTTGTTTATTCATTTCATCTCTTGGCAAATAGGTGTTGTGATGGAGGAGAAAAGACCCACAATTGCTCCTACAGTACAGTATATCCTTTATGTAGCTATAAAATAATGTCCTGAAGAAAGACTTCGGAAAACAAGATCCACGGACAGAGGCATGGTTGAGCTTTGCGCATTTTACCATCTTGAGACGAAGAAAGCCAGTTTCTAAAAACCTGATATTTTTTTTTCAATTTCTAGAAAATGATTTTACGTGTGAATGCTACATTTCTTTGTGAATAATAAAATTATTTTTTTCTTATTTTGCTGTGATCCATGCCTGTAAATGGAAACGTCAGCTCCCTAAGCTTTTTCAGAAATGGAGTGCTGTTACCTTTTCCTGCCAAAGTAATACCTATTTCTCTACTTGCCATTTCTTACTTTCGAACTGCTAGGTTGCCAGGAGCTGGGACAGAGGACAGGAGCTCACTCCGTCACGCAGCCCTCGGGTCTCGAACTGCTGACAATGATTGAGTTCAATGTCTTAACCACTAAGCCGCCACAGTCCCTAGTAATAAATATAGCCATGCTCTCTATATATAGCCAAACAACAACTGATAAATATAGCCAACCTGGGACAGAATCTTTCGAAGCAAGCAAATAAAGGAGGCGAGAGAGGACGAGAGATTAGCAAACTCTAAACATAGCGCTTTGGGTGCAGAGATGTGGTTCTTTTCTTGGCACAGTTAGTGATGGCATGTAATGGAGAAGCATCAGCCATGGTTGGTGCGGTGTCCAAAAATGTTCCAGCAGCATACAAGCTTTCTGCCTTCTGGACCAAAGCCCCTGGTCGAATAAAGGGGTTTGGTTTTAGATCCACGCCAGCTGTTAAAGGACAAGAACGGGATCGCCACCTTTCCCCTTTCGATCCTTTATTCTTCTCCAGATGTTCTTGGACTTCAGTTGCCACAAGCCCAAGGCAGCACTCCTGCTGATCAGGGTTCCTGTGGGGATTGAAGTCCAAGAACATCTGGAGTGCCAAGGTTCCCCATCACTGGCATAGGTAAAGGTCGTCTTTGCTTGAAAGCCAAGTCCACTTGATCACACATCTGGTCCACGAGAGCTCAGATTTAAATACAGGTGTTAGTCTTTAAGGTGACAAAACATTTTCTTTTTGCTGTTCTGTTTTGTTTACTCTCGGATATTGTTATTGTTGTAAATTATAATTTAAAATTGTAATTATTGTAAAGAGGAAGTCGTTGTTGTCTGCTACTCGTATCCAAATATACATTTTCCCTATTTCAGGGATTCTCAACCTGTGGCCTGTGGGACAGATGCGGCCCACGGTGCCATTTCATGTGGCCCACCACCACCTCCACCACACCTGGAAGTGGCATGTGGTGGAGGAAGGGCAAAATGGCCGTCTGGCCCCTGAATCTGTCTGAGGGAGCATGACCCGGCCCCTGGCGTTAAAAGGTTGAGGACTCCTGGTCTATTTATGAAATATCCAAATACTGTAACGGCAAAGGTTTCCCTTGCTCGAAAGCCTGTCGTATCCGGCTCTTGGAGTCAGTGCTCATCTCTGTTTCAAAGCTGAAGAGCCAGCACTGTCTGCTTCTGCAGACGTTCCCGTAGTCATATGGCAGGCACGAATAGACACTGGAGTGCCGTTCTGGAGAAGAACAAATCTTCTGCATCCACCTAGCCACCCCCTCAGTTCAATCTTCTTGTTCAAGAGCAGGGGTGAAAAGAGAGCCAGTGTCGCTGATTGGTCAAAGTAGGGAACATCACGGAACTCTGTTACCTTTCTTGCAGAACAGGTACCTATTTATCTACTTGCAACTTCTTGCTTTTGAGCTGTTAGGTTGGCAGGAGCTGGGACAGACGATGGGAACGCAAGCCCTGGCGTGAGTAGATACCGGAGTGCACAGAGCACTGTTACCTTTCCTGCAGAAGTGGTACCTCTTAAGGTAAAGGTCTCCCTTGCTCGTCGAAAGCCAGTCGTATCTGACTCTAGGGTTCGGTGCTCATCTCTGTTTCTAAGCCGAAGAGCCAGTGCTGTCTGCTTCTGCAGATGTTTCCGTGGTCATGTGGCAGGCATGACTAGACACCAGAGCGCACGGAACGCTGTTTACCTTTCCCACTGAAGTGGTCCCTATTTATCTACTTGCAATTTCTTGCTTTCGAACTGCTAGGTTGGCAGGATCTGAATAGATAGAAATTTCCAAAGTGTACTATCAGAATTGGCCTCTAGAGGGGAGGAGAGAGTAAGGCTCTGTTAAGTAACGCCACCAGTTACTTTCAAAAAGTAACTAATCTCCCCCCTTTCTTTTGGGGAAAAACACGTGGATGTTGCCTAGCAACGTCTTTGCTCGCCCTCCCTGCAACTGCCATTCAAACTAAGCGTCAGCGTCGAACATTACCCGGACGTTGCGTGCGGAGACAAAGAAGCCGGCCCATACCTCTAGGGGGTGGGTGTGTCTCCTTTATGCGCATGCGCACTCTGTCCTGCGCCGCCCTCCGCAGGCTGACAGGCGGAAGTACTGGCCAACTTGACCCGGAAGCTGTAGCTCCGAGCTGCGTTTTGCGTGCGGGAAGCGTTTCTTCCTGTCCTCGTCGCCATCGAAGTAAAGGTGGTGGTGGGGAAGAACCACCGGTCGGCTTTCCCAGGGCGCCGCCGAGGCGGGAAGGAGCCGCCATGGCGGACGTGACCGCCCGGAGCCTGCAGTACGAGTACAAGGCGGTGAGTAGGCCTGGCCTACCTAGCAGGGCTGTTGTGCGCCTGCCATTCAGGGAACTAGAGGCGGCCCGACCGTGGTGAGGAGAGAAAAGCCGCCTCCCCGAGATGGAGGCTTCTCCGTATCTTGTATCACAGCGCCCATCCTCCCCCAGCAGGCACAAGAGGTGGTGGGGCAGAGGATGCTGGGAGATGGAGTCCAACACCACAGAATTTGAGAGGGAGGCTAATCTCCTTGTGTTGTATTACAGCGCCCATCATCCCCCAGCAGGCACAGGCGGTAGGCCTTTGGGGCGGCAGGGGATGCTGGGAGATGGAGTCCAACACCACAGAATTTGAGAGGGAGGCTTCTGTGACGCACTATAGTGCCGTGATGGCGAACCTTGGCACTCCAGATGTTCTTGAACTTCAATTCCCAGTAGCCCCTGTGAATCCATACGAATGGGTTTACTGCGATTCATCCGGCCCACGCCGCCCTCGTCGCTCCCGGAAGTAAAATGCGCCCGTACGGTTAAGGCTCTTCCGGGTTAACCCTTCCTCCGTACGGGCACGTTTCACTTCCGCTTCCGGGAGTGACGAGGGCGGCGTGGGCCGGATGAATCGCAGCAAACCCATTCGTGTGGATTCACGGGGGCTTCTGGGAATTGAAGTCCAAAAACATCCGGAGTGCCAAGGTTCGCCATCACAGCACTGTAGCGTCCATCATCCCCCAACAGGCACAGGCGGTGGGCCTTTGCGGCAGGAGATGCTGGGAGATGGAGTCCAACACCACACATCGGCCTTGCTTCCTTGAAGACTAATTTTTAGATTTTAATGTGAGCTTTCATGGATCAAGTCCACGTGATCCACGAAAGCTCACATTAAAATCTAACAGTCTTCAAGGTGCTACAATGATTCTGTTTTGTTTACTTTTGTTTATACTCTGGTATGTTTTTATCTGTATTCTCTGCAGTCTTGATATCTCTTTATCTCACACCCACCCCACCCCTTGTGCTGTGATCCTTGCAGAACTCTAATCTCGTACTCCAAGCTGATCGCTCCCTGATCGACAGAACCCGCCGCGATGAGCCTACAGGGGAGGTCCTGTCCCTGGTTGGGAAGCTGGAAGGCACCAGGATGGGCGACAAAGCCCAGAGGACCAAGCCCCAGATGCAGGAGGAGAGACGGGCAAAGTGAGCAAGAAGGATTTCTTTCATACATACAGTAACACCTCATACATAGTCCACTTCGTACAACATCGAATTCATACAACATCGCCTAATTCCTTGAAAAAAGTTGCCTCATACAAAGTCGCTGTGACTTTGAATGAGCCACTGGGTTTTTTCCTAGGTTGCATTGTACCTGGGCAGTATAAAAGGCAGGACGCATGCATGCATTGCTCTTGTGGGTTTTGCACGAGGCAAAGAGTGTTTAGGAGTGGTTTTGAGCGTGATTTTGGATTTTTCCGTCAGAAATTTTAGAAGCATTCCTGGTTTTTTTGCAGCATTCTTCAGGTTCTTGGACAATCAGGGTTGTTTGATATGTTTTTGTAATGTTTTTAGCCTTTAGACAATGATTTCTTAAAGTTCTGTCAGTTTCCTGTCTGTTTCCTTAACTTTGCCCTGAAGTCTGTGCTGTTAGAGTACAATGTATCTCTATGGAAACGATGTTGTACGAGGCATCGCGGCAAGGATTTGGACGTTGTATGAGGCATCGCAGCTAGGATTTTGCATGCTTCAAACATAGTCCAAATCCGTATAAAGTCTAAACTTGTGGAACCAAGTTTGGACGTTGTATGAGGTATCACTGTACATACATATTTTGATGTAATCTGTTGCGTAATCCTCTGGTTGAAATCTAGATTTGATTCTGGTCCATGACCACCCATAGATCTTTGCGCCTATGGTGCAGAATTTTACATAGTTAACCAAGTAAGTTAATATGTTGGCAGTTGACAGAAAGGTCCTCAGAATGGCATGCAGAAATCAATCCTAAAGCACATGATCGAGAAGGAAAGGCATTGGAAGAAGGGAAGGTTGGATGGTGCTGGTGGGGACCAACAGTGATGGTTGATTCACTTGCCAAAGTCGACCTGAATATACACATTCTGGATCTGTTTGTGCTCACGTTTGAACTTTTATTGCATTCAGTCTGTTCTACTCCTGGGCTTATTGTTTGAGGGCCTCTTTCTGTTTTCTCTTTCCTCCTTTTGCTGCCTGCTTATTCATGGAGAAAGAAGTGAAACCACGAGTTGCTGGATGGTGGTAACTCACCAGATTGTGTCTGCTTCTTCTTCCAGCTTCTCAGGGAACGATGGTTTCTCCAAAAATCCTGTCATTCAGACAGAGAGAATCTAATTAGTCTAGCAATCCCCAGATACTTAGACCATTGTTTCCCAACATTTGTGGTGGTTTTTTTTGGACTTCAGTTCCCAGAAGCCTAAGCAAATTCCCCAAAGCACTGATCAGTCAGTGTACTGACTTATGCTTCTGGGAATTGAATTCCCCCTGTGGGGTTTGGGCCTCATGTTAGAAACCACTGCCCTAGACCTGCAGTGGCGAACCTTGGCACTCCAGCTGCTCTTGGATTTCAATTCCCAGAATCCCACATCAGCAAGTGTAGGGACCGGGGCTTCTGGGTATTGAAGTCCAAGAACAGCTGGAGAGCCAAGGTTCGCCACCACTAGACTATGCAAGAGATTATGTGAACTGTAGCTCAACTCATATCCAGAAGTTGGGAAAGGCTGAGATAAATAATTTGACAGCCTAGCCTTTATGATAATACAGCTTTCACCAAGAAGCCAGACAGCATCTCAGCACTGGTGTTATATAAAAAAGCTTCTCCCAATATCAAAACAGCCACAAACCCTCACCTGTTTCCATCCTGTTTTGTTTGAAATGGTAAGAAACTACATATTCTTTGTGTTAGTGTGCTTGATAACCGCAGCCTGTTCAGAGGTGCTCTTGCATTCGCTGACTTCCTACCCGTTTGACCTGCTGTTCAGGAGGCGGAAGCGTGATGAAGATAGACACGACATTAACAAGATGAAAGGTTACACTCTGCTCTCCGAGGGCATTGATGAGATGGTGGGGATTATCTACAAACCCAAAACCAAGGAGACACGTGAAACCTACGAAGTTTTGCTGAGCTTCATTCAGGCGGCTTTGGGTGACCAGGTGAGCCAGAAGCAGATGTTGCTGTGACTATTAGTGCTATAAAGAGAACTCGATAAGTAGAGGTCTAAGATATCCGTGCGGGATTTTCTGTGGGTGGGCCAAAAAGACTGGCGAGATCATTTGTGAAGCACTGGAGAGAGTCAGAAGTGAAGTCAATAGACAGTATGGTACGTTTGAAAACCTTTTTTTCCTAGTTTCCCAGTAAAATTAAGTTTGGCAGCTTAAATATACATGGTATCATATATAGAAAACAGGGCAAGTTGGATATAACATATATATTTGTACTGGGATTCTGGAATGCTGAAAAGACGTACGTTTGGGTCATGCTGTTTCCTTCTCAGTGGGTAACCAAGAATTGTTTTGTTGTGGAAATCTATACTTACAGTAGATTCATTTTTTAAAAAAATCAGGTTTTTTGCTATAAGTCTCAGCTTTGCAGCCATATTTATAAACACAAGCTTTTATCTTTCATTCTAACTTGGTAATTGTTATTTGTTTTTAAAAACGTACTAAATGACCACGTTCTTCAGCAATGATTTTCAGTGGATGGCTGTAATGCCATAAGAGTCTTGATGCTCAGTGTTTATATCGCTGCTGACAGTGTTTGTTAAGAACTTTCTTAACCCATTTCCTGTTCTAAACAAGTAATTTTGCATTTCTGGAAGTCTGAGGCTACTGTTACCTTCTTGCCACCTTTCAGTGGCCTTACAGGTGACCAGGTGGCACTCCTCTGAGTTCCACCTTTGTTTCTTACAGCCCCGAGATATTCTTTGTGGAGCCGCTGATGAAGTCCTGGCTGTCCTGAAGAATGAGAAGCTGAGGGACAAGGAACGTCGGAAAGAAATTGACCTCCTGCTGGGACAGACCGATGACACCCGTTACCACGTGCTGGTGAATTTGGGCAAGAAGATCACAGACTATGGTGGGGACAAGGAGAACCAGAATATGGGTACGTCTTGCAACTTAGTGCCCCTCTTTAGTTCATGAACTGTAGATTGAACTCAAACAATGAAACACTTTATTGTTTGATAACTGTCCCTTTTTTGGGGGGCTGCAGTGGCTTAGTGGTTAAGATGCTGAACTTGATGACTGGAAGGTCGGCAGGTCAACAGTTCGAGACTCGAGTGCTGCATGACGGAGTGAGCTCCCATCTTTATCCCAGCTCCTGCCACCTAGTAGTTTGAAAGCAGGAAATTGCAAGTAGATAAATAGGTACCGCTTCGGTGGGAAAGGTAACAGTGTTCTGTGTGCTCAGGTGTCTAGTCATGTCTGCCACGTGACCACGGAAAGGTCTGCGGACACAGACGGCGCTGGCTGTTTGGCTATAAACAGATGAGCCCTGAACCCTAGAGTCGGATATGACTGGCTTTCGAGCAAGGGCGACCTAACTGTCCCTTTCCATTCTTGTTCTCTGAGAACATTATAGATATGCTCAGATTACCCAAAAGTTAATATATAATAGGTAGAGTGAATGAATGAATGATGGAGAAGATGCGTGTTTGATAGAGAAGGAATATGTGGGGTGTGGCTCTGCTTGCTGCTGATGTTCTCTTCCTGGAAGTTTAGCCATGAAGGAATTCATCCCTCAGGCAGAAAAAGATCCCCAAACCCTGGGTTGGAATTCCCTGCAAATAGCAGTCGCTTTACATGTTTATACCTGCCTCTTTGCGCTTGGTGCACTTTCTGGGCGGTTCACAGAATAATTAGCATTTTTAGCCCCCCGACATGCAGGGGACTCATTTTACTAACCTTGGAAGGATGGAAATTTCAAGTCATTCTTGATCCCCATTGGGATCAAACTCAATGTTTTAGCTGCAGTACAGTAGTTTAACTAGTGCGCGCCCCCAGGGCTCCTTGAAGACTAGTTGCTGAAATAGATCTTGCTCAGCCAAAATGAATGCCATTTAAGCTGCATTTTCCTCTGTATTGAGGCAAGGCACCAGGCAGTGCCTTTTTGTCCCACTCTGAGCCACCTTAAGAGTAGGTTTGTGGTTGCGTGCCAAGAACTGAGTTCAGAATCTGCTGTTAAATCCTCTGTTTATATGAAGAGCAGTTGGAAGCTGATACAGGTCGATATCTCTGTGGCTGCTGCCTAGATCAGTCAAGAAGGAAAGCTACGATTCCTCGCCTCTATTCTGGAGCAAGCCACTCCACCTTGGAAGCAGAGCATGGGGACTTCCTACACCGACTTCAAAACCCTGTGCCTGATTTTTGCCTTTGTTTTGCAGATGACAACATTGATGAGACCTATGGGGTGAATGTGCAGTTTGAGTCTGATGAAGAGGTGAGTAAGTGGAGCCTTGTTTGGCGGGGAAACGGGAGTGGGTGCACAACATGTCTCAGTGAGCAGAGCAGGACCTGTTTTCTGGGAGGTACTGCTAAGGAGGAAGGTGTCTTGGAACCATTAAAAGAAAGAGAGAGAGGGGGGGGGGGAGGAAGAGCAGTTGGAAGCCGACAAAGGTCGGTATCTCTGTGACTGCTGTGTAGATCAGTCAGGAAGGAAAGCCATGAGGATTCCTCAACTCTATTCTGGAGCAAGCCACCCCATCTTGGAAGCAGAGCTTGGATGGATGGATGGATGAAGGAAGGATAGATGGAGAAAGGAAGAAAGTTTCCCCCAGATGGATAAAGGAAGGAAGGATAGATGGAGAAAGGAAGAAAGTTTCCCCCAGATGGATAAAGGAAGGAAGGATAGATGGAGAAAGGAAGGAAGGAGGGAAGGAAAGTTAAATGGAGAGAAAAAGAAAGTTTCCCCCAGATGGATGGATGGATGGAGGAAGGAAGGAATGAAAGATAGATGGAGAAAGAAAGAAAGTTTTCCCAGGTGGATGGAAGGAGGAAGGAAGGATAGATGGAGAAAGGAAGGAAGGATAGATGGAGAAAGGAAGAAAGTTTTCCCAGATGGATGGAGGGAAGAAGGAAGGATAGGAGGAAGGAAGGATAGATGGAGAAAGGAAGGAAAGCTAGATGGAGAAAGAAATAAAATTTCCCCCAGATGGATGGATGGAGGAAAGAAGGAATGAAAGATAGATGGAGAAAGAAAGTTTTCCCAGATGAATGGAGAGAGGAAGGAAGGATAGGAGGAAGGAAGGATAGATGGAAAAAGGAAGGAAGGAAAGATAGATGGAGAAAGAAAGAAAGAAAGCTTTCCCCAGATGGATGGATGGATGGAGGAAGGAAGGAAAGAAAGATAGATGGAGAAAGAAAATTTTCCCAGATGAATGGAGGGAGGAAGGAAGGATAGGAGGAAGGAAGGATAGATGGAAAAAGGAAGGAAGGAAAGAAAGATAGATGGAGAAAGAAATAAAGTTTTCCCCAGATGGATGGATGGATGGAGGAAGGAAGGAAGGAAAGAAAGATAGATGGAGAAAGAAAGAAAGTTTACCCCAGATAGATTGATTAGCCTGAGACTGCCGAATGCGCACCATGAACTGAATGGAGATTTGGATGTGACTTTCCCTGTTTCCTGCATCAAGACATACCACTAGATCTCTCTGAATCTTGTTTCCTTCTGCACTTTTTTTTACAATGAATTGATTGATTGGTTGCATTTATATCCCGCCCATCTGGGATGTTCTCCCACATGGGGCGTCTTACAACAAATACAAATAATAATACAATAACAATAAGAGATTGAGCATGAAGAATAAGCAAACAATAAAAGTATAAGGAAGGTTTCTCTTGAATAGACAATATGCTGGGAAAAGACTGAATGCAGCAGGAAAAGAGGAAGGCTGAATGCGAGAATTATAGACTCTGTAAAGGAACCACAATTGTCATAAGAGTCCTTGGCATTAGGTTAGGCAAGGCTAGTTTGGCTACTGACTAGAGCAGGGGTTCCCAACCTAATGCCCACAGGCCGCATCCGGCCTGTGGCGCCATTTCATGTGGCTCCCACCCCCTCCAAGGTCATTCAAGAAATAAAATGGCCACCCATTTGGGACAAAATGACTGCTCCCACCGTACAGGCAGGGCAAAATGGCCGTCCAGCCCTCCAAGCTGACTGAGCGAGCATGACCCAGCCCCCTGGCTTGAAAAGGTTGGGAACCCCTGGGCGAGGGGCTGTCTTCTTGGGTTTGATGTAGTGGGAGGGGGCAGAGAGAGCTGTCTTCAGAGTTTTCTCAGACCTTGATTACAGAACAGGAACCAGTTCTAGCTGGGAATATACTGGCCTGTGAGAGGCCCGGTCTTGTTGGCTAGTGGAACGCGACTGTTTCTCGACATCCCTCTCCTTTGCTGTGCTCTTGTTGTACCGTTAATGGGAATAATGGGAGTTTGGGGGATGCTGGTAGATGTTTTCAGAAGGGACGCTAAACAAGATTCATCTTGGCCCAACAGGAGGGTGACGAGGATGTCTACGGAGAAGTCCGGGACGAGGCATCCGACGATGACCTGGAAGGAGACGAAGCTGTTGTTCGCTGCACACTTTCAGCCAATGTGAGTCATCTAGCGACAACGACAACCCCGAAATCCACAGGGGCTTCTGGTGTTTTTATTAGGGTGGTGATTAAACACACTGCAGGATGGAATGAGCTCCCGTCTTTGTCCGAGCTCCTGCCAACCTAGCAGTTTGAAAGCAAGAAATTGCAAGTAGATAAATAGGGACCACTTTGGCGGGAAGTTAACAGCGTTCCGTGCACTCCGGTGTCTAGTCATGCCTGCCACATGACCACGGAAATGTCTGCAGAAGCAGACAGCGCTGGCTCTTCGGCTTAGAAACAGAGATGAGCACTGCACCCTAGAGTCGGATACAACTGGCTTTCGTGCTAGCGAAACCTTTACCTTTAAACACACAATCGTACGTGTTGGGGATAATTGATTTGATTTATTGGATTTGTATGCTGACCAACTCGGCTACGCAACTCAGGGCTGCTAACAACAATCATGATACATCTAATAATACAATACAAGAAAATATAGTAAGATACAATACAGTAAAATAAAACACCAGCGTGCATCACAAGAAATTGCAAAACATTGCAAAAACAATGCAAAAGTGGTCAGAGTAAATAGGACCTGCCTTGATACTGAGATCACGACAGAGTGAGCTTCCGTCTCTGTCCCAGCTCCTGACGACCGAGCAGTTTGAAAACAAGAAATTGCAAGTAGATAAATAGGGACCACTTCAGTGGGAAGGTAAACAGCATTCCATGCACTCCGGTGTCTAGCCATGCCTGCCACATGACCACGGAAACGTCTGCAGAAGCAGACAGCGCTGGCTCTTCGGCTTTGAAATGGATGAGCACTGAACCCTAGAGTTGGATACGACTGGCTTTCGAGCAAGGGAAACCTTTACCTTTACTTCAGTGGGAAAGGTTTTTCCTGTCGATGATAGCCTGCATGAATACAGAGAAGAACAAGATATCTCCCATAGGATACAATGCACACAATGCCCCTCAACATGCACTGAGGAGGACCTTATGTTGGCAAGAGGAAATGCTGTTGATTTGGCACAATATTGGGCAGGTGTCATCTAGCCCTTTCTAACTCTGTTTTGTTTTAGATGTGTTACTTTTTTAGCTTTGCATGTTACTGTATGCTGGTGGTGCACGTGACACGAATAAAGAAAGAAATTGGGAAAGGTAACAGGGTTCCTTGTGCTCCTGCCTGCCACATGATCATGGAAATGCCTTCAGTGCTGGGTTTTTGACTGTAAACAGAGACGGGCTTTCAAGCAAGGGAGACTTTTAGTTATAGGCATTTTGGTTGAGAATCCAGGAGTCACCTTGACCATTTTTACCTGTGAACCCATACGAATGGGTTCACTTGCGCGTACACGAATGGGTCTACTGCACAGTAAACCCATTTGGGTGGATTCACAGAGCAGTGTTTCCCAACCTTTGGTTCTTGGACTTCAATTCCCAGAAGCCTCAGTCAATTCCCCAAAGCACGGATCAGCTACTTAGCTTTCTTTTTTTCTTGAGCTCTGGTTCTCTTCATCAGTGCTTTGTGTCCATTTTGCTCTTTGCACACAAGTCTGGTCCCCCCCCCCCCCCCCCCGGCTCTTTTTCAGCTGGTGGCATCAGGTGAGCTGATGAGCTCCAAGAAGAAAGATCTTCACCCCCGAGACATTGACGCCTTCTGGCTGCAGCGGCAGCTGAGCCGCTTCTACGACGACGCCATCGTCTCCCAGAAAAAGGCTGACGAAGTCTTGGAAATCCTGAAGGTACTTTGCCTGGCTCCATTTCCTGCTCCTTCCAGGTCCTCTGGTCCTCCTCTTCCTCACCTAGATTTGGGTTGTAGTTGACAAGGTATGCAAACACCTTGGCACAAAGGTGGAAGGAGGCAGCTTTTGGTTTGTCATCTTGCCGTATGGCAAGAAGGTTCCCCCTAGTTCTGGCCCTGGAAATATCTCATTCTGAATAGAGAGGAGTTAGATCAAACATAGGCACTGCGGTGGCTTAGTGGTTAAGACGCTGAACTTGTCTGGAGGTCAGATTTTTGGGATGGAGTGAGTGCCCGTCATCTGTCCCAGCACCTGCCAACCCAGCAGTTCGAAAGCAAGACATTGCAAGTAGATGAATAGGTACTACTTTGGCAGGAAAGGCAACAGCATTCCATGCTCCGGCGTCTAGTCATGCCTACCACAAGTTCACGGAAACATCTGCAGATGCAGACAGCGCTGGTTCTTAGGCTGTAAACGGAGATGTGTGCCGACCCCTAGAGTCGGATACAACTGGCTTTCACGCAAGGGCGATACCTTTGATGAAACCTGTGAAGTTCTCTTCTCACTTTCCCCTTGAGGTTTCTGAGTTATTGGCCTCAAAGTCCTTTCCCTTCTCACACCTTGCCTTTGTGGATTTAATTGATTGATCGATTTGTATGCCGCCCACTCAGCATACGCTGACTAGAGCTGCATTTGTACTGCCATACGATTCTTATTCTTCTCTAACTGAGAACCTCCTTCATAAAAAGGAACATCTCACTGAGCAGGGGCTGTGATCTGTTCTTTTCCCTCCCTCCCCAGACCGCCAGCGACGACAGGGAATGCGAAAACCAGCTCGTCTTGCTCCTGGGCTTCAACACCTTTGACTTCATTAAAGTGCTACGGCAACACCGGATGATGAGTGAGTTTTGGGGCTGGACTGTTGCTGGGTAGGGAATTCCACATGTTGGCTGGCCACAGGTCTTGCCTGGAACCTGTGCATACCCAGCAAGCGTGGCTCCGGAAAATACAGGACCTGTGCAGAACTCTTCTGCGCAGAACCCTGCTGCACATGCACAGTGCCTACTTTCCCCGCCGGTTAAATTACGGTATGGCGGCGGGAAAGTAGAGGGAGTGGTGCAAAAATATGGGAAATCCCGGTTAGAAGTAAGCAATCTGTCCTCCTTTCTTGGCTTTGTCATTGGCCAAACTTTAGTCCATGTTGGTGTATGTTTCTGGCACTAATTGGCAGACTAGTAAATAAGCATGATTCTGTATCTCTCCGTGTTCATACTATGTGTGGCTGTCCACCATCAGCCCCCACTTGAGCATTTTGGCCTTGTATTTAGGGATTCCAACCCTCAGCCTATTCAGGGTCCTCCCAAGTCACGTCGGGGAGGTTGTGTTCCTCAGCCATATCCTCCTCGAATGAGACATGGGGAAAGCCAAACTCAGTGAGATGTCTTGGTTTTGTCATTGTATTCTTGTTTACTGAATGGGATCCATGTCCCTTTTCCCTCTCAAGTCTGGAAGAGGCAACAAGATTTAAAAAAGAAAAGGAACATGCAAAGCCCAAATGGGCTTAAAAGCATACTTGGTTTGGCCCTTGTTTGAAAAGCACAAGAGGTGCTGATGGTTTCTCTCCAAAGGATGTGTCTGTTGCTCCTTTTGTATACAGTGGCATACTTTAGAATGAAAAAAAAAAAGCTCTGTTCATATTTGAGAGAGAAAGAGCCTCCTCGAAGACTGTGGTATTTTGTCACCACAATCGGGGGTACCCCGGGCAATGGCCACCTGGTTGTGCCGGCTAATCTTTCTCACACTAGGTGAAAGGAACTACTACGGAATGCATTCACCAAAAGGTGGCTTCGCTTTGGCTGCGCCATGTCTGACCTAGGCACGAAAGAAGAAATATTTGAGACTAAAAGTATATTTCGTGTAGTAGTTTTTCTGTGTCTAGGCCAGCCGTGAAACTGGAAAGTTGAAAGGTGTCTTTTGGTGATTTCACTCTGCAGTTCCTTTTGGTTAAGACAGTAGCGTAGGTATTTAAAAACAAGCTTTGATATCTTTTGTTGTTTATACATGGGTTAGAGATGGTGAGGACTAAGCACCAGAAGCATAACAGGGACTCTGTATCGTCAGCTTCCGCATGGCGTGTTCGTTTGCTGAGCTTGCATGTAGGTGTGCAATTTTGTTGGTTGTTTCTGTAGGCTTACAGTGCCACTGTGGCTTGTTCTCTCTCTAGTCCTGTATTGCACCCTCTTGGCTAGTGCTCAGAGTGAAGCTGAGAAGGAGCGGATCATGGGGAAGATGGAATCGGACCCTGTGCTGTCGAAATTCCTGTACCAGCTGCATGAGACCGAGAAGGAAGATTTAATTCGGGTAAGGATCCAGCCGGGAAGGATTCCCGAGTAGAAATTGGCTTGTTGCTGTATTCCAGTGATGGCCAACCTTGCCACTCCAGGTGTTCTTGGACTTCAATTCCCAGAAGCCCTGATCCGCAGGCGTGCTGACTTGGGCTGCTGGGAATTGAAGTCCAAGAACACCTGGAGTGCCAATGTTCACCACCACTGCCATAGTCTGTTCCCATAGTCTGACACCTCAAAGGTGTCCGTGTAGATGGCGATGCTTGTTTGTCCCATTTAGCCTAAACATTGTTCTGCGAAACTTCATACTGTGAAATGGTGAGGTTCACTGAGGTCAGTCGTCAGCTCGAATTTCCAATTTCTTCCAGTGCTACTTTAACTCACTGGGCCGGTTGGCAATGTAAACTGCTTTTGCTGTGTGGTAATAGTTCAGAGTGGTTGATGAAGTTGGAAAAAATTAAAACAGAATCGAACCTTTGGTAGATCTCTCATTTCTAAGGAAGGTCAGACATGACTTGAAGGCACATGACAACAATTTGGAGAAACTGGACGCTGTCAAACTATATTACAGCTTCAATCCGTACTAACTTGCAGTTTCGTCTCCTCTGCTTTAGGAGGAACGCTCTCGCAGGGAACGTGTCCGCCAGTCCCGCATGGATACTGACCTGGAAACCATGGATCTGGATCAAGGTGGAGAGGTAAGGTTGTTTCAGGAAAGGCTTTTGTGGGTGTGAGAGCCCACCATGCCAAGGTCCCTGCGTTTGAGCGAGAGATTCTCTCTCGCATGCTGTCTAGCCATGGGGTAAAAGAAGAGGACTTCAGCCAGTTTATAAAGGAGAGATGGGTAGTGAGTCGAGTGTTTCTGATTGGATCAAGAAGCTCCCTTTCCGTTTATTCATGTCTGATTTTTCGTCAATTCCAGGCGTTGGCGCCTCGGCAGGTTTTAGACCTGGAGGACCTGGTGTTTGCCCAGGGTAGCCACTTCATGGCCAACAAACGCTGCCAGCTGCCAGACGGCTCTTTCCGGAGACAACGCAAAGGCTATGAGGAAGTTCACGTCCCTGCCTTGAAACCAAAGCCCTTTGGTTCAGACGAGGTTGGTTTTCGTATTTCTGCTCTCTTTAAACAGCATTCAGGTTTGACATGCCATGACCCTACCTAGACTAGATTATGTACTTTATTGTCACAAGTGTAACGAACACATAAGGAACTTGTCTCCACTACCAAAACTACTGTGAAACATCTGTTTGTCCACAGTCTAAGAGCTTTGTTGAGTGCCTTTGAATACACTTGAAATTTGTTGTACAGATGTATTCCAGTTTGTGTACCATGACACATATATGTGCTGTGATTTGTTAGCTTCTCAGGGTGGTAAGGGGGACTGCAGTGGCTTAGTGGTTAAGATGCTGGACTTGATGGCTGGAAGGTCAGCAGATCAGCAGCTTGAGACCCAAGTACTGCATGATGGAATGAGCTCCCGTCTCTGTCCCAGCTTCTACCAGCCTAGCAGCTCGAAAGCAAGAAATTGCAAGTAGATAAATAGGTACCACTTTGGCGGGATGGTAAACAGTGTTCCGTGCGTTTGGATGTCTAGTTGTGCCTGCCACATGTCCACGGAAATGTCTGCAGACTTAAGACAGCACTGGGTCTTTGCCTGTTAACAGATGAGCACCGAACCTTAGAGTTGGATATGACTGGCTTTGAAGGAAGGGAGACCTTTACCAGGGTGTAGCTGGCGACCTCTGATCTGTTGCATGGTTATCTATGCAGAGAAAATGCACACACTCCAACTCTGGAGAGCTTTATGGTCTTTCTGTTCCCTCTGAGGACACTCAAGGCAAAGTGTGACAATTCAGTACTATGAAAACAGCATCAGAGCTGGCCGTGGACGTGAATAACCGAGTCTAGCCCATCTGACACGTGTGCTGAGTTGGGGGTCACAGTGAGGCAATGGATGATTTCTGTCCCTCTCATTTAGCAATTGGTTCCTGTGGAGAAGCTCCCCAAATATGCCCAGGCTGGGTTTGAAGGATTCAAAACACTGAACCGGATCCAGAGCAAACTTTACCGGGCTGCGCTCGAGACCGATAACAACTTGCTTCTGTGCGCACCCACGGTAAGCGCTTCTCTTGTCATTTATCACTGCAGTGGCTTAGTGGTTAAGATGCTGAACTTGACGGCCGGAAGGTCGGCAGGTCAGCAAGTTCGAGACCCCGAGTACTGCACGACAGAGCGAACTTCCGTCGTCTGTCCCAGCTCCTGCCAAACCAGCACTGCGAAAGCAAGAAATTGCAAGTAGAAAAATAGGTCCCACTTTGGCGGGGAAGGTAAATGGCATTCTGTGCACTCCGGTGTCCAGTCATGCCTGCCACATGACCATGAAAAGTCAGATTCCCGTTTCCCCTTTTTTAGGAGGAAATGCCTGTCTGTAGGGTTTGGCGTATCAAGCCAGGGGGAGTTGGGGGGTCCTTCACCTCTTTTTCTCTCTGCATTCCAGGGCGCCGGGAAGACCAACGTGGCTTTGATGTGTATGCTGCGCGAGATAGGGAAGCACATCAATCTTGACGGCACCATCAACGTGGACGACTTTAAAATAATCTACATTGCTCCCATGAGGTCCCTGGTGCAGGAGATGGTGGGCAGTTTTGGGAAGGTACGGTGGGAGTGTGATTTTTTAAAAAAAACTAAGTATTCATATCCTTTCCCTGGTCACTTAATGTACTAGAAAGTGTTATGTGGTGTATTGAAGAAGTAAGGTCCCTGTTAGAATAATGTGCAATGAGCTAGGGAAGAAGGGGATAGATGTGCATCTATGTAGCCCCAGACCTCTGGAACCTTCCCATCTCTGATGCCAGAGATGTGCCAGAGATGGTCCAGTTAAATTTTGGCTTGCGCTCGGAGCCTGAATCCATTCTCACTGTGTGCTTGCCTCTCTCGGTCCACATTTAGGGGTGATGCTGACCTCTGTTTCAGCCTGGCTCAGTGTCCAGGGTGGGAACCCTTTGAGGCACGTGAATCGAGGCCAGTTGTGGATTCTGCTCCACAGTTCTTCCTTTTTAAGCATAAAAGACAGGGACTTCTGGAGCATGGGTAAAAGTCCCACATCGGCCACAGTGGAGACTCCCAGCCCTTCCCAACAGTGTGGGTTTTCAAAAAATCCCTTTGGGTGGGGAAAATAATGGACTCAAGAGTCAACTTGTGTCCTTTTTAGGAAATAATTTTGCTACGTTTTGGAAGGTCCAGTAATTTTGTTTGGCTTTTTGGCCACTAGAATGTAGGGAGTATTTTAAAGTTAAAAGAACATTGATAAGAAACAAAAGAAGCAATTCTCTCTCTCTCCCTCTATGTATATGTGTGTGTGTGTGTGTGTGTGTGTGGGGGGGGGTTGTCCCGCCTCCTCCGTGCTTGTGGCCTCCTGCCTGATTGGCTGAGGCATGCTGTGGCGCGGAGGATGCTGGAACTTGTAGTTTTATTTTTTTGCCTGCGTTCGTGGGGCAAACGCCCCACTCTCGGCTACCGGACCCTTGTGGGAGTGATGTCGGGGATGAAAGGTAGGTGTGCACAGCGCATTGTGGGATGGTATAGACGGGTGTGGATATGCATGCCAGACACGCATGGCCACATCCCATTCTTATAGGTAAAGATTGTAATGTTTTTATGCTATTGTATTTCATTGTGTTATGCTCTGTTGTTTTTGTTAGCTGCCCTGAGTCGCCCTATCGAGTGGGCGACATACAAATTAAACATGATGATGATGATGATGATGAATGCTTTTTGCTGTAGTTGTTCTGCCGCACAGTCGATTCTGACCTGTTGCGACCCCATGGACCATTGCCCACCAGGCCCCTCTGACCTCCATCCTCCTCCTCAACCCGCCCAGTTCTGTGCCCATTGTGTCCACAATACCATCTAGCCATCTCATCTTTGGCTGCCCCTCCTTCTTTTGCCCTCCACCTTTCCCAGCATCAAGGTTTTCTCAAGTGAATCCTCTCTTCTCATTTGATGTCCAAAGTACTTTAGCTTCACTTTTATAAATGGTAGCAGCTGCTGTTGTTATTGCAGTAATATGCATTAAACTTGTGTCTTCCTATCCTTTTGCCAGCGCTTGGCCACATACGGCATCACCGTGGCTGAGCTGACTGGGGACCACCAGTTGTGTAAGGAGGAAATCAATGCCACCCAGATCATTGTCTGCACCCCGGAGAAGTGGGACATCATTACCCGCAAAGGAGGGGAGCGCACCTACACCCAGTTGGTGCGGCTGATTGTCTTGGTGAGTTGTTCCTGGCGGGTCTCTGGTAGCATCGCTAGAAAGCTCCTCTCTGTGTTTGGTGTTGGCCTGAGAGAAGAGGCGTTCAGGCTAGCACCCAATAAGATTGTCACAGTTTAGGTCAGTGATGGCGAACCTTGGCACTCCAGGTGTTCTTGGACTTCAATTCCCAGAAACTCAAATCTGCGGATCCACTGCGTACGTGTAGTAAACCCATTTGTGTGGATTCACAGAGACTTGGGCTTCTGGGAGTTGAAGTCTAAGAACAGTAAACAGTAAACCCATTTGTGTGGATTCACAGAGACTTGGGCTTCTGGGAGTTGAAGTCTAAGAACAGTAAACAGTAAACCCATTTGTGTGGCTTGCCAGAGACTTGGGTTTCTGGGAATCAAAGTCCTATAACACCTGAAGTGCCAAGGTTCGCCATCACTGGTTTAGGTGTTCCCATGAGGATGCGTTTTCGTCCTCCTAGCCGAGGGCTGACGTGTCTTCTTCCCCCCAGGATGAGATCCACCTTCTCCATGATGACCGGGGCCCCGTCCTGGAGGCGCTGGTGGCCAGAGCCATCCGCAACATTGAGATGACCCAGGAGGACGTCCGGCTGATTGGCCTGAGTGCCACCCTCCCCAACTACGAGGACGTCGCCACCTTCCTGAGAGTGGAGCCTACGAAAGGCTTGTTCTACTTTGACAACAGGTATGAGCACGGAGGGAGCTTCTGTCGCCTGTCCTAGCTCCTGCAAACCGAGAAGTTCAGAAGCAAGAAATTGAAAGTAGATAAATAGGTTACTGCTTCGGTGGGAAAGGCACTTCTTCCCTCCCCCCCAGCCCAAAGTTCGCCCCACTCATCTGTTTGGGCACTCGGTTCTCCTAAAAGGTTTTCCATCACTGCCTTAGTGGATTTTAAAATGAGACGTAAAGTTTGTGCTTATACGTCTAGAAGTACTAGTCCGCTTCTTCAAAATGTAATGTTTTCCCAAGCTTGTGTTTTCTTAAGTGAGTGAAGTGTGTATTTTAAGTCTGCAATCAACAATCGTGCGAGGGAAACATTTCTCCTGTCTGTGAGATGAGAGGTTATGCTCTTCTGCCGACCTTACCCGTTCTGCCTGACTTTGCTTCTCAGCTTCCGCCCGGTGCCCCTGGAGCAGACCTATGTGGGGATTACGGAGAAGAAAGCCATCAAGCGCTTCCAGATCATGAATGAGATTGTCTACGAGAAGATCATGGAGCATGCCGGGAAGAACCAGGTGGGATTGGTTTGCTTTGCCCTTTGGTTTAGGGGTGTGGGTGTGTCATGCTTATCTTGTGCCAGGTGTATCGTTTCTGGAAAAGGTAGGACGGTGTTCAAAGCAAGAATGTGGGGAGTGATGTTTCCCCAGGATTCAGTACGTATATACGCGAGTGTTTTGTTGGACTTGAACTGGTTTAAGAAGTACCGTATTTGCTGGTGTATAAGACACATCAGAGTATAAGACGCATCCTGTTATTACCAAAAAACATCCCACTATAGGCCACTATATTGAGTACAAGGTGCATTCCATTTTCCATTTTAAGGTGGGGAAGTGCGTCTTATATGCCAGCAAATACAGTAGCTTTCAGTCTTTACAATAAACAACATTGAGCCGTGTGACCCATCCATAAAATCAAACAAATGCGGGAGGGGGACGATACCTTTTATAAGGTCGCTTTAAAAATTCCAAACTGTGCAAGCTTTCATAACTCATGGTTACTTCTTTGGGCTCCATCATGGCATGAAGTCCCAGCCAGGTTTATTCTTAGATGTCATCTGGGAAAACAGACAGCAGCTTATATCTTTTTCACAATCTAAAGGCAGGAAGCCAGGGATTAGTATATTCCCTATCCTCAAATGCAGCAGCTCAAGTGGTTAAGACACTGACTGGAAGGCAGCAGGTCAGCAGTTCGATACCCAAGTACTGCATGACGGAGAGAAACCCCATCTCTGTCCCAGCTCCTGCCAACCTAGCAATTTGAAAGCAAGAAATTACAAGTAGATAAATAGGGACCACTTTGGTGGGATGGTAAAACAGTGTTTCATGTACCCCGGTGTCTAGGCATGCCTGCCACATGTCCACAGAAACATCTGTAAATGCAGACACCACTGGCTCTTTGGCTATAAACAGATGAACACTGAACCCTAGAGTCAGATACGACTGGTGACCTTTACCTTTAGCCCCAAATGGCCTTTGAAGCTGAGAGCTTTCCTTTGTGGTCGGGGGTGGCAGCGACAGTGCAACTCAAGCCCACTCCTCCAGAACTGGGCAACACATTTACTTTACCCACTAGGCATGTCAAACTAGTCCAGATGGGTCCAAACCAAAGTCCATTAGGAACGTTACCTAGTGTAAAGTCTTTATAATCTTGCTTCAGAGTTGCTTCCCGGTCCCATTGGACCTGGTCCTATTGGCTTGGCAGTGACCAAAACCATAATATGATGCTGCAGCCAGTTGAGTCCTTTGTTTGGCTACCCGAAGCTTCAGAGCTTTTGTATTTCTCGTGTCTGCAACCAGGTGTTGGTCTTTGTCCATTCCCGGAAGGAGACGGGGAAAACGGCCCGAGCCATCAGGGACATGTGTCTGGAGAAGGACACCTTGGGCCTCTTTCTGAGGGAGGGTTCTGCCTCCACGGAGGTCCTGAGGACGGAAGCCGAGCAGTGCAAGGTATTGACTTCTTTATATGGTTATTTAACATCATGTTGCCAACAAACACCCGCCTCTTTAAAGCGATGGGTCTTCCCAATAGTCATGTATAGCTGTGAGAGCTGGACCCTAAGGAGGACTGAGTGCCTTTGAACTGTGGTGTTGGAGGAGACTCTTGAGAGTCCCATGGACTGAGAGAAGATCAAATCAGTCCATTTTAAAGGAAATCAACCTTGGCTGCTCCTTGGAAGGACAGATGCTGAAGCTCAAGTCCTTTGGCCACCAGATGAGAAGAGAGGACTCACTGGAGAAGGCCTTGAGGCTGGGAAATTTTGAAGGCAAAAGGAGAAGGCGGCGGCAGAGGATGAGGTGAATGGATGGAATCGTTGATGTGATGGACATTGATCTGGCTGGGTTGCGGACGATGGCAGAGGACAGAGGAGCCTGGCATGCGGTGGTCCATGGGGTCGCAAAGGGTCAGACTCGATTGTGCAACTGGACGACAGCAATAGATGTTTATTTAAAGCCCAGTTAGTTTTGTCACTACCAGTAATTTCCAAAAGTAGTTACAGAGCTAATTAAAACTACACGAGCGATGCAGTGAAAAAGAGATAGGTGAGAAACATTGTATAGTCCAGTGATGGCCAACCTTGGCACTCCAGGTGTTCTTAGACTTCAATTCCCAGAAGCCCAAGTCAGCACTCCTTCTGATCAGGGCTTCTGGGAATTGAAGTTCAAGAACATCTGGAGGGCCAAAGGTTCGCTGTTACTGGATAGTCAGTGGTCAGTACAATGATGTGTCTTTTCTCCAAAGCCTTGCTTGGATTTGTCGGGGCTACTCTAGAGAAGGCTCCTCTTCTTCCCAGAAGCCAGCCTAGTCCTCTGGGATATCTGATCTGTCAAGCAGGGCCTTGTTAAGAGATCTTAAACATCCCCCATTCTCAGCAGTTGTATTCTCTTAATTTTCTCAAGTGCAGGAGATCTAGAAAACGTCTTTTTCTTAGTTTTCTTGACCAGAATGCTGGCTTCTTCTTCTCTGCAGAATTTGGAACTGAAAGACTTGCTGCCTTACGGCTTTGCCATACACCACGCAGGCATGACCAGGGTGGACCGAACTTTGGTGGAAGACCTCTTCGCGGACAAACATATTCAGGTACAAGATAACATTTGCTTCTCTGGCTTTCTCCTGATATAGGACTTATGGTACCTAACTAAAGACTTTCCCAATAAAGGCATTTTCCTAGGTTAGCAATACAGTAGAACCCCGGATAACGCTAAAACTTGGTTCCACGAGTCTTAGCGTTATCTGATTTTTAACGTTATTGCATCGCCTAACGTTAAAATCCCATGGGATGAATCACACAACGTTAAAGCTCCATAGAGATACATTGTAATCGGCACAGGCTTCAGCAAACATTATGTGATACATCCCATAGGATTTCAATGTTATGCGATGCAATTTTCCCCCCAGGTTGCTTAACGTTACCGGTTTTAGCGTTATCTGGTGCTCACGTTATCCGAGGTACAGTGGAACGTCATACAGCAATCACCCCGTATAGCAACAAAATCCGTATAACAATTAGTTTTTTTGGTGGGGAAATCGCGTCCCGCATAACAATTTCCCCTATGGAAAAAATCGTAAAACATTTTTTTAATGGGAAAAACCAGTTAGAGCAACAAAAAATCGTTGTACGATGCATCCAATGTGGAAAATCGCTATACAATGCATGCATCGTATAGCAATTGTTTCGTACAACAACGAGCCCCGTGGAACGGATTAAAATCATTGTATGAGGTACCACTGTGTTACTTGTACTTAATTATATTTTCAGCTTCTTGCTTAAAGTCAGAACAGTGGTCCATTATTATGTGCTGTTAAGTTGGAACCAATTTAGAGCGACCCTAAGAGGGGCTTTCATGATGAGTGAGATATTAAAAGGTGTAAAAGGTCAGCAAAAGGAATGAGATATTTAAGAAGTGGTTTTACCCATTTTTCAACCACAGTGATGGGGCTGCAGTGGCTTAGGAGTTAAGATGTGGGGTTTTTTTTACATTTGAGGGGAAGAAAATTCAGTTCATGTAATAGCATCATACATGTCAAGTATCCCGGATTGGCCGGGATTTCCCGTATTTCAGCGCTCATTGCTCCAATTTCCCACCGCCATCTTGTAATTTGACCGACAGGGGGAAGTAGTTACTGCGCAAGGGTTCTGCGCAGAAGGGTTCTGTGCATGCGCAGAAGGGTTCTGTGCATGCGCAGAAGGGTCCGCATGCGCAGAAGGAGTTGTTGCTGCGCATGCGTGGCCGGGCCGGAGCAGTTCCCGGATTTTCCGGAGCCACGCTTGACAGGTATGAATAGCATTTGCCTGTTTTGCAAGACTAATCAATGGCTGTCAATGCAAACCTCTGAAAGCTTTATTCATTAAGCCAGATATGCTGATGATTTATTCTGATTCCGCCTGTGTGTTCTGTAAATTGCAAAAGAAATGTTGGAGATCGCTTTTGTACTGGAAGGGCCAAACCCCCTCAATGTGCTTTTCTTGCAGGTGCTGGTCTCTACAGCAACCTTGGCTTGGGGAGTTAACCTGCCTGCTCACACTGTCATCATCAAAGGGACGCAGGTGTACAGCCCTGAAAAGGGCCGCTGGACAGAGCTGGGTGCCCTGGACATCTTGCAGGTAAACATTTCTGCAGCAGGGACACACTCTTCATGGGTTTGTGGGTTGAGAGTCACCCTGTTCAAAAGGCATCAAGGTACTAGCACTCATGGAGAAGCTTCATGGACATGTCTCCCGTCTTGGTTCATCTGAATTGGATTCCCAAGATACAGTGGTACCTCACTTAAAGAGCATAAGGTGTTCCTTGGGATTGTTCTTTAAGCAAGTTTGCTCTTTAAGTGAAACACCATTGTAAGCGACCAATTCAGAGAAAATTCTGCTCTTTAAGCGAGTTAGTCTCTAAGCGAGGCGCACTTTATGCGAGGTTTTACTGTACAGTAAAACCCCTACTTACGAAAAAAGTCCGTTACGTAGGCTTTTGCTTAAATCGGTTTTTTATGTAACTCGAAGCAAACCCATAGGAAAAATGAAATTTTTATGTAAATAGAAGCAAACCCATAGGAAAAAGAAACTATGTAAGTCAAAGCAAACCCATAGGAAAAATTATTATTTTTACGTAACTCGAAGCAAACCCATAGGAAAAAGAATCTTTATGTAACTCGAAGCAAACCCATAGGAAACCGTGTAAATCGGGACATGGTTTTAGCACAAAATCATTATGTAAGTCGAATTTTATGTAATTCGAGACATATGTAAGTTGGGGTTTTACTGTAATGAACTGGGCTGAGATATTTCCTCTATAATACTTTGCCTTAGACCAGGGCTTCCCAAACTTTGGTTCTTGGACTTCAATTCCCAGAAGCCTAAGTCGACTCCCCAAATGTACCCTGCCTTAAGACGGTGTTTTCCCAACCTTTTGGTTCTTGGAATTCAATTCCCAAAAACCTCAGTCAGTTCCTCAAAGCACTGATCAGCCAGTGTACTGACTGAGGCTTCTGGGAATTGAAGTCTGCGGAACATAGTTTGGTAACTAACACACTGCCTTAGCCAATGCAAAGCCTTCTCTGTCGGTTTTGGTGTCTGGCTGTGCTGATACATTCGCCCTCAGGTTCCCTTTAACATCTCAGACTTTGTGCTTGTTTAGATGTTGGGCCGGGCTGGGAGACCTCAGTATGACACGAAGGGCGAAGGGATTCTCATCACCTCCCATGGAGAGTTGCAGTACTACCTCTCGCTACTCAACCAGCAACTCCCCATCGAGAGCCAGATGGTGGCCAAGCTCCCCGACATGCTCAATGCAGAGGTCGTGTTGGGAAATGTCCAGAATGCAAAGGTGAGAATGACTGCTCCGTCTCAAGCGTTGGCTGCTCTTTGGCTAGAACCGGGGTTGGGTCAGGTGTCACTGGGTGGGTCATGCTTGGTTGAAAACGAGTTCCCAACCTTTTTAAGCCGGGGGCCGGGTCATGCTCTCTCAGTCAGCTGTGAGGGTCAGACAGCAATTTTGCCCTCACTGCATGATGAGGGTGGCCATTTTGTCCCGACAGCTTCAAACGGATGGCCATTTTGTCCTTGGAGGGGTGGTGGGGGACACTTGAAATGGCTCCATGAGCTAGATCTGGCCTGCAGGTCTTAGGTTGAGAACTTTGGTTTAATAAAAAAAACCAATCTGAGCTGGGGGACCCCCTCCCAAGATCAAGGCATGGATTAGTTCAGCCCTTGGATTTCGGAAGGCTGACCATCCCCTGGAGAGGATTTGTACTGCCCGGATAAAATTCTGTGGGTACAGTGAAAAAATACGTAATTTTGTATTTAATTTGGGGGTCTGGATTCCATACAGAATGTGCTTCTGCATGTTAGTAGGTTAGGTCACTGGTGGAGGTAGAGAACAAACTGGCTGAAATTCTGTTGGGGTAACTTTGATAGTTATAGACTTCCTCTCCCCTATCCCACAGCTTCCAGACAATGAAAGAGATTACATGGGAGCCTTGGGACAGAAATAGAATGCCTTGAATGTATTTTAACAAAATTGCTGTTGCTGATAACCTCATCAATCTTCCTCAAATGTAGTCACACCAACAAGGTTTCTGTTGTCTGCTTATCCCTGATATGTCTCTATTTAAGTCAGAGGAGGCTGTTTTGGAGTACAATAAGCCACATCTGTGGCTGTTGCACATGTCAGCCAGGGAAGGTGATGGAGGTTGTGTCGCTGAGACATCTGAAGGGTACCCAGTTGAAGAACACTGGCTTAGTTTCAGTTGTGTGCCTCCATCCAGATTTCCACTTTTAAGAGGAACCAACTGTCCCATTTCCTGTTTCCTTAGAAGCAGGAAACGTAAGTGAGCAAATTGTAGCATCGTAAGGACTGCCGTAGCTTAGTGGCTAAGATGCTGAACTTCACGACCAGAAGGTTGACAGGTCAACAGTTCAAGACCTGAGAGCTGCACTGTGGAGTGGGCTCCCGTCTCTGTCCCAGTTCCTGTCAACCTAGTAGTTCAAAATTAAGAAATTGCAAGCCGATAAATAGGTACCACTTCAGCAGGAAGGTAAACAGCATTCTGTGCACATGTCCATGGAAACATCAGAATAATTTCAGACAGCGCTGGCTCTTAGGTTGTAAACAGAGATGAGGACTGAACCCTAAAGTCGGATACGACTGGCTTTCGAGCAGGTGCGACCTTGACCTTCACTGTGGCTACTTCCCTTCCATGAGATGAGGCTTGATCGGTTTAACTCTTGCGGCCTCTTAGTTGTCGATTCTGATTCCGATACTGCATTTCTTGGTTGGTACAGGACGCGGTGAACTGGCTCGGCTACACTTACCTGTACATCCGGATGCTGCGTTCCCCAACCCTCTATGGGATATCCCATGATGACCTCAAAGTAGATCCGTTGCTGGACCAGCGCCGATTGGATTTGGTACACACCGCAGCACTGATGCTGGACAAAAACAACCTGGTCAAGTACGACAAGAAGACAGGAAACTTCCAGGTGAGGATAAAAGGGAGTTTGTCCTCTTTTCACCGAGTCCATTTGGGGCAGTTTAAAATTGTGGGTTTCAATACCCAGCCACCTGCTTTCCTGGCTATGGTCCTCTGTTGTGCTTTGTGCCTTTTCTGCAGTTTGGCCTCAATTTGCTCTTGGCACCACGAAATTCCCAAGAGAAAATGACGCCAAGTTCTTAACACAACGAGGATTGTGGGACATGATAGGTTTGGGGGAAAGGTTTTGCACAAAACTTTGAACATATTCGGCACAAAACTGTAAAAAGCAAAATTCATCTTAAGATAACAGATTGGTGTAAAGAAATGTGGTCAGTAGCCCTAAACGACCAGTTCATGTGGGAAATGAATTGTAGGGAGGGAATTGTAAAAGAAAATATAATTTTATGAAATATGGAATCCATTTATAGCTCATACATTAAAAAAAACGAGAAAGGTTGTGCTCCAACAACTGATCAAATGACTTTTTGGAAGTGAATAACTAAACTATTAAATAGATAGCTATAATCGTAATGTGCATATCACAGGGTGATGTAATAGTTAAATGGGGTTTTTTATGTTAGGTTTTTTTTAATCTATCCACCCCAAATTGAGCGCCAAGTTATAATTTGTGAAATCAAGATGTGGGATGAGTTAATTAAAAGCTAGAGATGCCAAGTGGGCTGGTCATGTTGACTATATGTATTGTAACACTGAATGAAGAATGGGGGGTGGAATTATGTTGTTTGTATTCTGTATATACAATATTCTCCCCCCTTTTTTGTATTTCTTATGTTTTATATTGTGCTTGTATCTTGTCAAATTTAAAATATTTTTTTAAAAAATATATATATTTGGCAAGCGAGTCCAGGACTCAAAAGAAGTCCAGTTTCCCACAGTCCACGATTCACTGACGGAGATTTCCTGCCTGCTTGGATGACCTTATAAAGTGGCACATTCATGAAGGTTAATGCCACGATTGCAAAACGGAGTCTCTCTTCTACCAAAAGCAGAAACGTCTCACTGACCGGACTTGGGGAGGTTTCGTTTGGGGACCACATCTTCAAAATACCATGTAGTAGCCGATGTGGCGGTTAGGCAATTCTTGAAGCTGCCGTTCAGGAAAATGTAACCTATTCCCGCTTGGTTTCTGGCAGTAGTGGCATTTCTCTCTCTCTTTACATGCAGGTGACGGAGCTGGGACGCATTGCTAGCCACTATTATATCACCAACGACAGCGTCCAAACCTACAACCAGCTGCTCAAGCCCACCCTGAGCGAGATCGAACTCTTCCGGGTATTCTCCTTGTCCTCGGAGTTCAAGAACATCACCGTGCGAGAGGTACGGATCCTAAGGTCTGCTTAGCTGCATGTCTGTGTCCCTCCTCCTCTTTGTCTTGCTGTTGCAGTCATATTGTCAGTGCAGTATTAGTCAAGGTTCCCCTTGCTCGAAAGCCAGTCGTATCCGACTCTAGGGTTCAGCGCTCATCTCTGTTTCAAAGCCAAAGAGCCAGCGCTGACTGCTTTCTGCAGATGTCTCTGTGGTCATGTGGCAGGCATGACTAGACACTGCAGAGCGGACGGAACGCTGTTTACCTTCCCACCGAAGTGGTCCCTATTTATCTACTTGCAATTCCTTCCTTTCGAACTGCTAGGTTGGCAAAGCTAGGGCAAAGGTGGGAGCTCATTCCGTCCTGCAGTACTTGGGATGTATCTGACTCTAGGGTTCAGTGCTCATCTCTGTTTCAAAGCCAAAGAGTCAGCGGTGTCTGCTTCTACAGACGTTATCATGGTCATGCAGCAGGCACAGAGATGTGAAGGGGTGGGAAAAAAACAGAAAAATTGGGGGGGAAACCCAGTTTTTTCCTGAAGCCTTTTTTTCCCCCCCAGAAAAATTGAAAAATTAAAAAATAAATTATGGGATGTTTTATTTTAACATGATGAATAACATATTTTAAGATAAGGCCGGGTTCAAATATTTTATAAATCATTTCTTTAAAAAAATATATGTATGGTATCAGATTATTTTCAGTTTTTCCGGAAATTTCCGTTTCCCCCCTGAAAAAACCCGATTTTTTTTTCCTGAGCTTCAAAATTTCCGGAAATTTTACATCGCTAGGCAGGCATAACTAAACACCAGAGCACACGGAACGCTGTTTACCTTCCCAACGAAGTGGTCACTATTTATCTACTTGCAAATTCTTGCTTTCGAACTGCTAGGTTGGCAGGAGCTGCGGCAGAGACGGGAGCTCATTCTGTCCTGCAGCCCTCGGGAATCGAACTGCTGACTTCCCGCCTTCTAGTCAGTGTCTTATTCATTCATTTATTCATTTATTCATATTTATATTGCTGTCCCCTTGCCGAAGTGACTCTGGGCGGCTAACAGCTAAAAGACATAAAAACAATCATAAAAATACTACAATAAAATCAATTAAAAACCATCCCCCAATTAAAAACCCACCCACCACATCTATAAAAGAGAAGGAAGATCTTATTGTTCATTATACAAGGCAGCAGGTGGGGGTCACCTCTCCATCAGTGCCCCACACCTGCCCTGCCACTTGACCCACTGCAGTCCCTAACAACAACAACAACAACAACAACGCATAGACTCTGTTGTGAAAAGCTATGTACTTGTATTTAAACTTTAAGGGGCTGAATTACGTGTCCGATGGTGGAGGTGAACTGTAGGCCTGGGCTCACTTGGGAGCCCAGTTTATATGAGTCAACCTGCTTGTCCTGATCAAACAGGCATCGCGGATGTTCCTTCCTCACGAACCTCCACAGCGAGGCCACTCTTTGCTTTTCCCATCCTCTTTCACATGTTCTTAGGCTGTGCGGCAGACAGAGTCGCGTGTTTCTAACATGTCTTCTGCAATCGTTTGCTTTTCATTGTCAGGAAGAGAAGCTGGAATTGCAGAAACTGCTCGAGCGGGTCCCGATCCCAGTTAAAGAGAGCATCGAGGAGCCGAGTGCAAAGGTAAGTCCAGCTTCTCTCAGGAAGGAGCTCACGGCAAGGCTTATTTTGAGGGGTCTAGAATGGTGTGAACACTGTCCTATGAATAGCATCTCCCATATGTAAGTGTGTATGTAGTCTGTAATTATGTAGTCTGGGCAGGTGATCCTTGCTATGGTGCTAGAGTAGACCCTACTGCGAGCAACTAACCTGACTACCCTAAGGACTAACAGCCTTGGGTGCCGACGTCCACAGGGAAGGGTGATGGTCCCCAAGTGGATTAAATGGTCCCACTTGAATCCCTCTTGATGGAGGGCAGCAGTTTCATCCATCCTGGCCTGGGGATGATAATGAGGACTTTGCGTGCCAAGAGGGCTCAGGAAATCCAGAAAGTGACTCGTGGAACCGGATCAGTGGTGTCAGTGAATAAGGGTTGTTATGTGTATAGCTGGAAGACTAGAATGAATTCTTGGGTGGGGGTGGGGGTGGGGAATACATACCCAATTTCCCTGAAAATAAGACCTAACCAGAACATGCAACCTAGTGTGATTTTTCAAGATGCCCTTAATATAAGCCCTACCCACCCACCCCAAAACAAGCCCCAGTGAAGAACGTCAGCCAGACAGGCCCATGTGCCAGTAGTACCCCCATTTCCCTGAAAATAAGACCTAACTGGAAAATAAGACAGCGTGATTTTTCAGGATGCTCATAATACATATTGTATTGTAATGTGCTGACTGACGGTCGAATAAAGATATGTATGTATTGTATTGTAATCTAATGTATTGTTTGTAAGCCGCCCTTGAGTCGCTACGGCGAGTGGGCGGCAATATAAATCTGAACTAATCAATCAATCAATCAATCAATCATAGGTGTCACACTGTGGTGTGGAAGGCATATGGAAGGCCACTGCTTTATGTTGTTCCCAGAACAATCTTTGTGGCTGATCTTCATGAGGATAGCCAATATTCGGGATTGGATACGGCGCAAGAAGAATGAACTGAGGGGGTGGGTGAGTGGGTGGAGAAGATTTGTCTTGTCCAGGGCAATGAAGCCTCTTCTTGTGTTCTTCCTCCCTTAGATCAACGTCCTCCTCCAAGCCTTCATCTCTCAGCTGAAGTTGGAAGGCTTTGCTCTAATGGCCGACATGGTGTACGTCACTCAGGTGAGCAGCCATTTGGGAAGGACTTGGCCCTGGCTTCGTGTGAGAGTTGGTGCTCCAGGTTGCTATTCTCACACATACAAAAGTTTTGACGAGTCCTGTGCCTCTTGCCAAAGCCCTCCTTGGTTCAGGGAGTTTGCTGTGTGTGGCTGTTTTTCCTACCTACACGCATCTTGCCGGGTTTATCTCATGATAGAGCAGAGCCTTGGGCTTGGGGAAAGTTCCTTCTTGTGTCCTGGAATTTATGGTCCTAAGAAAGGACTTGCGCATTGTTTCCTGGAAAAACCTTGGGAAGAAGTTGGCTTTGTCGACAGTAGCTGGTTTAGATCTGCATGGATGATCGGTTTGGGTTGTTGTCAGGCAGCTTTATGAATTTATTTAAAAGGTGATCATTTTTTTTGGCCACCTTGAAGATCTGCTCATTTTGGCATAGCCTTTTGGGGTCCAGATAAATCCACTTCATCAGATAAATCACAGTAGAATCCCGCATAATGAAAAAAACTGTTCCACAGAGCTCTTCGCTATGCGTTCCCCCCCCTGTTATGCGGTTCCCTATGGGAAATACCCAGCATAACAGGGGAAAAAAGTTCGTTAACCAGGGTTCCCATTAAGCGGGTATACCCTGGTTACCAAAAAAACCCATATTTTTATGCATCCGGACATAAATTAGAAGCTTTCTGAGAGATGGGTGTGGCTTTGTTCTCCCTTCACCACGGATGTCGGTCTTGTCGTTTCAGTCTGCAGGACGGCTCATGCGCGCCATCTTTGAAATTGTCCTCAACCGTGGCTGGGCACAACTCACTGACAAGACGTTGAACCTGTGCAAGATGATTGACAAGCGAATGTAGGTGGCATGTTCTTAATCCTTCCATGTCCTCTCTATTAACGCACCCCAAGAAGGGTTTTGTCTTACAGTGCCTCCCCTTCTGATGCATTTCTAATCAGAAGGGAATAAGGGGATCTTTGCCATCACAAGGTAAAGATAAGTTGCTTTTCAGGTAAAGCAGAACGTAATGGAATTTGAAATATCTGTTGTTTAATTCTGTTCCGGTCAAGGCAGTGGTAAGGCTGTAGTCCTTGTAGGTACCTGAAAACCTGCTGCTATTATGCTAGAAAGACTTTGCTCTTTCTTGTCCTTGTGTTGGGAAAAATCCCTACCTGTCAAGGTGTTGGAGCGGCAGGAACCTCTGCTCTGTCTTTCGAGGTGCAAACCAGTGTTGGGAAGGAATCATGCAACGTCTCAACCTCCTGCCATGCACCTTGTGCCCTTGCCCCACCGACTGGCCATGACTCAAGCCCTGACGGTGTTGCCTCGTTTCCCTTAGGTGGCAGTCCATGTGTCCCCTGCGCCAGTTCAAGAAGCTGCCCGAAGAAGTGGTGAAGAAGATTGAGAAGAAAAACTTCCCCTTTGAGCGCCTCTACGACTTGAATCACAACGAAATAGGTCAGGGGGTTTGCTGTTCCAGGGGTGGTTTTCGTTAGCTGGATTTTGGCCCATGTTCTGTAGCAGATCAAATGTAGAAGTTGGTTTGGGTTGAATTGGGTTGGTTGGTTGGTTGGTTGGACAGACAGATAGATGGGTGGGTGGGTAGGTGAATGAATGAATGAGTTAGGTTTGTTGAATGAATGGTTGGGTTCGTTGGGATGGATGAATGAATGAATGAATGAGTTAGGTTTGTTGAATGGATGGTTGGGTTTGTTGGGTTGGTCAGGTTGGTTGGTTGGTTGGACGAACGGACATACGGACAGATAGCTGGATGGATGAATGAATGAATGAGTTAGTGAGTGAATGGATAGACAGATTGATTGATTGATTGGCTGGCTGTCTGGCTGGCCACCTTTCCCCCGCTGGGGGACTCAAAAGAGGTTCATGATGTTAAAAAGATCAAATTAAAACACAATAAATTATCAATTAAAATAACTCAGAATAGTAATAATTCCATTAGATGACTAGATGCTATCGTTGATGCAATGGGCACAGAGTTGGGTGGGTTGAGAGAGACGATGGAGGACAGAGGTGCTTGGCTTGCGATGGTCCATGGGGTCGCAAAACGTCAGAATCTACTGTGCGACTGAACAACAACAACAAGTACAATAATAATTTCATGCCGGAAATTATTCTGGGTTGAAAGGATATTTGCGGGAGAAACTCCGCTCGGAACGCCCAAACGAGGCTCCTTTCATGTCTCCAATAGCTGGGACAGAGACAGGCACTCAATCCGTCATGCAGTAGCCGGGTCTCAAACTGCCGACTTGCCGGCCTTCTGGCTAACAAGGCGAGCTTCTTAACCACTGACCCACCACAGCCCCATAGGGCCATGTCTTTTTTGCTGCTTATTGAGGAAGGGTCTGTCCCTCTCTCTGTCCGACTTTTGTCATGGCACTTTCCCCTTCCTCCCCTTCACTGCCCTCCTCCCTTTCTTTGCTGCAGGGGAGCTGATCCGCATGCCCAAGATGGGGAAAACCATCCATAAATTTGTCCACTTGTTCCCCAAATTGGAGCTGTCGGTCCACTTGCAGCCCATCACCCGGTCCACTCTGAAGGTGGAGTTGACCATCACCCCAGATTTCCAGTGGGATGAGAAGGTAAAGGGACCCTGCCTGGAGGGGTGGGTGACGAAGACACACACGGGCTGGGTGCCTTGTTGGGGATTCCAGGTGTGGGTGGGCAACAGAGTGGCCGCAGCACCAGTGCAGGTTGCCACACAGACACACACGTGAAATCCTGGGATGGGCTCCAGCTTGGCCCCACTTGGAGAGGGCCAAATTCTCTTTCCTCCCTCTCTTTCTTGGGCCAGGTTCACGGCTCCTCGGAGGCCTTCTGGATTCTGGTGGAGGACGTGGACAGTGAGGTGATCCTCCACCACGAGTACTTCCTTCTGAAAGCCAAGTATGCCCAAGACGAGCACCTGATCACCTTCTTCGTGCCAGTCTTCGAACCCCTCCCTCCCCAGTACTTTATCCGAGTGGTCTCCGACCGCTGGCTCTGTAAGTGCCTGTGGGGTGATTGAGCGTTGTGATTCAAGGAGAGGGGGGGCGGTCGTCCTGCAAACCCCCTGGTCAATTGGAGGGGTGCTCCCTCCCTACCTATGGGGCCATGCTCGTTCTTGTTCTTCACAACATGGGCTGCCATCTGAGACGTCAAGCATCCTTCCAGTCTTTTCTCTTCTCCCTTACTTGTCCTGGGCCTCCTTAAAGCACCTTTCTCAATTGTTCAGTTGCTGGCAAGGTTTTCTCAGACTTGGGGCCCCAAGTGTTCTAGGAACGTGATGGTGAACCTTGGCACTCCAGACGTTCTTGGACTTCAATTCCCAGAAGCCCAAGCACCCTGTTAATCCACACGAATGGGTTTACTGCAATTCATCTGGCCCACGCCACTCTTGTCGCTCCTGGAAGCGGGGGTAAAACGCACCTGTACGGAGGAAGGGTTGACCCAGAAGAGCCTTAACCTTATGAGCGTGTTTTACTTCCAGGAGCGATGAGGGTGGAGTGGGCCGGATGAATCGCAGCAAACCCATTCGTGTGGATTCACGCAGGCTTGGGAATTGAAGTCCAAGAACACCTGGTGATCTATCATGACAGGTTGCTTACTTGTAACTAGATTTCTTCTTTGTGGTCCCCTGTGAATCCACATGAATGGGTTTGCTGTACATATGCACAGTAAACCCACTCATGTGGATTCACAGAGACCATGAAGAAGAACTTGATAGAGCGTAGGGGCAGAAATAGACATTGTAGATAGCCCATCATACGATACAGTATTGTTATATTTAGCAAGGAGTGTTATATTTAACAATTGTTATATTTGACAAAGATATAGCAATAGTCAATATAACTCTATACGTCCCCATAGCATTTCGTGTCCTCTCTGGGTGGTTCACAAGTTAATTAGCATTTTGCTCCAAACATTTGCCCTTGGAAGGATGGAAGGAAGTTAACCTTGATCCCCGTCAGGATTGAACTCATAGTGTTTTAGATGTAGTACAGCAGTTTAACCCCTACGTCACCAGGGCTCTCCCCCTTCTAGCTCTTCCCCTTCCACCAAGGTTGAGAAACCATGGCTTAGAGCAGGGGTTCCCAGCCTAAGGCCTGCAGCACCATTTCATGTGGGGCCCTCCCACTACTCCAGGGACATTTGAGAAATAAAATGGCCATCCCTTTGAAGCTGTTGGGACAAAATGGCCGCCCCCAACATGCACACAGGGCAAAATGGCTGTCCGGCTCTTGAAGCTGACTGAGAGAGCGTGACCTCAGAGTGCCTCTGATGTCCTCCTCCCCAGCCTTTTAGGTGTCCTGACCTTCCTTCTCTGTTTTCTTGCCCTGATCAATCCTTCTAGCCTGCGAGACCCAACTCCCCGTCTCCTTCCGCCACTTGATCCTCCCGGAGAAGTATCCTCCGCCGACGGAGTTGCTGGACCTTCAGCCGCTGCCGGTTTCTGCCTTGCGGAACAGCGCCTTCGAGAGCCTCTACCAAGACAAGTTCCCCTTCTTCAATCCCATCCAGACCCAAGGTAGGCAGAGCCAGCGGCTCTTTCGGCCAACCGAGGTGGCCAAGAGAATGCTGTTCTATGGGGTAACGGGCAAGAAAATGGGGGCTGTGGTTAAGAAGCTTGCCTTGTAAGCTGGAAGGGCTGGCAAGTTGGCAGTTTGAGACCCGGGTACTGCATGGTGGAGTGAGCGCCCGTCTCTGTCCCGGCTCCTGCCAACCTAGCAGTTCGGAAGCAAGAAATTGCAAGTAGATAAATAGGGACCACTTTGGTGGGGAAAATATCTCAGTGACATGAAAAAGGAGCCTCATTTGGGCGCCCCCTGAGTGGAGTTTCTTCTGCAAAAATCCTTTCAAATTAGTTTACATTCTTCAGGGCCTCATTGGAATGTCATACACAGGGACTCCTACTCGTGATATTCACCATCTTGAAGCACTAGGTAATTAAGTGACTACAGGGATAAAGGGAAAAGCACAGTAAGAATGGGGTTTCCCCTGACAGTCCCTGTGAATCCACACGAATGGGTTTACAGCGATTCATCCGGCCCGCGTTGCTTTGCATGTAGTGAGTCTATCTCATATATTTGTTTCACCTTTTAAGTGGAATGAATGAACATTTGCACGATATTCTAATTTCCTGAGTTCCACCTGTATGATTCCACGATCTGTTCATCTTCTGTGTCGCTGGGAAAGCCTGAAGTCGCCACTAAAGAGGTATTTCATTCTGTCTTTCTCCCCTCTTTAGTCTTCAACACCGTCTACAACAGCGATGAAAATGTCTTTGTGGGCGCTCCCACCGGCAGTGGAAAGACCATCTGTGCTGAGTTTGCCATCCTGCGGATGTTGCTCCAGAATTCAGAGGGCCGCTGTGTCTACATCACTCCGATGGAGGCGCTGGCTGAGCAGGTGAATTTATTCATTCATTCATTCATTCATTCATTCATTCAGTTTGTATAGCCGCCCCAATCGACATGCAACTCTGGGCGCGTACATAAAATCCCCGTTTAAACTATAAAAACCTTTAAAATTCCTGAAAAAACTACTGCCCACCCGCACCAATTAAAAATCTAGTTGAAAACTTTTAAAAACACAATCGATCCTTCTCTAAATGACATGCAACTCCTGCCAACCTGACAGTTCGAAAGCAAAAAAAAATTGCAAGTAGATAAATAGGTATCGTTTCAGCGTAAAAGGTGGCAGCATTCCATGCGTTCTGACTTCTAGTCGTGCCTGCCACATGACCACGGAAACATCTACAGACAGCACTGGCTCTTTGGCTGTAAACAGAGATGAGAGACGCGACTGGCTTTCGAGCAAGGGAAATTTTGCCCTTACTATTGCCTTCTCATGTCTGAGAAACTCTCCTCTCTCCTTTTTCTCTCCTTTGTCATTATCCCATCCCCTTCTTCTTTCTTTTTTAAAGTCCCATTTGTAACTTTACTTTTTGTAAATTTAGTTTAATTTAATTTAATTTAATAGATTTATATACTGCCCTATCCAATGGACTCTGGGCAGTGTACGCAAGTTAAAACCAATATAAAATGATTAAAAACCCTTGAAAACATAGCAATATTAAACCCCCCGCTGTGCCATTTACTATCCAAAAACAAATATAAAATCTTCAAAGCCTTAACATTAAAAGAAAATCACATTTTTTAAAATGAGAAAGCCAGAATTCTTGACATTACTGTGACCATGTATGTCACAAAAGTGCGTTAAGATGCTTTTCCTGTATCATTGAAAGGTTTGACGTGGTAGCCGTGTTAAGTCTATGCAAAGCATATCAGAGAGTAAACAACACAACACAAAAGATCAAATTTGATTCACGAAAGCTCACTTTTAAATACAGGAGTTAGTCTTTTAAGATGTGTTATTTTGTTTACTCTCTGATATTTTGTGTATAAAGAGCTCCCTTCTGTGTCCTTCCCACGTCTCTTCACCCCCGCGTGGTGGTGAACCTAGTGTTTATTTATTTATTTTTCTAATTTGTATTGCCGCCCAACTCAGAAGACTTGGCAGCTCACAGAAAATAAAAACAATGGCAATTTTTAAAAAAGCAATAAAAACCCATTAAAAAACTACTGACAGTTTTTTTAAAAAAAGATAAAAAACTTGAAAGAGAGAGAATGTGTCCTACTAAATTAGCCAGCAGGCCGGGGTTACCCTGAGAACAGCAATAGCAAAGATGTTTATAGTATATGCTACCCCATCATGCTTAGCGCATTCTCCAGGCGGTGCATAGAGCAATGAGTATTTTCTCCCCAACATGCTGGTTCCTCATTTTACCGACCTTGGAAGAATGACAGGCAGAGTCAACCTTGACCCCCGTCAGGACTGAGCTCAAAATGTTTAAGCCGCAATACAGCATCTAGCCCATGTGTGCCACTAGGTCTCTAACAGAGGATAATAACAGGAGCAGAGCCAGTTTGGCAAAACTGGAATAAAAAGTATTGGATGTTGTGCTCTGGATGTCTTTTTAGAGACCTCTGGGTGGGTTGTAAACTAGGCAACCAGGAGAGAGAGAGGGAGAGATGTGCGCATGCGCATGCCCAAACACACACACAGAAAACGCTCTGTATTTAACCCGCTGGGCTCACTGCCTCCCTTTGCTGTCCTGCCAGATTTTCCTGGACTGGTACGAGAAGTTCCAAGACCGCCTCCTCAAGAAGGTGGTCTTGTTGACGGGGGAGACCAGCACCGACCTGAAGCTGTTGGGCAAGGGCAACATCATCATCAGCACCCCTGAGAAGTGGGACATCCTCTCCCGGCGCTGGAAGCAGCGCAAGAACGTCCAGAATGTCAACCTCTTCATTGTGGACGAGGTGCACCTCATCGGAGGCGAAAATGGGGTGAGTCCCCTGGGGGAAAAGCGGGAACCTCCTTGGGGTGGGGGAAGAAGGGAGAGGCAGGGCGCGTGGAATGTGCCGGAAGCCCCCCAAAATCTCTTTTCACAGTTCTATGCTTACGCTGACAAATGCCAGGAGTTGTTTGGGCCAAGGGTTCTTCATATATCTCTGATACCTTTGGGGTATTCTTCACCACCACCACTGAACCTTCAAATCTCAGAAGCTTAAAGCAGTACATTGGCCAATCAGTGCTTTGGGGAATTGACTTAGGCTTCTGGGAATTGAAGGTCAGCAGTTCGAGACCCGAGTGCTGCATGACAGAGTGAGCACCCATCTCTGTCCCAGGTTCCTGCCAACCTGGCAGTTCAAAAGCAAAAGAAAAAAAATTCCAAGTAGATAAATAGGTACCACTTTGGCAGGCAAGGTAACAGCGTCATGCCTGCTACATGGACCATGGAAACGTCTGCAGAGTTGGACACTGCTGGTTCTTTGGCTATAAACAGATGAGCACTGAACCCTAGCGTTGCATACGACTAGCTTTCCAGCAAGGCTGATGTTGACCTCTGTCTTCTAGCCTGTCTTGGAGGTCATCTGCTCTCGGATGCGCTACATCTCCTCCCAGATCGAGCGGCCCATCCGGATCGTGGCCCTGAGCTCCTCCCTCTCCAACGCCAAGGACGTGGCCCACTGGCTGGGATGCAGCACAACCGCCACCTTCAACTTCCACCCCAATGTCCGGCCCGTGCCCCTGGAGCTACACATCCAGGTAAGTCTCCCTTCTGCTTCTGGCCCCTTGGCTCTCAGAAGTTGTAAGGTCAACCCGTGGGCTCAGAGTCCCCCAACCTTTGGCTTTTGGACTTCAGTTCCCAGAAGCCTCAGTGTCTGATCCGTGCTTGGAGAATTGATTATGGCTTCTGGGCATTGAAGTCCAAAAAACCAAAGGTTTGGGAATCACTGCTCTGGGAATCCACATGAATGGGTTTACTGGTTCTTGTACGTGCAGTAAAGCCATTCATGTGGATCAGTGTTTCCCAAACTTTGGTTCTTGTACGTACAGTAAACCCATTTGTGTGGATTCACAGAGCAGTGTTTCCCAAACTTTGTTTCTTGTACGTGCAGTAAACCCATTTGTGTGGATTCACAGAGCAGTGATTCCCAAACTTTGTTTCTTGTACGTGCAGTAAACCCATTTGTGTGGATTCACAGAGCAGTAATTCCCAAACTTTGTTTCTTGTACGTGCAGTAAACCCATTTGTGTGGATTCACAGAGCAGTGATTCCCAAACTTTGTTTCTTGTACGTGCAGTAAACCCATTTGTGTGGATTCACAGAGCAGTGATTCCCAAACTTTGGTTCTTGTACGTGCAGTTAAACCATTCATGTAGATTCACAGATCAGTGTTTCCCAAACTTTGTTTCTTGTACGTGCAGTAAACCCATTCGTGTAGATTCACAGATCAGTGTTTCCCAAACTTTGGTTCTTGTACGTGCAGTTAACCCATTCGTGTAGATTCACTGATCAGTGTTTCCCAACCTTTGGACCTCAACACCCAGAAGCCTCAATCAATGCATTGGAGAATTGGCTTCGGCTTCTGGGGATTGAAGTCCAAGAACCAACGTTTGGGATTAATTTTAATTTAATTTAATTTACACATTTATAGTACACTAGGTTGGCTCCTCTAGCTTATTGCTGGCTAGGATAATTAATGATCTTCCATGCTCTTCCATGCTCCTAAGGCACCTGCTTTCCCTTTTCCTTGCCTTTCTCAGGGCTTCAACATCAGCCACACGCAGACCCGCCTGCTGTCCATGGCCAAGCCTGTCTACCACGCCATCATGAAACACTCGCCAAAGAAGCCGGTCATTGTCTTTGTCCCATCTCGCAAGCAGACACGGCTCACGGCTATCGACATCCTCACCACCTGCGCCTCCGATGTCCAGCGGCAGAGGTAGGCAGGCTGATCGGCTCTTCTGATGAGTAAGATCAGGTGGTGTGGGAAGCGAAGCCTGCGTTCATATACTGCCATGGTAATAGAGTAGACCCTACTGCCAGCAGCTCAATGCCCCGAGTGTCAGGCGGCGGTTAACTCACCTGACCCCCCTGAGGACTTGAGAGCCTTGGGTACTGAAGTCCACAGGGAAGGGAGATGGTCCTCAAGTGGATTAAATCCCACTTGAATCCATCTTGATGGAGGGAAGCAGCTTCATCCATCCTGGCCTGGGGATGATGATGACGATGACATTGCATGCCAAAAGGGCTCAGGACCAGAAAGTGACTTGTGGAGCTGGATCCGTGGTACTATGGGTGTCTTCCTCACTTGGGATGCAGGTAGCAGCTCAAGAAGCATTTGGATGTATTCTCTCCCTCTATCATCCGTCCTGTTTGATCGGCATCTTGCTCTTCCTTGGCAGGTTCCTCCACTGCACAGAGAAGGATATAGCCCCCTACCTGGAGAAGCTCCATGACAACACCTTGAAGGAGACGCTGGTCAACGGGGTGGGATACCTGCATGAAGGGCTGACCTCCATGGAGCGAAGAGTGGTCGAGCAGCTGTTTAGCTCAGGTAACTGGGAAGTTCAGGGGAATCCAGCTCTGTTAGGGGAAATGTGGGATGGTTGTGGCCCTGAACGGGCCCCGTGAAAACACAGTTAACTCCCGATGACTGAGAAGAGAACCCAGAAAGTTGAGAAGGAAAATCTCTTACCGCAGGGGTGTCCAAACTACGGCCTGTGGGCCGGATCTGGCCCCTGACACCAATTCACATTTTTACTTCCGCTTCCAGGAGCGACGAGGGCGGCATGGGCCAGATGAATTGGTATCGGGGGCCGGATCCAGCCCGCAGGCTGTAGTTTGGGCGCCCCTGGTTTAAGCTGAGCCAACGGCAGTTTCAAATCTTATCTCATCCTGTTGCAAAACAGATTGCAAGGCACACTTTACTTCAAATTCTGGTGGGAAGAACCATGTGACAACCACGTGACCGGCCCGCTGAACCATGTGACCGGCCCACAGCCTGAATAGTTTGGGCACCCCGTCTTACTGTGTCCAAAGTGTCACCTGTAGGTTGGGAAGGGCCAGGTGGGAGGTTGTATCCATTTTGTAAAATCTGGGAATGACTGAAGGTCCTTTAAATCTTTTAGGCCTGCCATGTGGCCTGCAAAATGGAGTAGCTCAAATAGACATCTTTATTCTTCCAAAGGCAAAAATGAAACAAACAAACAAAACCAAGAGGAGGCCAGACTATACAAAGCCTTAATACATGCAAATAGAGGCGGGAAGACAGGAAACTTTCCAATTGGTTACTTAGGGACAAACAATATAAAACAACTGGCTTTGTTTAGGCTGATATTTCTGACTCTCTGGGTCTTGTGCTAACACCCACTGCACGATGGGGCTGCACTACAATACTCAGCCGATTTGAGGGTCAAGATTCCTCATTCCCTCCTTTGCAAAAAGGTTGACTGGGGACTGCTGAAACGCAGGCGCGTGGGTCAGAAGGGGCCTTGTTTGTGCGCCAGCTTCCTGTGCCCGGGCTAGTGGCTCACCAGTTCTCTTGCTTTGCTCGTAGGTGCCGTCCAGGTAGTGGTGGCCTCCCGGAGCCTCTGTTGGGGAATGAACGTGGCCGCCCACTTGGTTATCATCATGGACACGCAGTACTACAACGGCAAGATCCATGCGTGAGTGAAGGGTGCCGGTGTGTGTGTGTGTGTGTTGATGGAGGGATGCTCACAGGAGCAGGGAGGGAAAGTAAAGTGTTTCTAATGAGGAATTTAAAAGACTCAACTTTTCCACTGCGGCAGTGATGTGGGAGGTGGCGATTATTCCACATCCTTGCAGGCATCCTTTCAGTGGAGTCTGCTTTGGGATTTGGTGATTAATAAATGCACAGCTTGGGCTAAGGGTTGAGATGGAGAGGTTTTGGGCTTTTTTAAAAAATAGTGGCGCCACTTTTGAGTGGTAAAATCTGTGTTTATCGTAACACATGGGGTTGCTTTACCCTACCTATCCTGCATCTAGCATGGCTTCCTACGGTGACTTGTCACTGAAAGTTCAACACAGGCTTAATCCACAAAGCCTCAATAGCAAATAAATAATCAAATAAATACAAAGAGTAAGAGCCCTGGTGGTGCAGTGGTTAAAAGCTGCTGTCCTGCACCCAAAAGGGTTGTGAGTTCGATCCCGACCATGAACTCAAGGTTGACTCAGCCTTCCATCCTTCCAAGGTTGGTCAAATGAGTACCCAGCATGTTGGGGGCAAAATGCTAATTAACGCATGGAACCACCCAGAGAGTGCACAAAGCGCTGTGGGGCAAGGGTGTGTGTGTGTGTGTGTAGAAGTGTGATTGCTTTGCTTTGCGTGATGGCTCACCTGTTTGTACGCCAGGTATGTGGATTACCCCATTTACGACGTGCTGCAGATGGTGGGCCATGCCAACCGCCCCTTGCAGGATGATGAAGGCCGTTGCGTCATCATGTGCCAAGGATCTAAGAAGGTAAGTGGAGGAGACCGGAGCGTGTCAACCCACCTTCTCTAGGTTGGGAAGCTTAGAGGGGTCTCTGTCCTGCTTTGGCGTGCTGCGAAGGTTTGGTGGGTTTGGAACCGAGCTAGTCTTCCATTCTAGGGTTTTAATTGTTCATTTTCTCAGAGTGGTTGGGCTTCATGGCCTGGGCACAGTAATGGCGAACCTTGGCACTCCAGGTGTTCTTGGGCTTCTGGGAATTGAAGCCCAAGAACACCTGGAATGCCAGTAAACCCATTCGTGTGGATTCCCAGAGACTTGGGCTTCTGGGAATTGAAGCCCAAGAACACCTGGAGCGCCAAGGTTGGCCATGACAGCCCTAGTGGTTTGCTTAGACTCCTGAACGTTTTTCCTCTGGCAGGATTTCTTTAAGAAGTTCCTCTACGAACCCCTGCCAGTGGAGTCTCACCTGGACCACTGCATGCACGACCATTTCAACGCAGAGATCGTCACCAAGACCATTGAGAACAAGCAGGACGCGGTGGACTATCTCACCTGGACCTTCCTCTACCGCAGGATGACGCAGAACCCCAACTACTACAACCTGCAAGGTGAGGGCGCTGGAAAGGCTCTGGTGCTGTCTGCGCCCCATACTACGCCATGGCAGACATGGAGAAAGGCTTCATTGCAAATGGCGCTTGGGCTTTTCCACCTCCGCCAGGTGAGCGGCCTCTGACTCAGCCTGTCTCTTCCTCTGCAGGCGTCTCTCACCGGCATCTCTCAGACCACCTGTCGGAGCTGGTGGAGCAGACCCTGAGCGACCTGGAGCAGTCCAAGTGCATCAGCATTGAGGACGAGATGGACGTCGCGCCCTTGAACCTGGGCATGATTGCCGCGTACTATTACATCAACTATACCACCATCGGTAAGGGCCGTGGGAAGGGGACGCCGCTGCACTGCCTCGATGCTGTCTGCTGCCCGTTGCCCGTCTCTCGGCATTGCAACCTTGCGCCTGATTCCCCCTCTCAACCTGTCTTCCGCAGAGCTCTTTAGCATGTCCCTGAATGCCAAGACGAAAGTCCGAGGTTTGATTGAGATCATTTCCAACGCCGCGGAGTATGAGAACATCCCCATCAGGCACCACGAAGACAACCTCCTGCGACAGGTGAGAAGGCGAGATTTCTCTCTTCCAACGGACCTGCTGCCTTATGACCGCGATGGCGAACCTTGGCACTCCAGATGATCTTGGACTTCAATTCCCCATGAATCCACAGAAATGGGTTTACTGCGATTCATCCGGCCCGCGCCGCCCTTGTCGCTCCTGGAAGCGGAAGTAAAACGCGCCCAGATGGGCGTGTTTTACTTCCGCTTCCAGGAGCGACGAGGGCGGCGCGGACCGGATGAATCGCAGTAAACCCATTTCTGTGGATTCACAGGGGCTTCTGGGAATTGAAGTCTAAGAACATCTGGAGTGCCAAGGTTCGCCATCATGGCCCTTAGACCTCCCCCCTCCCCAGTTCGGCCCTTTCTGGGCAGAGGAAGAGTTACGCGGGGCCTTTGCGGACCGACAAGAAACGTTTCAGTCTTTTCTTTCCTGCTCCTGTCCCTTCGGCAGCTCGCCCAGAAAGTGCCCCACAAGCTGAACAACCCCAAGTTCAATGACCCCCACGTCAAGACCAACCTCCTGCTGCAGGCTCACCTGTCCCGGATGCAGCTGAGTGCAGAGCTCCAGTCGGACACCGAAGAGATCCTCAGCAAGGTACCTGGTGGAAAGGAGGGCCAAGATGGAGACAAGAATTCTCCAGTCAAAAGGTCGACTAGGTGGGGGGAGGGAGGGAGGTCTCTTTAACCCCCACCCACCCTCATGTTAGGGAACTGCAGTGGCTTAGTGGTTAAGACACTTAACGCGACGACTGGGAGATTGGCAGGTCAGCAGTGATTGACCCTGAGTCCTTCACAATGGAGTGAGCTGTTGTCTGTCCCAGTTCCTGCCAAATGAACAGTTCAAAAGCAAGGAATTGCAAGTAGATACATAGGTACCACTTTGGCAGGAAAGGTAACAAGTGTTCCTTGCACTCTGGCTAGAAGGAAGCATTGTCCCCACTTGCGTGCTGATCCTCTTCGGTGCCTCTCCTTTTCCCAGGCGATTCGGCTGATCCAGGCCTGCGTGGACGTCCTCTCCAGCAACGGCTGGCTGAGCCCTGCACTGGCGGCCATGGAGTTGGCCCAGATGGTCACCCAGGCTATGTGGTCCAAGGACTCCTACCTGAAGCAGCTGCCCCACTTCACCTCCGAGCACATCAAGCGCTGCACGGAGAAGGTGAGAGCACGATCGGTGGCGTGGACGGTGGGAGGAGAGAACGGACTTCTCCCTGCGGAAGGTTCTCCTCGGTTGCGATGCTTTGCCGGTTCCCCTAATGTGCCCGGTTCTCTGGCTTTTGCAGGGGGTGGAGAGCGTCTTCGACATCATGGAGATGGAAGACGAGGACCGCAACGTCCTGCTGCAGCTCTCCGATGCGCAGATTGCCGACGTGGCTCGCTTCTGCAACCGCTACCCTAACATTGAGCTTTCCTATGAGGTGGTGGAGAGGGACATCATCCGCAGGTAATGGGACAGAAAGGTCACTCAGGGGGATGCCGAGATGCTCATGGGGCAGGAGGAATGGGTGCCCAAAACATTTTGGGTCCTGGGCTGGTCATTTGGTTCAGAGGGACGGTCACTAAGGCCTATGGGCCAGATCCAGCCCCTGACGCCAATTCATCCAGGCCCCCAATGCCCCCGTCGCTCCTGGAAGCGGAATTAAAATGTGCCTGTACTGGTGTGTTTTACTTCTGCTTCTGGGAGCGATGAGGCGTCACAAGCCAGATGAATTGGCATTGGGGCCAGATCCGGCTCACAGGCCGTAGTTTGGGCAACCTGCTTTCCTTCTATCATGGTTTGTTTGTTTATTTATTTATTGTTCGCATTTGTAACGCCGCCCCCTCGCCAAAGCGACTCCGGGTGGCTCACAAATAAAAACATAAAAAAACATACAAAATGCCACAATAAAACCATTTAAATTGTTGGTGGGGGAAGAAGCGCAGGCGGTTCCGGGTATTGTTGTTGCATAAGCATGGGGTGGGCTGGGGAAACGCTAGGAAAGCAACCTTTGCGCAATCAGAGTGCTGCTGTGGACTCGTCATCTGATTCACTCTCCTGTGGATGGTAAGTGTCCCAGATTCACGGCGGATTGCAGTGGGGTTCACGCACCATTCAAGTCCACGCTGTTTTATTTCCGCAGTGGGGGACCCGTGGTGGTCCTGGTACAACTGGAACGGGAGGAAGAAGTCACCGGGCCCGTGATCGCGCCGCTCTTCCCACAGGTAGATTGGGGCAGGATTCTTGGCTGGCTCCAGCCAGGGTGTGGCCTGGTGGGGTTGTGAGATGCACAGGGTGTTTTTGCGATGTGAAGATCTTTCGCACATTCACTTTTTCTCCCCCAATCTCTCTCCAGAAACGCGAGGAGGGCTGGTGGGTGGTGATCGGCGACTCCAAATCCAACAGCCTCATCTCCATCAAGAGGCTGACACTGCAGCAGAAGGCCAAGGTGGGTGGAAAGGAAAACTCTCTTTCCTTGGCAGGGAAAAGTTCTGTGTTCCTGAGCACTGAGCTGGGCCGCATGTGTGAGTGTGTTTCCAAAGGGCTTAGCTCAGGGATGCCCACACGTTCCTCCCATCGGAAGTGGAAGTAAAACACACCAGAACGTGCTTAGAACACTGCTGTAAATGCACCTGCAGCTGTCGTAAACGTTTACAACAGCCATGGGTGCATTTATGGCAGTGTTCTGCGCATGTGGGGGCTGGATGAATTGGCATCGGGGGCGGGGGGGGGGGGGCTCGATTCGGCCAACAGACTAGTCCCCCCCCCCCCCCCCGGCTTTAGCGCATCCTCTTTCTCAACTACAACTCTGGAGATACTTGGAGACATTTAAGGCTCAGGCAGTTAAGACGCTGACTGGGAGGCAGAAGGTCGGCAAGTTCAATACCCAAGTACTGCATGACGGAACGAGCGCCCGTCTCTGTCCCAGCTTCTGCCAACCTAGCAGTTTGAAAGCAAGAAATTGCAAATAGATAAACGGGCTACTTTGGTGGGAAGGTAAACAGCATTCCGTGCCACATGTCCATGGAAACGTCTGCAAATGCAGATAGCACTGTCTCTTTGGCTATAAACAGGTGAGCACTGAACCCTAGAGTCAGATACAACAGGCTTTCAAGCATGGGTGACCTTTACCTAGGGTTTTATACCTGCATATCAGGGGTTTCTTCTTGCCTAGTGCGCTTGGAGTGGCTTAGTGGTTAGGCCAGGGTTGGCCAACTTTGGCACTCCAGGTGTTCTTGGACTTCAATTCCCAGAAGCCCAAGTCAGCACTCCTGCTGAACAGGGCTTCTGGGAATTGAAGTCCAAGAATAGCTGGAGTGCCAAGGTTGGCCACCACTGGGTTAGTCTGCTCCTGTCTTCGTTTTGGGCAATCTGGTCTCATCTGGATTTGGCAAAAGCTGACTTGCCTTCCCCAAAGGTATGAGAATATGAGCTCTGCCTCAATTCTGGAGGTCAAAGGTCACACAGTTCTGCACCAGCCCCAACGCCAACTCCAGAACCGGTAATTCTGTTTGTAAAGGGGAAGAGCCAATTTCACAACTGCTTCCTTCTCTTTAGGTGAAACTGGACTTTGTGGCCCCAGCCACCGGGACCCACAACTACACCCTCTACTTCATGAGTGACGCCTACATGGGCTGCGACCAGGAGTACAAATTCAGTGTGGACGTCAAGGAGGCAGAGAGTGACAGCGATTCAGATTGAGCAGGAGAGCCTGATGTGAGCACACACACACACCCACCCCCCGCACATTGGACAGTTGTGAACACTTTCCACCTCTGGTTTCTCCGGAAGAGATTTTACTTGCACATTCTCTAGCACAGGGGTGCTCAAACTATGGCCTATGGGCCGGATCCAGCCCCCGGCGCCAATTCATTTGGCCCACAAAGCCCTCGTCGCTCCTGGAAGCGGAAGTAAAACGCGCCCGTACGGGCGCGTTTTACTTCCACTTCCAGGAGCGATGAGGGCTTTGTGGGCCAAATGAATTGGCATCGGGGGCTGGATCCGGCCCACAGGCCATAGTGACCAGCTCCCTGAACCACATGAACAGCTCACGGCCCGAAAGGTTTGGGCACCCCTCCTCTAGCAGTTCTGTATTTCGTGTTGGATGGTCTAATCAATAGGGGAGGAAATGCCTACCTGCCCCACAAGTATCTGAAATAATTTCCGTTTTTAGACTCGCCCTCGGTTTTGTGTACAGTAGTTTGAGTAAGTGAGCCGAGTTGGTTCTTTGGGAGTTACTACTTGTTTTCTCAAATAAAGATCTTGGGAACGAACTCTGGCCTCCGTTTGTTGGGCAAACGGCTCTTGGTGTAAAAACACTTCTGTCCACATGACCCAGTTAATTCTTTTTGGTTCCATATATAACACTGCACCACGATTTTGCCACTGGGAATAACACATGTGATTTACGTGGTATCGAGTGTGCTGATTCCAAATTTGAACTCAGAATTTGTCTATCATGTACAGATTTTAAGTTATAGGCGTGCTATAGCTGTTCAAATGGTCGGTAACTGGGTAATGCATTTTTACATGGGAACATTTAACAGTTGCAGCTACCACAATGCCTGCTGCTGCCTCAGCTGAATCATGTCCCTTGGCGGCATGCATGTCCCAGCAGAGGTCAGGCAAATTAGTGAGCTGTCGTCAGAAATAGGTATATAAGGCCAAATGGACCAAGGGTTTGTCTCTAGTGCGAAACTGTCTTATTGGATAGTACAGCTAGGCCACAATGAGTTGTTTTGAGCTAAAGATGAGTAGGCACAGCTGTGTTAATAAACTGGACAATTTATGCTACATTTTTACCAAATATACCCTGCGTGATCAAGGCAAGAACCTAACCAAGATGGTGAGATTTGCTAACTTAAAATCCTGACATCCTGGGCAGAATCGGACTTCAGAATAGGATTCAGCGCACTTGATTCAGTATAGGAGACATGGATTAGACTAAGTAGCAAGACAATATTTTTTGTGATGCAGTGTAATAACTTTGCTGTTAAGTCAACTATGACTTGTAGGGACCCTTTCCTAGGTCTTTCTAGGTATAGAATACACAGAAGTGGTTTCCCATCTCCTGCTAATGGGAACTTTTGGGACAGTTGTGCAGCTTGGCCAAGGAAACACAGCATGGCTCTTCTCCCGGGAGGTACAGAGGGAGAATCAAACTCCCAACCGTTGCTCCAAAGCTAGTCACTGAGCTATCTAGCCAACACAGTGGGAAAATTGAACTCCCAATTTAAGACTATCTTTAGCAAAACTGGTTTGGATTAAGAATTCAATCTCTTCAGTTGCAGAAACTGGATATGCCTTAAACGAAGCAAGATAATACTTCTCACGCGAGACTTACTCCTAGTTCTGCAAATATAACTTAACAGTTGCTCTCACCCTATTTGTTTTTTTTAAAGTGTACATTTTAATTGTAAAGCTAACATGTAACAGAACGAGGTATCCTACCACTGCCACCATGTTATGATCATAAACATCAAGATACCAGATGTGGAAAATTTTTGCAGTTTGCAAACAAGTAACTCTACTTGAACTGGATGAAAGTATAGTATTGGCAATAAGCCACAAAGCATTATTTCACTATAACAGACTTAGATGCATGAGCCCTCTTGGGTGGTAATGGGCAGGGACAACCGGCAAAGGTTCTTAATTCCTGCTGACCATGAACTATGGCTAGAAAGAAAGGAGGGTGAAACAGTGGGAGAGAACATCTTTTCAAGGTTCTGTTTTGCGAAGACTGAAAGAAACACACAACAAGCCAGGAGTGTAAAATATCTCCCTGATTTGACACAGAATACTGCAAAACAATTATTTTCAGCAATTGTTCCTCTCACCTACCTATTCAACGTCAAAAGCAAATGTCAAGACCTGTTAATTCTAGTACAGAAATATTAGGGACCTTCTGGCACCATAAACTCCGCTTCCACTGAGATCTCTTTAACAAGCGCAAGAAATATCCTCTTGGCATGTGTAGTATGAGCAAGGAATACGAGGCATCGTCGTGGAAGAACCAGCTTCCTCCTTTCTCACTGAAGACAGCATCTCTAATACCTCTGCAGTATTAAATCTGGAAATGCTTTCAGAGTCATATTTTTTTTCTCTGGAAGGGGTGCGGCTCAGTGTGCCATTCCCTTGTGCATTGCTGTTGTAGTGCTAGAGCTGTGTTGGTGAACCTTGGCACTCTAGGTGTTCTTGGAGTTCAATTCCCAGAAGTCCAAGTCACTGTCCGCATAGAAAACCCATTCACCTGGATTTACAGAGACTTGGGCTTCTGGGAATTGAACTCCAAGAACACATGGAGTGCCAGTAAACCCATTTGTGTGGATTCACAGAGACTTGGGCTTCTGGGAGTTGAAGTCCCAGAACACACACAGTAAACCCATTCATGTGGATTCAGAGACTTGGGCTTCTGGGAATTGAACTCCAAGAACACCTGGAGTGCCAAGGTTCACCATGACTGTGCTAGAGCATACATCCCAAAGACAACATCAATGCCCTGAGGGACTCAGCATGCCTCAGGTCGTTGGTACTTCCAGAAGGCCATTTCTCCGTCGTCGCTGCATGAAGCCAGCAGGCCAGGCTCCTTGGGATTCCAAGCCACGCAGTTCACATCCTGGGAGTGGGCTTGGGCCACGTGGGCGGTCATGTTGAAGGTGGGTTGATGGGGGTCACAGTGGGGCTCCTCCTCAAACACGCGGATTGCATCGTCGCCGCAGGCTGTGGCTAAAGCTCCTGTCAGGTGGCACCTGTAAAAGGATCCAAAAACCAGCCATGACCTGTTACATGGTAAGGGAACCAATGACAGCATTGTTGAGCACTGAAATACCCCCAAGTGTGACACCTGACAGGGTACTTCTTTTAAGCAGCAGTGCCTGGATACCAAAGCTATAAGTACGAGGAACAACATCATCAGAAAACTCACAAACTATAAATGGGGAACTCAACCTTCCATGCTGCGCAAACCAGCTTTGGAGCACATTTGCACATGCACAAACCACTTCGCATCGCAGTTAACGAAGCCATGTTTAAAGTGACAAGATGCCTCAAACCTAGACCAGTTGAGAAATACCATATTTGCTGGCTTATAAGACACATTGGAGTATAAGACACACACTGTTTTTCCGGTGTATTTTAAGGTGGGGAAGTGTGTCCTACATGCCGGCAAATATGGTATATCCTCTTGTTGGTATAACTCCACCTACGACAGTGATGGTGAACCTTGGCACTCCAGCTGTTCTTGCACTTCAATTCCCAGAAACTCAAGTCTCTGTGAATCCACATGAATGAGTTTACTGCACATGCAAGAACTTGGGCTTCTAGGAATTGAAGTCCAAGAACAGCTGGAGTGCCAAGGTTCGCCATCACGGACCTAACATAAGGAGAGAAGTAGCAGCGGACTTCTGACAGAAGAAAGGCAGTGACCTCCAAAAGGCCTCAGTGGCTCTTTTTGGTTAGATTCTTATGACAGGGTTTTTCTCACCCTCCGCAAAATGCATGCAAAAACCACTGGATTCCAACAGATTCTGCGTAATGGCCGATAACACAAGTAGGGGATCTTGTAGCCCTCAGGATGCTGCAGTATTACAATGCCTATTACTCAAGGGTGAGGAATGATGGGAGTTGCTATTTCGTCCTCCAGCCTCTTTCAGAATGTTTCCTACATTCAATTGTTTTCCAAACCACCCTGGTTACTTCATGAGACGCTTTCCACTCACCATGCTATGTCATAGATGGTCCTTGTGTGGAAGCCAGAGAGAGTGCAGATGCATTTCCATGTGGGATCGGGGCCACTGCAGGCCACACCTGGAAAAAAAACACAGACACACACACAGACGGTGACCTCCCTGGGTAAGCTACATGAAGTCCAAAGGCTGAAATGCACATTTCAGGTTTCCCAAAATGCCTAAGCACTTCCTCCTTAGGACAGCATAACTGGAGAGTGTTCAAAGTCTTATGTATTTATTGGTTACTACCTGTAGTCTGCACACGTTGATTAGCAGCAGCAACAACAAGGCCTTTAAGCTCAAACAGGTCTGAATTCCTGGTCTCCACTTTTCACCTCTAGCTTTATCCCCCAACAAGATGTGTCCGAAGTAACTTTTATTGATTTGAATCTGGCCCTCGGACTAAGAGAAGTCCCCTGCCATTGACCTATGCCAGTGGTGGCGGCAAACCTCTGGCACATGTGCCAGAGGGGGCATGCAGAACCCTCTTTGTGCATGTGCTGTCACCCCAGTACAAAGTTTACCTTGCCCCTCTGCCCAGTAGCCCAATGGGAGCGCTTCCTCCCGTCCCCCCAGCACAGTTTGCCCCGCCCCTCTGCCCAGCAGCCCAATGGGAGCATTTCCTCCCACCACCAACCAGCACAGAGTTCGCCCCCACCTCTGTCTGGGCACTCTGTCTCTCAAGAGGGATTTAATCCACTTGGGGACCATCACCCTTCCCTGTAAACTTCGACATCCAAGGCTGTTAGCCCTCAGTGTTGTCAGGCTAGTTAACCACCACCTGACACTCGGCGTGGCGTCGCTGGCAGTATGGTTTACTCTATTACCATAGTAGGATGCCAGACTGATAAAGGCCCTCCTGGTAGAACCAAACACCCAACATCTGTTCGTGCCCAGGAGACCCAACGTCCCCCACTGACCTTGCTCGTTGCCGGGCTTATACTGGCGCCAGACACGGACGGTCTTGTCGTCACTGCAGGAGGCCAGGCGCTCCCCGCTCTGGTCAAACGCGAGACTCCACACGGTCGACTCGTGGCCCTCGAGGGTGGCGAAGCAAACCCAGTCATCTTCCTCCTCGTGGTACAGCTTCACCGTATCGTCATAACTGGCAGATGCCAGCAGCTGGCAGGGGGAAAGCCGGATGCCAGGGGTCAGGAGGAACATGCCCTGGGATCTCAGCAGCCTGCCCCACGAGAGGGGGTGGGTGGGGTGAGAGGGGGTCACTGACCTCCTGATTGGGGTGCCAGGCCACATGCTTGACATCTTGGGTGTGAGAGTTCAAGACGCTCATACACTCGTACTCATCTTCTTCATCCACTGCAAGACAAGGGAGAAGGCATGTCCGAGCGTTGCAGACCTGAGTTGTTTCCTCTCCATGCCTACACTCCAAAGATTTCCAAACACAGTGACAGGCGCACAGCAAAGATCTTATCACAGTGCGTTTTACTTCCACTTCCGGGAGCAACGAGGGCTTCACGGGCCGGATGGAGTGGCGTTGGGGCCCGGATCCGACCCATAGGCGATAGTTTGGGCACCCCTGTCCTGGAGGGCCACGTTTTTGCCCGAATCCCTCCATTTGGTACACCTCAGCCTTCCCGCCTCTTACCTTCCCAAACCCAGACGCTCTTGTCTCGGCTGCAGGTGGCCAGGAGGTTGCCAGAGGGGGCCCAAGCAATACACTTCACCTCATTCTCATGACCTTCCAGAGTGGCAACACACTGGAAGAGAAGCAAGATATGAAGCATTTTATATTAAAAAAGAGAAAGGTGGCCATAAAGCAACGAGAAAGGCGTGGGTAGATCATGGAGGTTCATCTTCGTAAAGGCCTCCCTTCCTAAAAACTCTAGAGTTCAGTGCTCATCTTAATTTACAGCCAGAGAGCCAGCACTGTTTGCATCTGCAGACATTTCTGTGGTCATGTGGCAGGCATGACTAGACACCAGAACGCTGTAACCTTTCCCGCTGATCGATACCTATTTATCTACTCGCAGTTTCTTGCTTGCAAACTGCTAGGTTAAGCAGGAGTGGGACAGACAACAGGAGCTCACTCTGTCATGCTGTGCTCAGGTCTGAAACTGCTGACCTTCCAGCCGTCAAGTTCAACATCTTAAGCACTAAACCACCGTAGTCGCCTAGGTCTGTGACGGCTACCTTGACACTCCAGGTGTTCTTGAACTTCAATTCCCAGAAGCTGAGGTATCTGTGATCCCACATGAAAGGTTTTATTGTGTGTGTAAAGACTTGGGCTTCTGGGAATTGAAGTGCAAGAAAAGCTGGCGAAAAGCTGGTGCGCCAGGCTTTGCCATAACGGACCAAGGTTCATCTTATCCTACCATTAACAATGGCTTCACCTAAAGCTCCTGCGATGTTGCTACCATGTCAGTCGCTCCTTTCACGTCTCCAAGATCTTTTCCCACCGAAGTGGTCCCTGTTTATCTACTTGTAATTTCTTGCTTTTGAACTGCTAAGTTGGCAGGAGCTGGGGCAGAGATTGGTGCTCATTCCGTCATGCAAGTACCTGTGTCTTGAACTGCCGACTTGCCAGCCTTTCAGCTAACAAGGCAGGCTTCTTAACCACTGAGCCAACATACCCAGATGAAACCAAAACAGAGTAAAGTCCTGCAATATTTTTTGTTGTTGCAGAGCAGGCATGAATCATGTGACTAGCCAGGAGAGAGGTGTTCAATTACTTACTGAAACAAAAAATCTCTTGAACCTCATTTTCACACAATGAAAAGCGATGAACCCCCATCCCTTCCAAAAGCAACCCAAAGGGAGTTTCCGGTCACCTCGAAATCTTCTTGCCTCTTCTTCCAGATGCAGGTGGTGGCATCGAAACTGGCTGAAGCCAGGTAGTTCCCGCAAGGTGACCAGGCCAACTTGCGGACTGTCCTCTGGTGTCCCTCATCCAGCACGGTCTTGCACACCCAGGCATCTCCTGAAAACAGAGAAAACCAGGAAGTGGAGCGTGAAATCCCTGAGGAGTCCTTTATTTTATTTATTTTATTTATTATTTTATTTTTAAATTTATATACCGCTTTCCTTATCATTTTCCTTATCATGCATGGGGCGCCCAAAGAATGAAGAGTCCACAAGTCGAGTTAGCTCTGTAATTGAGTTATCTTCTCCCAAACTTTCAGTCAAACCTTAGGTACCATCTTCTTCTTCTACCTTATTCAAATCTGAAGATTGGCGATCCTCATGGCATTTAGCCATGAAGACTGTCCTGAGAACAGTGGAACCTCATACAACAATCGCTCCGTATAGCAACGAAATTGCCTAACAATTAGGTGGTGTTTTTTTTTCCGGGGGGGGGGGGATGGCATCTCACATAACAATTTCCCCTATGGAAAAAATTAGTACAAAACTAGTATATATCGTTGTACGATGCATCCCATAGGGAAAATCGCTATACGATGCATGTATCGTATAGCAATTTTTTCGTACAACAACGGGCCCCGTGGAATGGATTAAAATCATTGTATGAGGTACCACTGTATTTGGTTGTTTGGTTGCTCGGTCTGTTTTTGATTTGTTGTGTGTTTTGTTGTGTTACTTGATATTTGTATGTACACTGCCCAGAGTGGGAAATTTCCCAAATGGGCGGTATAAAAATTTAATAAATAATAAATATAATGCAGTGGCTTTTCATCTGCCTTCCGCATTGCAGCATGACACCCATAGCACTGATCCATTCCACAAGACACTTTCTGGTCCTGAGCCCTTTTGGCATGCAGTCATCATCATCATCCCCAGGCCAGGATGGATGAACCTGCTGCCCTCCATCAAGATGGATCCAAGTGGGATTTAATCCACCTGGGGACCCTCACCTTCCCTGTGGACTTTGGCACCTAAGGCCGTTAGTCCTCGAGATTGTCAGGTGAGTTAACCACTTCCTGACACTCGGCGTTGAGTCGTTGGCAGTAGGGTCTACTCTATGATCATAGCAGGATAACCAGGCCAGACAGTTAACCTGTTCTCCTGCTAGGAAAATACAAGGTAAAATCGAGTCAGGATAATTTCTCCTACCTCTGGAGCTTGGAATGAATGCTGGACAGAAACATAACACTCCTAAACCCTACACCAAATCCAAGACTTCTGTCAACCCTACTCTGTCCTAGCAGGATAACCATGCTGTCCTGATGTGCTTACCTTCTTTCCCCCATATGCGGATGCTACGGTCGCCTCCACAGGAAGCCAGAAGTGTCCCTGTGGGGTTCCAAGCTAAAAACCAGCACCGGGAATCTGGGTGTGCAGGGAGGCGAGACAAGAGCACCAAAGAATCCTTCATGGTAACAAGCGGTCACAGTAGAACCTATCAAGAAAAGGAAAAGGGATTTCTCTAAGGATTGGTTCAATTCAAAAAGATATACAGCACTGAAAGAGAAAAGGATTACAGTACAACCCCTACTTACGAAAAGAAAGTCTGTTCCATAGGTTTTTGCTTAAATTGAATTTTTATGTAAATTGAAGCAAACTCATAGGAAAAAGAATCTTTATGTAACTCGAAGCAAACCCATAGGAAATTGTGTAAACTGGGACATGGTTTTAGCATAAAATCATTATGTAAGTCGAATTTTATGTAACTCGAGGCATTTGTAAGTCGGGTTTTACTGTATTTAAATTTGTAAAATTAACTTGCATTTCTACATGGCAATCTGAGCATTTGCAGACAAGGAAGGAGCGTAATTCACACCTCTGGAGACGCAGCCCACATATATTTTGCAATGCCCAATTATATGCTTGAGGTAAACAAATGTATAAATTTACTGTGCATCTGTTTGACCATACCATATGTAAGGTAAAGGTTTCCCTTGCTTGAAAGCCAGTCATATCCGACTCTAGGGTGCAGTGCTCATCTCTGTTTCTAAGCCGAAGAGCCAGCACTGTCTGCTTCTGCAGACGTTTCCATGGTCATGTGGCAGACATGAGTAGACACCAGAGCGCACGGGACGCTGTTACCTTCCCACCGAAGTGGTCCCTATTTATGTCCTTGCAATTTCTTGCTTTCGAACTGCTAGGTTGGCAGGAGCTGGGACGAAGATGGCAGCTAATTTCCGTCCTGCAGTACTCGGGAATCGAACTGCTGACCTTCCGCCTCCCAGTCAGCGTCTTCTTAGCCACTTGAGCCACTGCAGTCCCATACCATATGTACTAAAACAATAAAATGTTCGTGCTGCCTGGATGGCAGTTAAAATATTGACAATTGATCATGCTGAAGATACTGCACAGCTTAACTTATTCACGTTGCATGTCTCAGCCATAGATATTTTGCATACCTTGCTTTTAATTCTGAGATGGAAAAGCCACCATTTAAAGGTTAAGATGCGAAGCCAGGCTGCAATCCAGAAAAGCTGTTGCTGAAAGACATCTGTGAGCTCTTATAAGGCTTTCAAGCTGCTGTTTCACTGTTTTGAAGAGTAAAAAACCTAACCAGAGCGGGAAATATCTCAGATGGGCAATATAAAAATGCCCTGTAATTACATTTAATTGTAAATGATTATTATACAAACTAAAAATAGAGCAATTGGTAGCCAGGACTTCTGGCACAGCGGCTCCTAGAGCTACAGCAGAGTTTGAGAAGCTTCTGGCTCCCCCAGGGGCTCCTCAACTACAAAAGCCCATCAGCCCCAATGAGCACAGCTGCCAAACAGGAAGGGGAGAATGGGGTAGGTAGTCCAGAATCAAATGGAGAGCCTGGGAAAGGCTATGCAAAGTTACTCCCACTTGGAGTTGGGATGATCATGCCTAGTAGAGGTGTGGAAAAAGTTCCTTTTCCTGGACTACAACTCCCAGAATGCACTAGCCATGCGAGCAAGGGGAAACTGGGACATATAGTGGTTGGAGTGGAAAAGACCCCTGGCGCCTCATAAAGACTCTGAGGCCTAGAGTTGGGCCTGGGGAAGCGGGGGGGGAGGAGGACCCACCCCGGTCCCCCTGAGGGACCTCGAGGGATTCTTCAGACCAGCCGCCACTCTTACCTTGTCCTTATTTCGCTTCCGCAGGGCCAAGAACCTATTGCGCGTGCGTGGTCGGCACCCGTCTCCCTCTGCCGCAAAGCCTCCTGGGAATCGCAGTCTTTTTCTCCGTAGGCCTTGAGTCAAAGCCTGGGCGTAGGAACTACAAGTCCCGAGATGCCTTGTCGAAGGAGCGTGAGGAGGAGGAGGAAGGAAGGGGAGAGCGGGAAGAGGCCCCCTGGAAAAAGTGTATATCTTTATTTTATTTATTTATTTTATTCAATTTTATTTATTCAATTTTATTTATTTATTTATTTTATTTGACTAGAACACACCTAGGAAGGCTTGGAGTAAAAAGAGGAGGCTTATTCGTGAAGAGAAAAAAACCTCCCCACAAGAATAATATTTCGAGGGGGGGAGGGGGGAGAGAGAGAGAGAGAGAGAGAGACGCGGTGACGTAACGCGCTGGCGCATCGCCTTCTTGACGTGGTGACGTCACTCGCGCCGGCGACTTCTTTTCCCCCGCCGCCGCCATGGCGACCGCCGCGCAGCCGGAAGCGGAAGTGCTGTGGCTTGGCTGGGTTGGGGACCGGAAGAGAGGGCTAGGCTGGCTTTTGTCAGGCTCCGGACTAGCAGCGGTGGCGTCGGCCTGCTCTCGGCCTCCTTCTTTTTCCGGCCCTCTCCTCAGGCCAGTTTCGTGCCCCCGGGGCCGGACCTGACAGCGGAGGCGTCTCCTCACGCGAGCGAGGCGGCCCGAGAGGCCTTGGCCGTCCGGGGAAAAGAGACCAGCCGGTAAGTGAGAAGACGAGGAGAACCAACGGGGGCGGAGGTTTCGGTGGAGGGTCCCAAACTAAGGGGGTCCCTGAGGGAAACCTCTCGGCCCCGTTGACTTGGGCGCCTTGGGGGTTTCGTAGGCGGCAGGCAGCCAGCTTGTTCTCACAGGAGGTACTACAACTCCCATCATCCCTGTCCGCGTAGGCGCTGTAGTGGACTATATAGACTACCCAAGGGGTCTTCCTTTGAGCCACCACAACCCCCCCCCCCAGTCAACAGCAGGCCGCCCGTGGACGTGAGGCCCGTTTAATTAAATTAAATTAATTAAAGATCCCGAGGGGGAAAGGTGGGGAGTGTTTTGGGTCAGGTTTAAAGACCACAGGAATTTGGGCTTGGAGTGTTAAAGGTCAGGCGAGATGATGATGATGTTTGTTGTTGGTCTTGGCATTGTTATTATTGTTGTCGTTGTTTTTTATTGTTGTTGTTGTTATTATTATTATTATTGTTGTTGTTGTTGTTATTATTATTAGACTTGCATGCCGTCCCACTCACAGGGCGACTCTGGGCGGCTCACAAAGACACAAAACGTACAGTTACAATTTCAAAAGGTTCACAATACAAAAACAGTTCAGCATATCATCATCATAAATCACAGTATCAAAAAGTATCAATGTCAGTGACAAAGCATTACCAACCCCCCCCCCAAAAAAAACAAAAACAAAACAACAACATCAATTGCGAAATCCCACAAACACTCAGATGAGAAGGTCCAACAGTAACAAAGACAAAAGTCAAAAAAGTCGCCGCTCTTGTCCTCCACCTGGCCGGTGGGAAGGGATAATTGAACAACACACAACACAGCGTCCGATGGCGGCGGCGGCGATTTCGGAACCGCCCAGCTGCTGCTGCTTCCCTCCAGGCCGGCTAGCCCAGGCGGCGTCTGGTGGTGTTTATTCTTATTTTATTCCGTGTCAGAAATTATTCTGGGTTGAAAGGATAAAAGGGATGCCCCAAAACCCAGAGGACGTAGGTGGTGTCTGTACTGGCTTTAGAGAAACTGGCATCGGGCCTTGCAGGGGAGTCTCTGGGAGGCAGGTGTTGGGTGCCAGCTACTGTAAAAAAAAAATCCAGTGCAAACAGCTGACGAGAAGGTGTGTCACAGGTTGCTCAGAACTTCCGGGATCAAAAGGGTGACTGAGGAATACATGTATGCAGAAAGACGGCAGGCAGGAGGGTGGAGGGATGGATGGAGAGCTCTGTTGGTACAGATAGATAGATAGATAGATAGATAGATAGATGGCAGGAGGGTGGATGGAGAGCTCTGTTGGTACAGACAGACAGATCGATGGATGGATGGCAGGTAGATAATTAGGCATATAGTTAGGCATATAGATACTGCAGATCTATTTGGACGTCTAGATAGTTGGCTGGCAGGTAGCTACTGTATTTTCTGGCGTATAACCCCGAAAAATCTGTGCCAAAGTCGGGGGTCGTCTTATAGGACAGGTACTTAATTGCAGCTTGTTTCCCCTTGCTTCATATGTCCGGCGCATATGGTGGGGGGTGCCGCGGCCGAGTCCCTGCTCTGTGCGGGGAGTATGAAGCAAGGGGAAGCAAGCTGCACACATCTTCCTGTACCTCGAGGAGGAGAACGTGAGCGTGGACTGGCTCTCCACCAGAACCTGCCCATTCGACTTGGAGGGCTGCGCGTCTTCGGGTTGAGTGTGGGTTAATTTTTATTTGGTGTGCATTGGAAGAGAGGTAGTCTTATACGGCAAGTATATTCCAAACTCTATATTTTAACTGGAAAAGTTGGGGGTCGTCTTATATGCCCAGTCGTCTTATACGCCGGAAAATACGGTAGATATAGATAGATTGGCATATAGATAGATCTACTGTATTTGCAAATCTAGATGGATGAATGTCAGATAGATAGATGACAGGCAGGTGGATGGATGGAGAGCTGTATTGGCATACATAGCTCTCTTTGCACAGATAGATACTTAGTTAGGCACATAGATAGGTCTATTTGTACATCTAGATAAGGGATTCTCAACCTGCGGCCCACTAGCCAGATGTGGCCCACAACACCATTTCACCTTCACCACACCAGGAAGTGCCATTGGGTGGAAGAAGGGCAAAATGGCTGTCAGGCCCCCGAAGCTGACTGAAGGAGCATGACCCGGCCCCAGGCTTTAAAAGGTTGAGAACTCCTGATCTACATGGTAGGTAGGTAAGTAGGTAGATCTATCTGCACATCTAGATGGATGGATGCCAGATAGATAGATAAATGGCAGTTGGATGTATGGATGGATAGCTCTATTTGCAAAAATAGGTAGACAGAAAGACAAGAAAGCCATTCTTGCCCAATGCAGGACGTTATAATATTTTGGTCCTTCCGAGAGAAGCAAGATGTACTAATGGTTATAGCTTATCTTTCAAAACAAAGTACACACATCCTACGTTCAAGCTTTATGATATTTGTTTGGTTTTAAGGTGCTACAAGGACTATATTTGAGTTAAATGGAAACACTACTTATTTGTCAAATGTACATATTCCTCTTCTAAAAAGAGGAGGTTAGATAAAAACAGTGGCATTTAGGTTGGAGCCGTTCCTTACTTTATGTATGTGTGTTTGTTTTTTAGAAGAGCTAATATTTTTAACCGGCTCAATCAGTGTTACATGTAGGAGGTACTTAAGAGTTAAAACAATATGTCTTTTTACATTTTCTTTTATCTTATGCTTACTAATGTTAAGCGTCTGACAAGAATTATTAACCACTTGCTTTTCAAATAAAGATTCCAACCACTTTGGGGTGACTAGTCTGGAAGGGTTTGTACAGGTAACTGTTCAGAAATCTGTTGCATTCCATCCAATTAGCCTGGTTGACATCCACAAAAAAGTATTTACTAGCCTGCTCTATATTAAAAAAATCATCATTTGTGGCTAAAGAAACATTGTAAGGAGCAGATCAGAGAGTAAACAAAGGAAAAGAAAAAAGATTTTAAAAATGTTGTGGCAACTTAAAGACTAACTCCTGTATTTAAGTGTGAGCCTTTGTGGCTCAAGCCCACTTCACCAGACCTATTAAAAGCAGGTTTGCTTGCCATGGTCACCCAGTGGCATTGTGTACTGCCAACACATAAGGAGATATTTACTAGTTGGGATCTCCTTGTCACTTAATTTCAGGTTCCTCAAAAGAGATCAGAAAATACTAAAATATTTATTTTACCCACAGGCCTTCTGCTTCCTGGTGAATGGTGCCCAGTAGCATTGGCGATACTCCCTGGTTGCCCATTGCTGAAGATCCTGGCTGCCTCTGTCCACAGTTTGTTACACTGGATTAATTTGGCCTAGCCTTGGAAAGGGGACCCATGTACACCCCAGGCGGATCAGGGTTGCCTGGAGGGCGGAGGCGCAGAGGTCAGGATGGGAATGCCTTGCCCAAACAGCCGGAAAGAAGCCTGGCTTCTGCCCTGCCAGGTGCCCTCTCCATAACCGCCCTTTGTACTGCATTGGCAGAGCCTGCCTGGCTACGGATTCATGGGGGCACCTGTTTGCGACAAGAACTGGGAGTTGCCGATGTGCTTGGATACATAGATCCTGATTTACTTAAAGGTGAGAATGAAATGTGTGTGTTTTCAGAGAAAAATCTAGCCTGGCCAGTTGACATAGCAGCCATGCAGTGTTACCTTACAATGTTTACTTGCCAGATGGTTCTGTTGAGATCATTGGAACATACTTCCATTTAACTGATTGTAATTGTGCAAATTTAGTCTTTGGGACAGATTGGTGTAAAGATAACTTCTGTGTAGGTGAGTGATTTTTGCCACTGCCTAGTGCTGAACTGCCGGTCCTACGGAGGATGTAAAATGAAGTAATTTCTTGTTCACTCGTAAACTTGCTTCTATCTTGTTGTTCTCTGTTGTACTCTTTCCAGGTCAAGTCATGTAGTCACCATACAAAAACCAGCCAAACTTTTTTAGTGCGAGGGTGGGGTCAGATCATACTGTAAATCCATGAGCCAGCTAACATTTTAAAGATACGGAGTTAATCTTCAGCCAGACGGTTGGATGGTTGCCCAAAAGCTTTCCCCCAGTTCACCTCATTGCTTTAAACTAGTATTGCTGTTCAGGACTATAGAAAGTCCCACCAACTATTTAGCATCACTGATTCTCTACCATTTTTGAAGTGAGTGTTGTTCTCAGCTTTCCTTGTTGTCCACTTCAGCTGGAAATCTGAAAATAACTTTTTAATGTCATTTTTTCCTTTTCTTTCCCCCTGAACTCAACTTTCCTGTGATCCTGTGCTTTAGACTAGTATTACGACAGCTGCGGGTCATTTACGGCAGCATTTTGCGCATATGCGGGTACATTTTACTTCCATTTCCTGGGTCAGCGAGGGCGGCATGGGCCAAATGATTTGGCACTGTGGGCCAGATCCAGCCCGCAGGCAATAGGTTGGGAACCCCTGTTCTATAACAACAATTTTTCTCCTTCGTTGCACCTGCTTTCCTCCTTAACCTTTTCCATCTCCATCTCATAAACTCACAACATTTGGACTGTTACCTGATTAGGTCAGGACCCCACTGTGGTGCGGAAGGCAAACAAGGCCACTGCAACTATATTCTCAGGACAGCCTTCATGGCTGATCGCCATGAAGATAGCCAGTGTTCGGAATTTGATACTGCACAAGAAGAAAACGACTTGATTTAAGATACATAAATGCTTAGGGACAGTAATGACATTTGTGAAAGCTAATTTTGGCTTCTCCTTCCTCCCCTTCCAGACTTCTGCATGAATCCACAAACAGTGTTGTTGCTTCGGGTGATTGCGGCTTTCTGTTTCTTGGGGATCATCTGCAGCCTCTCGGCCTTCCTCTTGGACGTTTTTGGACCCAAGCACCCTGCGCTGAAGATCACAAGACGTTATGCCTTTGCCCACATCCTTACAGGTAAGTTGAACGCAGCTGAGCCCCTGTTGAGTTTGTTGTGTCTGACCACTTGGAAATCATGTTAAATCTTTTCCAAACCTTTGAAAAGTCCTGAGAATTGGGTCGACATAAGTTTTGTAAGGCAACCTTGGTTCTGGATTAACCAAACTCATGTGATGGTTAAAGTGTGTTTCAGGCCAATGTTACTACAATACCCCTTCTTCTTTTCAGTACTCCCTTGGTCTTTAATCCTAATCTTAACAAAGCTCATTGGCACATGTCCTCCATTATCCTTGCCTAGGTTTAAATGCAGCTTGTTGGTTTCTCAAAGTAGAGGTCTATATTTCAGCTGTGTAGGTTTGTGTACATTGAAGGCACCGTAGAGCTAGTAATTGTCCGTCCAGCAGCAACAGGAGAACAGCTTGCTTTGCCTTCCCTTTGAACAAGAGCAGGTGGGGTGTTTGGGCCTTGACATGACCACTTGCCATAGTACAATTCCAAATGCTGATATGCATGCAGAGAACAGAGTAATGCATATGCTTTACATGGCATTAACTAATGTAGTAGCTTTGTTGTATTCTTATATCATGTCTCACTGGCCATTATTATATTCAGCTTCATAGCTATCCAGGCAGCAAAAGAGTGTATGCTTAAAAGAAGGCTTAGAATCAATTAATGACACGTCTCATGACGCTTATTTCTAAGAATGGTGACTATATTCCCCCTCTCTGTTCCACATATTTCTTTATATTGGTTCTTACCCTTTAACCCTAGCTATATTAAGAGTTGCAGTGACTTAGTGGTTAAGACACTGATCTTGAAAACAGGAAGGTTAGCAGTTCAAGACTTGAGTCCTGAGCAACAGATTGAGTATCTGTTATGTGTCCCAGCTCCTGCCAACCTAGCAGTTCGAAAGCAAGAAATTGCAAGTAGACAAACAGGGACCACTTTGGTTGGAAAGATAACAGTGTTCTGTGCACTCCGGTGTCCAGTCATGGCTACCACATGACCACAGAAAGGTTTGTAGACAGACCACGGAAAGGTTTGTAGACGGCGCTGGCTCTTTGACTGTCTACTAAGATGAGCACCGACACCTAGAGTCAGACATGACTGGCTTTTGAGCAAGAGAGGCCTTGGCATTTAACCCTAGCTGTATTCTGGACTTCAACTCCCATAAATTTCAGCCAATATGGCCAGCGGTCATGAATCCTGGCAATTAAAATCCAAACCATTTGGCACTCCAAAGGCCAAGAACTCCTGCCCTGTACTAGAAAGAAAAAGAAGCAGTTAGAGCAATGGTGGCGAACCTTGGTACTCCAGGTGTTCTTGGACTTCAATTCCCAGAAGCCCAAGTCCCTGCCTACAAACCTTTCCACACGCAGTACTGTACTGTACGCGCAGCAAACCCATCCGTGTGGATTCAGAGGGACTTGGGCTTCTGGGAACTGAAGTCTAAGAACACCTGGAGTGCCAAGATTCACCATCATGGAGTTAGAAGTAAGAGGTGGCTTCCCAGCATCTGTTCAGAAAGCATGACTCATGGTGTCTAGATGCCCATGTCTTGCGTTGACCTTGGCTAATGCCCGATGCATCCTCTCCTTTTGTTCCTTCTGCCCTCAGTGTTGCAGTGTGCCACCGTGATTGGGTTCTGTTACTGGGCCTCCGAGCTGATCCTGGCCCAACAGCAGCAGCATAAGAAGTACCATGGCTCGCAAGTGTACGTCACATTCGCCGTCAGCTTTTACCTGGTGGCTGGCGCGGGCGGGGCCTCGATCCTGGCCACGGCAGCCAATCTGCTGCGCCACTACCCCACTGAAGAAGAAGAGCAGGCCTTGGAGCTCCTCTCGGAGATGGAGGAGAACGAACCTTACCCGGCAGCCTACGAGGTGATCAACCAGTTCCAGCCGCCTCCGGCATACACCCCCTAACACTTGACACCCCCTCCCCCGGAAGACCTCATCAAGGGTAGGCGGGATTTGGCAGGCTCTTCTGTAGGACCGAACTGCACACGGTGGTTTGGGAACGCCTTCCCTTGTCCTGGGGCTCACTCACCGGGGGCTATTTTTTATTAATACGCCCCGGGTGATTAAGTTTTAGGAACTCCTTGCTAGAGAGAGAACTCATGTTGAAGAGTTGCTCAAGCCGGAGGTTTGCTTGTGCAGTGAAACCACCCATCCCAACTGCCCTGGGTTTCGAAAGCAGTGGCTTGGGTAATCTTTGTTTTCCCGGTACCTTGAATTCCAGGCCACGAACAGCTGAAAACGATCCATGACCCAGCACCAGCTTTGCACTTTTCTGTGGGCACACACTCACCCTGGGTAGTCTAGAGACTGGGGCTTACCTGGACGTGCCCCTGAGCAGAGGAGCAGGAGGACGCAGGTGCTCAAGGAGGACGTCTTGCCTCGCGTGTGAAAGCATGTATACATACATACTCACTCGCTCACCTTCTCTCACTCACGTTCACCAGTCTAGTGCTGTTCTGCCCCCCAAGAGGGGCTGCCTTTTTAGTGGTGGTGGTGGTGGGAATGTGTGACTCTTTCATTGGTTGGTCTTCCTACCTGGGGCAAATGTGCTCTACTCCCGAGCACATCTGAAGGTGAGATTTCTTCTCTATGCACTGTTTTGTGGGGAGGCAGTTCATTTCAGTTGATCTACGTGCTGTCTCAATGGCATGCTAAGCTTGCTGCCCCCACCCCCTACCCCCAGCCATGCATTCTGCCTCATTGCTACTTAACAGAAGCGTTTTGCACTTTATTTGCTGTTCCCAGGACACACACCTCCCTCCGCCTGACCTTTAGGGGTGGGATGATAACCAAACACACATTTGCAGAACCAGCTGAAGGACCTGGTCACTACTGAGTTTTCACTTGGGTTTCCTTTTATGGTTAAAAAGGAATGGATCCTTTAGAAAGGCTGTCATTCCAATTGGGGCTAATGCATGCGGTGTCCCTGCACCTCTGCACATGACCCAGTTCTTAATGAAATGCACTGGAATGTCATCAGTGATCATCCCTGTTAAGAGGGTATGTAACGTCTTTGGTTCCAAACTAGATTTTAATTATTTTATATATGTTTTAATTTAACTCTCTTCTACTTACCGTTGGTCATTAGTCTTGCTCTAGTCTCAAAAGTTAATTCTTCTGACTGAAGGCAATGGTCCTGTTACCTTACTCAGCCCAAGCCATGGTTTGTTGGTTTGGCTAGGAATTCCCTCATAATCGGCCAAATGCATCTCTGGTTTTCTCCTGCCTTTCCTGTCAGTTTCTGTTTTAGGCTGAGCAGCTAGAGTAGTGATGGTGAACCTTTTAGAGACTTGAGTGCCCAAACAGAGGGGCGGGGCAGACTCTTTGCTGCGGGAGGAAGGAAGCGCCCCCATTGGGCTGCTGGGCAGACGGGCAGGGTGAACTCTGTGCTGGGGTGAGGGATGAAGCTCTCCCATTGGGCTGCTGGGCAGAGGGGCGGGGTGAACTCTGTGCTTGGGGGAGGGAGGAAGCGCTCCCATTGGGCTGCTGGGCAGAGCGAATTCTGCTGGGGAAGGGAGGAAGTGCTCCCATTGGGCTGCTGGGCAGAGGGGCTGGTCAAACTGCTAGGGGGAGGGAGGAAGCGCTCCCATTGAGCTGCTGGGCAAAGGGGTGGGGCGAAATCTGTGCTGGGGTGACAGCGTGCATGCCAACAGAGAGAGCTCTGAGTGCCTCCTCTGGCACGCGTGCCATAGGTTTGCCACCACTGAGCTCGAGAGACTAGCCATGGATAAACCATGCTTTAAAATAGGAGCTTAACAACAAATAAGCCTTGTCATTTTATCCTTGCATGGCAAGGTAAACTATGCTTGTTTGCTTACAGAATTGTCTTCAGAAACAGCAACAAGCCACAATTGAACACTATAGCTCAGCCTACCATCATTACATGTGAATCATGCCCATGTTTCAGGTTAAAGAAGAGTTTGTCTTGGTAGCGACAGATGAAGTTGAAAGAGAATCTCTGTACAAGAAAGCAGATTTCCCCCTCCCTTTCATATTCTAGTTCATTACAGATAAAGCTGCTTTGAACAAGCTAGCAATTTTATCTGCTCACTGGGCATTTTTTTGTGGGGTGGGTGGGAGGTGTTTGTGTGTGAACTGCCGGGCAGAGTTTATGTGGGATGAAAAGTAAAAGAGAGATCCCTTTATACATTTTTTTAAAAAGAAGATTGGCCTTTTCTGGAACTAAAAATCAAAATTTTAAGCATTGCCAAGGTGATTTTGCTGTTCATACAGAGAAACAAGATGAAGAAATGAAAACTGCTAGATGTTAGGAAGGGTATTTGCTAGTCTGTTAATGAGGAAGCTATAGTGTGATCTTCTTTTTAAAAAAGTTATATTTGAGACATGCCAAATTTTAATCTGTCCTCTCCACACTTGTCTCAGGTCATGCCTTGGGAATTATGTACAGCATAGCCTCCTGTTAAGATTGCCAGGCTACAGATAAAAAAAACTCATCGTCTTTCCACTGGTGTGGGTTTGATGAAGCTGATGAGAATCTGGAGAGCCACAAATCCTCCAGCCCCATTTAAAGTGTTAGAGAGTAATTTACCCATTTCCTGAACAAGGCAGAGTTAAAAGACAAAGGTGAAATGTGCGCCAAGTCTAAGAGTAAAAAAAAACACGCCGGTAGGTTTCTTTTGCAGGAGGTGAAACCAATATGCCAGTGGCATAGCCTTATTATCATGTCCTTGCTGTTACTGCTTATCGTGTCACCCTCACCCCTTCCCTCCCTGGAAAGCTTTCCCCACATTAACAAAGCAGACTCCATAACACCTTATGTGTGTATGGTGGGAGCAAAATCCCATCTCTAGCCAATTGCCTATGAGAAAATAACTTGGCTGTAAATAGCGTGCCTAATTTTTGCCATCTCTCTCTAATCTAATCCCTAACCTTTGGGTCTTGAATAGCTCGATGGGACATCAGGGGAAGTGTACCAGGTCACTCTCTAGCAATGCTCTCCTTCACTGGCCTGAAGGAGAGAGAAGTAATGATGACCATATTGCCATGTGCCAAAGGGAGTTTGACCTGCCTCTAGACTGGAGATAGCGCCACTTGGCTTGTTCTCATGGAGGGGACTCAACCGAAATTGGTTCCCACATAATCTGTGTACTTGGTTACTGTGATCATTTTGAGATCTTGAACATTATACATAAAGCACTGTTGATTAAATCCACCTGTTAAAATCCTGGACTTGTTTTTCTACCGAAAAATAAAACAAGGATGTAAATAGTCTCTTTGGTGTTTCGACTGTGGTTTGCAAATGAAATGGTCCCACTTGAGGATTGCTGCGTGCTTCCCCTCAACTAGAAACCAGGAACCAAACATGGCTAATCCTTGTTCATTGTATCTAATCGGCCCCTCCAACAAGCTGTGCTTAAAGTTTGCTTTTGACTCAATCGCACCACTGCAGGTTGTATTGCGAATTATTCCTTCCCTTTTGTCAAGAACTGCCTCTAACCTGTTTTTGTTCAGGCTTAGACTCTTCTATGCAGGGAGGTTGCAGTGGGTATCGGGGGGGGGGGGGGGGGAATGAAAATAATTTCTCATCTTTTTTTATGTACTCCTTTGCCCAAGGAAAGTGTTTTAAAGATTGAAGTCAGAGAACACTCAGTGCACATTAATGCTCAGAGAACTGACTTGAGCTGCGAACAGGTTTGAGTTCGGGGTCGCTTGTACCGCAGACATCGCAAGTAGATAAAGAGGTACTGCTTCGGTGGGAAAAGGTGACAGCGTTCCGTGCGCTCCGGCATGTAGTCATGCCTGTCATGTGACCATGTGAACGTCTGCAGACGCAGACAGCGCTGGCTTTTTGGCTGCAAAGGGAGATGAGGACTGCTCCCTAGAGATGGATACGACTGGCTTTTGAGCAAGGGAGACCATTACCTTGCTGCCCCACAGCGCTTAGTGCACTCTCTGTTAATTAAGTTTACAAGGTAATTAGTGTTTTGGCTAAGACACTGACTGGGAGGTGGTAGGTCACCAGTTCGATTCCTAAGTACTGCAAGACGCAAATAAGCTCCCGTCTTTGTCCCAGCTCCTGCCAACCGAGCAGTCTGAAAGCAAGGAATTGCAAGTAGATCAATAGGGACCACTTCGGTGGGGAAGGTAAACAGCGTTCCGTGCGCTCTGGTGTCCAGTAGTCATGCCTGCCATGACCACGGAAAGAAACGTCTGCAGAAGCAGACAGCAGTGGCTATTGGGCTTAGAAACAGAGATGAGCACTGAACCCTAGAGTCGGATACGACTGGCTTTCGAGCAAGGGAAACCTTGCTGCAGTCAGTGTGTTGTCACGCCTCCCCCCTCAGGCGCCGCTATGGACACCCCCGTCGGGGGTCCTGCTGTCTCCTAGGCGCCCTTGAGTCGGTCACAAGGCGGGTGTGTGGGGGGGGAGAGAGATCCAAGGTTGGCGGAGACGTAGAAGGCGCAACCTAACCCTGTGGGCGGGGCGCGGAGGTGTGTGATTGAAACGCCTTGAGAGAGACTGGCGTCCTTCTGCCCCAACCGGCTGCGGCGATGTGAGCGGGCGTCCAATCGTGAGCGGTATCCGCAGGGCGGAGGGCGGGGCGAAGAGGGCAAGGGGCGGGGCGAGGGAAGGGACGCCGTGTGCGCCTTCATGAGGGCCTTTTTGCCGTGAGGGGGAGAAAGAGGAGAGGATCGCGAGAGGCGGCGGCCCGAAAGCTGAGGCGAACCGCGGTCGGCGTCCAGTCGACGCCCCTCCGGCCCTCAGCCGGGCCTAGACACCCCGGAGGAGGAGCAGCAGCAGCAGGTAAGGAGGGAGCCGGAGGGAGGGAGGGCTCGCTCGGCCAGGTGAGTGACGGGGCCCCGGTTTCGAGAGTAGGCCCAGACCCTTGGACTCCTACGGCGGAGCCCCAAGAGAGAGTCAGCTGAGGAGGGGCTGCAGCAAAAGCAATAGTGGTTAAGAAGAAGACGCTCTGAGCTTGACCACTGGGAAGGTCGGCAGGTCAGCCAGTTCGAGACCTCACCCACCCCACAACAGCACGCTCGCTCGCTCGCTCGCTCCGGTCTTCTGTCCCGCCGTTCCAAAAAGCAAGACATTGCAAGTAGATAAAGAGGTACTGCTTCGGCGGGGAAAGGTGACAGCGTCCCGTGCACTCCGGCGGCATGGAGTCATGCCTGCCACGTGGCCATGCGAACGTCTGCAGACGCAGAAGCGCTCGCTGGCTCTTTGGCTGCAAAGGGAGAGGAGGACTGCTGCCTAGAGATGGATACGACTTGCTTTCCAGCAAGGGAGACCTTTACCTTACTGCCCCATACCGCTTAGTGCACTCTCTGTTAATTAAGTTTACAAGGTAATTAGCGTTTTGGCTAAGACGCTGATTGGGAGGCGGAAGGTCAGCAGTTCGATTCCCAAGTACTGCAGGACGGAAATGAGTTCCCGTCTCTGTCCCAGCTCCTGCCAACCTAGCAGTTCGAAAGCAAGACATTGCAAGTAGATAAATAGGGACCGCTTGGGTGGGAAGGTAAACAGCGTTCTGTGCGCTCCGGTGTCTAATCATGCCTGCCACATGACCACAGAAACGTCTGCACAAGCAGACAGCGCTGGTTGTTTGGCTTTGAAACATGAGCACTGAACCCTAGAGTCGGATACGACTGGCTTTCGAGCAAGGGAAACCTTTACTTTTACCCAATATACTGCGAACATATTTGGGGGTTTATATGTCAACAAGAAACAAAATGCTCACTCATATATTCTTATGCTCTTAATAGGATCTAATCATGTCTAAACAGGTGTTGCAACAAGGCCACAGTCCAGTGCCTCCTATCTAAACCAGGGGCTCGCAACCTGCAGCCTGGCCCGCCGCGCCATTTCATGTGGCCTGCCACCCACACCACCACTACTGCTGGAAGTGGCAAAAACAGCTGAAAATGTGATGTACATGTACCTGTGGCTGTCGTAAATGCATAGCCACTGGCGTGTTTTATAGCAGTATTCACCATGGAGGCGTGGGGACCTTGTGTCTGGCCTGCTCATCTGTCTGAGGGGACACGGTCTGGGCCACAGTGCAAAAACGTTGAGAGCCCTGGTCTAAGCTCTCCTCTGCTTGTGCACCTTAAATATCTGTGTGCATTCAGGACAATATTGAAGGGACGATTGGGAGATACATTTATCTAGTTCTCATTTTGATAGGAACATTACGCTTCCTAGATGAATATCCAAACCTGAACATTGTCATGCTGCCCTGTTTGAGCATTTTAGAATTTGTTGATTCGTTGTTCACATAAGAATGTATGTTTTAATTCTGTTGTGAGCCGCCCTGAGTCGGGTTCGCCTGAATTATAAATATAAATTATAAATGAAAAATAAGAATATGTACAAAACAGGAAACATCTGAAAAGGCATTAGATAAAGGAAGTGCAGGTATTTGGAGAAGTGCACTTCAAAGACATATTAATGTTCATGATGTGGAAGAAAGGCAAAACAGAATTGCCACTCAGAAGGCTGGCAGATCGGACACCAAAAGCACTTTTAGCCAAAGATGAACCTACCGGAACATTAGCTGTTACAGTCTAATTTGCACCTCTTTATAAATGGTTCTTCATCAAAGCTATTGCTGGTTAGTGGTGCAGAGTAATTTGGAAATACTGAAAAGCAATTGGGTTGCAAATAGGGATTGCTTGACAGGATGCGATTTATTTCTTTGGGCAAATTAGTTCTTCAGATGCGCTTGCACATTCTCCAGTCTTTATTGCCCTTGTCCTTTTCTGTAATCCTTGAATTGTCTGCTCCTGACGTGTTGGTTATGACTGGGTTCATTTTTTAGCCTGCATTTGCGTGTGCTCGTGTTTTGTGTCCGACTATTGACTGAAAGAAGATTGTGAACAGTATAGATATAACTAAGGTCACAAATTCACATTGTAGGCTGCACATCTATTCCTGTACTATTAAGATGCCTACCTGCAATTTTGTCCCAAATGAGGCTACAGGTGTATTCTTCTTTGTGAAACAGAATAAATTAGAAGTTCTAACCGAAATAGACCTTTAGTTCCTTGTAGACTCTTATGCAAAAATATAGCAGGATAAATGAATTTACAAACATTGATGTACAGTGATAGACAAACAGTTAAGAGGAGAGCAAGTTTGTATTGAGTTTCTTAAGAAGTGAGTTATAGGAAGCTCAAGAAGGTCTAACTGTTGGCTTTCTGAAAGCGTATTTTTTTCCATATGATTAATTTCCTGCTTGTCCTCTTTTTTTGGCTAGGCGTCCACTGGTTGTCTTGGCAGGAATGTTCCACCCACTCCAATGGAGGCCTCCCTCCAGCATTTATTCCTACTACGCTAATGCAGCCCATTATATCGGCTTCAAAGGGAAACTGGGCTTGTGGCGAGGTGAGAAATCCTTGAAGGATAAGTACCAGTGGCTGCTCATCTGGCTACAGAAGGGCACAGAGCAATGCCCCAAGAAGAAGCGCCTCCTCTCTCTCCTGGCCAACCAGTGCGGTTATGTGACCAGCCAACGGGTTCAGCGGGCCCAGCAGATTGGACAACTCTACAACAACATCTACTCCGAGAGGACTCGCCAGAGCCTCTTCCGCTCCTTGTGGCGCAGGTTCCAGGGGCGTCACTCAAATGTGGGCAGACTGATGGCCGCCCTGACAGGTGTGTTCCTCTGGGAAGAAGAGCGGATCAGAGAGGAAGAATTGAGAAGGTCGGTCTTTTTCTGAGAGTCTTGGGAAAGAAGGATAGCACAATGTGCCTGGTTTGCTGCTATGTTGAGTTTTGCTGCTTATACATATGCCATTTCTGCCCTCATGTTGCAGTTTCTCAAGAGGCTGTTTGAAAGCTCTGACTTTTTTTCTTGAGGCTTTTAGCTCTTGTTATGAAAAGTCATCCTTTCTCCCAAGTCCCATTCATCTCAGTAGATTTGCAGGGAAAGATATTCTTATCTGCTTGCCTTAAGGCTCCTATTGGGACATGGTTGGCTGTTGTTCTTGCTAAGCCACACAGAAAGCTACCCTACCTAGTTACTACATCACAACTTGGCAGGGCCTGTTTGGACATCTTGCTGAACCTGCATTTTGTTTGTCAGAATTGTTATTACTCGGGCTCCGCTATCTAGGTAGAAGAAGGATAGGTGGGATGATCAAAATGCATGGGATCTTTGTGGTTTTACAGGTTTTAAACCTGGAGGATTTCCAGTGGCAGGACAAGAATCCTCTCTGTTTCCAAAGTAGCGTTTTTGTTAGTCTGCTGCAGGAATAATCTGACCCCAAAGAAAAAGGAGATTCCTGTGATATATTAAAGACTGACCGGTTTATTATATTATGAACTTGTGTCAGCTATATTCCACTCGGTGTTTTCTGAACTGGGAGGTGATGGATTTGTGCGTGTAAGCAGTCATCCCTTAATGAGAAGTATAGTTGTTATCATTGTCTTGTGTGTTATGTAGACCTGACCTACATGAATTCCTAACCTGTGACTCCCAAGCTGAATGCAACCTACTGGCCTTGTATTGCGTCCGGTGGAGCTCACCAAACTATACTCATTCAGTTCTGTGTTAAGGGCTGAAGAAAAAATTAGATTTAGAGGGCTTCTCTGTGTGGCTGCTCAGAGTCATAAACAGTGCATGCTTTCTTTTCTGAACCACTAAACCACTTTGTCTCCATGCATGCAGTGGTAGCAAGTACAAACCCCCCCTTTTGTCTTTATTTGGCAATAGATAACGAAAACAAATGCACACAATTGTATTTTGGAGACTTGTACTGCCCGGTGTCAAGTTCCAGGGTATCTGAAGTTAGTAAAGTATGTTGTGATAAAAAGAGCAGACTTAAGTCTGCTTTCCTAGATTGGGGTTCAGGGGGGAAAACAAACCTAAGGCCTTTAAAAACTGCAGTAGTTTATGTTGGGCAAAAAAGCACCTCAGAGAGAAAATGGGGGATAGATTTTGTCTCGGTGATCTTTTCACAGGAAGAAAAAAACTTAAAATAAGCTGTTGACATTCAATTGCATGTGGCATCAAAAGGGCTTGCCTTAAAATAAATTTTGTGTCAGGAATTACTCTGGGTTGAAAGGATTTTTGCTAGAGGGGACGCCCGAATGAGTCTCCCTTCGTGTCCCCAAGATCCATCGTGCAGCACTCGGGTATCGAACCCTGACCTTCCAGTCTTCAAACTCAGCATCTTAACCACTAAGCCACCGCAGTTCTGCAGGGCATGGCTTTAAAAGGACTAATAAACAAACAACCCCTTTGATTCCTGTATTGCTGCAATTAGTAGCAAACAGCAAAGTGGTGGCTGGTCATAAGCCAAAGCCATGCATTTCCCTACATCAGGTTCGTTGAAGTTGCAATGAGAAGTGCTTTCGGAGTGTTTTATGTCAACTAATAATAGCAGCATCAGCTGCTGACCTGTATTATCTTAGCAACAGAACTCTCTTGAGTCATGCACCTGTCATGAGTTCCTGCCTGACCCAAATGTCTGAAGGGGAGGGAAGTCCACGCATCTCTAAGCATGGAAAAATATCTCAGAAGCCACCTGGAAGATGAGCATTTGAAAACATAAGGACTCCCAAGTGTGTTTCTGCATCATCAGCTGAATGGAGAGAAGCAGGTTATTTACAGGGAAACAGCAATCGAGCAGGAAGCTCAAGTTTTTCTGTCTTCCCCTCCAGCAATCCTAAGCTAAGTTTGTATGTAGAAGGGGAGGAGAGAGTGTTCTGTGCTTGTGTCTTTATCTGCTACCCTTCCAGTGAAGGGTTTGGCAGAGTCTTCTTCTTTCGTGCCCAGATCAAACCCTGGACTGCCACAAAACGAAGCCACTTTCTTGGCTTTGCCATTGACCAAACGTAAGTCCTCATTGGTGCACGTTTCTGGCAGTAATTGGCAGACCAGTAAATGAGCCGGAATCTCTCCACATTCACACAGTATGTTGTCCACCACCAGCCCCCATCGGAGCCTGTTGGTCTCACATTGAGAGACTCCAACCCCCAGCCTATTTAGGTGCCTCCGAGTGACATAAAGGAGGTTGAGATCCTTAGCCATATCCTTCTTTAATTTCATTCCTGGCCCAGTGAGCTCCTTCCTCCTTCCTCCATCCTCTAATTTGGTTTTGCTCTTGCGTACAGGCTTTACATTCTTAGGATCCAAGATCCTTGCAGATGGCGACTGCAGCCATGAAATAAAAAGGCAACTAATTCTTGGGAAGCAAGAATTGGGCAACATAGTTAAAAGTAGAGACATCACCTTGTAAGCGAAAGTCCGCATAGTCACAGCCAATGGTATTTCCGGTAGTAATGTATGGTTGTGAGAGCTGGACCATAAGGAAGGCTGAGCGCAGAACAATAGACGCCTTTGAGATGTGGTGTTGGAGGAGAGTTTTGAAGAGTCCCCTGGACAGCGAGGAGAACAAACAGATCGATCATAAAAGAAATCAGCCCCGATTGCTCCCTGGAAGGTCAGATATTGAAGATGAGTCTAAAGTACTTTGTACAACAAATGAGAAGAGAGGATTCACTTGAGAAAGCCTTGATGCTGGGAAAGGTTGAGGGCAAAAGAAGAAGGGGCAGCAGAGAATGAGATGGTTAGATGGTATTGTTGATGCAATGGGCACAAAACTGGGCGGGTTGAGGAGGATAGGGGCGCCTGGCGTGCGGTGGTCCATGGGGATGCAAAGGGTCGGACTCAACTATGCAAATGAACAACAAGAAACCCTCAAGAGTGTTTGTTCTCGCCACAAAGCTCTTCCTGGATCTGATCCGGGGGACTTGAGACTTATATCCATTCAGAGGATGTCGAGGGTCATTCTCTTGTTTAGTACTCTCGACGCCCGCTGCTACTTCTCTCCTTATCTTGGATGGAGCGATACCAACAAGAGAGTTTTTTCCTCAACTAACGTAGGTTTGAGGCATCCTGTCACTCTATGCATGGCTTCATTTTCAGCGATGTCATCTTGTTTTTCCAAGCGTGGATGTGCTCCATACTGGAGCAGCTTATTCTGTTGAGGATACGCTCGGGACTGCTAGAATTGAAAGATATTAAGAACTGTCCAATTTTTAAAAAAGAAAATACTTGAGGGTCTGGAGGAAAAAGGAATAAGAAAGTTAAAGGACTGGATGGGAGAAAATAAGAATAAAGTGGAGCAGCATATTCCGCCACAGAGATGCTCAGGGCCAAAAGTGATGTATGCAGCACGGAGGGTTGAGTTTCCCATGTATAGTTTGTGAGTTTCCCTGTTGACGTTGCTCCTTGTCGTAACTTTGGCTTTGGTCTTCATCCCAACACAGTGGCAGCGAGTGACTGGTTTCATTCTCTCCCCCTTCAAGGTCCGCGGATGAAATGAGCCACATGGAAGAACTCTCCCTGGTCTTCCAGGACAGCAGGAGGGAGTGCCCATCACAGGAGCCACAGTCTGGCCAGGAGCTTGTGGCGGATCCCAAGGAGCAGAGCTGGGAAATTGTGATGGAGAAAAAACACTTCAAGCTCTGGAGGCGTCCCATCACGGGGACTCAGCTTTACCAGTACCGAGGTAATCATCTGCAGGGGCAGGTCCAGATTTGGCATCTGCAGGGTCGGCAGCTACAGCCCCCCCCCCCCCTCTTGAGACCACACCAGCCCTGAATGTAGGTATAAAAAGGCAGCCATCAGATGTAGTCTAGGTCCTTGATGGTGAACCTTGGAACTCCAGATGTTCTTGGACTTCAATTCCCAGAAGCCCAAGCACCCTCTGAATCCACATGAATGGATTTACTGTGATTCATCCGGCCCACGCTGCCCTTGTCGCTCCCGGAAGCGGAAGTTAAATGCGACCGTACGGTTAAGGCTCTTCGAGATTAACCCTTTTTCCGTACAGGCGTGTTTTGCTTCTGGGAGCGACAAGGGCAGCTAAGCTTCCACTGTCCCTAGATGTAGTCTAGGAGGTCTGTTTTCCCTGGATTTTCTCATAGAGCTGACATGGATGATATACATATTAGCTGACTGGCAAGTGTTGATTTCATGACTCTATTTTCTTCTCTGAGTGCCATAACTGATTCCAAATATTGGCTGTCCTCATGGCGATCAGCCATGAAAATGAGTCCATTTTCTGCTCATCTTAATTCTTGTATCTGGTAGATCTAGCCATGTGCCCTCCCTGTTGTATACTATCTCTATCTTTTTCACATTTAAGCTCTGTTTGCTGTTTTTATATTCTGCAAGTCTGGTCAGGTTATCCTGCTATGGTCATAGAGCAGACCATACTGCCAGCGACTCAGTGCCGAGCATCAGACAATGGTTAACTAACCTGACAACCCTGAGGACTAGCGGCCTTGGCGAAGTCCACAGGGAAGGGTGATGGTCCCCAAGTGGATCCATCTTGATGGAGGGCAGCAGCTTCATCCATCCTGGCCTGGGGATGATGATGATGACTTTGCGTGCCAAAAGGGCTCAGGACCAGAAAGTGATTCATGTAACTGGATCGGTGGTACGGGTGTCCCGCTTTGATGCATAAGGCAGATGAAAGGCCATGGCATTATATTCTCAGGACGGTCTTCATGGCTGATCGCCAATATTCGGAATCGGATGTGGTATAAAAAGAAGATATTCGGCTTCGGATATGTTTATGTATAGGCCTAAATATAGATGTCACTTCTGGCTAGAGTAGACCCACTGAATCAATGGAAGTTTGGTGAGTCACCCACTTTAGGTCCTGCCAGTTTGAGAAGGCCTCTCCCTTTGGGACTAACACCTGAATTTGGGCCACTTTCCCAAATCACATTTAACCTGTCTTTTTTAAAATCACACATCTGTCATCATTTTCTTTCTCTCTCTCTCTTTGGTAGTATTTGGGACATACACAGATGTGACCCCTAGGCAGTTTTTCAATGTGCAGGTAAGTGTTACCTCATCTCTTCTTTGTGTCTAATTGAGAAATGGGAGGCTCCTAATTTGCTTTATCTTTTGGAGGCTGTGAATTGTTAAGTAGCTGTTTGTTGCTTTGCAAGTGTACTAAAGTGACCCAAGGAGGTGAATTTCAGAGGAAACTGGAAGCTATCAGGCTTCCATCTTACCCTCTCTGTGATGTGCTAGAACAGTGGAGGTGAACCCATGGCACGCGTGCCAGAGTTTGCACTTGGAACTCTCTCTGTGGGAACCTATGCAGTCACCCCAGCACAGAGTTCGTCCCGCCCCTCTATCCAACAGCCCAATGGGAGTGCTCCATCCCTTGTTGCCGTGTTGGCACTTTGCAATAAATAAGTGGGCTTTGGGTTGCAGTTTGGGCACTCGGTCTCTAAAAGGTTCACCATCACTGTGCTAGAACAGTGTTTTTCCTGTTTGCATTTTGGCATGTGCAAATACAGTAAAGCCGCGCATAAAGAGCGCCTCGCTTAGAGACTAACTTGCTTAAAGAGCAGAATTTTCTCTGAATGGTTGCCTCGCTTAACAACTAAAACCAACTAAAAACTCGCTTAACAACTAAATCGGGGGTCACAATCCTCCTGCCAGAAGTCACAATTGGTCACTTACAATGGCGTTTCACTTAAAGAGCAAACTCGCTTAAAGAGCAATCCTGTGGAATGCATTATGCTCTTCAAGTGAGGTAACCCTGTATAGTAAAACCCCAACTTACATATGCCTCATCAAGTTACATTAAATTTGACTTACATAATGATTTTGGCACTAAACCCATGTCCCAATTTACATTACAATTTCCTATGGGTTTGCTTCGAGTTAAGTAAAAAATTCATTTTTCCTATGGGGTTGCTTTGATTTACATAAATATCACTTTCCTATGGGTTTGCTTCGTGTTAATTAAAAAACCGATTTACATAAAAGCCTATGGAACAGACTTTTTACACAAGTAGGGGTTTTACTTGTACTGTATCTTACTTTGGTTTCACCCTGGATAAAGGCTTGTGGGTTTTTATCTTCTAGCTGGATACGGAGTATCGAAAGAAATGGGACTCGCTAGTTATCAAACTAGAAGTGATTGAGAGAGACCAGGACTCTGGATCCGAGGTGGTTCACTGGGTAACGCAATTCCCGGTGAGTGCCTCTTTCTGTTTCACTTCCGCCTTGTGGTGTGGGACGCTCGGCGTCATTGGCTGCAACTCGCATCCGAGAATGCACACACACACCCCACACCCCACCCCAAGCAGGAAAAATGCCATTGGCATGAATTTGTTTAAGGTGGATCCCAGCTTGCCATGAAGTAACCCACACACTAAGATCTCAGTGGCATCTCCTGTGGCACTTATGAAATGAGTCATGCAGGATTCAACACCTGGACTGCTGCAGCCTTGAGGATATGGACAAGGTGTGCCTTCACAGCCAGTCCACCTGGCATAACCTCTTCCGCCTCCATGACCGCTGGGAGTCAGAATAGTGATTCCTCCTCTGCTCATATGATGGTTTCCAGATGCATTTCCTTCACTGAGGGAACCATCACCCCACCTAAAGGGGTTCATCCACCCATAGCCATTGTCCCCTTTAGGGAGTCAGGTTATTTATCACCACCCAACACTCAGCATTGAGTCGCTGGCTGTACAGTCTACTCCATTAGTGTAGCGGGACGTCCACCTAGACTGTTATGTGGGACACTAATAGATGGATTTTCCAGGCTGGAAAATGTGACTGTTCTTCCTTTTCCTTCTCCCCTTTCAGTACCCCATGTACTCTCGGGACTATGTGTATGTTCGACGATACAACGTGGACCAAGAGAAAAACCTGATGGTGCTGGTTTCACGGTAAGTTACCCCTCCCTACCCCGGTGCTAAGTGAAACACACTTAGGACAAACTTTATATAGTTCACTTTACATATTCTTCTTTCTAGTATTTTTCCTTCTAGCACCTACAAGAGCCCTGGTGGCACAGGGGTTAAACTGATATACTGCAGCTGGGAGGTTGTGAGTTCGATCAAGGTTGACTCAGCCTTCCATCCTTCCGAGGTTAAATGAGTACCCAGCATGTTGGGGGCAAAATGCTAATTAACTTGTGAACAGCCCAGAGAGTGCACTAAGCACTATGGTGGCAGTACATAAGTGTGATTGCTTTGCTTTATTTATATATTCAGATTATTTATAAAGTTTGGGGAAAGGGAAGGAGAACTGGAAATGACAATAAGACTAGGGCAATAGAGTTATTTCAAAAGGACAGTTAATTCTATCCTAACTTCAGTTGCATGTTTGAAACACGCTCTGTTTTCAATATGGTTACAGGTTTTTCCACCCAACTTAATTTGAGCTACAAAAGTCATGATTTGTATTAGATGTATAGAGAAAGTTTGGCTCTTTTCCCAAGATGTGTCGCCCTTCAAACGATCTTTCTTTGTCAGAGCTGTCAATCACCCGGGTGTCCCCGAAAACCCTGACTTCGTCCGTGTCCGAACCTACGAATCGCAAATGGTTATCCGCCCTCATACGACGTTTGATGAGGTAAGCTCCCAGCCTTCCTAATGAGCTTGAAATTTGTGTGTTGCTGGGATTGGGGGTCTCTGGAAGAGGCAGCAGCTGTTCAGTTGAAACAGCCAGTCCTATAAATGTACATTATGAATTTATGAATGAACCTCCAATGTGAACCCAGTACTGAATGACTCCCAGATGTTAAGCATATAACATTTTATGGAGCTGCAAAGGTAGATTACAGCTGGGATAACCTCATAGTAAAGGTAAAAGTTTCCCTTGCTCGAAAGCCAGTCGTACCCGACTCTAGGGTTCAGTGTTCATCTCTGTTTATAGCCAAAGAGCCCACGCTGTCTGCGTCTGCCGACATTTCCGTGGACATGTGGCAGGCATGCCTCAACAATGGAGTGCACATATTGCTGTTTACCTTCTCACCGAAGTGGTACCTATTTATCTACTTGCAATTTCTTGCTTTCAAACTGCTAGGTTGGCAGGAGCTGGGACAGATGATAGGAGCTCACTCCGTCGTGCAGTTCTCAGGAATATCTCTCTCTCTCTCTCTCTCTCTCTCTCTCTCTCTCTCTCTCTCTCTCTCTCTCTCTCTCTCTCTCCAAAGTTTGTGGGTCTCCTCCCTAAACTTTTCACTTATAGACTCCACCTGCAGGGATGGGGTTGGAAACTCTCACCCATGACACTGCTTTTATGGTCTTGTGACTCATGTCTTAATGGTTAAGATGCCGAAAGGTCAGCAGGTCACGAGCCAAGTGCTGCGTGACGGAATGAGCTTGCCTGCCACATGACCACGAAAATGCCTGCAGAAGCAGACAATGCTGGTTCTTCGGTTGTAAATGGAGATTAGCATTAAACCCAAGAGTTGGACATGACCAGCTTTCTAGGAAGGGAGCCCTTGACTTTTAGCTTGTTATAGCACATCATGCTTTGAAGAGGTTTAAGTAGCTTTCTGCCTCTCTGTGCCACAGCCAAGAGTCATTTTTGGGCCAACAGAACTTCAGACATTCATATTAATCACCTCTACAGTTGCCGTAACCCTCTCGGGAGAAGTCCTTGTTACATCTGAGCTGCAGGCGGCCCAATTACCTCAATTAGAAGTACCTTAATGCCAAGTGTTGGGTGCCGATAAATAACCTGATTCTCTAAAGGGGCCAACGGCTATGGGTGGATGAGCCCTTTTAGGTGGGCTGATGGTCCCCCTCATTGTGGAAATGCCACTGGAAACCATCCTATTGGGCCCAATGGCAAAATGAGTGGAGGAGAAACCCTGATTCCCAACAGTCATGGAGGCAGAAGAGGTCATGCCAGATGGACTGGCTGTGAAGGCACACCTTGTTCATATCCTCAAGGCTGCAGCAGTCCATCGAATCCTGCATGTCACATTTCATACGTGCCACAGGAGATGCCGCCTAGATCTTAGTGTGTGGGTCACTTCATGGCAAGCTGGGATCCACCTTTAAATTCACGCCAGTGGCATTTTTCCTGCTTCAGGGGGGAAATGCATTCTCAGATACGAGTTGCAGCCTACAGCGTGTCTTTGTGATGTCAGATTTTCTTAAGCACAGTGATACACCCTAGACACTTCCCAACTTCTCATAGCTCCCATCTGCTCTGCTCTGATTATTTGTGAAAGCTGAAACCATATTTCAGCTTAACGTTCAGAAGCCTCCTGGGTTGTGATCCTGCTGCCGTGGCTTTAAAACATCTGGTAGTGGGTTATGAGCGACAAACATCTCTGCCGGAGGCACTGAAGAGCAACTGCTGATCAAAACAGAAAACGCCAGGCGTAGCTGGCACAAGGTAGCCTCCTGATGTTCTGTAGCATCCCTGCAGTTTGAGCATGCTGAGATACAGCTGATGCGCTATTAAGGAAGGAGCAGAAGTTTTCAACGGGCAATCAGCTCTTACAGTGTTTTGGAAATAACCCTGAAATTGTTAAGGTTTACTCTTGGGGGAGCGTCCTTTAAACGCAGCTCAACTAAGTGGATGGTCAAAATGTGGCTTCTGGAATCACTGGGAATACATACAGTCTTCGTCCGCGTCAAGGCCAGACGTAAAACTGCTAAAATGAAGGCATCTTTTGGTGAGTTCATTTTACAGTTAATTTAATTTAATTTTCGTATTGCGTTAGCAACCGTGCTCACATGGACTCAAGGTGGCATACAATACTAAAAAAAACCAACACAGATAAAAAACCCATTAAAATACAAATATACCCCATTAAAACCCATTAAAAAACCCACCCGCACTTACTCGAAAGAGGGAGAATTACTCTGTTAGATTAGTTCCTTTGGCCTAACCTAGCAGGAGAAAGATTAGCCAGCAACACGCCAGGGTACGCTTGGTTGTGGTTCAAAAATACCACAATCTTTGAGGTACCCAGTTACCTCGTAGGATGCCTTAAGCCTTTCAAGACAGGTCAGAATGTGGTAGTTGCAAAATGTGGCTGCTGCATTTAAAAGTATGCATGATGTTGCCAGTTGTGCCTCTTAGAACTGCTTGGATTTTAACTCGGTCTTGAACTATTGGAAGCCTTTTGAAACAAAGGCATTAAGCCTGTCTTCCCCAACCAGAGGCTCTCCTGATTTGCCCGTAGACTAGATATTTTGGAAGGTGGAATTGCAATACACAGAAGGCAGAAGGTAATAATAATAATAATAATAATTATTATTATTATTATTATTATTATTATTATTATTATTATTATTATTATTATTATTATTATTATTATTATTATTATTATTATTATTATTATTTTTTAGTGTCAGAAATTATTCTGGGTTGAAAGGATTTTGTACTGGAGAAACTCCACTCGGGACGCCCGAATGAGGCTCATTTCATGTCCATGAGATCTTTTTCCCCCACCAAAGTGGTCCCTATTTATCTACTTGCAATTTCTTGCTTTCAAAACTGCTAGGTTGGCAGGAGCTGGGATTTTAAGGCAGCAGGTTGGGGGGGGGGGGAGCCTGTCTTAACTGCAGGTAAAGGAAAGGTTGTGTTTGACCTTCTGAACCTCCTTGCGTCTCCAAATGGGCTTCAAGGCTCTTGCTCGGTTAGGCTTCTGTGCTTTATATGCCCTTGGGTGCCACTATAAGTGATTTAGTTCCCCTTTATGTACATTTCATACAGAGCACTGGAATGAAGAAACTGGATATGTCATGGATGAATGTCTCCACTGCTTGGGGACTCCTGGCAGCTGGTTGCTAACATGGTTTCTCTCCCCAGAATGGTTTTGACTACCTGCTAACCTACAGCGACAACCCTCAGACCGTGTTCCCTCGATACTGCGTCAGCTGGATGGTCTCTAGTGGTGAGTCATGGAGCCCCTCAGTTAAAATACAGAAAGGTTTTTTTGTGGAGAAGTTAAAGGAAGGTATGCATGGGTCAGAAGAATTCCCTACCAGCATGAAGAATGGAAGCCAAGCCCTTTGAGATACAGTTCAGGGAAAAGGGGGACTGTTTAGCATGGAGAAGCTAAGAGTGAGTCACATAATGGTAGATATTTTCAGATATCTGAAAGGTCCCTGGAAAGTGAAGGACACTGATCCGTGAGTGTCATTTTCCTCCTCTAGGAAGCAAGAGAGGCCATGTGCCCTTGTGAGATGGCTTCCAGGAAGAAGCACTCATGCCCACAACTAGGTGGGCCTTTGCAGAAGCTGGTCTGCCATCAGCTAAGTACACCTGATGCTACAGTCCTGGGCTTAGGCCTCCCGGCTCCAATTTCTTAATCTCGGATGCGCATGGTTATTGTCTCTCCTTTCTGTCGCAGGCATGCCGGACTTCCTGGACAAGCTGCACACGGCAGCGCTGAAGGCCAAGAACAAGGAGATCGAGGTGAAGGACTACATTTCGTCTCTTACGTCAGCCCAGAGTAGCGGCGGTGGCAGTGGTGGCAGCGAGGGACAGGGCGGCGTTCCCTCCCAGGACCACAAAGGCGAAGGGACTTGCAGGCCGATTCGGATAGACTATGCTTAAAAAGCTCGGCGTTGGCATCTCGAGACTCTTGCCTCCGGGCTGACCAGCAAACGGGAAGAAGATCAAAGAGGGGACTCACCTGTGGGACCTGAATCCAGCCACTCTCCTCCTGTCGCCACACGCCTTCCCCTCCTTCCTGCGCCTGTCTCTCCCCCCCCTCCCCCCGTTCGGAAGAGGAGGGTGGTCTCAGACGTTGGGGGGACCCAGGCTTAACAGTGTTCAAAAGTACTTCTGTATGGCCACTTTTGTGCTTAACGATGTTTATTTCCCTGCGGAGAAACCGCCGTCACTGACCCAGCGGTGTCCCCAAAAAATGCCTTTTGCATTTTGCACATAGGTGGCAAAATAGTGTGTTGAGTGCCAGCAGTCCAAATGAGAGATCTTTGTAGTAGCACACTCATAAGTTGGGCTTGGATATTTCCTGTGTGCCCTGAGTGTGGCTTGAGCCCTTTACCTTCCAATGGGAGTTTCTCTGATGCCCAAGTGCCTTGCTTCCCCATGGCATGGCCGAACGCAGCCTCCCTGGCACGGCTGGTGGCAAGGCCATGGCTAGGCCCAGGGAAGGCTGCTTGGTTCCTGTTTTGAGTCCGCACGAGGCTGGGTCTTTAACCCCTGGTTCTCTGGAGGGGGCGACGTTGAAGCCATACTGCTTGGCCACCTCACAACGCTGGTTGGGTTTATTTGACTCCTTGGTCTCACTGGAAGCATCTACTCATGTGCTGCCTTGGATGTTGTCAAAGGAGGGGAAACCTACCTCAGGTGGTGTCTTTTGCTGGCTTTGGCGGTGATTCATGGTCAGCCTAGCCCCGTGATGGCAAACCTTGGCACTCCAGATGTTCTTGGACTTCAGTTCCCAGAAGCCCAAGCCCCTGTGAATCCACACGAATGGGTTTGCTGCGATTTATCTGGCCTGCGCTGCCCTTGTCGCTCCTGGAAGCGGAAGTAAAACGCGCCCGTATGGGCGCGTTTTACTTCCGCTTCCAGGAGCGACAAGGGCAGCGCAGGCCGGATGAATCGCAGCAAACCCATTCATGTAAGTTTGCTTATAATGGACATTTGTGGTAGTACGTCGGGAGCAGGAACTGGTAGGTAGGCAGGCATGTCCTTTGTGCAATAATGTGGCAGACGAAGGAGCCACTAACGTTATTTCTTGATTTTTTTCAGAAGGTAATCAGGAGGGGTGGAGAGGAAACACTGCATGCGCATGGATCTTTTTCAAGATATTCTAGGTCAGGGGTGCCCAAACGTTTTGAGCTGTGGGATTGTCATGTGGTTCAGGGGGTTGGTGACTACGGCCTGTGGGCCGGATCTTCCCTGACGCCAATTCCTCCGCCCCCTGATGTCCTCGTCGCTTGTGGAAATAAAATGCGCCCGTTTGGTCCTGTTTTACTTTCGCTTCCGGGAGCGATGAGAGCATCGTGGTCCAGATGAATTGGTGTCGGGCCAGATCCGGCCCACGCGCTGTAGTTTGGGCATCCCTGTTGTAGGTTTTAAAAAAACGTTTCCGCCTTGGTTGGGTTTCCTTCCAGGATGAATGTAATAAGGGCAGCCACCCATGGCTGTTCCTTCGCGGTGCAGGGACATTTCGTCCTGCCTGCTGTGGTGCTGCGTTGCCTTTTGACGTATGCGACCTATGCAGAGCAAAGAGCATGGCCAGGCTCTTTGCTTTCTGCGTGGAAGCACTCGTTTGCCGTATTGCGCTGTTAATGCAGCCACGTGGTGGGATGTGAAACCCCTGAAATGTGGCTGCTAGGAGGAGACTCATTGGGCTACTGGGGCAAGTCTTCATCCGATGCAAAACAGCATAAGCAGTGCGTTAAGTCAGACACTGTATCTGAATAACCGTGGGAGACATTTCTGTGCCAGTGGAAAAGACAGATGCTTGTCTTGCCTTCTTCAATGTGCTTTTAAGCATGAGGTGTCTTTTCTGTTTTTTACTTGGGTTCAAGAAGTATGAGATAACTCGGATTCAGTTGAGCAACACAAGCCCGGTTCTAAGACAAGGAGGCACCTTTCCTGAGTCTTAACGGGAGCATAGAGCATTAACTCTATGGGGGTGGGTGGGTGGGGTTTTCTGGGGAACTGCACAAAACCCATGTTTTTGTTCTGCTACCGATGCGGCCTATTGACATAACTGTTGATGGGCTTCATTGCACTCTTATTTTAAACCTAAAGTTTTTACGAGAACTGAAGCTCTAATAAATGTAACGACAGCCCGACAGCCTCCCGAGTCGTTCCTTTGGGGCCGCTTAATCATCCGGCCACAGTAACAGTGGAGCGACAGCTTTCCCTTCTCGTGCACATCTTTTTTTAATGCAGGATTGCGCTATGCACTTGTTCCCTAGAGTAGAGGGTTGTTCCCAAGAAAGGGAATAAACCGGAAGTGGCGCTACTTCTGGTTTAGTAAATTCTCTCCATAACACATGGTATTATCAACATCCAGCTAAGTCAACTGTACTGGGTGGGAGCATTTTCAGATAGATTACGAAGCCGTTGAAAGCCATTGAAGAAAACCATTGGTTGGGCAAGCTGAGAATTTTTGTGCTGATAATTCCTAAACCAGGGGTGCCCAAACTACAGCCCGTTTGCCAGATCCGGCCCCCGACACCAATTCATCCGGCTCATACTGCCCTCGTCACTCCCGGAAGCAGAAGTAAAATGCACCCATATGGCGTGTTTTACTTGCGTTTCCAGGAGTGGTGGCGCAAGCCGGATGAATTAGCATCAGGGGCTGGATCTGGCACACGGGCTGTAGTTTGGGCACCCCTGGTTTAAGCAGAGAAAATCTCAGTTTAATCGTCCTGTTGCAAAACAGATTGCAAGGCCTGTTTTGCTTTTGGTGGGAGGAAGCCCGTGACCGGCCCACAACCCGAGTAAAGGATTCTGGAAGTTGTAATTAAAACATCTGGGGCCCAAAGCTTGATTGCTCTTAATCCAGCTGTGCCTTTAGCCTATAGATGCAGACATGAACTACGCAGCTCTTTATTTAAATCCTTGGGGCTGTGGTGGTGAACCTTGGCACTCCAGATGTTCTTGGACTTAAATTCCCAGAAGCCCCCGTGAATCCACACGAATGGGTTTACTGAGAAATCTGGCCCACGCCGCCCTCGTCGCTCCTGGAAGTGGAAGTAAAGTGTGCCCGTACTGTTAAGGCTCTTCCAAGTTAACCCTCCGTACGGGCGCATTTTACTTCCGCTTCCAGGAGCGGCGAGGGCGGCGTGGGCTGGATGAATCGCAGTAAACCCATTCGTGTGGATTCACAGGGGCTTCTGGAAATTTAAATCCAAGAACATCTGGAGTGCCAAGGTTCGCCATCACGGTCCTAGGGGCTGTGGTGGCTCAGTGGTTAAGAAGCTTGTCTTTCAAGCTGGAAGGTCAGCAAGTCAGCAGTTCGAGGCCCAGGTACTATATGACGGTTTGAGTGCCCATCTCTGCCCCAGCTCCTGCCAATTTAGCAGATTAAAAGCAAGAAATTGCAAGCAGATAAATAGGGACCACTTTGGTAGGGAAAAAAAGAAATATCTTGGGGACCTGAAAGGAGTCTCAATTTGGGCATCCCCTGAGCGGAGTTTCTCTAGCAAAAATCCTTTCAACCCAGAATAATTTCTGACATTATTATTTAAATCCTGCCTTTCCACCAAGGAAAGAGTACAGAGCATGGCTAATGGGTAAAATAGGATTTTAAAAACATGTGTAAAAAGGCATTATTATTTTTTAAAAATGTGTGAAAGTGAAAATACGTAACTGCCGGAGGTTTACTGTGACCGCGTTGATCCCTTGAATAATAACAGATAGGCTGTTGCAATCTTAATGTGTGCCACTAGGTGGTAGTATGCCATTATGCTATAGTCAGTGTTTAATGCTATCACACTGGGTAGCTTTCTGATGGAAATCTATATACCCGTGATGGTGAACCTTGGCACTCCAGAAGCCCAAACACCCTGTGAATCCACTCAAATGGGTTTACCGCAATTCATCCAGCCCACAATGCCCTCGTCGCTCCTGGAAGCGGAAGTAAATCTCGCCTGTACGGAGGAAGGGTTAACCCGGAAGAGCCTTAACCGTACGGGCGCGTTTTACTTCCGCTTCCGGGAGCGACGAAGGCAGCGTGGGCCAGATGAATTGCAGTAAACCCATTTGTGTGGATTCACAGGGTGCTTGGGCTTCTGGGAATTGAAGTCCCAAGAACATCTGGAGTGCCAAGGTTCGCCATCACAGCTATATACTGTACTGTATTGTCTCCCCCAGTTTGGATACATCATTTCCTCTGACTTAGGTTTATGAGGAAGCATAATCGAGGTCATTTTGCAACTCATGAAAGTTAAAAATTGGTGACTCACTTGAGAAAGCCTTGATGCTGGGAAAGGTGAAAGGCAAAAGAAGAAGGGGGCGGCCAAAAATGAGATGGTTAGATGGTATTGTAGGCACAACGGGCACAGCTGAGCGGGTTGAGGAGGATGGTGGAAGACAGAGGTGCATGGGGGGGGGGGGGGATTGGTCCATGGGGTCGCAAAGGGTCGGAATCGACTGTGCGACTGAACAACAACAATCTTTGCATCGTTTAGGGGTCCAGGGATTTGCAGTTGTTAAGGCAATGCAACAAAACAAGACAAAAACATTGTGGTACCTTAAAAACTTCCTTGGATGTAAGAATGAGGCTATATGGCAATGATGTGTAGGGCAAGATCTCTCTCGCTCGAAAGCCAGTCGTATCTGACTCTAGGTTTGGTGCTCATCCCTGTTTATACCCAGTGCTGTCTGCGTCTGCAGACATTGCCGTGGACATGTGGCAGGCACAACTAGACACCAGAGTGCACGGAACGCTGTTTACCTTCCCAGCGAAGTGGTCCCTAATCTACTTGCAGTTTCTTGCTTCTGAACTGCTAGGCTGGCAGGAGCAGGGGCAGACGACGGGCGCTCAATCTGTCATGCAGTACCCGGGTCTCAAACTGCCGACTTGCGGGTTTGCCAGCTAACAACGCCAGCTTCTTAACCACTGAGCCACCAGTATAATAATTTTTGCAGCCTTCTCCTTTCCACCTGCAGATTCATTTTTGAGATATAAAACCCCGGGTGACAACCGCCTCGGTTTACGTTTGCTCTGGTTTACAACATCAAATCCTATGGAAATGCTGTCCCGGTTTACAAATTTTTAATGTATTTGTTTTGGTTTACAACAATCAATTCAGGACATTTTTTTTCCCATTGCATCCCTATGGATGTTTCAGGTGACAATTTTTTCGGGTTGGAACGGACCTCTGTCGTCACCTGGGGTTTTACTATATAGGTTTCAACACCCGTGTGGGTTCAACCCTCAGTTTTCTACTTAAGTTCATAGTCCAAGAAGGGTGTCTTTGGGTGGCCTTTTTGGGAGCATCTACCAATGTGGCGTCGGGGTAGATTGGAAGTGATTCATTGCCAGGCGGAAGTCGCTTCCCCAACGCTGCCGCATAGGGTTCAGACAGATATTCTGTGATGGAAACAGGAAGGCGACACGAGGCGTGGGCTCCTGCCTAGCACTGCAGAGTCAAAAATAATTAGCTTTTCCTCCACTCTGAACGTCTACGCTCTTGCCAAGTCATGTGCACGTGGGTTACGGTGGGCCATTTTGACATAATCAAAAACTCCCAAGTCGTTACATTTTGAGAAAGAACTTGTATTACTCATAACTTTGCAGCAGTCAGATTCATACCCATCAAGCGCGGCTCCAGAAAATACGGGAACTGCTCCGGCCCGGGCGCGCATGTGCAGCAACAACTCCTTTGCGCATGCGTAGAACCCCCTTGTGCATGCGCAGAACCTCCTTGTGCATGCTGCTGCCTCTGATGGGCGCGCATGCGCAGTAACCCCTTTCCCCACCGTTCAGAATACGGGGCAGCAGCGGGAAAGGGGAGGAACAAGCGCTGCATGCGTAGAAGTGACCGCAGAACGTTTCTGCGCAGGTCGCTTCTACGCATGCGTAGAAGGCTTTTACGCATGGGTAGAATGGACCTGCGCAGAAACGTTCTGCGCAGGTCCCGTAATCTCCGGAGCCTCGCTTGACAGATATGCATATGGGTTCTGCATGTGTGTGCAGTAACCCCTTTCCCCGCCGTTTTAAACAGGACGGCACCAGGAAAGGGGAGGAACATGCCAAAATACGGGATTTCCCGGCCAATCCGGGATACTTGACAGGTATGAACTGCTGCTGTGGTAGAATTAGCAACGGGAAAGGGGGTGCGGGAGTTGCTTATGGGGAGACATTCATTCAACTCACATGTGTGTGCAGGGAGATCTATGTCACGATTCTGCAAAAAAATACACAATTTCATTCATGAAATTGCACGGCCTCTTGTGTACATTCAGTAGCTCAAGAGGCCTGTGTTGAGAGACAGGGAACACTGGGTGTAATTAAATGTAATAAGTGAGCTGCTTCGTTAATTAAAAAGTTATGGGCAAACTGTAAAAGCCACCCGGACCTTTCATCAGCAGGCAGCCCTAGTGAATAATCGAGTCAGGAATAAAGGGCGGTGTGGGGTGGGGTGGGGGTAGTTTGTTCCGGTGTTTAACACCACCCCTAATCGTATAAAATAACAGCGCATTGATGTCAGTGAGGCTTGCACAACTTCGTCACATGTACAAATTAGCAGAGGAGTTCTCAACCTTTTAAAGCGGGGGTTGGGGGGCATTGGGTTATGCTCCCTCAGACAGCTTTGGGGGCAGGACAGCCATTTTGCCCTTCTTCCACCACATGGCACTTCTTGGTGTGGTGGAGGCGGTAGTGGGCCCACGTGAAATGGTGCCGTGGGCCGCATCCGGCCCATGGGCCACAGGTTGAGAATCCCTGAATTAGCGTGCTGGGGAAAGTATAGGGCTGTTGCATTTTTGAAGAGGCCACCCCCTTACCCCGACCCCCACCCCAGCATTTTCTTAGTTGGAGGAATTTAACCAGATTCTCTCGGTCTTGGTCTGGAGGACCAGCGCAAGCAATCAGTGGAATCCAGATTTCACTAGGCTTCACCAGCACGCCGCCACCGCCGACGATTAGTATTAGTTTTAGTCCACGTCTAGGTTAGACTTTAAACTGCCGAATTGAAGCCACGTTCTTGGCTTTGTTGTTGGCCAAATGTAAGTCCTCATCGGTGACTGTTTTTGGTAGTAATTGGCAGACCAATAAATGAGCTGGATTATAATAATTTTATTTATTTATTTTTCCAATTTGTATAGCCGCCCAACTCAAAACAACTCTGGGCGGCGCACAACATTAAAAACAGCACAGTAGTCCAACATTAAAACCATACCTGTCAAGTATCCTGGATTGGCCAGGATTTCCCGTATTTTTGCGCTGATTTTCACCATTTCCCACCCGGAGCTGACGCTAGCCCGTAATTTGGCAGCAGGGAAGAAATGAGTTACTATGCATCCCTTCTGCACAGGTCCTTTCTACACGTGCGTAGAAGTGAGCTGTGCGGAACGTTTCTGCGCAGGTCCATTGTACGCATGCGTAGAAGGCTTTTATGCATGCGTAGAACGGACTTGCGCAGAAACGTTCTGCGCAGGTCCCGTAATCTCCGGAGCTGCGCTTGACAGGTATGATTAAAACCCATAAATTAATAATAATAATAATAATAATAATAATAATAATAATAATAATAATAATAGAGGGCACCCCAATGTCTGGAACACACCCTCACCTACAAAAAAAGAGAACTAAAATACTGAAGGAAGATCCTTGTAATTATGAAATAATAATAATAATAAAGGAAGTGCCCTATTGAAGGACGACCCGTGTGACAATTAAAGAAACACCTGCCAAATTGTGCATTAAACGGATTAGAGACAAAAGCTTCAATCTTCTGGGAGTTGCCTTTTCTTAGCCCTTTTCTGAGCAGGTATTAAGCATCGTAGGGGCTGCTGTGGCTCCATGGTTAAGAAGCTCACCTTGTTAGCTGGAAGGCCGGCAAGTCGGCAGTTAGAGACCCGGGTACTGCATGACGGATTGAGCGCCTGTCTCTGTCCCAGCTCTTGGGGACATGAAAGGAGCCTCCTTTGGGCACCCCTTGAGCGGAGTTTCCCCCGCAAAAACCCTTTCAACCCAGAATAATTTCCGAACCGTCATGCTTGAAGGACTCAGAGTTTGGACTTCTGTAGATGGAGCAGAGTCTTTATCCCACCTTTCCCCGAAAGAAGGCACTCCTTTTAAGGCAGCCTCTCCTTAGGGAATCCCAGGGATGGCTAAGAATCTGCTTTAAAAACTACTTCCCTGTTATTTATAGCCTCTGTTACTTTTTTGTTAATGTTTTCACGCCTATCGACCTGCGATGCACATTTCAACGGGCCAGTGCCTTAGCGCTAATCTTCTCTTTCCCAGAATAAGCCAGGCTAAAAATAAACTATGTTGAAAGAGGGGATGAAAACGAAAGTCACGGGGGTAAGATTTTTGTCATGTGGATGGCAGGGAAAAATACTGAGAACGCCCACATGGAACCGAGTACTTTTATAGTAACGAATGCCCCATCTAGGTAAGCCCTGACGTAGAGAGCCTTGCATTAGGTAAAGGTAAGCCAGTCGTATCCGACTCTAGGGTTCAGCGCTCATCTCTGTTTCAAAGCCGAAGAACCAGCCCTGTCAGCGTTTCCGTGGTCTTACTTCTGAGTAAACACACTTGTTTGAGGGCCTTTTTAAAGCCAAGCACAACTCCTTTGATTTACGATACATGGGATGTGCCCTTCCCAATGCCTTCTTAGATGGGCGTCGTGGGAAAATGCGGAGCGGCTCTAGGTGTAAACGCCTGGCGCTGAAAGCAGAAAAAATAAAAGTAGAACCGGTTTAAGGAATAAGAGTAGTAGTGGTAGTAAAGAACTTGAATGCTCATAGGATTGGGAAACCGTGACAAAAGAATAGGTCTTGCCCTGGTGTGTAATTAGAGGTGTGGAGCCAGAGAGAAAACATGCAGGTTGCATTAGGAACCAAGACACGCCAAGGAACCGAAGACGGGTGGCAGAGGGAAAGATGTTCTTGAGATACTCACAAAGTCCTTCAAGGATAGTATGGGACAGTTGATGGGGGAACCTTGGCACTCCAAGTGTTCTTGAACTTTGACTCCAAGCCCAAGTCTCTGAATCCACACGAATGGGTTTACCGTGCGTACACGCCATTTTGGCCATGCCCCTAGTTTTCTGTGCATGCGCGGTTTGTTTGTGCATGCGTAGAACAGTGGTTTTCCAGCGCCTCCAGTGGTTTCCCGGCGCCACCACACCCCTATGGTTTTCTGCGCATGCGTGGTTTGTTTCCGCATGTGTAGAACAGTGGTTTCCCGGTGGCGGCGGGCCCCCATCATCTCCGGGCCCAGGATGGGAGTCCTGATGGTCCCCCCCTCCTGATGTGCCCTGATCACAGGTATAGAGCCAGGGCAATAAGTGTGACAGCTGGTTTTGAGGTTCACAGCCTAGTCCTAAAAATTATCTAAAGACAATACCCAGAAACTCATGTGAGATGTTGGTTCCTCTACATTCAGCATGGGTTAGGAGGCCCCATCTAGAGTGCTGCATCCAGTGCTGGATGCCACACATTAAAAAGGATGGAGACAAACTGGAACAAGTTCAGAAGAGGGCGTCAAGGGTGCCCAAGGGATGGGAAACCAAATCCTGTTAGGAAAAACTGAAGTAACAGCATGTTCAGACTTGAAGGGATTGACGGAGGGATAGGATATCATTCTTCGTGGGGAGGTAAACAGCGTTCCATGCAGTTCGGTGTCTAGGCATGCCTGCCACATGTCCATGGAAACGTCTGCAAACGCAGACAGCACTGGCTCTTTGGCTATAAACAGAGATGAGCACTGAACCCTAGAGTTGGATACAACTGGCTTTCTGACCAAGCGTGACCTTTACCTTTATGTAAATTTCTATTTATTGCAGTAGTGACTTTGGGCTGGTTGAAGATGCTTAATTTCTCTGAAGTAAAGAGGGCAAGCTATGGCAAACCTAGGCAGCATAATAAAAAGTAGAGACATCACCCTGCCAACAAACGTCCGCATAATCAAAGCGATGGTCTTCCCAGCAGTAATGAATGGCTGTGAGAGCTGGACCCTAAGGAAGGCTGAGCGCAGAAGAATAGACGCCTTTGAAGTCTGTGGTGCTGGAGGAGACTTTTATGAGTCCCATGGACTGCGAGAAGATCAAATCAGTCCATCCTGAAGGAAATCAACCCTGAGTGCGCATTGGAAGGACAAATATTGAAGAATGAAGCTCAAGTACTTTGGCCACCAAAGGAGAAGAGAGGACTCACTTGAGAAGGCCTAGATGCTAGGAAAGATTGAAGGCAAAAGGAGAAGAGGGTAGCAGAGGATGAGATGGCTAGATAGCATCATAGACGCGATGGGCGTAGATCTAGGCTGACCCTGGAGGATGGCAGATGACAGAGGAGCCTGGCGTGCGGTGGTCCAAGGGGTCGCAACGGGTCAGACTCAACTCTGCAACTGAACCACAGCAAGGAAGGACATTGAATTCACAGGACGGGTGTCTGAACAATCCCCTCGTCTCTGCCGTAGCCGCATGAAACTGCATTCCGGGGATCTTCCTAGGCACACGGCCCATCTACCGATGCACCTGTCCCAAATTTCTGCCTCTTTGGGCGACCGAGGACCCCTTGCCCACTGTGCAAAGCTGAAAGGAAAAGCCAGGGAAGAGGCACTTCCGCCAGATGCTCTGCCAGGCCAATTTCCACCCCCCCGAATCAGATTCATTTCCCTCCCAGCTGCTACTTGGGCAGGTGCCCAGGGCCGCTTCGGAGGATTTCCTGCTCCCACTCTCTCCGCCGGATGCAGCTGCTGTTTCCCCCGGCCGCACGTGGACGGCGGCTGCCTTGTGCGGAGGCAGGCAGGTGTGGAGTTGCAGATGGGCTCCTCGCTTGGTGCCTATGCAACCTCCGGGACGAGAGAAGTGGACTCCTCTAAGACTCTTTCATTGCCCTCCTGGCGCGCTGGGCATTGCGTCCGCACATAGTCCAACAAAGAAAGGGAAGGAAGGAAAAAGGGGGAGAAAAGGAAAGGATGAAGAAGGGAAGAGAGAGAAACTGCTCATAGGAAGCTTCTTCTTTCGTGTCCGGATCAAACCCTGAGATGCCAAAATGAAGCCACTTTCTTGGCTTTGTTGTTGGCCAAACTTAAGTCCTCATCAGTGCAGGTTTATGGGAGTGCCAGCAATAAACCAACGGATTCTGTATCTCTCCACATTCACACAGAGCATTGTTGTCTGCCAGCCGCCCCCATTTGAGCCTGTTGGTCTTAAATTTAGGGTAGGGATTCTCAACCTGCGTCCCATGGGCCGAATGCGGCTCACGGCAACATTTCATCTGGCCCCCACACTGCCTCCACCATACCAGGAAGTGCTTGTGGTGGAGGAAGAGCAAAATGGCCCCTGAAGCTTCCTGAGGGAGCATGACCTGGCCCCCGGCTTATAAAGGTTGAGAACTCCTGGTAGGGAATCCAACCCTCAGCCTATTCAGATTCCTCCAAGCAGGGCCACCATCAGGGGGGGACCATCATGATTCCCGTCCTGGGCCTAGAGATGACGGGCCCCCGGCAGTGCCGGGAAACCACTGATGTGCGCATGCGCAAACAAACCATGCATGCGCAGAAAACCACAGGGGCGTGGTGCCGCCGGGAAACCACTGATGTGCGCACACGCAAACAAACCATGCATGCGCAGAGAACCACAGGGGCATGGCGGTGCCAGGAAACCACTGATGTGCGCATGCGCAAACAAACCATGCATATGCAGAAAACCACAGGGGCATGGCGGCACCGGGAAACCACTGATGTGTGCATGCACAAACAAACCACGCTTGTGCAAGAAACCAAAGGGGCATGGCCAAAATGTGTGTGTGTGTGTGGGGGGGGGGCGAGTACCGTGCCCGGAAATTTCTGCTGCCAGCCCTGCCTCCAAGTGATGTAAGGGAGGTTGGGTTCCTCAGCTACATCCTCCTTTCATGTTGTTCCTTGTCCAGTGAGCTCCTTGCTCCATCTTCTAATTGGGTTTTCCTCTTGCGTACCCTCAAGAATGTTTGTTCCTGCCATAAAGCTCTTCCTGGATCTGAGCTGGTGGACTCGAGGCTCAGAAAATGCCGAGGGTCCTTCTCTTGCTTAGTTCTCTTGGCCTCTGCTGCAACTTCTCTCCTGATCTTAGGTGGAGCCATACCAACAAGAGGGTCTCTTTTCTCAACTGGTGTAGCTTTGAGGCATCCTGCCACTCTGCACATGGCTTCATGAACAACGACGTCAACCATGCGCTCCATAGTGGAGCAGCATCCCTCTGCTGTGGAGACACTCAGGGCCAAAGCTGATGTACCCAGCACGGTTGGTTGGGTTCCCCATTTATAGTTTGTCAGCTTCCTTATGATATTGTTCTTTGTACTAACTTTAGCTTTGGTATCCAGGCTGTGCTGCTTAAAAGAGAGTGTTATGTAAAAGCATCACAATGTAGTACAGTAAAACCCTTACTTACGGGGGGAAAAGTCCGTTCCGTAGGCTTTTGCTTAAATTGGGTTTTTTGTGTAATTCGAAGCAAACCCCTAGGAAAAAATATTTTTATGTAACTCGAAGCAAACCCATGGGAAAAAGAATCTTTATGTAACTCAAAGCAAACCCATAGGAAACAGTGTAAATTGGGACATGGTTTTAGCACAAAATCATTATGTAAGTCGAATTTTATGTAACTCGAGGCATATGTAAGTTGAGGTTTTACTGTATTCCGGTACTAAACAATGCTGTAATCGCTTCCCTTGCCACGTAACATCCAACTCAACCCTTGCCTCTCGCTTTCAAAGGCGGGAAGCGCACACTTGAGTCTTACTCGGCACTCGGGTCAGATTTCAAGCGGTTGATGGTGTAATACTGCCCTAATTCTGCAAATGCTCCAGTAGGTTTTCTAACTATAGCGGGCCGCTAATGACTCCCCTGTTTCCCCCCCAACATCTCATGTCCTATTAGTCTTCTTGTCCCACTTTGCCGGCTTGGCTTGAGCTTGTCTCCGGTGCCTTGGAAGCCGGAAGGCGTGGGGAGAGCTCCGCTCGGTAATCCCTTTGGGCTCAGGAGAATTAACCTGGCCTAAGGTCGGCCATCCGTCCTGCTGCCAACAGCCAGTACTAAATGCAATGGATTTGGCCGCCCTTTAATCTACTTGCGTTACGATTGGAAAGGAGCAGCTGCCATGGCTCAGCAGTTAAGAAGCTCGCCTTCATAGATGGGATGCTAGCAAGCCGGCAGTTCGAGACCCGGGTACTGCATGACAGATTGAGCACCCGCCTCTGTCCCAGCTCCTGCAGTTTGAAGGCAAGACATTGCAAGTAGATAGTTTAATTAATTCAACTCTGTCCCAGCGTTTGCGCAGTAAACCCACTCGTGTGGGTTCACAGGGACTTCTGGGAGTTGAAGTCCAAGAACATCTGGAGTGCCAAGGTTCACCATCACGGTCCTAGAGAGACCCTGGCGGTGGTAGCTATTTCCTCTGGCCACCTACGCAGGGCACAGCTTGGCCTCTTCCTTTACCTTTTGTACAGCAGATGGAGGTGGATTGAAACCGCTAACCTCCCCACCGGTGTTTCATTCAAAAAGAAGAAAAGCCACATTGTGGGAGACGTTCTGAATATAGAAAGAGAACGTGATGCCCTGTTTGATGACTAAACAGGTTTGATCTTTCAGCGCCACCACCTACGCATTGGCATTTGCTTCTTTTTAGACCCTTCTTGTATTCCTCCTAATGTGGGTTCTTTCAATGACATCCGAACACCAACACTGTCTGCAGATGGGTGGGTTTCATCTGTTGTGGATGCCGGGAGGTCAGCAGCTTCATCCATCCTGGCCTGGGGATGATGATGAGGACTTTGCATGCCGAAAGGGCTCAGGACCAGAAAGTGACTTGCGGAACTGGATCAGTGGTACAAGGGTCATGGTGCGATGCAGAAGGCAGATGAAAGGCCACTTGCATTATATTCTCAGGACAGTCGTGGCTAATCACAATGATGATTGCCTATATTCGGATTCAGATCCGGCAGAAGAAGGGCTAGAATTGGGGCAGGGGCTTCATACAGATGGCTCCACTGACTTGCAGGCTTAGACTACTTACCAAGTTGCTAGGTGGAATTGATGCTCTTTCATTGACTTGTCTCACTTCCGACAGCTCCGCAGGTGAGAAAGGACTAGGGTTGCCCTTGAGCCACCTGCCTGTAGCCTCCTGGGCCAAACCCATGGGAGGGGATTCAACCGGGCACGGTTGGGATCTCAGGGATGCCCTTGGGACAGGATCAGCCCATGGGAAGCATGCTCAGACGAGATCATGCTCAACTGGTCTTCTTGGGCATAGTGTGGAACATCAAGAACGGAGTGAGCGCCGTGTGCTTCTTCTAATCTGTGCCAGAATGCCATACAGCAGGATGAATCATGTCGTGCCAAGAGATAATCTAATAAAGCTCCCAGCCTATTAGCTGAACACTCTCACTGCTTTGCGTACTTTTGGGTCAGGGAGGTTCTCCCTTGGCTGGAAAAGGGGTTGGAAATCAAGGGGGGAAGGTTGGCTTTTAAAAGGCGAATTTCCCCAGACTTTGCATTCTCTGTTTTGGAAATCCTCACAGTAGAACTCCAAGAAAGCAGGTCCTCTGCTTCTACACCGGGGATGGCGAACCTTTTAGAGATCGAGTGCAACCCAAAATCCACTTATTTATGGCAAAGTGTCAACACGGAAATGGGGGAGGAAGGAAACGCTCCCATTGGGCTGCTGGGCAGAGGGGTGGAGCAAACTCTGTGCTGGGGGGAGGGAGAAAGCATTCCCATTGGGCTGCTGGGCAGAGAGAGGGGCAGGGTGAACTCTGTGCTGGGGGAGGGAGGAAGAGTTCCCATTGGGCTGCTGGGCAGAGAGAGGGGCAGGGTGAACTCTGTGCTGGGGGAGGGAGGATGTGCAGACAGATAGACAGACTGGTGCTTCTTCCTTGTTCCGTGGCACAAATCCAGCTGCTTTAAATGTTGAGAAAGGAGGGTGACTGATTCGTTCATTTGTTCCTTCCTTCCTTCTTTTCTTCCCATTTGTTTGTTTGTTCTTTCTTTCTTTCATATGGCTTGTATGCCACCCCAATAGTGGACATCAATTCTCGGTGGTTTACAGCATCCAACATTGAAACTCTACCCATGCCTGTCAAGTATCCCGTATTGGCCGGGATTTCCTGCCGCCGTCCCGTATTTGAATGGCAGGGAAAGGGCTTACTGCGCATGCGTGACCACGGTGCGCATGCGCAAACAGGCTACTGTGCATGCACGGCCACGGTGCACTTGTGCAAACGGGTTACTGAGCATACACGCATGCATAATAATTTACCGTTTTTTGCGGAGCCGCACTTGACAGGTATGACTCTACCCCACCGTGAAACACACACACACACACTGCTCCATAAAATAATAAATAACTATCAAAGAATCTTGAAGATTAAGACATTTATTTATCACGAGTTTCCATCGATCTGTATCCACTCGATGAAATGAATGGATTGCAAAATCATTAGCTATGGAGCTTGTGGGGGAAGGTAATAGACTAAAACCGGATGCAGGAAAGGGCCAGCAATTAACTGACCGCAGATAATTAGTATAATGATCCTGGCAATAAAAAGAGGGAGGAAGCAGATGTTTATCAGGCCTCACCTGGTAACAAGTCTGTTCAGCAGTTTATGATTTCTTGTCATAAAAGGAAACAGCAGGATTGTTTGTACTTGTTTGGCTGAAATGTTGCTTTTCTTATACAAGTGTTTTACGATTTGGACATGCACCAAAGTCAGCACACACCTGCTGATCAGGGCACCTGGGGATTGAAGTCCAAGAACATCTGGAGAACCAAGTTTGAGGAACCCTGGCCCAGACAGCTAAACTAACCAGAGGTTATTGTACTTTTGAAATGCCATGAGAAAACAAAAGTGACGGATAATGTTGGAGAAATAGCGTGTCAGAGCAAAGGTGCTTTCTGGGTTGAGAGGATTATATCTGGAGAAACTCCGCTCAGGGGACGCCTGGATGAGGCTCCTTTCATGTCCCCAAGATCTTTTCCCACTGAAGTGGTTCCTATTTATCCACTTGCAATTTCTTGCTGTCGATCTGCTAGGTTGGCAGGAGCTGGAACAGAAACAAGCACTTATTCCGTCATGCAGTACTCAGGTCTTGAACTGCCGACTTGCCGACCTTCCAGCTAACAAGGTGAGCTTCTTAACCACTGAGCCACCCCAGTCCCTTATTCTGCAACAGAGTAAAACTCCTGTATAGATCAGCAGAGCTGGTAAGCTGAGCTTTAGAAGAAGACCAGGCTAAGACCAGGAGAAGCTTTGTCCAATCTTGTTCGTTTCCTTTTAATTAATTAATTTAAATGTCACCAGTGAAAGGCAACGCCTGGCTTGGCTTTTCCCACGAGAGCTAAGCAGTGAAAATGATAGCTCATCAGGGTTGTAATTAGGCACGCCGTGTCATTGCCCAGGGAAGACAAACAGCCAGATGTGTTGCGATCGGCAATTTTGGGCTCTGATGCTGCCTCCACCCTTTTGACCTCAAGGCTTCCAACATAGTGAGAAATGGGTGGTGGGTGGGTGGTGGTGGAGGACCATTGGAGTCTTCTCCATCAGCTCCTTCACTGTGGTTGAAGAGAGCAATAAAGAAGACTATCCCTTGATCTTAAGCCAAAGATGAACCACGTTCTAACAATCCTTCTACCCAATGGTGGACTGGTCTCCACATTTAGGAAGGAGAGTCTCCCATCTGAAGGCCTGCCAGTGGACAGTCCTCTTCTTCTTCTTCTCTTCTCTTCCTCCTCCTCCCCCCTTTCTGTATTTGAATCCAAATATAGGCAATCATTGAGGTGATCAGCATAGCTGTCACGTATCCCATTTTGGCTGGGAAATTACCGTATTTTACCCCTCTTTCCCGCCACCTGTATTTGCTGATAAATCTCCCATATTATTATTATTATTATTATTATTATTATTATTATTATTATTATTATTATTATTATTATTATTATTATTATTATTATTATTATTATTATTATTATTATTATTATTAATAATAATAATAATAATAATAATAATAATAATAATAATAATAATAATATAAAAGAGGGCGTTAAAGGGAAGAGACAATGAGCCAATCGGCTTCAAGTATATTTGCATACAACATAAAGAGGATATTTCGGTGGTCCTGTCTTAAACACAGATTTTTTTAAAAAGAAATTGAGGTACACAAGGCTAAGATAGTAGACAATTAACTGATATAAGTGTAAAAACAGTTCCATAAAAATCACATTATGAAATGATGTAGGAGCGAATGGGGAAAGGGGTTTAAAATTACAGTATTTACTTCCTCCCTGGCTCTGGTGGTTCCTCCTCTTCTAGGCTCGTGGATGTGCCTGGATTGTGGGAAGGAGGGGGCATGGCCTAGTGGGGAGGGGGCATGGCCCAAAATGTCCCTTATTTTCAAATCCCAAACTTGACGGGTATGCTGATCAGCCATGAAGATTGTCCTGGGAACAATATAATGTAATGGCCTTCTGCTTGTCTTCCACATCACAGCGCCTCCAAGATCTTTTCCCCACCGAAGTGGTCCCTATTTATTTACTTGCAATTTCTTGCTTTCGATCTGCTAGGTTGGCAGGAAAGGAGCCTCACCCGGGCACCTCCTTTGAGGGGAGCTTTTCCAGCAACAATCCTTTCAACCCAGAATAATTTCTGACACGAAATTATTATCACAGCGTGACACCCGTACCACTGATGCAGTTCTGTGAGTCACTTTCTGGTCCTCAGCCCTTTTGGCACACAAAGTCATCATCATCATCCCCAGGCCAGGATGGATGAAGCTGCTTGCCTCCATCAAGATGGATTCAGGTGGGATTTAATCAACTTGGGGACCATCACTCTTCCCTATGGACTTCATCACCCAAGGCCATGAGTCCTCAGGGTGGTCAGGTTAGTTAACCGCCTCCTGACACTTGATGTTGAGTCACTGGCAGTAGGGTCTACTCTATTACCATAGCAGCATAACCTGGCCAGACATCATTTTATAGATGTCCTTTATTAGATCAGTTGACCAAGCCATGCCTGATTTGCCGACCAAGGACTCAAAGCCAACAGAGATGCTTCAATTGCCCTGCCATGGCTAGAAACACATGTGCCAAAATGGGTCACTGTCTCCTCTACACATGTGAGCGATGTATTGTAATTCTCTTCGAAGGACGTAACGTCGTTTTTAATTTCCCTTCTTGTGTATATAAATTAGCACATGCAATTTTATGCAAACTGGTTTCCCGGCTTCTTCCCCCTTTCGCTAAGGTTTAAATGGCTGCCCTAATTATTGCATGTATTTGAAGGCTCTGCTTTGGTCGATGCTGGTTCTGCAATTATTTATCTTGAAACCCGGTTCTGGAAAGTTATTTGGGGAGGGGAAATTGTTTGAGAAGTTGCTTATGATGATGTTGGGGAAAAATTATACTGCCTGTTTCACTGTGTCTTAATTTTCCATTGCTCTCTATTCTTTTTTCAAAACATTATTTACAGAAGAAAGAAACATAGAATTCATAAAGAAACGGCATAAAAGTTGAGGGGGAAATCCCTTAAAATGCCTCTTTAAAAGTAATGTCTGAAAGGAACGAGAAAATGTTGAGGCTTGCACAGGAAAGTAATTGAATTTCATCCTTGCTCCTTGATGTAACCTTTGGAATGTAACTTCTGAACTTCATTATCCTGAGAAATAACTGGATATAGGTTATTAATACATCAGTTATAACTCAATACTTCCATGCTCTACCTGAAACATATTGATGGAAAATAGATGGCTTTCCGGACATTTCTCGTTCTGCAACTTAAATTGTTTCTAACAATTGGGTAGAGGAAGACTGCAAGAATTATTGCAACTTACAGAGGAGTTGATTTATTAAATTCCCATTGATTCAACAGGCTTAGGTAAAGGTAAAAGTCACTCTTGCTCGAAAGGCAGTCGTATCCAACTCTAGGGTTCAGTGACCATCTCCATTTACAGCCAAAAAGCATACCTGTCAAGTTTTGGATTTGGAAATAAGGGAAATTTCCTGGCAAATACGGGATACTTGACAGCGATGCTTATCCTTTGCTGCCCTCCAATGGCGGCAATAGGGCATTGCAGTCTAATTAATACGGGATGACGGCAGGGAAGAGGATAAAAAAAGGGGTTTTCCTGGCCAATACGGGATACTTGACAGCTATGCCAAAGAGCCAGCCCTGTCTGCCTCTGCAGGCATTTCCATGGACGTGTGGCAGGCATGACTAAACATTGGCATGCGTGAAATGCTGTTTATCTTCCACCGAAGTGGTACCTATTTATCTACTTGCAATTTCTTGCTTTCAAACTGCTAGGTTGGCAGGAGCTGGGACAGGTGATGGTCTCTCACTCCATTGTGCAGTATTTGAGTCTCAAACTACTGACCTGCCAACCTTCCAGTTTTATTTATGTAATTGAAGGCAATTCTACCCCAAATTTCTAAATAATAAACCTCTCATATTTTGTGTGCAGGCTGGATTCAATGTCTCATGATCCCGCCACTCCGTGATTTGCTTCATAGAAAGAACTGTGTCATTACTGATAGCAGTAATTAAATAAAATGTATTTATTTTATTTATAGTAGCATTTCTATACTGCTTTTTTCGCTCGAAAGCGACTCAAAGCGGTTTACAGAGTCAACATAAATAACAAGAGCATATCAATAAATAGCAGAACACCACACAGAAACATACCTGTCAAGTTTTGGATTTGGAAATAAGGGAAATTTCCCGGCAAATATGGGATACTTGACAGCGATGCTTATCATGTGCTGCCCTCCATTGGCAGCAATGGGCATTGCAGTCTAATTAATAAGGGATGTTGGCAGGAAAGAGGGTAAAATAAGGGGTTTTCCTGGCCAATAAGGGGTACTTGACAGCTATGCACTGAAACACAATGCAAATTTCAATACAAAGTTCCAATACAGTTCAACATTTCACAAAAATTTCAATCTACAAACCTTTCTATCTGATATAGAAAGCTCATTGATTACTTTTAATGCAAGATGAGGCCGAGGTTCTCTACAATAAACAAAAACATCCTCTGGTTATTATTTCTTAATTTAAGATGTGTTATGGCAGGGCTATAAATACTAGGATATTGTGGGTCTTTTAAATGGATGACAATGATGCAAGCCATAAGAATTAGCATGTCTTCAATAATTATGTTGCAACCTCAACCCTACTCCTAAAATAAGACCTATAAATGCAAAGGGCTTACCTCTGACTCAGTAAGCCTAGGACTAGGAGTCTAGCCTTTATTTATATTAGATTAGCTCATTGGTTTAGGGTAGGAGTTGAAATGAAAGGATCAGCATAAGTCTAAAGTTGAGTTGACAGCACACAATTATTATTATTATTATTATTGAAAATCTCAAAGTGCTCTGTCTATTTTGCTCTTCCTAGCACTGAGAGCCACGTGATTCAATGCACAGAGCATCAGATGAGAATGCAGTGGAAATTCAATGGGTGGTAGCAATGCTAAACCATCTCTTGGATATCTGATCTACCTTGGAAATCCTACTAGAGCAAGGGTTCTCAACCTATGACCCAGGCGCCGGATGCGTCCCACAACACCATTTCATGTGCCCCCCATGCCTCTACCACACCTGGAAGTGCCATGTGTAGCAGGCAGGGCAAAATGGCTGCCCGGCCCCTGAAGCTGTCTGAGGGCGCGTGACCTGGCCCTCGGCTTGAAAATGTTGAGAACCCCTGTACTAGAGGCACCGTGCACCGTGGGAAGGTAAACAGCGTTCCGTGCACTCCGGTATCTAGGCATAGCCTGAGCAATGAACCCGAGAGTCAGATACGACTGGCTTTCGAGCATGGGTGACCTCTACCTATAACTATGGAGCCTGTCTACCAGCCTCTAAGGCAGCTGCGGTGAAGAAGATTCATCCATCCATGTGCCAAGGGCAGAAGGAAATAGGCCAGCTTGTCGTCTTGCCTTTCGGGGAGGTTGCTTTTTGGCTCGTCTCGCCAAATCTGGGCGGTACACACCACTATTGTGGGGCCATCCCCGGAGCCTCGTGTCAAAGCCATCCGGCTCTGCCTCTGTGAAGTTTGGGATTTACAGAGCTGCCACTTTCTGTATTTATGTTCCACATGCCTTGACACTTCGCCCTCGGGCCCTTCCAGGAGAGATGAAGTGGGTCAACTTCTGTGCCCGCCCTGAAAATGTGCCCTGCGCACTGACGGACAACCCTTTGCTGGCGATGCTGGGAGACAGGAATCCTTTATTTTTAGCAGCACTGGTCCTTCAGGATGATTATTTATTTATTTTAATTATTATTATTATTTTATTTTATTTTCAGACAAAAAAAGAATACATAATATAAACAGGCACACTAATCATAAGAACTAATAATAATGAGACTAACCACAACATCAGTGATAAGATAGTAAAGGTAAAGGTCTTCCCTTGCTCGAAAGCCAGTCGTATCCGACGCTAGGGTTCAGTGCTCATCTCTGTTTCAAAGCCGAAGTGCCAGAGCTGTCTGCATCTGCAGATGTTTCCGTGGTCATGTGGCAGGCATGACTAGACACCGAAGGAGTGCATGAAACGCTGTTTACCTTCCCACCGAAGTGGTCCCTATTTATCTACTTGCAATTTCTTGCTTTCAAACTGCTAGGTTGGCAGGATACAAAGATATACAACCTTGTTAACACAAAAGTGTGGCTTCACACTGTATAGTTTTTCATGTGCCTGCTCCCCGTTAAGAACAAACCGACTGAACCATTTGCTGAATGGTGAGTCCATGCGCTGTCGTTCTGACGTCTTGTCAAGCCATGTCCAACTTATGGTGACTCTACGCATGTGTGACCTCCTAAAGATCCTGTCTTTTAACAGCCTTGCTCAAGGCTTCATCAATCATGGTGAGTCAACTGGGTCTTCTTCTTGCCAGGATTAGCCAGTAGAGATGGGTTGATGCTTTATGGACCAGTTCAAGGAATGACTGTGGCGACCTAGTGGTTAAGATGCTGAACTTGACTACTGGAAGGCCAACAGGTCAGTAGTTCGAGACCTGAGTGCTGTGTGACAGAGTGAACACCCATCTCTGAACCCTAGAGTTGGATGCGACTGGCTTTCAAGCAAGAGTGACCTTTACCGTGACCTTTACCGTGACCTTGACCAGTTCAGTAAAATTCCAAAACTTCCTTATTGCCCAAATGAATGAAGCCCACCAGCTACACATGGTGGGCTTCGTGAAGCCTTGATGAACCATCACCACCCACTTTGTCTGTGCATCTTCTAACAAGCACCCAACGGGCCTCGTCCGTACCTGATGGGTTCGGCTGGACCTGGGAAGTGGATACGCGTGTGGGTCTTATCTCTTAATTGTTGGTTAAGCTTTGCCATTTCCTTACTTTAAACCCAGCATGGAAGGCGGCAGAAGGGAGGTCCCCCCGCACTGTGTGGTTTCCGCCCCAACAAGTCTCGTCTCGTGTAGCACAATGCGACTGGTGTGCTAATTAATGCCTAGGAGATGTAGGTTCATCTGCCCTTCCCTCCCTTCTTCAGCTTTTCCCAGGGGTGAGCGGCCCAACGAGTTGGATGAGTTTTTCATACTAGTTGGCTTGGCTTGCAAGGAGCTTTTATGCTTGGGGGAAAAAGAAGTCTGGTTGGATTGATAGCCCTAAGTGTGGGAAGCATCTTCTGTCTGTCTGTCTGTCTGCCTGTCTCCTTCTCATTCCTTTGGCCAGGAGAGGTGCTCACGCCCTGACTTCTCGCCAAGCTGTCTCTTCCCCAGCCAGACAAATGGGGTAATTTCTACCCAAGGCTGCACATGTCGCGACAGAACAACCACCTCCGGATTTGGTTGCCGTCAAGAACTTCAGGGCTGCTCAGTTGAGGAGGTGGCTGGTTCTTAGGTAAATAAAGGTTTTGCATGAAGAAAGACACGGGTTCAGCCGCCTGTATCTGCAGTTAAAATGACTAGGTAGCAAACACTGGAGCCCTTGACTGCCCAAGCCATTAGGAAGTCCATGATGGTTGTAGAAGATGGTTTTGCTTTCAACATTTGGAAAACCATCTCCCAAACTCCAGCTCCCCCAAAGCCACAGCCAGAACACCCACTGGTTGAAAGTTTGGAGCCAGTGCTTTTCTAGACTCGTTTCCAAAAAAATCAAGACTTAGCCAAGCTGGATGAGGGGTTCTGAGAATCATGCTCTATATTAGTGATGGTGAACCTTGACACTCCAGGTGTTCTCAGACTTCAACTCCCAGAAGCCCAAGTCAACACTCCTGCTGATCAGGGCTTTGGAAATTGAAGTTCAAGAACATCAAAGTTTGCCATCAATGCTCTATACCAGGAATTCTCAACCTTTTTAAAGCCAGGGGCTGGGTCATGCTCCCTCAGACAGCTTTGGGGGCCAGACAGCCATTTTGCTCTTCTTCCACCACATGGCACTTCTGGGTGTGATGGAGGCAGTGGGGGCCCACATGAAATGGTGCCATGGGCTGCATCTGGCCCACAGGCCAGAGGTTGAGAATCCCTGCTCTATATCCACCCATCTTTCCAACCATCCATCCAACTCACTAACTAACTAACTCTCTAGCAGTAGTGTTCTGGACTAACTTCACTGTCTGGACAATCCATGGGCAGATCTCGGAATGATTTATTGAAGCAAGCTCTGAGAACATGAGTAACTCTGCTTAGACATCTCCATCTCTGAGGGTCTTCTTTTGATGCACCAAAAGGAGACCCTTGTTTCCCCCAAATCACTGTGGTCTCTAACAACAAGGTTGGGTACCAGCCTGCAATCCTGAATGTTAGGTTTGATCCTTCAGAAGAAGTACCAGAGAACTGGACAACCATCAGTCTTATCTACTTTGACTTGGGTTCCTACATAGTGATTCTATGATCTAAACCAGGGGTTCCCAACCTAAGGCCCGTGGGTTGTATCTTGCCCATGGCACTATTTCATGTGCCCATACCTGTCAACCATCCCGATTTGGCCGGGATTACCCCGTAATTTGACGTCGATTGACGTCATAACCCGCCCTGCGTTGCCAAAACCCCGTAATTTGGCAGCGGGGGAAAACGCTTTCCACGCATGTGCAGAAGCTCTACGCCACTTGTGTAGGGGCTGCGCAAGCAGCGTAGCGCTTCCACGCATGCATGGAAAGTGACCTGCGCACAAGTGATCTGTGCAGGTCCTGTTTTTCCGGAGCCGCGGGTTGACAGGTATGCATGTGCCCCCCACCCCTCCAAGGGCATTCAAGAAACAAAATAGCTGCCCCTTTGAAGCTGTTGGGACAAAATGGCCACACCCATCATGCAGGCAGGGCATAATGGCCATCTGGCCCTCGAAGCTGACTGAGAGAGTGTGACCCGGCCCTCGGCTTGAAAAGGTTGGGAACCCCTGATCTAAACCAAGTAATTCATGAACTCCTCACAGCTATGAATCAGTTCAGATCTGTGGAGCCCTTGTTTTGTCAAGAACGAAGTTGAGTTTACCTATCCAAGCAAGCAGGCAGGCCCTATACCAGAGCACATAAAATAGGTCAAGTTTATGGCTCTTCCGTCTCCACCTTTTCTCACCAAGTGGGTGGTGGCACTCCGTTTGGGCATGAGGCCGTCCAGGTGAGAGGTGCAGGCACTGCTGAGCACCCCGCCCAAGGCACCCGTCCAGCTTCTTCCTCTCCCACTCAACCAACCAAGAGGCAGGTGTTCATGGAAGAAGGTGTCATGGGCAACTTTAGCATCTGAGGTTCAAAGGGCTTTGGTCCTTGGTCCATCCTGGTTGCCAAATGAGGTTCTACAGTTGTCCTGTATGTTTCTAGTCCAGAAGGATATCAAATAAGGGTTGAGATATGCTTTCTCCACCATTAAAATGCTGCATGGCTTACACACACAGGCCAAACACACTTCAAGACTGAATAACCATCCAAAGATCTGCTTGTGATGCACAGCTGTAAGACAGAGGGGAACTTTCCCTTCATATCATTACTTGAGATACTGTACAAGTTAGTTCATACTTTTAGCTGCTAGTCATCAAATGTTCATTATCTGTGTGAGAACGATTCACTGTTGGAACAGAGCATCAAGCCATGTAGCAAATGAGCAGATCCAATGGGGCAGAGGGCTAGGCACAGAATGATTAGGTACAGGTGAAACTCGGAAAATGAGAATATGGCGCAAATGTTCATTCATTTCACTTAAAAGGTGGAACAAATATATGAGATAGACTCACTCCATGCAAAGCGAGAGATGTCATGCCTTAATTCGTTATCATTGTGATGATCGTGGCGTACAGCCTACATGAGATTATGTGATGATTATGGGGTACATGAGATTATTGGGGGGTCGGGGTTTTCATAAACTGTAAGCCATAAGCATCAATATTATAACAAAGTAAAGCTTGCACTCTCTTGCTTTGCATGCAATGAGTCTATCTCATATATTTGTTTCACCTTTTAAGTTGCATTACTGAAATTAATGAACATTTGCACAATATTCTAATTTTCCGAGTTTCACCGGTATCCCCCCCCCCTCTTTTCTAGATCTAAATTTAGACAGATACCCCTTGGGCTTCCTTCTCTTTTCCAAAGTTAATTCTTATTCTTATTTTGCCATTTGAGCTCAAAAGCAATAGGTGTACAAGCATGGAAATCAGCTCTAGGAGATTCAGCAGCTCAGGATAAATGATTCTATTCAAAAAGACCTATTATGTATTAATTTGTTCTTATGATTTTATTCGGGTTGTTTGTTCTTTATGTTTAATCTCTTGTTGTTACTGTAAAGATTTTTTTTTAAAATTTGTTGTAAGACACCCAGAGAGGGAGAATATCCCAGATGGGTGGGATATGAATGAATGAATGAATGAATGAATGAATGAATGAATGAATAAGAAAGACCAGAGAAAAGCTGAAGAAATCCACATAGCCGAAGGAGCTTCTCTTTAAGAGATCTCTAGGGGTTCCTCCAGAAAAAAATCTGAACACTCCACATCCTTTCTGGAGAGGGTGTTTTATTGTTGTTTGTTTCTACTGGGTTCCCCTCCCTTTAATTCGGAGGGTTAATTGAAAGCTTCAGAGTTGGAAGACAACATTGACAACATGAGCTTCAGTTGGGAAATACTACAACTCTGCATTCCACTCCATCAGAACAAAGAGAGACTTAAAATAAACCTTGTTCTCAGAAGAGACAAAAGACACCAAGGCTGCGGTTAGGTGAGTTTAAAAAAAACCAGTTTTAGAACCTGAATTTTTTCCAAACGATTTACAGTCACATGGAATAGGAGTCAATGTCCGCATCCATAAATAAAGCCTTGTAAAACTCCTTCCTTTCCGCCCCTCCTCCTCTCTACCAGCCCAAGCGAGCACACCTGGTGACGAGGGCTTGTGGGAACTGAAGTCCAAGAACATCTGGAGAGCCCAAGGTTGAGAAACCCTGCTCTAATGGCAATGATTCATTCCTACCACTTGACTGAAGAACGATGCCCAACTCTTGTTGGAAATCTGCTGGCAAAGGAAACAGCCTTTGGTTTTGATTTTGATCTCTGTCCTCCTGGGTAATCTGATCCTAACCTTGGGCTCAGGAGAAGAGGCTGGCCAGTCTCTTGGGCCAAGAGGCTCTGAAGTTCGTTGTGCCAGTGAAAGTGTTAATTTGTAATTACAGTGCAGGGAATTAGCTGGCAGCAGGGCACTGCCTGCCTTTCAGGGCGGCTGGTGCCAGCTTTGTCATTGATGGATTTTTGCGGCGGGTTAATTAACCTTGTTAGAGAGTTGGTGGGCGGAGCTGGCACAACGATGTTGGCCGATGTGGCAGACCTGAAAAGAGAGTGTAGGTGTGTTTTCATGTTGTTCTGCATGGATCTCAATGGCCTTTTTTCCCCTCACTCCTATGTGACGTGTCACTCACTTAGCTGCTATGTCTTCCGTGTCTTCCCATTTCTGTTTCTTTTCTTGCACTCGTCCTGGGACCAGGCGATCTTTCCACCCTTCAGTTCTCCCTGAGCTCAGTGTCTGTATCCTCATGCCCCAGTGAGAACTCCAGCTCCACCCTACTGAGCATCATAGAGACAGCTGGGTCTAGACCAGTGACGGCCAACCTTGGCACTCCAGCTGTTTTTGAACTTCAATTCCCAGAAGCCCTGATCAGGAAGAGTGATGACTTGGGCTTCTGGTTATTGAAGTCCAAGAACACCTGGAGTGCCAAGGTTCAACATCAAAAGTCTAGGCTTACGGTTGGGGTTAGGGCTAGGGTGACCCCAGGGATCCATCTTCTATTCTAAGAATCCCCCAGAGATTTTTTTGAATGGTGACTCACCATTCCTAGAGCTGAAATTCATCTTTATTTTCCCAAATCAGAGAAGGAGATGGAAGCGGTATGCGATTCCAGACTTACCTTTCATAAAACTGCAACCAGCGTTTGGGAGGTGGGGGTCATTTTGAACAGTGATGTTCACAAGTATAAGACAGAATCATAGACTCACTGAGTTGGAAGGGGCCATTAAGGCCATTGAGTACAACCCCACCACCACCGCTGCTGCCTTTTTCAGTGCAGGAATCTGAATCAAATCAAATCTGACTGAGGGTGGTCCAATTGTCTCTTGAATGCTTACAGTGACTAAGTTCTTTCATTTCTACCTTTGGGTCACTTTTCACCTCAAATCTCAACCTCAACCTCCTCTTTGAATATACCATATTTGCCGGCTTATAAGACACACACATATATATATAGAAGAGTTTGTTTGTATGTGGTCCAAAGGCTCCCACACCCCTAGACCGATCCCGCTGGAATTTGGCACATACATACCTTGGGCTTGGGAAATCAGCACTGCGGGGGTCTCGAAACCCATGGGGGGCATATGCCCCCCCATTGGGACACAATTGATCTATACAATGTGTGTGTTTCCCAGTGATGTAATTGAGCTGATGTCATAGTCTCAGGTAGGTTGAGATTGTGACATCATCTGACTAGCTCAGCTGTTGCCCTCTGAGCTCAACTGTAGTTTTCACAGTAGGTGGAAGGCAAATGGGTATGCGAGATCAGCACTGTAAGTGACCGTCGACGGAGAAACAGGGTGGGTGAGGGAAGAGAGAGACAGAGGAAGGGAGGCAGGAGTGACCCACATGCACTCACAAGGTTTCCAAGAGGGAAAGGCTGGCCTACGCTAAAGAAAAGAAAAACCCGAGCGAAGCCGGGTAATCAGCTAGTCAGATTATAAAACAAACCCTATTATTACCAAAATAGCCCACTATCGGCCACTATATACAGACACACTCCATTTTCCAGTGTATTTTAAGGGGGGGGGGAGTGGGTCTTATACACCAGCAAATACAGTACTTTAAGAGCCTTTCCAAAAGTTTCTTTTTCATTATTCATAATAAACAGAAAGCTGGTGATCCTAAAGAAAAAGTCTAACAGAGAAAGTTAGCAATCAACTATAACAGCCAGCCAGCCATCTTCCATCCCTTTCTTTCTTCTCTCTCTCTCTCTTTCTTCCTTACTTACTTAGAATTAACCACTCATAATAGAAACAACTCTGGATTGCTTTTCTTGGCTTACATTATTTGTTTTGTATTTCTGTATTTGCACCTGCAAGATTTGTGCACACGGGGCAAACTCCGGGCATATTCAGCAGCGGTGGGTGATGTGGAAACCAGACGAAGCCTCATTTTATGCATCTGGGCAATCCTGCCTGCAATATTATCAATTAATAGGAGAGAAGGCTGAGAAAGTCCCGGTCTCCCTCACGTGGCAGACCAGATGACATCAGGGCTACCAACACAGGAAGAAGCAGCATTTAGTGAAATGGACAAAGAGAAGCCTTGTCTCGATGCAACTGATCCGGATTGAAACACCCAAATTAATTATTGGGAAGTGGGAGTTAATGGCACCTTGTGACATTCATGAGCAGGAGAGGCCAACACAGTAGAGGAAGCATGCAATAACAAAATGCGGATTTTGCATAGGCTCCCATCGCTTTGCTTCCTACATTATTTAAGCCTTTCTGCGGGTACGTAAATAGCAATTACTATGATCATCATCATCTGTCTGGCCAAGTGAGCCTGTTATGGTCATAGAGTAGACCCTACTGCCAGTGAACGAGTGTCAGAAGAAGAAAAAGATGATGATGAAGAAGGATCATTATCATTATTATTCAACTACAGTATCCAGTTGGCATATCAGTCTGACCATCGAAAACACACATCTACTATTCTGAGATGCTATTGAAAATGGGTATCATGGTTTAACACATGTGGCAACTTGGATACCGGACAAATTCTCTGGCAATGTGGAGAAATTCAACCCATGGAGCAGTTATATGCACTCTGTTTATGCCTCAGTACATGCACAGAAGAAGATCTAGCAAATGGCTGTGGTAATGCTACTTCTAGTTATAATTTTAAAAAAGGCTAATTGTTCATGGTTTTGATACGAACAAAGAATGAAAGTAAAAACATCTGAACGGGGAAAAAAAGCCACATAAGATGCTGAACAGGGGGAATGGATCTAGAAATGTAACTAGGAAAATCAGAGTTTGCAGGAGCCCTGGTACCGATGAGGAATGGAAGAGTGCATGAACAACAGCCTGCAGAATGAAATCGAACCGTCTACATCTCCAGCATCTTTTGCTCTGAGATTTGCATCCCCGTCCAAAGACCCAAAGATTCGGATCAAGCCCCCGAGACTTCAGCAGATCTTCCTCCAGACCTGAGAGTCCAACCACCTCACCTTGTGGCCCACAGACTTGGGGGTTTGGCTATAGCACATGTGTTGCTGCCTTAGTCAACTTCCGAAGCACCACGGAACTGGGTTATGATGACAACTCCTTGCATATATTCTCTGGGTTGCTGCATTACTCAGTGTTCAAGAGGAGTCAAGTGAATCAGTCATCATCCTTAGACTGTGAGGTTGGTGTTTAGGATGATGACGGTTTTGTCTCGCTCAGACCTCCCTCATTTGAGGGCTACCTCACCCGGAGTCTGGCCGTGGTGCTTATACTATTTTGTTGTATCTTTTCTAGTTTAAATGTCCAAAATCGACCTTCATATCAACCAGAAAAGATACAATAAGAAACACAACTATTAGGATTCATGTAGAAAAGGTAAAGCTTGCCCTTGCTCGAAAGCTAGTCGTATCCAACTCTAGGTTTCTGTGCTCATCCATGTTTATAGCCAAATAACCTCTGCAGACGTTTCCGTGGACATGTGGCAGGCATGCCTCAACACTGGAGTGCATGGAACGTTGTTTACCTTCCCACTGAAGTGGTCCCTATTTATCTACTTGCAATTGCTTGCTTTCGAACTGCTGGGTTGGCAGGAACTGGGAGAAAGATGGGACCTTGAGATTAAAATGGAAGTTATTACTCTGGGGAGTAATATATATATATATATATAGTTTGATGCAACTTAGCTGTTGACTTGCTAAGGAATTACTAATACCAAGCTGGGCTCTGAGCTCTCCCTATAATTCAGATGAAACTGATTTGGTTGCATCAGGTACCAAAAGGACACGTAGCTAACAGATGTGGGAAAAGTTTGGGCGTGACAGTTGTGTGTGGACTCCAACAACTGGTTTGGCAAAGAGCGATTCGGGGCTGGATAATGTTGCATAACCTTTTAATTGCGGATGCATGTTCGCTGGCCTTCGGACATGTGCCTGGTTTAATATTATTTTGCAGGTATTTTGAAAGAGCTTTCTTATTGTTGCTTTTTAAAGGCATGCCTAAAGCATTATAATTCCAGTTGGGGAGGTGGGGTAATCCATGCTGATATTATTCAAACCATAGTGGCTCGAATGATTTTACTCCACGTGTCTCTGGATAAGACCAGTCCTCCCCTTCCTTTGAACCTGCCCTAGTGCTGATCGCCAGCTGTCGTCTTATGGTCTAGGTCAATGATGGCCAACCTTGGCACTCCAGGTGTTCTTGGACTTCAATTCCCAGAAGCCCAAGTCAGCACTCCTGTGGATCAGGGCTTCTGGGAATTGAAGTTTCAAAACATCTGGAGTGATAAGGTTCGCCACCACGGGTCTAGGAGCTGTGATGGCTCCGTGGTTAAGAAGCTCGCCTTGTTAGCTGGAAGACTGGCTCGTCAGCAGTTCGAGACCCGGGTACTGCATGACAGATTGAGCGCCCATCTCTGTCCCAGGTCTTGGGGACATGAAAGGAGCCTCATTTAGGTGTTCCCTGAGTGGAGTTTCTCCTGCAAAAATCCTTTCAACCCAGAATAATTTCTGAAACAAAATTATTATTATTATCTCATTGTCTCACCATTAAGACCCTGGGAGTGTTTAAAGGGTTGCACAGTGGCAGGGGAAAAGGGGACAGTTTGCCAAATTTATCCATACATGTGCAAACAGACACCCATATCGCTAAAACAGTGCAGTCTTCAAGAGGACTAACGGCCTTGTGTGGCAAAGTCCACAGAGAAGAGTGATGGTCCAGAAGTGGATTATTTTTATTATTATTAAATTTTAAAAGTAATACAAAATGCTTATAAAAGAAGAAAGAAAAAAATTCACATACAATACGAAAATGAAACAAGAGCATAGAAAAATAAGAATACAGGGTAGCCATATATACTGAAAATATAAGGATAAAGGTAGAAAGCTTTAAATTACCATATTCCACAATTCATGTCCTCTTAGCCCAACCAGAAGTGGATTAAACCCCATTTGAGTCCATCTTGAAGAGCAGCAGCTTTATCCATCCTGGCTTGGAGCTGAGGAGGACTTTGAGTGCCAAAAGGGCTCAGGACCAGAAAGTGACTCGTGGAACTGGATCAGTGGTACTCTGGGTGTCACACTGCGATGCGGAAGGCAAATGGAAGACCACTGCATTATATGGTCCCCAGGACAATCTTCATGGCTGATCGTCATTGATGATAGCCAATATTCGGGAATCTGATACAGTACTTGAAGAAGAAGAATTGGCCAAATGTAGAGCTGGACCATAAGGAAAGCTGTGTGCAGAAGAATAGATGCCTTTGAAATGTGGTGTTGGAGGAGAGTCTTGAGAGTCCCCTGGACAGTGAGGAGAACAAATAGGTCCATCTTAGAGGAAATCAACCCTGACTGCTCCTTAGAAGGTCAAATAGTAAAGATGAAGATGAAGTACTCTGGACATCAATTGAGAAGAGAGGATTCACTTGAGAAAGCCTTGATGCTGGGAAAGGTGGAGGGCAAAAGAAGAAAGGGGTGGCCAAAGATGAGATGGCTAGATGGTATTGTAGACACAATGGGCACAGAGGTGAGCGGGCTGAGGGGGATGGTGGAGGACAAAGGGGCCTGGAGGACAATGGTCCATGGGGTCGCAAAGGGTCGGAATCGACTGTGCGACTGAACAACGACAAGTCACTCTTTCTATGGATGTAAAAACTTGGTTCACAAGTGAGCCAGACAGCCAACTTCATATCTGGAAGCTCCATCCCATGCAAACAGGTATGGCTTATGGCAAGAGAGGCAGGATGGGACCCCTGTGCGTGTGCATGAGAAAGGTCTGCCCAACGCATTTCGCTACCTGGCTCTCTGCATCAGAGTCTGCTTCAAGAGTGCTCAATTGCGTTTGCGTCTCTGCATGTGCGTCCTCCACGTCTGTATCAGTGACTCACTCACCGGTCCTGTGCTGAGCAGAAGAGCCACGTTAAGCACGGAGGAAGTTTGTGATCTGATTACCCGGGTTGGGGGTTGGGGGAGATTTGCTGGTTTATTTCTCTCTAATCCCCCCCTTTCCCTTCTGCTTCCGTTTCCACTCCCACCTTCTCCTTCTGCTAAACCTTTTACTCTGCTTCTGTCTGTTACAGAAGACGACTGCAGTGGCTTAGTGGTTAAGATGCCGAACTTGATGGCTGGAAGGTCGGCAGGTCAGCAGTTTGAGACCCCCGAGTGCTGCACGACAGAGTGAGCGCTTGCTGTCTGTCCCAGCTCCTGCCCACTGAGCAGTTCGAAAGTAAAACATTGCAAGTAGATCAATAGGGAACACTTCTGCAGGAAAGCCGCACAGAGTCTTTGTGAGTTGGGTGGCTAAATATGAATATAAATAAATAAAAATAAATAAATAAAGGTAACAGTGTTCCATGTACTGTGTGGTGTCTAGTCATGCCTGCCCCATGTCCACGGAAATGTTGGCAGACACAGAAAGTGTTGGCTATTGGGCTGTAAACAGTGATGAACCCATGCGTGTGGATTTACAGAGACAACAAAGAAGAACTTGATATAGCATAGGGGCAAAAATAGACATTGTAGGTAGCCTATAAATAGAGCATTGTTATATTTAACAAGGTTATAGCAACAGCCATTACACTCACCTACTGCCCCATTAGCGCTTAGTGCACTCCCTGGGTGATTCATGTGTTAATTAGCATTTTTGCCCCCAACATGCTGGGTCCTCATTTTACCAACTTTGGAAGGATGGAAGGTCGAGAGTCAACCTGGATCCCCATCGAGATCGAACTCACGGTTTGGCTGCAGTACAGCAGTTTAGCCACTGCTACACAAAGGAAGGAGCTTGCACCAGGCAACGCCACAAGCAGTTCAGAACATGAACTCTTTCCCCTTTTCATCACACCCTATGAGTTGTGTTTTGGTGCGCTCAATGGGGCATCGCCAGGGTGTTCCCAAGAATATGAAGAGTGAGCCATAGGTTCATGTCCTGGAGCAGAAGTGTGGATGTTGCAAGGGCTTTCTTGGAGCCATAGTCCCTCCATAGTCCTCCCCATCGAAGATCTGACCCCAAGGACTATTTCTCCTCAACAGATTTGCCCTGAGACAAAATGCCCTCCTTGAACTTTGCCCTTCTTTTTTCACAAAACCACTCCAAGAAGTGGACTAACAATAATGGTTGGTCTGCTCTTCCCACCTACCAATCCTGTGGGTCTCTGGTAGGGCATGGAAATGGTACTATCCCAGAGCTATAGAGCTTATTTTCCCAGTGTTCTGCTAGACTGCAGGGGTTCTCAAACTTTGGCCCCCAGATGTTCTCGGACTTCAATTCCCAGAAGCCCTGATTAGCTTCTGGGAATTGAAGTCGAAGAACACCTGGGGGGGCCAAAGATTGAGAAACCTTGGTCTAACCATTAGACCAGTGATGACAAAACTTGGCACTCCAGATGTTCTTGAACTTCAATTCCCAGAAGCCCTGATCAGCAGGAGTGATTGAAGTCCAAGAACACCTGGAGTGCCAAGGACCACCACCACTGCATTAAACCAAGCCAAAATGACCTACCTTGTGTGAAGACATCTTGCCAGAGCATCATCTCTTCCTATCTAGGAGGTGCACAACGAATCATGGCTGACATGGAAAGAAAGAGGATCTAGTTTTTCTGGACGTGATTCTGGATGTTTTTCTGGACGTGGGTGGGTGGGCACATGAACTGGTGCTGCAGGCTGGATCCAGCCCGCAGGCCTTAGGTTGGGAACCTCTGTGTTAAACTGTTTTGTTTCTCTCAGCAAATGGAGTTGGTGAGACGGTCTGTACCAATGTTCACATTGAGGTAAAGCTAATGTGAAGGTCGGCAAGTTTTGCACATCATTTGCATCCCAATTTCCGCGTTTCAATTACCTCCCGGTCCTTTCCTGTAAAAGCTCCGGCTAAACCCGGCAGCTTAGCTCCCGGTCTGTCATTGCCAGCTAATCCCTTCGGAGGATGCATTTTCAAAATTCACTTTCGTGTTTCATTAGTTCCCCCCACCTCTCTCCGAAATCCTCTGTTGCATTATTTCCCTCCAGATCCAATTAAACAGCCCGCCTGTCTCTTGAACCGGGAGACCCAAAGCCGGAGAGGGTATTAAGTGACCAGACAGCCGCGGCCGGAGAATGGAGGTCTCGTTGGGTTTCATCGCAGGAGTCCTTTAAGCCTCCGGCACATGGGATGGCCATGAGACCAGCCATCTGTAAACGTGCCAGTTGACTGCCCACCCCCAAAGTCTGCCAAGCATCTCCCAGATGGAGAAGGAAGTCTCCAGGGCATGGAGAGGGTGTCTCTGTCCAACTCCAATTCCCTCGAGAGCATCAGCAGGTTTGAAAAACTACCCCGCTCTTCAAAGCAACTATGCCCCAGTTTCCCCCTTCCTGTGCTTGGACCTGCCAGTGTTCACTTCCACCACTTCTTCTTTCACATCCCGATCAAACCCTGGTCTGCCGAAATGAAGCCACTTCCTTGGCTCTATTGTTGGCCAAACTTAAGTCCCCATCGGTGCATGCTTCTGGCAGTCATCGGCAGGCCAGCAAATGAGCCGGATTCGGTATCTCTCCACATTCACACAACATGTTGTTGTCCACTATCAGCCCCCACTCGAGCATGTTGGTCTTGTACATACCTGTCAAGTGTCCCGTATTGGCCAGGAAATCCTGTATTTTACCCCTTTCCGCCATCATCCCGAATTTGGAGTGGCCAGAGGGGGGGTTACTGCGCATGCATGTCCATCAGAGGCGCACATGCGCGAGGGGTTTTTGCACATGCGCAAAGGGGTTCCTGCGCATGCGCGTCCATCAGAGGTGGAGGTGCACATGCGCGAGGGATTTCTGCGCATGTGTGCCTGTTAGAGGCAGCAGTGCTTCCTGTATTTTCACAACCGCATCTTGACAGGTATGGTCTTGTATTTAGGAAAGAAGAACTGGCACTTTTGATTGGGCAAACAATCCTTCTTATAGGCCAGGGGTGGCGAACCTATGGTGTGCATGCCAGATGGGGCACTCATAGCCCTCTCTGTGGGCATGCCTGCCATTGCCCCAGCACAGAGTTTGCCCTGTTCCTCTGTGGCACGAATGTCAACCTGTTGAGTTTGGGCACTCGGTCCCTAAAAGGTTCGCCATCACTGTTATAGGCTGCCTGATGCTTCAAAGGACCCTGAAAAGCCCTCAAATGCATGGAAGCTTCCTGAATAATTATCCATCTTTATCAATACTCTCATCTTTCCTTTCCTCAACGTTCCTTGGGGAGCCTCCTCAAACCAGTTTAGTTTTTTTTTAGTTATATTCAATTTTAATTTCTTTAAAACTATTTTTATTTAGTTGCTTTTGATTAAAGGCCAGTGGCAATTTTAAGGAAGTCTCCACTTCTAACCTTAAACCATACATGAGTTTGAAAGAAGGAGGAGAAGTTTCTCAATCCTAATGCAACTCAATCTCTCCTCCAGTGCCTACCAGAGGCTTTGACGACCAAGGCTTCCAGCTTTTGAATGACATAGACAACAGTCATCTTACTTTGGGAGGAAAGAGGTTATGAGGTCAATTTGTATTGCTTCTGCTCCCCAAACCCCCCCCCCCAAGAAGGTTAGTTTCAGTCCAGGAGATGACGGCAAGTCTGAGGGCCAAGTTTTGCTACCATGAGAAAGGGAAGATGTAAAGAGGAACATCATATCCTCTTCCCACCCATGGTCATGGTCATGGTCATGGCCATGGATGTTTCTTGTTTACGGAGATGGGGCAAAGTGAAGTGAGCCTAACCACAAAGACCACAGTCCCGTCAGAAAGCGGACCTCTTCGTCGGCAGGAGAAGGTCAAGAATCATGTGTTTATCTTTGACACAACAGCCACCCTCTTGGGTAAAGGAAGGAAGAAAGGAAGGCAGAAGGTCCTGGCCTAAAAGACCCTCCAGACAGCCAGACGGCTGTGCCAACTTCCTCTCTCTACGTGATGCTTGGCCAATGATAAGAAGAAGTCAAACAAGCAGAGGAAAACTCTGGGCTGCCTGCAATCGAACCACAGGAGCTGCTGTTTCATCCCTGTGGAAAGTGGTGGCGATGAGTCTAATGTGATGTCACCACTTTTTCCAGGCTGAGCATCTGCACATGGACTTACCTTGCCAGAGTCGATGATTCATGACGTCTGACCTGACCTTCCGCTCAGCTACATTGTCAAAGAGCATTTCGGCAGCACCTGAGTCTAGATTTGTTTAACTTTGAAAGGGCACTAATGATGAACAGTGATGGCCAACCTTGGAGCTCCAGATGTTCTTGAACTTCAATTCCTAGAAGCCTTGAACAGCAGGTGTGCTGACTTGGGTTTCTGGGAATTGAAGTCCAAGAACACCTGGAGTGCCAAGTGTGCAGACCCCTGGTTTATAATGACAAGTTGCTTCCCTGTAAACTCTTCTCCCTCTTCGTGGTCCCCTGTGAACCCACATGAATGGGTTTACTGCGCATATGTGCAAGTAAACCCATTCATGTGGATTCACAGAGACCATGGAGAAGAACTTGATGGAGCGTAGGGGATGATCTAGACCACAGGTCCTCAAACTTGGCTCTCCAGATGATCTTGAACTTCGATTCCCAAAAGCCCTGATCAGCACGAGTGCTGACTTGGGTTTCTGGGAATTGAAGTCCAATATCACCTGGGGTGCCAAGGTTGGCCATCACTGCCTTAGAGCAGGAGGAACCATTCTGATATATTTTTTTGGCCACATGGTGTTTTTTTCTTAACTGGAGACCATGTGGACAACCTATAGACAACAAAGGAAGGCTTCTACAGGTTTGACACCCCTTGAATTCCATCTAGATGTATAATTAAGAATGACATTAAAGAGATGGAGACATTCAGTGCAGCTGCACATGAGACCACGTCGATCATGCCTTACTTGTAAACAACCCAGTAGTCATCCATTTTTGCTATCACTGTTGGGCAATGAAGAAGGAGACCTCTCCAGAGAAGTTGTGGCTTCCATAAGTCTTGAGTATCTTAATTTTTTTGGCCTGAGACGGAAGCTCTGTTGACTATGAGTGTGTGGAGGCTATTAAGACTAGGTTTGGCTGCTGGTCTCATGATGCATATTGCTATTTACCTTCCCACTGAAGTGGTCACTGTTGATCTACTTGCAATTTCTTGCTTTCGAACCGCTAGGTTGGCAGGAGCTAGGACAGAGACGGAAGCTCACTCCGTCGTGAAGTACTTGGGTATCAAACTCCCAACCTTCCAGACTTCAAGTTTGGCATCTTAACCACTTGAGCCACCACAGTCCCGCTTAAGTGCTGTATCCAATTCCAAATAATGGCAATCATCATAGTGATCAGCCGTGAAGATCGTCCTGGGAGCAATATAATTCAGTGGCCTTCCTTTGGCCTTCCACATTGCAGTGTGACCACTGGTCCAGGTCTGTGAATCCCTTTCTGGTCCTGAGCCCTTTTGGCACACAAAGTCCTCTTCATCATCAGCCCCAGGCCAGGATGGATGAAGCTGCTGCCCTCCATCAAGAGGGATCCAAGTGGGACCATTTAATCCACTTGGAGACCCTCACACTTCCCTGTGGACTTTGCCACCCAAGGTCATTCGTCCTCAGGGTGGTCAGCTTATTCAACCACTGCCTGACACTTGGCGTTGCGTCGCTGCTACTCTATGACCATAGCAGGATAACCTGGCCAGACTGGAAGGAGATAACTTTGCTGCACAAAATCCGACAACCAGTGGGAGTCTAGTGTAGGATGTATTCTTCCATCATCATCATCATCAAAGCTACCTACACTCCACCCCACACCATCAGATTTGGACATTCCTGAGAAGGCCATTATATAACGTGCTGCCACAGGTATTTCGTGAAGGCACTTCCCCAAAACATCCAGCTGTGTTGTAATCACTAGGAATGGATGTGGCCCTAGCAGGACAAAGCGTCATTTGTTGGTGAAACCGTGGGCTCCCTCCTCTTGAGAATAGCAGTTGACGTCCATAAAATTCTTGGCCATGGGAGGGATCCAAGATCGGCAAGGTAGGTGGAGCGAGAATGTGGAGGAGAGCCAAAAGCCATCCATCACCTTTACCTGAGTACATTCCGTACCAGGAGCTGAAAGAATACCGGGAAGAAGTGGTTCCTATTATTCGTAACATTCCTACAAAAAACCGAAGCAAACCCAGACAGGTGCTGAAGTTTCCCACCCATGGGAAGTCCGTGTCTGGCTTCCCTCTTAGCTCTACTTTGGTAACAGCATTCTGAACATAAAGGTCAAAGTCTCCCTTGGTTGAAAGCCAGCCCAGCGCATATCTCAGGGTTGGTGCTCACCTCCGTTTACAGCCAAACAGCCAGCACTGTCTGCCTCTGCAGACATTTCTGTGGCCACGTGGCAGGCATGACTAGACATGAGGGCGCACGGAAGGCTGTGACCTTTCTCGCCAATATGGCCCCTATTTCTCTACTTGCAATTTCTTGCTTTCAAACTGCTAGGTTGGCAGGAGCTGGGGCAGACGACAGGAGCTCACTCTGTTGTGCAGCACTCGGGTCTCGAGCTGCCGACCTGCTGACCTTCCAGTCATCAAGTTCAGTGTCTTAACTACTAAGCCACCATGGCCCTACACATGAACATATGCCCCTATATATATATATATATATATATATATATATATATATATATATATATATATATATATATATATATATATATATATATATATATATATATATATATATATATATATATATATATATATATATATATATATATACACACACACACACACACACACACACACACACACACACACACACACACACACACACACACACTGTATTGCCTACCACACAAGCATACAGCAGAATCTGCTCCAGCATGGTTTGTATTTGCTCATTTCTGTACATTATGCAAGCCATCAGTCATACCGCCCCAAAAATGCACACATGTACACAGCACATAAAAGCCCATGCATGGATAAGAGCATAGGAACACCCAAGTGTGCCCATGCAACACGCACCACCAATTACTAACGTGTGCACACACACTCGTTGCGTGTGTGAGCAGGCATGCCACCCGTACGTGTGTGAAAAGCACCAACCTCAAAAATGTATGGACTTGGCATGCCTGCTGTTCTCAAATTTTGCATGCAGTGTGTGGACACATTACATATATGTGTATGAGTAACATGTGTGCAAATCTCCCCCTCCCCAGTGCACGAAAGTGAAAAATGAGCATGCATGTATAAAGCATAGACATGGGAAAAGACCTGGGTGCAGAAAATGCAATCTTCTAAACATTCACATTCTGGGCATGTCCAGATAAATAATATACTTACTCAGAGCATCCCTCTATCTCTGTGCGTCAAATGCACACATTCATAGAGAGAAACGCACCCAGTGTACACTCAGCTTCAAAACAGATGCCCTTTCTCAAGCATGCAAAGGCTAAGTTTTTATTTTGCATGTGCAAAAAAATGTGCACTTGCCAGGAGACATGAAACACAGACAAGCGTGCAGAAAAATACCCATGCAATCAATTTCTATTCAGACAGACCTACGTCCTTGTGCAAACAACTACGCAGGCCCTGCAGCAGAATGGTTTTTTGAAAGCTAGTGCCATTCCCACCCTGCCACTTTAAACCACCAGAAATCCTGGTTTTGAGAGCAGAGCTGTCTTCCTCTTGCGTTTTTGTCAGGCTCCAAAAGGTTTCCTACGTCTGGGCTTCCATAGATGCCAGTAAACGCAAGTTGTCAACACCAGCAATCAGATCTGTCTAGTTGCAGACTCCAAAAACATCTGGATTGTACGAAGCGGGGACAGTTGCTTTTTGCGCACTCCTGGCACCCTGGCAAAAACCCAGCCTCACAGGACGCAGCATGGTTTTTCCTTGCAGCTGGAAAGCATGCGTTTTCTGCAGCCAAAATTCACTTCTTTCCACTCCCTGATGATTAGCCCGGCCATCCAGATGAGACATCCTCTCTGTTTCTGAGTCTCTGGTTCCCCAGTCTGGTGGTGGCTCAGATGGGCTGACAGCATTCCTCTTCTCATTATCCCAGGCTGGGCTCTCAAAACACCTCTCATTATGGCCATCCCTAACGAACTCCGCTCATTAGCTCCCTCAAGTTTCTGCAATTACCCGCCCGAAATGTTTGGGAGCGGGAACATGGAAAGCAATTATATAACGCCGGCATTTTCACTGGCACCGTAATTATTGTTTCCAAGCAAAGTTTTGTGCAACTCAAAACTTCATCCCCACTCTTGTCGGCAGCGATGGGTGGTTTCGTGTGATGTAAACATCTGCTTTTAAGATACACTATGACAGTGACAGCGAACCTTGGCACTCCAGCTGGTCTTGGATTTCAGTTCCCAGAAGTCCAAATCTCTGTGTATGCGCAGTAAACCCATTCTTGTGGATTCACGGAGATTTGGGCTTCTGGGAATTGAAGTCCAAGAACAGCTGGAATGCCAAGGTAATTTAATTTAATTTAATTTAATTTAATTTAATTTAATTTAATTTAATAGAGTTACAGTGGAAACTCATACAACAATTACCCCATATAGCAAGGAAATTGCATAACAATTAGTTTTTTTTTGGGGGGGGGGGAAATGGTGTCCCACATAACAATTTTCCCCTATGGAAAAAACCGTACAACAATTTTTCAATGGGAAAAACCACATAGCAAAAAAATCATTGTATGATGCATCCCATAGGGAAAATCGCTATACATTGCATGTATCGTAAAGCAATTGTTTCGTACAACAACGAGCCCTGCATTGGCATTAACATCAGTATCTTTTGCTCTAGCAAAAAGATAAGCTGCCTGATGCATGTGAAGAACAACGTTTTGTCATCAATGTTTTAAGAGATACATGGGGGAAAAACATTATTTATAAACAGCTAGATGTGGGGTTTTCTCTGTTTAATGTAAAAGTAGAAATTTCACCATTGATACATTAAATTTGACACATTAAGTTCCGGGAAGGGTATGCTACTCAATTTAAAAATCTGATTTTTTTACTTCTACGGTCAATCTTACTTACATATTTTACATCTGGCAATAATAAATAGAAGAAGAAGAGGAGGAGAAGGAAGAGGAGGAGGAAGAAGAAGAGGAGGAGGAGGAGAAAAATCAAATGCAATTAAAAGCTTAAGAGTGCAAAAGACAGGCAGACTAGTCCAGGTCTGCAATAAGGGCAATAATGAAGGCACATAATCATGTGGCCAGGATTTCCACTGGTTCGGAACTGGAACAGAACAGGCCCTCTCTCTAGCAACCACCCACCAAATTTCAGGTTTAAGGCAAGCTACTATTATGTTAATTGTATGCAAACAATTACCATGCATACTTCTTAAACTTAATTAGGTGCTGGGAGGGGAGGGGGGAGGGCAGAGTTAGGACCTTAATATTGAGAGTTGTGTGTCCATTCCTGGGGCAAAAAACCCTGGGTGTTTAATACACAAAACTTCCAAACGCCAACTGATTTCGAGGTTGTAATGCAGGGGTGGCCAACCTGGGCGCTCCTGCTGGTCTTAAGACTTCAATTCCCAGAAGCCCTGATCAGCAAGAGTGCTGACTTGGGCTTCTGGGAATTGAAGTCCAAGAACATCTGGAATGCCAAGGTTGGCCAACACTGTCCTAGGACTTCCTATGTCCATGATGGTGAACCTTGGCACTCTAGGTGTTCTTGGACTTCAATTCCCAGAAGCCCAAGTCAGCACTCCTGCTGGTCAGGGCTTCTGGGAATTGAAGTCCAAGAACATCTGGAGTGCCAAGATTCACCATCACTGCTATAGATCAAGGTCACACTTGCTCAAAAGCCAGTTTGACATGCTAGGTTGCCAGGAGCTGGAACAGACGATGGGTCTCGAACTGCTGACCCGCCAACCTTCCAGTTATCAAGTTCAGCATCTTAACCACTAAGCCATTGTGGTTTCCCGAAGCTAGCCTAAAGAAGATGGGTATTTTTTGGGTGCAGGCTGTGAGCAGAGAAATTGCACCACTATTCTGAACCCATGCAGTGCCCTGTGGCAACACATTCCCCCTCTCCTTTGCTCAACTGCCTGGCATGCAACGAAGCCAGCGCACCTCATAGAGAAGCATGCCCCTCCCAAGCCAGGGTGTAGCTGTCCTTCTCACTGGCTTGGAATGTTTTGCTTTTCTCGGGAGGCGACAGCCAACCCTCCAGCCGCTGGGGAAGCAACATGTAAAGAGAGAAGGAAGACGTCAGGCCGGCACCGTCCTTAACCGCAACTGCCTATTAGTTTGCAAGATGCTTAAGCTGGCCTCCCTAAAGCACCTGGCTCGCACGTGGCACAGGCTGGGCTTTTCGATGTCAAACTTCCAGGCTGGGTCAATTAAAACAATATGGCAGAGGTTCCCAACCTATGTAGCCTTGGCCAAGCTGCACAATGGCAAATGCTCCACCTAGAGCAAGGGTTCCCAACCTAAGGCCTGTGGGCCGAATCTGGCCCACGGCGCCATTTCATGTGGCCCTCTCCACCCCTCCAAGGGTATTCGAGAAACAAAATGGACCCTCCTTTGAAGCTGTTGGGACAAAATGGCCACCCATATCATGCAGGCAGGGCAAAATGGCCATCCAGGCCTCAAAGCTGATTGAGAGAGCGTGACCCGGCCCCCAGCGTGAAAAGGTCAGGAACCCCTGCAATGTGGCATCAAAGGAATGGAGGAAGCCTTCATCCGTTGCCTGACTGGACGTTTGCCATCTTTCCTCTCTCTTTTTGTTGGAAGGTGACGGGGCATGGAATTAAAAGACAACCCAACCCAACCCAACCAATGGGACAATGCAAGAAACAGCAGCAACTTGGACTCAATGTCCTCAAAGGCTCCGTCCAACTCAGCAGTTCTGCGATTCTTCAACTTTCTTTCTTTTTCTTTTTTGGTGTGAAAGGGACCAGAGGAGGATGTGGTGAGTGCTAAATAGAGCGCTAGGTCTTTCTTTGAAAAAGGGTACCAACAAGGGGTTGGGTGGGGGGAATTTCCCTTGCAAGCGGCTGCTAAGTCAAAGCAGAAATGAAGTAGATTGACCGCAATGAAGAGGAAATGAAACCCAAGGCGGGATTGGCAGAAAGTCATTTTGGAGGATATTACATAATTCTTTTGGTTTTTACCAACTGTCGCCATCTTTTTTAAAAAAACCTTCTATTTTTGTCCTTGCCTATTTTTATCTATGTGCTTGGGTTTACCAATTTTAAAGGTGTTAAGCTGTCCTTCTTCTTCAATATCCGTTCCGGATATTGGCTATCATCTTCCGAGGACCTTCCAAACCAGTCTCTCAGGTTCATTCTCTGTGTTAAAGGGCCTCTCTTCTCCCTTGCATAACAAGTTGGAGTATTCTGTACTTCATGTCGTTCCTCATGATATGTCCAACGTATTGGAGCTTTCTTTGTTTAATGGCCTTCTTCTTCTTCTCCTTCTTTTACTCCTCCTCCTCCACCTTCTCCTCCTCCTCCTCCTTCATCTTCTTCTTCTGCCACATCTGATTCTTAATATTGGTGATCATCATGGCGATCACCCATGGAGACTGTCCTGTGAATATATTGCAGTGGTCTTCCATTTACCTTCTGCATCACAACGTGACACCCATAGTACCACTGACCCAGTTCCGTAAGTCACTTTCTGGTCCTGAGCCCTTTAGGCAAGCAAAGTCCTCCTCAGCCCCAGGTCAGTATTGATGAAGCTGCTGCCCTCCACCAAGGTGGATTCAAGTGGAGTTTAATCCACTTGGGGACCATCACCCTTCTGTGTGGACTTTGCCAAGGCCACTAGTCCTCAGGATGGTCAGGTTCAAGACACCAGGACGGAATGAGCGCCCTTCTCCCAGCTCCTAGCAGTTCAAAAGCAAGACATTGCAAGCAGATAAATAGGGAACACTTCACACAGCTGAGCTATGGGCCGCCCGCCACCAGGCCCCATACAGCAGTCCTGCTCCCACCCCCAATGGTGGCCATGAGGTTGGTTAGTGGCCACTTGATGCTCAGCGTTGAGTCTCTGGTAGTCTACTCTATTCCCATAGCAGGATAACCTGGCCAGACAGACACTCATAATAATGGCCTTAAACAGTTCATATTTATATCCATACAGCACAACACTTCTACATTAGTCCCACGGTCAACCCATGATATCCTTAGTAGCCGTCTGTCGATCCACATGTCACTAGATTCATTCACGAAACTTGATTTAGATTCAGTTGTGGAGAAATAAGAATCTGGCTCATTTACTCGTCTGCTGGTTGCTGCTAAACATGTGGATTTAATGTTGGCCAACAGCAAAGCCAAGAAAGTGGCTTTTCATTTTGGCAGTCCAAAGTTTGATTTGGACACAAAGGAAGAAACATGGGTTATTGGGTGTAGTTATCAACTTTATCAGTGTTGTTATCAGTTATCGTTATGTACTGAGCAGCACTGCAGTGGCTTGGTGGTTAAGAGCTTGGAGATGGGAAGGTTGGCGTTCGATACCCGAATGCTGCACGGCGGATCTTGGGGGCATAAAAGGAGCCTCATTCGGGCATCCCCTGAGTGGAGTTTCTCCAGCAAAAATCCTTTCAACCCAGAGTAATTTCTGACACAGATTTATACAACATGGTTGTGATTACTTGACATTTCCTTAGCCATCTCACCCTCCTGCACTGTGTCTCCAGGACCCAAGACTGGGCAACTCCATCTATCAATCCTGAGAGAGTGCAAGCAGAAGGTAGGGTTCAATCCTGTCCCATTGGGAAGATTCTTATGGACAACTGGTTGGCCACTGTAGAACACAACTCTGGACTAGACAGGGCTTAGTTTTGTCCTGCATGGCCCTTCCAGTGTTCTTATTATCCTTGCCCAAGCAGGGGAACACTGCTTCTTTCGGATCACAACTTCCAGAACCCGCAGCCAGTGTGGCTTGGATTCTTGTGAGATCAGCTGAGATTAGAACCCCTGACTTGCAGCCAAGGTGAATTTCTTTAAACCAACCAATAGTATCTGTCTTTGAGAGAAACATTATCAGCGTTTATTGTCAATGGCCGATGAGGCGTTCCCAACTTCTGCCCAGAATGAATAATGATGTTTTATGCTTTCCGGGGGGTGTTTCCAAAACCATAGATGCTCCAGTGGAACTTCTGAGAAAAGTCCGAAGTGGTTTAGTAAATGGCTCTTAATAACAGGAGAGGCGAGTCTCATTTAAAAAAAAATCCCAATAAAATTGTTGTTGATTGCCTTCCATTTCCTGTATGAAGGAACTTAACAATTCTGCATTCATGCTTCCCAGTTCTTCCCAGTTTGAAATGCAAAATGGCTTCTTGGGTGTCCCAAAAAAATCACTTTTCATCCTGTCCTCCCCTTAGGGGAGCAGTCATCGCTCCATGGAAGTAGGCAGGTTCCTCTGTTTAGCTTGAAGACTTCTTACCCTCCTGAAAGGTGTCCAGTGTCATGCAAAGAAAGACTGGATCCAACGTTCAGGATGGCTGTCAACTCTAGAAGAAGATTGATTTGGCTTTTGGGAGTCAGTTGGCTTACTGATGCCAACTGATGTTGGTTGGAGGAACAAACCGTCATACTTTCATGGCAGTCCTTTTAGGGCTGTTCTCGCTAAATAGCCTGTGGCTGTTCCACATGCCAGTCTTCCTATCATCTTTATGGACATCTCCTCGGTTCACTCGAATGGACACCCTTCTCAGAAACACAACAATGATTAACACCGGGTATACATGGCCACAATTATGTGATCTTCGAGGGGTGTGTGTGTGTCTGTCATCAAAGATTACGTAATTCGTTTGGAGCTGTTGTGGTTTCGAAACATGATGCTTTTTTAGGTTTAAAAATGATCTCTGGGAATTTTGATCCGATTTAAAAAGATGATTTTGATGTACCCCCGGCAGGAGACAACAACGCCTCTTAATCCTTATAAAGAAGATAGTAGAAGGACACTATCGGAACTTACCTGACATCCTCATTCCTCCCTGCAAGAAAAATCTCGTCACAAAGGGTGTGATGCATTGAGAATCCTCACCGATACGTTCTGCATTAGGCACCAATAGTGAAAAGCTCTAAAAATTAGAGTTTTGATACAAAAGCTCTGGATTACGTAATTTTAAAGGGAGGGGGAGTTTGAAGTGAAAATTATGGTTATTACATGGAGAGGGAAGGGGGTCAATTTCCCCCCAAAATGGATCACGTAATTGTTGAATGGCCCCTAATATAATCTGAGACAGACAGAACCAGACGGGAGGTGATCGCCTTAGTCTGGCTTGGGGCAGATAGGCTTCCTAAAGCAGACCCAAATAATGCTTGGCCTTCCTTGTTTTTGATCCCTGCAATAGCACAACTGAGAATTGTGTTGTCAGAAGGAATCCAAGGAATGTAAACTTGCACACTCCCTACGGCACATGTTTTATGACCAGTATCAACGGGACAACCTCTCTCTTGCACGGCGTCTCCTGGGTCTCTTGGGATGTCCTACCGAGTGCATTGCCGCCTGCTGGAAGCTCCTTCAACCTGATCTTTGGTTGTCTGTTTCAACGTCCTTGAGCTCAGCCTTTTCTCCCCTGGAATCTGCACCGACCAGTTTGTAAGATCACATGGGAGGAAGATGCCATAACAGCGTTAACTCTTGCTCGTCAGGTAATAGTGACACGGAAGGGGTCCAAAATATACAATCGCTTCTCTCAACCACATGGCCCGAAGAACTAGAAAGAGATTGGACATCGTCACCATATTCCGTAGCTCATTGGATGAGGAACCTGTTAACCTGCAGCAAGGAGAAGGGATGGGTTAAACTTCTAGACAGCTGGTTCACAAATGGGCTTTGTTATTTACTCTTAAGGATGGGCAGAGAAACAGAATCTATCATAAAGGAGGCCTTGGAAGTGATGGCGAACCTTGGCACTCCAGATGTTCTTGGACTTCAATTCCCAGAAGCCCTGATTAGCAGGAGTGCTGACTTGGGCTTCTGGACATTGAAGTCCAAGAACACCTAGAGTGCCAGCCAACCCACCCATCAACCCACCCGCCCGCCCGCCCGCCCGCCTACCCACCCACCAACCGACCAACCAAGTGTTGAGTGGACTGCATCAGTCTATTGCAGGACAGGCAAGATCAGGTGTTTCTTCTTCTTCTTGTGCTGTATCCAATGCTGAATATTGGGAATCCTCGTGGCGATTAGCCATGAAGATTGTCCCGGGAGCAATATAATGCAATGGCCTTCCATCTGCCTTCCACCTCGCAGCGTGACACCCAGGATACCACCAATCCAGTTCCATGAGTCATTTTCTGGTCCTGAGCCCTTTTTGCACACAAAGTCATTATCATCATCCTCAGGCCAGGAGGGATGAAGCTGCTGCCCTCCATCTAGATGGATTCAAGTGGGACCATTTAATCCACCTGAGGACCATCACCCTTCCCTGTGGACTTCACCACCCAAGGCAGTTAGTCCTCAGTGTGGTCAGGTTAGTTAACCACTGCCTGATACTCAGTGTTGAGTCACTGGCAGTACTGTATAGTCTGCTCTATTACCACAGCAGGGTAACCTGGCCAGACTTGCAGGTGATGATTGTATGAACCAAACCTTTTTTGCTGTTGGTCTGGCTCATGCTAGACATCTGTACTAGAAAAGCCAGATGTTTCCTTTTCAACAGAATAAAATTGTAATTTCTCGGCTGTAGTAGAGACTTCTAGGTTTTGCTCTCCTAACATGGATTGACTTCTTGTGAGCGGCGCGTGTGTGTGTGTCTGAATACGCCACAAGCCAGCTTCGCCTGAAACTCAAACATAAATATTAGCCGCAAAGCAGGTGAAGGAAATGTCAAGATTTTGTGTATATATAAGCATGGAAATGAGGAGCAGTGTAGTGGTTAGGTTCGAACCAGGACTTTGGAAACCTGGCTTCAAGTCTCTACTCAGCCATGGAAGCTGACAGGGGGAGGGCCATAGGGGGTAAATGCTGCTTGAAATCTCCCATACCTCAAATACCCATAAGTCGAAAGTGGTTTGATGATACCTATGGAAATAGGCAATTGAAATCTAGATTCTTTTTGCTATCCTGATGGTGACCAGCCATGAAGATTGTCCTGGGAACAATATAATGCAGTGGCCATCCATTGGCCTTCCACATTGCAGTGTGAGAAAGATTAGCCAGCAACACAAGGTTGCCATTACCAGGGTACGCCCTATTGTGGTTCAAAAATACCACAATCTTCAAGGAGGCTCTTACTGTGTAAACCCCACCAGCAGCACTGGTCCATGGAGACTGTCCTGAGAATTTAATGCTGTGGCCTTTCATCTGCCTTCCGCATCGCAGTGTGATACCCCTAGTACCACTGGTCCAGTTCCATGAGTCCCTTTCGGGTCCTGAGCCCTTTTGCCACACAAAGTCCTCCTCAACCCCGTGGCAGGACGGATGAAGCTGCTGCCCTCCATCAAGATGGACTCAAGTAGGATTTAATCCACTTCAGGACCATCATCCTTCCCTGTGGACTTTCACCACTCAAGGCCATGAGTCCTCAGGGTTGTCAGGTTAGTTAACCTCCACCAGTATTGAGTCACCAGCAGAGTGGTCAACTCTATGACCACAGTAGGATAATCTGGCCAGACAGACTTAATTTCCGATCGTGCGCGAACATTGAGGTAGGGCCGTCAATATGGACGCTCCGATGGATGTCGGAAAAGGGAAAGGTGGTTCAGAAAGCAAAGGTATATTTGATCTTGGGTCTATTTTCCTTCAACATGGACATGAATGCAAAGAAGCACCCAAGAAGCACACGAGGATGTGCAAAAACTGTCTAAATCGCTGTTCTCAACCTGGTCCATCAAATCCATACTCCCCAAGACCTCAACACCTTAGCCTCTATGTCTTTTTCTATGAAAAAGACCGTCTCCGAGATGGAGAGTCTGAAACCATGATGAGAGATCGTTCTGGGAACATAAATGCGCAGATTCTCATCTCTGGATCAGGATTTTACTCTTGGGGTGACTGATGCTCAAATCCCTCCTTGGCACACAAAGGAAACAAAACTGGATGAGAGAGAAAAGCATCTCAGATGTGACATTTTTTCACACGCTTGGCATATTGGGAAGACGCAACGACCGTACATGGGTGGATTGCAATGTTTCCGATGGCGAACTTTGGCACTCCAGGTGTTCTTGGACTTCAATTCCCAGAAGCCCAAGTGTCTGTGAATCCACACGAATGGGTTTACTAGCACTCTAGCTGTTCTTGGACTTCAATTCCCAGAAGGCCCAAGTCTCTGTGAATCCACACGGATGGGCTTGCTGTGCGGACGCAGTATGCCTCGAGTGCCAAGGTTCGCCATTACTATCCTAGGAAATACCGAGTTTCGCCCACAATGCGTCAGATCCTTTTTGGTTTAATGTTTTACAATCAGAAGATTTTTTATTCTTCAAGGCACATCTGTCAATGAGGATTAGCTCCACTCACAAAAATAAACTAGATTTTTAAAAGTATAAATAATTTTTTTCTTTCCTTTTTTTTAAAAAAAATATATATTATTTTCCCTTTTCTTTCTCGAGTTTTAGCAGATATTACTTGGCTTCTTCAATTCCATTTACATACAGGCATGTATATAAATTTTGCTGTTTCTGCTGTTGCATTATTGCAATACCTTTCCCCTCTTCTTAATGTTTTTATTTCTTTGTTGTTAAAAATAAATAACCGATGATTTTTGTTTGTTGTTTTTCTGGTTTTTTTAAATAGACTAGAATCTGTTTAGATTTTTCTTTTCTTTCTTTTCCCCCCTTCTTGAGTTTCAGCAGATATTACTTGGCTTCTTCAATTTCATTGTATATAAATCTGGTTAAATTGTTTCTGCAATTCCCTTATTGCTATACCTTGTTTTTCTGTTTAATGAGGGTTTTCTGTTGTTACAAATAAACCTTATATGGTATTTGTATTATGTGCTTGCGTAGTGTATAGTTTTTTATAATTGTCTTCTTTGCTGTATATTGTTGAAAGTAGTTAATAAAATTTATATTAAAAAAACACGTTAATTTTATTTATTTTTAAATTAAAAAAAACTATTTGGATCGCCGAGGGGATGCCCAGAAAGTGTCCCAAGTGTCCCCAGCGCTCTGCACGTGAGAAGGCGTAGCCCCAACACGGGAGTTCCGCGATGACGCGCACTTCCTTATATGGCGCGCCGGGGCGTGGCCTGCCCAGGGACCAGACCGAGAGTACTTAAGCGGCCGCGTCGCCACCAAAGGCAGAAGTCTTAGTTCGCGTTCCGTCGCCAGTCGCGTGTCCGGAGTGCACGTCTGAATCGCGCCTTTTTGCATCCGCGTAGGATTCAAGGTTCCCTTTGACTCTCCCCTCACAATGGTGATCGAGGAGGTGATCCCGCTGACCTGCGCAGGACTGGCGCAACTGCTGCGCGACCCACACGAGAGCGGCCGGACGCTGGTGCTGGACTGCCGGCCCTTTCTGGCCCACTGTCAGGCCCACCTGCGCGACTCGCGCCCGGTCCACTGGAACGGGTTGCTCCGGCGCCGCTCCCGCGGGCGGAGCGGGGTCCACCTGGAGCGCCTGGTGCCGGACCGGGCGCTGCTGGGCCGCCTGCGCGCCGGGGATCTGGCCCACCTGGTGGTGCTGGACAGCGACGGCAGCGGCTCCGTGGCCTCCCTGCGCCCGGACAGCCCGGCCCGCCTCCTGCTCAGCGCCCTGCTGGCCGAGGAGCGCGCCGGCACCTCCCACGTCTACCTGCTGGCAGGTAAGAAGAGCCGTGCCAAGGAAGGACACCGCTCGAGCTCGAGGTCACCTTTGCTCGGAAAGCCAGTCGTATCCGACTCTAGGGCTCAGTGCTCATCTCTGCTTAGAGCAGGGCTGCCCAAACTACGGCCCGGGAGCGACGAGGGCTTCGTGGGCCGGATGAATTGGTGCCGGGGGCTGGGTCCGGCCAATGGAGCCATAGTGACCAGCCCCCTGAACCACGTGCCCGGCCCAAAAAGTTTGGGCACCCCTAGTTTATAGCCGAAGAGCCAGCGCTGTCTGTATCCACAGATGTTTCCGTGGACCAGGGCCATAGCAGCCGGGACTTTGAGGGTGGGAAAACTGCTAACTCAGGGTGGATAAAGCCCACCCTGGCCACCCCCTGGCTACTGCCACGGACATGGAGTGCCCAGAACGCTGTTTACCTTCCCACCAAAGTGGTCCCTGTTTATCCACTTGCAATGTCTTGCTTTTGAACTGCTAGGTTGGCTGGAGCTGAGTGCCCAGGAATCGAACTCCGACTTTCCAGTCAGCGAGTTCAGCGTCTTAACCACTTGAGCCACTGCAGCCCCTGGCCCCTATTTATCTCCTTGCAATGTCTTGCTTTCGAACTGCTAGGTTGGCAGGAGCTGGGTCAGAGGCGGGGCGCACACTCCGTCGTGCAGTACTTGGGAATCGAACTCTGACCTTCCAGTCGTCAAGTTCAGCGTCTTAACCACTCGAGCCATCGCAGTCCCTGTGACCTGTTTATCGCCCCATCGAAGCACTTAGTGCAGTTCACAAGGGAATTAGCATTTTGCCCCCAACATAGGCGACACTCATTTTGACTGATCTCAGAAGGATGGAAGAAGCCGAGTCAACCTTGATCCCTGGTCAGGGTTGAACTCACACCGTTTTGCTTGCAGTACAGTAGTTTAGCCCCTGTGCTACCACGGCTTTATAAGGACAATGTTGCTTACCTGTAACTGCTGTTCTTCTTTGTGGTCCCCTGGGAAAGTTTTTTTTAAATCTGTTTTTATATATTTTTACTGTTTTTAACTGTTTGTATTTAGTTTGTTATTTGTGACTATGTATTTATTGTGCATTTTGTTAACTGCTATGTGAGCCGCCCTGATAGAGCGTAGGGGCGGAAATAGACATTGTAGACAGCCCATAACAATTAGAACACTGTTATATTTAATGAGGAATGCTATATTTAAAAACTGTTATATTTAACAAGGATATAGCAATAGAAATGACACTTCTACACCACCCCAGAGCGCTTAGTGCGCTCTTTGGGCAGTTCACAAGGCATTTTGTCATTCCCCCCCCCCTCCAAACAAGCTGGATGCTCAATTGACCGATCCAGGAAGGGTGGAAGGCTTGAGTCAACCTCGAATCCCATCGTGATCGATCTCACAACATTGTGGCTGCAGGACAGCTGTTTAACCCCTGCGCCAAATGGCTCTCTAAGGACAGGTTGCTTGCCTGTAACTTTTGAAATGGTAGCCTTGTTAGTCTGTGTTTCGAGCACATCCGAGAGTATTTATTTATTTTATTATTATTTAATTTTAGAGTAAACCATGTTCTTCTTCATGGTCTCTGTGAAGCCGCACAAATGGGTTTACTGTGCATACGTGTGTGTAGATATATTGTAAGCCACCCAGAGTGGTGGAAAGAAAAGTGGAAGGCAGTAGGGAGAGAGGAACGGCCAACATGAGATGGACCAATTCAGTGAAGGAACCCACAGCTTTGAGAGGTCAGGAAATGAGCAGGACAGTTGAGAACAATGGAAACCAGGAATATATAACAGATGTTAGTAGTATCAGTCCAACTGCAGTAACAATTGCATCATAACCAGGTACTCCTTAAAAATAGATACTTCAGGGTCCCAGTAGATGGGCTGAGACTTCGGATAGCCAGAGGCGATGGTTGTCTACCCTTTTGAGTCCTAGTGTCACAGATGTACTAAAACTTCATCTTTCTGTGTGTCTTCTAGGTGGCTTTGAAAACTTCCATGCCAATTTCCCGGAGTTGTGTTCCACGGCGCCCACCCCTCTTGCCACAACCCCTCCTCCAGTGGTCAGAAGCACCGAAGATAACAACAGCACGGAGTTGATGACCCCTTTGTACGACCAGGTAAGCTCACCTTTGCTTGGTTTCACCATGAACTCAAGCGCTCAGTCAGTCCGAGGCTGAAAGGAGGGATGGGAAGGTTTATCATTCCCCAGGCAGATTTCTTTCTTTCTTTCTTTCTGTCTTTTCTTCCTTCCTCTTCTCTCGTCCCCTCTCTTCTTCCCTCCTTTCTTTCGCCACATCTCTTCCTTTCTTCCTTCCTCTTCTCTCGTTCCCTCTCTTCTTCCTTCCTTCCTTCCTCTTCTCTCATTCCCTCTCTTCTTCCTTCCTTCCCTCCTTCCTTTCACCATATCTCCTTCTCTCTTTTTCTTCCTTCCTTCCTTCCTTCCTTCCTCTTCTCTCATTCCCTCTCTTCCTTCTTTTCTTCCCTCCTTCCTTTTGCCATATCTTTTCCTTCCTTCCTTCCTCTTCTCTCGTTCCCTCTCTTCCTTCTTCCTTCCTTTTGCCATATCTCTTTCTCTCTTCTTCTTCTTCCTTTCTTCCTCTTCTCTCGTTCCCTCTCTTCTTCTTTCCTTCCCTCATTCCTTTTACCATATCTCTTCCTTCCTTCCTTCCTTCCTCTTCTCTCGTTCCCTCTCTTCCTCCTTCTTTCCTTTCACCACATCTCCTTCTCTCTTCTTTTCCTTCCTTCCTTTTCTCTCGTTCCCTCTCTTCTTCCTTCCTTCCCTCCTTCCTTTCACCATATCTCCTGCTCTCTTCTTCTTCCTTCCTTCCTTCCTTCCTCTTCTCTCGTTCCCTCTCTTCCTCCTTCCTTCCTTTCACCACATCTCCTTCTCTCTTCTTTTCCTTCCTTCCTCTTCTCTCATTCCCTCTCTTCTTCCTTCTTTCCTTCCCTCCTTCCTTTTGCCATATCTCTTCCTTCCTTCCAATTATCTCATTCCCTCTCTTCTTCTCTTCTCTTCCTTCTTTCCTTCCCCATCCATTTATCCATCCTTCTCTCCTTACAAATGAGCTCAGTGGCAGCATATATTCATTTCCTCTTCGCTTCTCTATTATTTAAAAAAAAAATCACAGTTCAGGGAATTTTGAAGCTGAACTGTCTAGACTTCCCGCACGAGTAATTCTGGTTTAATGATAGCCCGCTTGATAATGGGGTGGAGTAAAGCTATACTTGTTGAGTTGTGCTTATCCATCTGTGTTGGAGGTTTGGAGCAGGTAATGAGCAGGGTTGCTTGTTGGGATTTTCCTTGACTCATCAGACTGAGAAGCTGATTTGAATCAATCAATTATATATATATATATATAAAAATCCCAGGTTATGAAAATGAAATTGCAGATGCCAAGTACAGGAAAGGGACCACACCCCAAAGTGGTAAAATGAACCCATATATAAGCCAGCGGTTATAAGTGCACTTTGGAAATAGCACAGGAAACAGGAAATGTTTAATAATTTTAAACCTTTCAATGGGTTTAGACCAGTGGCTCAGTCTGCACATTGGTTGATCAGTGCTTTGGGGAATTGACTTAGGCTTCTGGGAATTGAAGTCCAAAGATTGGGGAACACTGGTTTCTTTAGACCATTTCAATGGCTTTCTCTTTTATTTTCTGAACCAAATAGTTCTGGAAAAAAACAAAGCCAATTTAATCTTTAGTTTAACTGATTCCTAAATTCCTAAATAAATACATAAATTGCTGCTCCTGCTTCCTTTATTCATACGACACTGCGAGGCCCTTTATTCCCATTTTGCAGAACACAAAACTGAGGCTTACTGATGGTTTCTTCCTGAAAGCCAAATAGTGATGGACCCAGTGAAGCTAAATTGGGATTTGAGAGCATGCTCAAACAATTCTCCTGTCTAAAAGCAACCCTTGGCCTTTTATAACCTTTGGAAATGTACTTTTTTTTTTTTTTGCCAAGTTGCGATTGAGTCTGTCTGTGGTTCTGTTCCTGATTTTCTGGATTAACCCTCGATTGGAGACGGAGCAACTCATATCTCAATAAGCCTGTCCAACTTGGTTCTGGACTGGCTGTCTTAATGGATCTTTATCCCAACACAAGCTCATGCAGCATTATCGTGGCGCTGTGTAAATAGACGCATCAGCTGGTTTGGTATTTTTAATCCAAAGGCAGATGGCATTATCAAATTACTCTCTCAAGAGCTCTCCCATCCCCCACCACCCAAATGACCTGGAGTCTGATTAAACTAATCGGTCTCTTTAATCCTCCGCCATCCACCCCAATTTTCAACGGCTGAGTGAAAAAGGAATTTGTAGACATTGTCGGGCGATAAATGTCTGGAAAATCCTTCTGTGCTTTGCGGCATAGATTTCCTCCCATAATCTCATGGTGTTCAGGTTAGTTAAGCTCTGCCTGAGGATTGGCGGTGAGTCACTGGCAGTAGGGTCTAGTCCAGTTGTGGCCAACCTCGGCACTCCAGGTGTTCTTGGACTCCATTTACTAGAAGCCCACGTCAACACACCTACTGATCAGGGCTTCTGGGAATTGAAGTTCAAGAACATCTGGAGTGCCAAGGTTGGCCATCACTGGTCTAGTCTATTCCCATAGCAGGATAGCCAGGCCGAATGGCCTTGGGTGGCGAAGTCTACAGGGAAGGGGGTGATGGTCTTCAAGAGGATTAACAGGGAAGGAGGTGATGGTCCCCAAGTGGATTAAATGGTCCCACTTGATTCCCTCTTGATGAAGGGCAGCAGCTTCATCCATTCTGACCTGGGCCTGATGATGAGGACTTTGTGTGCCAAAAGGGCTCAGGAACAGAAAGTGACTTGTGGAACTGGATTAGTGGTATGGGTATCACGCGAAGATGCAGAAGACCAATGGAAGGCCACTTCATTAAATTCTCAGGACAATCTTCATGGCTGATCGCCATGAGGAGAGCCAATATTCGGAATCGGATATGGCACAACAACAAGAAGTGATCTCAGATCAAGTCTCTATGGCTCTCTTCCTCCCTGCTTTATCCTCACAACAGCTTTGTGAGGTAGGCAAAGCATAGACCCTCTTAACTGGCTCAAGACTACCTAGTGAGTTTGAACGGCTCTTTGGGGACCGAAACTCCAGTTACCCAAATGGCCAGTCCAACATGGTCTTCTGTAGGTCTTGACTTTGCGATGTGCAGTCAATAAATCTTTGCTGCCTCCATTGTTTGGGCACATGAGGTCTAACGGACGCGTCTTTGTTCTTTCCCCTTCTGCAGGGCGGGCCGGTGGAAATCCTTCCCTTCCTCTACCTGGGCAGCTGCTACCATTCTTCTAACCGAGAGGTGTTGGAGTCGTTGGGAATCACCGCAGTGCTCAACGTCTCTTCCACTTGCCCCAACTACTTTGAAGGACAGTTTCTATACAAGAGCATCCCAGTAGAAGACAGCCAAATGGCGGACATCAGCGTCTGGTTCCAGGAAGCCATTCATTTCATTGGTGAGCTTGCCAAAACCACCTTGAAATGGGTGGGAATCCTTGTGCCACTTGCCAAATGATAGGGAAGTTTCTGCCGCCTGTTAACCCATGTTCGCCCTGCATTACTGAGGGTTCAGTCAATGCAAGGAGTGTACAGTATTCCCATTTCATTGGATGCAACTTTCAAAAAACCATGGGATGTGGAATTTTAAGATTTACAGTGGAACCTCATACAACATATAGCAACGAAATCGTATAACAATTAGGTTTTGAGGGGATAAATGGTGTCCCGCATAACAATTTTCCCTATGGGAAAAAATCGTACAACAATTTTTCAATGGGAAAAACCACTTAGCGAAAAAAATCGTTGTACGATGCATTCCATAGGGAAAATCGCTATAGGATGTATGCATCATACAGCAATAATTTCATACAACAACATGGAACGGATTAAAATCGTTGCATGAGGTACCACTGTATATATATATTTAAGCGAGGTGCCTAGAATTTCCTGCTAAGACTCTCCCAGAAGAGAAGTCTTAAGGTAGTGATCAGACAGCGAGAAAAGTACATTTTTTATTGCCCCATAAGGGGTTGGTTTAACAGGCACCCATCAGTAGTTAAAATGCTGAACTTGACAACCAGAAGGTTGGCAGATTAGCAGTTTGAGACCCGAGTTCTGCATGGTGGAGTGAGCTCTCATTGTCTGCCCCAGCTCCTGCTCATCTAGCAGTTCGAAAGCAAGACATTGCAAGCAGATAAATAGGGGCCACTTTGGCAGGAAAGGGAACAGTCTTCTGTGTGCTCCGGTGTCTAGTCCTGCCCGCCACATGACCACAGAAACGTCTGCAGATGCAGACAGTGCTGGCTCTCTGGCTGTAAACGCAGATGAGCACTGAACCCTAGAGTCGGATACGACTGGCTTTCAAGCAAGGGAGACCTCTTGACCTTTGCTATCTCCCTTAAAGCATCCTGCTACCTGTTGAGGAATTGCTCTTTGTTTATGATGAGAAGGCTTTGATTCTTTAAGGCCTGTTTGCCAATCAGGATGAACTCCACCCAGATGGACGGCATAAAAATCTAATTAATAAATAAATGCTTCCATCATTTTCCCAATGAACCTGTACTCAGAGGATCCTTTAGCCTCATCCAGTAGGGCAGTGTCGGTTCATTAGATGGAAAGGTTGAGAAAGACGCCCTTCCCAAAAAAATATTACCTGTCTCATGGCACTATATAAACCGAGATTTGCACAGTTTGCAGTTGATGCTGGCTCATTCCTAAAGATGCTTTTCCTTCTGTGGTCCTGCTGCAGATTCTGTGAAGAACGGCAATGGGCGGGTGTTGGTCCACTGCCAAGCGGGCATCTCCCGCTCTGCCACCATCTGCCTCGCCTACCTGATCCAGAGTCACCGGGTGCGCCTGGAGGAAGCCTTCGACTTCATCAAGCAACGCCGCGGGGTCATCTCGCCCAACTTCGGCTTCATGGGCCAGCTGCTGCAGTTCGAGACGGAGGTCCTGTGCCATTAGCCGTGCCCGGACTGCCCCCCCCTCCCCACAGTGCCCGTGGGAAGGGAAAGGGTGAAGGCAGGCTTTCTTCTGAGGAGCCAGAGACTCTATAAGACCCTGTTTACATAACCTCTCCAAGGGGTGCCAGTAGCCTCAGATGATGTTGCATTGTGATTAATTTTTTTTAAAAAAACACACTGTTTCCCTTATTGCACTAAGCAGCGATGCCAGGCTTACCGGACGCCTCAGGCGCCTGGTTCAGGATTTTCTTGTATGGCGTTATTCAAGAGAATAAGCTGGCAGTGCAGAATCGCAGAGGGCTGGTTTCAGCTGCTCACGCGCATGTTTTCGGCTCCTTCCGCGGGAACCAGAATCAATATGTACAAAGCAAAAGACAGAGGAGAAGAAACCTGTAGATCAGCTGCTCAATGGGGAAATGGGAACAGATGGCAAAGAAAAAGCAGAAGTGCTCAATTCCTACTTCGGTTCGGTTTCCACCCTAAAAGGTAGCATGCAACCCTCCAGGCCAGTGGAAGGGGCAGGATTATATTACAGTTCAAGGAATACCTTCTTACCTTGAATGAGTCCAAATCCCCAGGACCAGATGTACTGCAGCCAAGGGTCTTGATGGAACTGGCTGTGACCATTTTCAGGCTGGACTCTCATGTCCAACCTGCATCCAGATGTTAGGTCTCTTTCTGTCTTCGTCCCCTGGGCGGAGGCCATTTTAAGCCGGTGCTTGTAAAAGTGTGTTGTGTACGTGGTATGTTCAATCATTTATGGCTTTATTATTGAAAGCCTGGAAAAGTTTCCGTTGGCTTTTGGGTGGGTGGGTGGGTGGGTGGGCAACTATAATCCCAGGCTGTTGGGTTGATTTAGGAGTTGTAATCAAAAGAAATTGAGGTTTTTCCCAAGCTCTGGCTGAAAAACCTCAAACAAATTGATAGCCTTTTATTAGCGGGTTGGTGAGTTTGAAGTCGCTTGTTGGGAAAGGAATAATTAGTGTTTGCAATGCAATCTGTTGGAAGAAGCTGTGATGTAGCCTTTTAGCGTTCTACCCCCCAGACTTAGACCATAAGATGTGAACAGTGAGCGACTTGAGATAAGGTACCCAATTTATTTTTGGTATACCTTCTTTCTGCTGAAGAAACTTAGGCTAGTGCAGTGGTGGCGAATCTTGGCACTCCATGTGTTCCTGAATGTCAATTCTCAGAAGCCCCCATGCGCATTAGTGCTGACTTGGGCTTCTGGGAATTTAAGTCCAAGAACACCTGGAGTGCCAAGATTCGCCATTACAAGGCTAGTGCACAAAGGTTTCCTCTGATTGTGTCCCCAGATGTTTTCTAGAATAGGCTTGGTGGAGGGTGACCAACCAAGTTGACCCTCTCAACTTCATGGCCAAGTTAGAGGTTGCAAACTGGAAATTTCCTTCCTTTGTATCCACCACCATTCACACCTATACTAGGTTGCAACCTGCCTTACAGAAAGTGTGTTCTCTCTCACACACAAAAGGTTAAATAAGGATAGCGGGTTCCCAAATTCTTGTTTGGAGGAAAATATGAAGTCTACTGTAAATAAGATGGCCAACTCTCTTCTGGACGTGGTCTCCTCTCCTCTAGAAAGGAGGGGAATCAGTGGCCTTATTATCTCTTGGATAAGATATTCCAGATATCTTTTGGAGGTTTTTTTGGGCCAGCACACTTCCCCCATGCTCATTTGCTCCCCTCTTTTTTTTGGGGGGGGGGCAATGTGTTAGCGGATTTAGGGAGATCAAGGACCATTAAAGCGAATCCTTCAGAAGGAAGCCAGCCGTCTTTCCCCAGCCATAAATGGTGGGCCGAGGTTGAAAACCACCAAGCCATGTCAACTCAAACATGGGTCCCTGGAGTTGGAATGGGTTACTCCTGGAATTGTCCATACATGCTGTGAACGTGAGAGTCCTTGGGGTCAAAGTTGATGTCCTCCTGTCTCCACTTCCCTGCTATGGAAGAGGGAGAAATCATTCCTGGTTCTCCCATCCTTCCCCCCAAACCCTGGTGAGACTGAGCATGAATCCTGCCTTCCTTTAGGATGCGGAGTGTGTGTGTGTGTGTCTCTCTCTCTCTCTCTTCTGAATGCACTGACAACAGGCAACTCCCGTTGCAGCCAAAGGAAAACAAAAAACCAGTTTCCTCTCTTCCTTTGGGCGATTGCCTTGCCCTGCGGATATTCAGTCCACGGGATGGTGATCCCCTCTCATTTCCACCCTTTTTTAAGGAGATCCGTATGGGACACCTTCCTCCGTCTCCTTGCTCTCCATCCTCTCTTCCACCCACCCAAAGCAATACACAGTTTGCAATGTTAGGAGCCCTTCGTTCTTGACTGTCCTTGATTTTAAATGTCTTTTTTTTGCACTTTATATTTATTAACACCGATTGCAATAAATGACCAAGTTTTTTAAAAAAAGTTTGAGTCTCCTGAATTTGTTTCCCTGTTTAATGATCCATGGTGACTTAGCAGTTAAGATGCTGAACTTGATGGCCGGAAGGCAAGTCAGCAGTTCGAGACCCGAGTGCTGCACGACAGAGTGAGCTCCCATCATCTGTCCCAGCTCCTGCCAACCTGGCAGGTCGGAAGCAAGAAACTGCAAGTAGATAAAGAGGTGCTTCTTCAGCGGGAAAGGTAATAGCGTCCTGTGTGCTCCAGTGTCTAGCCATACCTACCACGTGACCATGGAAAGGTCTGCAGATGCAGACAGGGCTGGCTCTTTGGCTGTAAACAGAGCTGAGCACTGCACACTGGAGTCGGATACTACTGGCTTTTGAGCAAGGGAGTTGTTGACCTTTTAAAATATATATAAATATATAAAATCATTTCACAGGTATTTGGCTGCTTGACATTTGAATTGTCCACCCACCACCTCCACTACTTCAACTTTCCCTCTAACTCCACATGGTTTGAACAATGGGAATGGCATTTTAAGCATACACACGGGCCACTCACGCTATAGAATTTCGTGTCAGAAATTATTCTGGGTTCAAATAATTTTTTTTGCAGAAGAAACTCCAATCAGGGAATGGCCAAATGAGGCTGCTTTCATGTCCCCAAAAGCTGGGACAGAGACGGGCGCTCAAACTGGCCCCCAGTACCCGGGTCTCGAACTGCCGACTTGCCGGCCACTTACTGAAGAACATGGATGCGGTTTGACCCCCTCTGTGTGTAGAAGCTAAGCTATGGCCCATGGTGAACACAACTTCCCCACCGCTGCCATGTCTGCCTTGTAGTCTACACCCAACCCAGAAGTCTTGGCTTGAGCCCATCCGTCAAGCTGTGGATCTGGCTGAAGGTCTCAACCTCCCCTTTGTCATTTGGAAGACCCTGAATAGAACATGGGTTGGAGTCACTCAATGCAAGACCAACATGCTCAAGTGGGAACGGCTGGCGGACAATAACACATGGTGTGGATGTGGAGAGGCACAGAGTCCGGCCCATTGACTGGTCTGCCGATTAGTACCAGAAACCTGCACCGATGAGGACTTGCGTTTGGGCAACAAAAAGCGAAGAAAGCGGCTTCATTTTAGCAGACCAGAGTTTGATTGGGGAATAACAACAACAACAACAATAATAATAACAATTTAATGTCAGAAATTATTCTGGGTTGAAAGGATTTTTTGCTGGAGAAACTCCACTCAGGGGTCGCCCGAATGAGGCTCCTTTCATGTCCCCAAGAGCTGGGGACAGAGACAAGCGCTCAACCCATCATGCATTACCTGGGTCTCGAACTGCTGATTTGCCAGCCTTCCAGCTAACAAGGCGAGCTTCTTAACCACTGAGCCACCGCAGCCGTGGAAGAAGAAGAAGAAGAAGCTGGGGAGATAGATGTCCTCTTTGGGCACTCTTGGGTTATGACCCAAAAGGTCCAATCCTTGGCTGTGGGAGGAATTGGTGATTGAGCGTTGTGGGCGGAGGGAGATGTTTGTGCATCAGAGAGAAGGCACAGCGTGCATCACAAGTTTTCTCCAGACAGCTGTAGGAAGAGCAGAGCATTGAGCCAGCCAGGCGCTTAAAGCTCTGGTGCTTTGAAGCTTGCCTGCCTTTGATGGCAAAACTGCACCTGCGCCCATGAGTCAGATTTTCCGACCTCCCCCTTTCCTTCCTTCCTTCCTTCCTTCCTTGCCATGTGGGTGATGAAAGCCTCAACATCACCTCTGCCCACTCTGCTGTGAGCTGGTTCGGGATCCAAACCTCCCTCCCTGCCTGCCTGCCTCTGCAATGCTCACGCTCACAACCTTTGCAATAAGGTAAAGATAAATGTCACATTTGCTCGAAAGCCAGTCGTGTCTGAGTCTAGGGTTCAATGCTCATCTCTGCTTATAGCCAAAGAGCCAGCACTGTCTGCATCTGCAGACATTTTCATGGACAAGTGGCAGGCATGCCTAGACACCGAAGTGCATGGAACGCTGTTTACCTTCCCATCAAAGTGGTCCCTATTTCTCTACTTGCAATTTCTTGCTTTCGAACTGCTAAGTTGGCAGGAGCTGGGACAGAGACGGGAACTCATTCCATTGTGCAGCACTTGGGTATCGAACTGCTGACCTGCCACCTTCCAGTCAGTGTGTTAACCACTTGAGCCACTGCAGTCCTGGTTTGAGTCTCCTGAATTTGTTTGCCTGCTTAATGAACCATGGTGGTTTAGTGGTTAAGATGCTGAACTTGATGACTGGAAGGTCATCAGTTTGAGACCCGAGTGCTGCACGACAGAGTGAGCTCATGTCATCTGTCCCAATTCCTGTCAACCTAGCCGGTTGAAAGCAAGAAACTGCAAGTAGATAAATAGGGAAGGTAAACAGCATTCCGTGCACTCCGGTGTCTAGTCATGCCTGCCACATGTCCATGGAAACGTCTGCAGATGCAGACACCGCTGACTCTTTGGCTGTAAACAGAGATGAGCACTGAACCCTAGAGTTGGATACGACTGGCTTCCAAGCAAGGGAGACCTTTATCTTTACTCCCAGTGCACTCTCTGAGCGGTTCATCAGGTAATTAGCATTTTGCTCCCAACATGCTGGGTACTCATTTTACCAACCTTGGAGGGATGGAAGTCTGAGCAACCTTTGATCCCTGGTCAGGATTGAACTCACAACCTTTTGGTTGCAGGACAGCAACCAATATTTCTATGTTTTTAAGTTTTTTTTAATTGTTTTATATTGGTTTTAACTGGTGTACACCGCCCAGAGTCCATTGGATAGGACGGTATATAAATCTATTAAATTAAATTAAATTAAATTAAATTAAATTAAATTAAATTAAATTAAATTAATTAACCACTGTGGCACCAGAAGAAGATTTTGTATGTAAGATGCAGGCAAACCATTTCTCAGGGTCAGCCTGGAGGAGTTTCCAAAAACACATGAATTATCCCAAAAGCAGTTTAAACATTGTCACTCCCAGGCCAAGCAAGAATTCGAACCCAGATCTCCTGAATCATTGTCCATAGTTCTGTCCGCGACGTTATGTGGTTTTTTTCCCCCTTGCCCAGGGTCACTGAAGGGCTGTAACCAAAACGTCCAATACAGTATCTGAATCTAGTACTTCAATTGCAAAGCATGGTAGCCTTTGGGTGCCTTTTTCTACCTGCAGCCGAAAACGCAGAAATTCATGCAAGATAAGGTTTCGCTTCCTCTTTTTTCTCTCTTGTGGGATTTTCTTAGCCACGTCAGGGTGTTCTTCAAGAGCACGTGAGCAGGCCCATCGCAAAATGTTGGCAACCCTTCCGCACCACGTCGCATGCCTATTTAAGGCCAGAAGGAACAGGGGGAAAAACCAGAACAAAACAAACCCCAGGAGATGTTCTCAAGATGTTTCCCTCATCGCCTGTCTCACCGTCACCAGTCTTGAGTCTGGAGAAATGCCAGTGCGATCTCTGTATGGCAGGATCCCACCCACACGGCCAGAAATGTTCCTTTGGCACTAAATTTAGCCGGCGTTGATTCATCTCCGCAGCCCACTCGCCCTGAGTAGAACATGTCGAGTGTGCTTGAGTGCCAGAGGCTCTGGTTTGGTCGTGGACACTGACAGAAGCTCCTCCATTGAGCTGTGGTGCATTTGGACATTTGCTCACACTGGCTTGCTGACGTGTGAACACATGCACACGGAAAAATACCTGGCACCTGTTTCTTTCAAAGCCCACCCTCACTGCCTTTCCCTGGCATGACTTCTCTTATGTATTGCAAGAATTCAGCACACAGTGTGTGTGTGTGTGTGTGTGGCCATCGGCTAAGGGTGGCCAAGTGAAGGGCTCCAGATGTTGGACTGCATGTCCCATCAGCCCATGGAGTGAGCGCTGGAAGCTGTAGCGTAGCAACATCTGGAATGCCAGGCTGTGCTTGCTCTGCTGGGTTTCTTACAACAGAGTTGTTGAAACTCAAGAGCAGGGGTTCCCAACCTTTTCAAGCCGGGGGCCAGGTCACGCTCTCTCAGTTAGCTTCGAGGGCCGGATGGCCATTTTGCCCTGCCTGCACAATGAGGGCAGCCATTTTGTCCCAACAGTTTCAAAGGGGTGGCCATTTACTTTCTCAAATGCTCTTGGAGGGGTGGGGGTGTGGGCATACCTGTCCAGTTTTGGATTAGGAAATAAGGGAAATTTCCCAGCAAATACAGGATACTTGACAGCGATGCTTATCCTGCGCTGCCCTCCAATGGCGACAATAGGGCATTGCAATCTAATTAATAAGGGATGATGGCGGGAAATAGGGTAAAATAAGGGGTTTTCCCGGCCAATAAGGGATACTTGACAGCTATGGGTGGGGGCCACATGAAATGGCACTGGAGGCCAGATCCGGCCCACAGGCAGGTTGGGAACCTTTGCTCAAGAGTCTCAGAGGCAAGGCTCTTTGGCCATCTCCTGCAGTTTGGCTGACTCTGACTGGCAGCCGCCATTCAGGAAGAGCTTTATGGCAAGAACAAATATTCTTTGGGACCCTCACCCTTCCCTGTGGACTTCGCCACCCAAGGCCGTGAGCCCTCAGGGTGGTCAGGTTAGTTGACTGCCACCTGACCATCAGCATTGACTCACTGGCTGTAGGATCTACTCTATTACCAGAGCAGGATAACCTGGCCACTAAATAAATAAATAAGATAAATAGACCCTGGCAATTTAAAAAATCCTAATGTTTACCCCCTTCCCACGAACCCAGAAGCCACGACTACAGTGGTCTACATTGGCTGGGCAAGCTTTTCTCGAGAAGCAGTTGGCCTGGATTGGCAGGCCAGACCAGAAGGACTTCTTCCCTCAAGGGGTTAATTGAACTGAGCTTCTTGTGAAGGAGGGAGTCTTACAGGTGTGACTTCTTCACACCGTGCTCTATTTAGAGATCCAAAGGGCCTTCTTCTTTAGACCTAAGCATTCCTTGTGATCCCAACTCTCAACACATACCGGTGGATTTAGAGGTCTTTGTGGTCTTCGAACTTCGGCTTTTGTGGGCTTCAGCTATGGGTGTGACTCTGTGGATTTGGCCCACACTGATAGGGTTGCTTGGGTTGCTTGCAGGTAAGGAGTAGCCTTCTTTGGTTTCATCATCTTGAGGAGGTGCTTCGTTCTGGCCCATGATGCCGGTATGGAGTCCCTCAACTGGTGGATGGCATCGGCCTTGTTGTCTACCTGATGGGATTTTATCTGACCCATGTTCCACTGATGGTTTCAACCCAGGCTTGGAAGCTTGCTCAAAGGGTACCCATCTTGAATTTTAGGTTTTGTGGATGGCCGTTCTGAGCATCTCAAAGTAGCATGTGGTACACAACTATCCCCCGCAAAGGAAGACCAGCTGTTTCTTTAACCGATGGGGGCTGGAGGTCTCAGCTTGGTAGGATCCATAATAACCATACATCTTTCTCTGCCTGCCTTACTGCAGCTACTTAGGAAGGTCCTCAAAACCAGGCTTAAGGAATTATCTGCATTCTTATATTATAAAAAAGGTAGGAGATAATATCTTGCAAGCGCTTCTGGTTGATATATTGTGTAACTAATGTGCCCTCCTGTGGTGGCAAAATGCATTTCTGATGTTCGGCAAGCAAACGCTCAGCTGAAAGGAGGTACTGGAGGAAACGCCATAAACTAAAACCACCCTTCAACTAAAATATCTGTACAACCCCAAGAGCTGCCCCAGAAGAGATAAAGGTAAAGGTCTCCCTTGGTCATAAGCCAGTTGTATCCAACTTTAGGGGTCAGTGCTCATCTCTGGTTATAACCAAAGAGCCAGTGCTGTTGGCATCTGCGGACGTTTCTGTGGACACGTGGCAGGCGTGATTAGACACCGGAGTGCAAGGAATGCTGCTTACCTTCCCACCGAAGGGGCACCTATTTATCTACTTGCAATTTCTTGCTTTCGAAAATGCCAGGTTGGCAGGAGATGGGAGCTCACTCCGTCGTGCAGTACTTGGGTCTCGAACTGCTGACCAGCCGACCTTCCAGTCTAAGTTGAGCATACTAACCACTGAGCCTGTGATGGCCAACCTTGGCACTCCAGGTGTTCTTGAACTTCAATTCCCAGAAACCCTGGTCAGCAGGAATGCTGGCTCAGGCTTCTGGGAATTGAAGTCCAAGAACATCTGGAGTGCCAAGGTTTGCCATCACTGCACCAAGCTATCACAGTTCCAGGAGGAGCTAAATGAAGCCAGGATCTGATCTAGCGAGCTTCTCCAAGAAGGTGCAACGTAAGTGTTTCCACTTTTCAGCTCTTCCTGTCTATGGTCGTGGAGACACATTTGAAGCAGACCCTATGGAGGAACAGGATGAGGTCGAGGCCAGGAATCCCTCTGATGATATCCTTGACATCAACCAAGGTGAGATGCTCTTTACCTGGAGGCAGCTGCCCTATCTGCAAACCATGGGGAAGTTGAGGTAGCTGTGAAGGGTTCTTCAACCTTGGCTCTCCAGGTGTTCTTGGACTTCAATTCCCAGGAGCCCAAGTCAGCACACCTGCTAATCAGGGCTTCTGGGAATGGAAGTTCTTGAAGACCTAGAGTGTCAAGGTTCACCATCATGAACCTAGACCAGTGATGGTGAACCTTGGCACTCCAGTTGTTCTTGGACTTCAACTCCCAGAAGCCCAAGTCTCTGTGAATCCACACGAATGGGTATACTGTGATTCACAGAAACTTGGGCTTCTGGGAATTGAAGTCCAAGAACAGCTGGAGAACCAAGGTTGGCCATCACCAGTCTAGGTTTACAACCTTGGCACTCCAGGTGTTCTTGGACTTCAATTCCCAGAAGCCCAAGTCAGCACACCTGCTGACCAGGGCTTCTGGGAATTTAAGCCCAAGAACATCTGGGGCCTCCAAGGTTGTGAAACACTGACTGTGTTGGTGCTACCAGTCCTTCGGTTAAATAAAGTCCCAGCGCTACATCCTAGGCTCAGTAGTCGTTGTAGCAACCTTAAGATTAAATACTAATTTGATCACTCCTTTAACTCTGAGCTCATGTGCTCCTCTTAAAATTCACTTTAAGTACCTTCCTCTTAACTTCCACCTTTTGCTGTTCTGTACTAGTCTTGGATCGTAATAAAGATTGATTTGGTTTGATCACTGCTGCTAGTAACCTCAGTTTCCCTGAGACATTCAGACCTTCTCCCCATGTTAAAGTGTGCACCTATGAACTCGTGGTAAGGAATAAGCACAAATCCAGTACTGAGAGGAAAACATTGCGTTCCTTTAAGTTTGAGCATCATTTAAGGCAACAGAGGCAAGCCATGCTGGCGGAATTGCTTCTTTTACCAGTATAGTATTCCTGATTTTTTCTCTCCCCCGCCTTCCTCCCAGAATTGATCCTCCGAGAAGCACCTGAAAGCAGCTTTCTGATGGAAGGAGATATCATCAAGGCGGTGAGCTCCAGGGGGAAATTTTATCAACCTAGGAAGGATGAAAGAGGCTGAGTCAACCTTGTTCCTGGTCAGGATTGAACTCACAACCTTTTGGTAGCAGTTAATTAGCATCCCCCCCCCCCCAACCTGCTGGTTCCCCATTTTACCAACCTAACTGTTGTCTTCTTCGTGGTCTCCGATGAATCCACACAAATGGGTTTCCTGTGTGTGCAGAGACCATGAAGAAGAACTTGATAGAGTGTAGGGGCAGAAACAGTCATTGTAGGTCAGGGGTGGGCAACCTATGGCCCGTAGGCCGAACCCAGCCCATGGCACCAAATCATCCAGCCCACGGTGGCGCTGCAAGAAGCACACATGTTTATGACACCCATAAATGCACCTAAGGCTATCGTAAATGCATTTATGACAGCTGCAGATGTGTTTTGCGGCTGTGTTTACAGTGGGGGGAACCACCAGTCTGGCTCGCTCAACTATCAGAGGGAGGGTAACCCAGCCCTCAACTTAAAAAGTTTTAGATAGTCCATAACTAGAACATTGTTAGATTTAACAAGGATGTAGCAATAGCAACCACACGTCTCTACCACCCCATCGCGCTTGGTGCACTAAATGGGCACTTCACAAGGGAATTCGCATTTTGCCCCCATCCTGCTGGTTCCTCATTTTACTGACTTCCAAAGGATGGAAGGCTGAGCCAAGCTTGACTCCCCATCAGGATCAAACTCACAACATTCTGGCTGCAGTCAAGCAGTTTAACCTATGCGTCACCAGAGCACTTAGTTTGCCTCCCAACCGGGCTTCCTTGACTTCCAATCCCCATGCCCAGTTTTGAGTCTGCGGCTTCCCAAGGGCTTCTCCCTGCAGCCTCCAAAGACCCGTCCAAATTTGTGTCTGTGACTGAAACCACAACTGTAAAGCAATACGTTGGGTTTGGCGCTGGATCACAATTCATTGTAAGTCGTGTGATTGCTAGGAAACAGATCGAGACTCATCAGGCGGTCCAAAGTACAATCTGTTTCCCTCTGCGGTCATACTCTGTGTCCCACTATTTAGTGTATGAGAACTAAGACACAGGACACAGCCTCGGGCTGGGTTAACTCAGGTTTATTGCATGGTGGACAGAGGGAACATGAGGTAATGGCGGATTAAAAGCTCTTTATATACAGTAGTAATACATTTGAACGTGGTTCCACGATAGCCCATTGGCTACTGTCTGCGTGACGTCATTGCTGGTCACGCCCTTCTTGTCCAGGTGTAGGTGGTGGCGGGAAACTTCCCGCGCTGTGGCTCTTTGATGAGTTTGGACCAAGAGAGCTTGGACGCTCGCTGCTGCCAGCTGGTGGTCATTAGCTCGCGTCCTATTACAGGGTCTATAGTGATACAACTGAAGGTTACATTGTTACCCGTAGGCAACCGATGGAGCGGTTCGGCCACCGACGCCTTCCGTGGAAGGAAGGTGTGGTAAAAATTGAGGAGCCCCAGGAATGACTGTAGCTCGGTTTTGGATGTGGGGCGAGGAGCCTTCTTGATGGCGGCTACTTTGGATTTGGACGGCTTAATTCCCTCGGGTGTGACCCTGAACCCCAAAAACTCAACCTCTGTTTCGAAAAAAACGCATTTGTCTTTTCTCAGCCGCAGCCCCGCTTTCTCGAACACAGTCAGTACTTTATCCAATCTCTTTGCCAATTCGGCCTCACTCCCCCCTGTAATCAACACGTCATCAAAATAAGGCAACACCCCCTCCAGCCCCTTCAGGAGGCGTTCCACAAGCGACTGAAAAAGGCCGGGTGCCGAGTTCACGCCGAACTGTAAACGCGACACTTGGAACGCCCCTTTATGTGTGACTATTGTTTGTGCCGCTGCCGTGGCAGGCGTTACAGGGAGTTGCTGATAGGCTTGTGCTAAATCGAGTTTAGCGAAACACTTTCCCCCATTCAGCCTGGCCAGAAGGTGGCTGACCACCGGCACCGGGTATGCATTGGGGCGGATCGCCTTGTTAATTGTACACTTATAATCAGCACAAATGCGCACCTCCCCGTTAGCCTTTAGCGCTGTTACAATTGGAGTTTCCCACTCCGCGGAATCAACAGGCACAAGAATCCCCTGGCCCACCAGTTTGTCCAGTTCCGCCTCTATTTTGTCCTTTAGTGCGAACGGTACCCTGCGCGGTTTGAGTCTTATCGGGCGGACCTCCGGGTCCCTTGAACTTTCCCAGTCCTTTTTTAAAAACGGCGGGGTGCGCGTCCAATACCGCTTGTATTGAATCTACCCCCACGGCATGCACCCCCCCTATGAACAAACCTAAAGGCTGAAACCACTGTGTCCCTAGGAGGCTACAACTTCCCCCTTTGAGGACAACTAGGGGAAGTTCCGCAGAATGTCTCTTAAAACGGACCCGAAATTTCCCGACCCCCAACACTGGAATGTTGTTCCCCTGTACGTCTCGTAGCGTGGACCTCAACGTTTTAAGTTTGGGCCGCACTTGGGGGTCGATTTTCAAGAACTCTCTCTGGGGAATTATAGAATAGGAGGACCCCGAGTCAATTTCCATCCTAATAGGGGCCCCTTGTACTAGTACCTCAACGAAATAATGGGGCTGTCCCGCGGACACGCTGAACACGGGAGCGTCGTCCTCGCTGTCGTCCGAGATGTGGCCCACGCCGTCCTGCTTCCTCGTGGTCCGGGCGCCATCTTTGGACCTCGCTGGACGGTCCGGTCTGGTCGAACGGTCTTGTGAATGCCTCCGGCCCTCTTTCCGCTTCCTGCACGCCCTGGCGATGTGCCCCCGACGGCCGCAGGTGTAGCACTCGGTTTTCCTGAATGGGCACCTCGCGCGCTCATGGGCCGCTCCACAACCATCGCAGCGGCGCCCTCCTTTTCTAACTTTCTGGACCTCCTCGCCGTCGCTGCCTTCTGTAGACGACTTCGAGGCCCGTCGGGTTGCGTGCACCGACTGTCCGGACTTTCCGTGCACCGAATTCTCCGCTTTGCCGGCCCTAGGACGCCACTCACGCCACTGGTGCATCTCGTCTACTCCAGCATTCGTGGATTCCGCGGCTTCCGCGGCCTCTACAACCTCTGTCAGCGTGGGTGGTGGCTCCTTGTTCATCAGGCTGCGCTGCACTTCCTTGTCCTTCAGGCCGCACAGAACTCCGTCCCTGAGGGCCATCTCTAGATTGTCCCATCTGCAGGGGGCGGCGGCTATTCTCAAGGCTGTTACGAATGCCTCAACCGACTCGTCCGGCGCTTGGACTCGCCTCCAAAACGCGCTCCGAGCGGGAAACATTGCCCTCGAGGGTCGGAAACGCTCACGCAGCAGTTTCATGATGTCATCGGCTTTGAAATCGCTCACCTTCTTCGGTGCAATGATGCCCACCAGCGTTCGCTTGGTTTCCATCCCAAGCATTCGGGTGAGGATGGCCCTCTTCCTTTCCTCGTCGTCTTCTTTGACTTTGAGTTCCACCAGTGCCGCCTGGAAGTCCATTTCAAAAAGCTCCCAGTCTTGCGGTTTGGTGATGTTGAACCCGCTCTGTGCCCTGGCTCCTTGGGAATCCATTATCCCACCTTCGTCGCCAATTTAGTGTATGAGAACTAAGACACAGGACACAGCCTCGGGCTGGGTTAACTCAGGTTTATTGCATGGTGGACAGAGGGAACATGAGGTAATGGCGGATCAAAAGCTCTTTATATACAGTAGTAATACATTTGAACGTGGTTCCACGATAGCCCATTGGCTACTGTCTGCGTGACGTCATTGCTGGTCACGCCCTTCTTGTCCAGGTGTAGGTGGTGGCGGGAAACTTCCCGCGCTGTTGCCTTTGATGAGTTTGGACCAAGAGAGCTTGGACGCTCGCTGCTGCCAGCTGGTGGTCATTAGCTCGCGTCCTATTACAGGGTCTATAGTGATACAACTGAAGGTTACATTGTTACCCGTAGGCAAGGTTACATTGATTAAGATACATTGTTATCCCATGTAGGAGGTTACACCATTGAACACAACACACTATCTTTCCAGCCTATTTGTGTTGAAAAAGCTATAGGTCATGGGTGCCCAAACTGTGGCCTGTGGGCTGGAAACAGCCCTTACGTCAATTTATCGCTGAACCACATGGCCGGCCCACGGCCTGAAAAGTTCGGACACCCCCGCTATAGGTTGATGACACTCAATGTATTACTTGCACAGAGCAAATAAAGCATTAGCCTGTCTACTGAGAAGAAATGGGTAATGCAACCAGTGTGTTCTGGTACATCATAGTGAGCTTTGACTTATGGCACGACTGTGGAATGGTCACCAATACTTCTGTCCTCTCCTCTAGAGTCCCTTCCGGCTCTTTTTCTCCGCCAATCCAAGGTGGCCAAAGAAAAGAGGAACCGTCCAGATTCCATATATTATTTCCTACAGATACGGTAAGAACCAAAAACTCAGGAACCCTTTTGGGAAGACAGGAGAGGAATCAACGCGTTGGGTGGCCCTGAGATGATCTAGGGAAGCCTCCTTTGGTTGCTTAAGAAGGCAAAGTGTAGGTTGGATTTCCTGGGGTTTAGGAATGAGACCAGTACATACATATCATCATCGTCCCTGGGTAAAATACCCCCGAGACCCAATTGAGATGTTCAGTTCCCACAGAAGAATAAAGAAGTGAGGAGACCTGAGTTCAAATCCATGCTCAGTCATGGAAATATAAGAGTGTAGTGAAAATGCTCCGCTGCTCCTTGGCCTTCTCACATGTCTTGATAACCCTACTAGGTAAAGGTCATTCATGCTTGAATGCCAGTCGTATCCAACTCTAGGGTTCATCTGCATCTCTATTTATAGAACCAGTGCTGTCTGCGTCTGCTTCCAACCCTGGTGCTCAACACCAGAGTGCATGGAACACTGTTTACCTTCCCATTGAAGTGGTCCCTATTTATCTACTTACAACGTCTTGCTTTCGGACTGCTAGGTTGACAGGAGCTAGAACAGAGACGGGAGCTCACTCCATCCTGCAGAACTCGGGAATCAAACTCCAACCTCCCAGTCAGCGAGTTCAGCATCTTAACCACTTGAGCCACCACAGTCCCTGAAAACCCTACTAGGGTGGCCATAAGTTGGAAGTGAATTGGAACCCCCAAATTGGTCTCATATTGCCTGTTCTGGGATAAATGCTCACTTCCCAGAATCTGGCCACCGGGAGTGTGCTTACTTTCAAATCTTCTTACTAGAGTTCAGCAAGAACCTGTTGCCAGTATGATCTTAATTCCCTTGGGTAATTATCTTGGGGTTGGTGGAGAGGATGAGAGAATTGTCAATGCAATGATGTGTGTACAAAGAGGCCAGTGACTTACTTAAATGTCTTGCATTTGATTAATGCCAGAGAATATAGGCTGGATTTGCAGCTAAGTGCTCTGGGGAAACGGCTTCTAAGTCAACTACTGTTGCTACTCTCTGTGTCTAAATGCCCCCATCAGATAAATCCAGCGTGAAGATAATCCAGGAAGCGTTTGAAGACTTTGCAAGGTTGACATGTGTCAAGTTCGTGCCTTATTCCTATCAGAGGGACTTCGTCTCTATCGCTCCGCTCTCTGGGTTCGTAGTGGTTTGACAGACGCTCAGAATATGAGATGAAGTGGGGAGAGAGGAATGAAGTGTACTAGGGGTTGGGCCATAACATCCTCTTGGTGATGATTTTTGTCTCATTCCATCAGACACACATACATTATTTAGCCATACGTATATATTTCCGTAGCTTGAGAAACAGCCAAACCCTCAGGGGAAAGCAGAGCTTCAAGCAGGGCTTGGAAGCTACATTTGGGAACTAGCATTCCTGATACAGTGATGGCCAACCTTGGCACTCCAGGTGTTCTTGGACTGCATTTACCAGAAGCCCAAGTCAGCACTCCTGTTGATCAGGACTTCTGAGAATTGAAGTTCAAGAATGCCTGGAGTGCAAAGGTTCACCATCAGTGTCCTAGTATCTCTCCACAAGCAAGACAGTACCAGCCAACCAACCAACCAACCAACCTACCTACCTACCTACCTACCTACCTGAGATATTCTCCTACTCTGGGCAATGTACAACAATTTCTTTCTTTCTTTCTTTCTTTCTATCTTTCTATCTATCTATCTATCTATCTATCTATCTATCTATCTATCTATCTATCTATCTATCTATCTATCTATCTATCTCACATAACAGCATAAAATTAGACATAATATAATATACAAAACCAATGAACAATAAACCAAACAGAGTAGGTTAGTTAACCCTATTGTTTAGCAGTTGGAAGAATCTCTTTAAAAGCCTCTTTAAAGAGAAATGTGTTCAATTGTGTTGTTTCCCCCTTAAATACTGTACAGACAAGGATGGAACCTGGCACAGCTCAACAGGTATAGAGTTCCAAAGTGTCGGTGCCGCCACCGAGAAGGCTCTTCTGCAGAAGTAAAAGACTGGAGAAATCTGGGAGTTATATCTGAAAGAATAATGTTTCCAAGCTCTTTCTACAGAGCCAGAGTGTTTGGCAACCGGTCTTACTGGGTATTACTTGCAACCAGACAGAAAATGAATGCAGGAGCAGGAATTTGAGGTTGATATAACCTTAGAATCCCGATCGCTTTCTTAACCAACCTGTCCATGGCATTAGTTTTCCAAGGATTGGCAGGCATATACAGCCTTGTGCTATCGCATCCTTCACCACAGTGCTGACCCTTTTGTCATAGCTGTCAAGTATCCTTTATTGGCCAGGAAAACCCCTTATTTTAACCTCTTTCCCGCCGTCATCCCTTATTAATTAGACTGCAGTGCCCTATTGCCACCATTGGAGGGCAGCACAGGATAAGCATAACTGTCAAGTATCCCGTATTTGCCGGGAAATTCCCCTTATTTCCAAATCCAAAACTTGACAGGTATGCCTTTTGTTAAGATGTAGAGTAAAACCTTGTGTTGCAAAGATGTGCCAGCAGAAGGGTGAGAGTACAATGAGTAAGCAGACAGATACACTGCGTTGTACAGACTGTTTTACTTGTAGCAGAATCAGAGTCCAGATCCCTTCCAAGCCATACAGAGTAAGAGCAGATAGTCACAACGTAGTTTTAGGGTAAAAGTAGAATAATCTTTTCTTCTTATCACGGAAAAAAAATCAGTTCAATATAGGGTGCAAAACAGTCAGCAAACCAAAACCAACCTCCCACCAAACATCAAACAGTGAATAGTAAACAGAGAGCAATATTAGAGAGAGGTAACTGTGGTTGCAGTCTTCTTTTTAACCACATTACTGACAGAAGGAACCACTGAGATAATGCAGTAATTATCCTACTTTGTCATTAGTTGAATGATGCAACATCAACTCAGTACTCTTAGAACACCATAGTACATTTTACAACAAACATGCTATGTTGGTTTATATATTATTATCCTTCCCAACAAGTTAGGCAATTGCCCAGTTCCTAACACTCTTGCAGTTTTGGAAAGGCAAGGTGATAAGTTTGGAGACAGTTAATTGAAAACTTTTATCTCTTTGAGTCTAGATTTCACTTTCTTGGCCTGTTTGGGTAGCCACTTCTCAACCAGCCTTTTTCTCCAGCTGCTTTTCGAGCGTCGGACGTGTCGGTGGGATGCAGGTGGTCTCGCTGGCTCCAGCTTGCCTCCATCGGGGGAAAGGGGTGGCTTTGCATGAGCTCATGCACGTCTTGGGTTTCTGGCATGAGCACTCGAGAGCTGACCGGGACGAGTATATTAGCATCTCCTGGGATGAAATCTTGACTGGTGAGCATTCATGCCAATTCTTTATGGGGACACTTGACTTACACATTTGGTCCTGTGAGGATTTAAGTCAGCTGAAGAGTTGCTCAAAATGTCCATGATCATGATGCCCATTGTTGCTTCCTCAGGTTTTGAGATGAATTTCATGAAGTCTTGGAATACCAACATGTTGGCGGACTATGATTATGCCTCTGTTATGCATTACGGCAGGTAAGCTGGCACAGACGTTGCCAGGCACGACACATGGGCTAGCATTAGCGAGTGCCAATCCATGCTAGCCAGAAGCCCTGAACCATGAAGTTCTCCAAGAAACAGCCAATTCTTGAGTCACTTTCAGTCTCTGAAAGGCTATGAGCCTGAATCACAAAGATGCCTATAAGAGACACTTCTGGCACTAGAAAGCCCCACAGCACAGAAAAAAAGAACCACCACCAGAGTTAAGAAAAGCTATGGTACCTTTTATTTTTTGGACTACAAATTCTACAATCCTTCAACCAGCATGGTGAGTAGTTATACTGCAGGGGTTCCCAACCTTATCAAACCGGACGCCGGGTCACACTCTCAGTCAGCTTCGAAGGCTGGACGGCCATTTTGCCCTGCCTGCATGATGAGGGCAGCCATTTTGTCCCAACAGCTTCAAAGGGGCAGCCATTTTGTTTCTCAAATGCCCTTGGAGGGGTGGGGCGGAGCACATGAAATGGCATCACAGGCCAGAATGGGCCAACAGGCATTAGGTTGGGAACCCTTGTTATACTGAGTTGGAGATTCTGGGATTGCATACCTGTCAAGTTTTGGGAAATTTCTGTCAAACCTCCGTATTTTACACTCTTTCCCGCCATCATCCCATATCATCCAATATTAGTTAGACTGAAATTAGACTGGAGTTAGACTGGAGGCCAGCACAGGATAAGCATAGCTGTCCAATTTCCCTTATTTGACAGAAATTTCCCGAAACTTGACAGGTATGGACTTGTAGTCCAAAAGTTTGATTTTTCCAAACTCTACCTATATCAGAGTGATTGAGCCTACAGATTGTGTTGCCTACAGATGGTCCCAGAGGCCATCGTTAGCTCTTCCAGTTAAAAGGATCATCCTGAGAAGCCAAGTATATGAAAAGTAACTTCATTTGCCCTGCCTAAACTAATAGGCAAAACAAAGGTATTTCACGAGTAAGGAAATGCATGCAAAAGATGTATATGTTCATGAAAATAACAAATACTATAATGAGGGGAATCACTTGCAAAAATACATTTTAGGCCAGTGATTGCAAACCTATGGCATGCGTGCCAGAGGTGGCACTCAGAGCCCTCTCTGTGGGCACCCATTCAGTCACCCCAGCACAGAGTTTGCCCCGTCCTTCTGTCCAGCAGCCCAATGGGAGCGCTTCCTCCCTCCCCCAGCACAGAGTTCACCCCACCCCTCTGCCTAGTAGCCCAATGGGAGCGCTTCCTCCCTCCCCTGTTGCTGTGTTGGCACTTTGCGATAAATAATTGGATTTTGGGTTGCAGTTTGGGCACTCGGCCTCTAAAAGGTTTGCCATCACTGTTCTAGGCAAAACTATATATATATATTTATATATAGTGTGTATGGATGTGTAATGGGCACATATTTTTAGGCTCACTTTCTTTCTTTCTTTCTGCCACCTGAAGTGGAAATAGAAGAAAACAGAATTATGGCTGGAAAACTGAGATGCTGGGCAGAACTGAACTTGACAGTTTTCACCCCTTTTCTTGTAGGAAGTGATGGGGAAATGTCTTGAAAGAGTTCTTTCAAAGAGGTGGACTTTATATTGAGCCAGTTGAACTGGGAATGTCCATGTATGCTCACTGGTAACCTTCCACTGCTAAATCTTATTTATTATCCCCACCAGGAATGCTTTCAGCATGACTGGCTTACCTACCATCGTGCCGCTCTCTGGCTCTTCCATTTCTCTTGGCCAAAGGTGGAATCTAAGTGATTCAGATATTGTCCGTGTCAACAAACTCTATAAATGTTCACAGTTTGCAGCACAACCAGGTAAAGAGATGAAGTGTCTTCTAAAGTCTGCTGGGTACATGAAGGTTGGGGCTGGCTTGCTTTAGAGATGAACAGATGACCCTTTTCTCTTCTGAAGTTTACAACCCAATTAATATTTCGTAAGTGATACACCTTCACTTTTTCTGCAGTGCAAAATTCTTGCATCTTCATCTGGAAAGTCATGACCAAGTTGGCTTCCTAACCTGCTGAGGTTGACTGGATAAGGATATCTAGATTTTAGCCTTTGTGCTACACAAGGTGGTTCCTTGCAATAAATATTGATGATATGTAGGTTTTGGAAGTCTGCCCTAGCTGGGAGGTTCCACCAAGCCTGATGCCCTCAAATTGTTCATTATACAAGTACAAACACATGCAAATAACTTTCACAATTCATGTGTGTACTTCCTATGTAGAGAGGCTATGATGACTGTTGTCTAAATCCAGTGTCAGTCTCAGCCAGGGAGGGTCCATGGAACCAGCTGTTGAATAGGGCACTAACATCTGTATGTTGGGTCCTGAGTAGAGTAGAGTAGAGTAGAGTAGAGTAGAGTAGAGTAGAGTAGAGTAGAGTAACTTACTCTACTCTAGCTGAAACTAGCAATTTCATTTTAGTGACCAATTATAGATACACATATATAGAAATGGAGTAACTATAGGAAATCTATTCTATCTTTGTTTCTAGAAACATCAACTGAGAGAGGTATCAGGGAGAAGATGAGGGATTTCATTCCAAGTGAGCCTCAGCCTTGCTCAACTGTGAGCAAAGTGGAATCCTCAACAGCTGGGTTTTCTAGCACCATCGGTTCTGCTACAGAACCAACTCGTTCCACCCAAGAGACTCTGGAAGCCATAGTGTCATCCAGGCCTAAGGCTGATGGTGAAGGCATAAGTATTCCTGAAGACCAAATGAGGATAACTTGGTCACCTGGAAAAGAGAACCAAACACAGACCATGAGGTCTCCAAAGACCTCTGACAAAGAAACTGACAAAAGGATGTTTCCTGCAGCTACAGAAAAGATACTACTTGAAACCCCATCTAGGGAGATGAAGAGTCCAACCATGGGCAGTCCAGTCAAGAAGACTTCAGTAACTTTGCTGAGCTCCGCCAGCAGAATGAGTGAACTGCTAAGTCATCCTCCAAGTGATCAAGAGTCCTATTTAACAAGCAAGGAAAGTCACCCAAGATCAAGAGCCAAAACAGCTGCAGAGACTGAGTTAATGCTTCCCTTTGTTACTGAAGGTTCAGTCCCATTCTCGTCAGACATTGTCCAAGGAGCTACAAGAAGTCCTGGTAGGGAAGAAGTGGATGAAGAGCTTTCTGGAACTAAAAGAGTCACATCTCTAAAGCGCAGTATAGCATTATCGACTGCTTTGGAAATGGGTGGCTCACTAGGAACAGGAAGTAGTGAGTTTGAGGGTACAAATGGTTCTCCACACCAAACTAAGGGCTATAGTGTTTCAGTGACAGAGAACTACTACAAGGAGCAAAGAAAGGACATGGTCCATCCAGCCATGAGCACCTCTGGAAATGAAACAGGCTACCCTGCCCATACATTTCCAATGGAAGACATCCAGACTATAGTAATGAGCCCTTCTTACAGGGCTTCAGCTTCAAGGGTTTCCACAAATCTGGCTCCATTAGTGGAAGTGGGAGAAGAAACTCTAGGCTATGAAGCAACAGGCTTTTCTAATGTCCCTATCCAGACTGAGATGGTAGAAGAGGTTGTAGAAAGCTCTGACAGCAATAAAGGTAGTACAGGTATGCCACCAAGCATGGGGTCCACCAGTGAGACAAATCAGGACACGACAAACAAATATGTTGTTCCTTCTAACAATGTTCTACCTCTTGCAAGGGTAGAGGCTCCAGAAAACCACTTGGGTTGGGCAACATCTGGACCCCCATCACTTACCTGGCCTGTAGTCACAGCTACAGTTAGTGAGAGCCATGGAGAAGAACATGGAACTGGAGCCTCCATGGAAGCTAAGTCCCATGGAACAACATCTCTTTGGAGGCTATTTTCCACTGAATCGTTTAGGAGCCCACTGCCCACCCAACTTGGCCATTTTGCACCTTCGAGGCTAAAGGAAGGGAGTATCTCATGGAGAAACCCTGCAGGTCATTATTTGGAAGAGGAACCATTTTCTCGGACATCTGCTCACTGGGGAAAAAAGGGTGTCAGAAGGGTGGCATTTACTCAGTCCACACCTTCAGGCTCTGCCTTCATGAAGACCAAAGGACAGGCTTTTCCTGACCATGTGGAGCTGTCCAGCCAGATTTCCACTTCAGGGAAATGGACTTCGCCCTCAATGAAAAGCCATCAGGTGACAAGTTCTACGGAAGGGGAAAATCTATCTTGGCCTCAAAGTCATAAAACAGCTGGATTAAGGGCTACAGTTTCTCAGCCACAGTCAAGCGATAAGGAAGGCTTCAGCCCCACGGCTTTCTCTGTGGGATGGGCTTCATCTGGGGATGGGCAAAGAGAAAAAATGGAACATGTCATGGAAGAAGCATTCATCGGAAGAGGAGAGAAGCCAAGTACAGAACCAAGGGTTAGTGAAAGCCATGGAGAAGAAGCTGGAACTGGAAGCTCCATAGAAGCTAAGACCCATGGGAAGGCACCTTTCTGGAGGCTGTTTTCCACTAAATCATTTAGGAGCCCACTGCCCACCCAACCTGGGCACTGGGTGGAAGAAAATCAGAGGTCTCGTTCTCCTACTCTCGTCAGAGAAACCAATAGCATTGGAGAAGGACAAAGTCAAATACGAACCCAGAGTCTTGGGCTGGGAACCATGGTGCCTCTAAGACCATGTGGGCCAACCTCTGGAACAAAATCTTCACTTATGGAAGGCACTGCCGAGAGGAAGGTCTCCTTGGCTGCTGCTCATCTAAAATTAGGAGCTACTAGTGAAGAAAGTCAAGGACCAGAAAACAAAGGGCTTAGCTCTGCTTTGGAGGAGGTGACTTTGCCAGTAACAGAAACGGGTACCCATCCCAGATGGGCGACTGGCTCAACCAACCCAAGAGAGAGAGAAAGGACAGGCAATTACACAGTGGTTCTCCCTGAAGAAACATCAACTGCAAGTATGAGTCAACTAACACAAACAGTCACTAGTGTTCGTCCTTCTCATATCTCCACCACTTCAGTTCTTACCAACCCAAGTCTGAAAGCCTCTCCAAGCTCTTCTCCATTCTGGGGAGCAGAACCTGTGACGAGCTCTCAGAGTCCAGCTCCACCGGCCCTGTCACCAGCCCCAGAAATAAAAATTGCCTCTAAGTCAAATGTCACAATTCAACCTGCGGGAAGAAGACCCCCTCAGCCAGGAAATGCCAGAGAAGAGAAGTTCATCCAGGTGACCGAGTGGGTCACAAGGCCAACTCAGGAAGTCACACCCGGGGGAAATGTTGCAGTGTCAACTGCACAACCAAAACTATTGCCTCATGTTCCTACTGAGGGAGAAGGTCTGTTGTCGACTACCAGCTACCTAGAGTCTTCCAAGTTCATGCACTACAGAGAGAGGTCTACTAGTAGCCATCAAAGAACAGAATCCTTGCCATCTGCTGGAGAGGATGTAACAGTAGCCACTACAGTGGCCTCCTCGGCATATCTGACCACTGCCATCCCACTAGAGTTCAGGGCAAGCCAGGCAAATGTATCCGTTAGTTCCAAATTGGTCACAGGTAGTCCTTCCAAGAAAAGAGGAGAAACCACAGTGGAGACCTATACTAGCACACCTGTATTAGTGGAAAGTCACAGGATACCTACTGCTGTAGGTTCTTTGCTGGGCTTTCCCAAAGTAATGGCCACAATTCCACAACTCCAGAGTCAACCTCAAACTGATACTGAGCTCCTAGAGGAATTTACCTGGGCACCTTCTGGACCAAAAGGCACAGAGCTGATCTTGGAGGGGAAAGAGGAAAATCTAACACTGAAAAGTAGTACGTATGCCTCTGAGATATCAACGGCTGCTGTATATACAGGTGTTGAAGCACAGGGGTCTAGGAAGAAAGGTCTTGGAGGCCCGAGCAGAGGCAGTGGTTGGCAGTCATCACTACCAACTAACTTTGACTCTGTTGAGAAGATAGAAAATATTATAACTGTCCATAAAGAGAAAGAGACCAAACAGAACTTTGTTACTCCTAGTAGCAAACTCCACCCTGACACTTCCATGACTCCCAGCTCAAATAGTCCCATGATGAAAATGTCTACCTCTGTTCCTGGTGTCCAGAAGACCCCAGCCACTGATAAGATGGACCAAATGTTTCCTCTGGTGGGCGACACAGAAGGAATGTATTTGAAGGAGAAAGAGTCTGTGGGAGAAGCTACTATAACCCTGGGAACCTCACAGAGACACCCCCCAACATCTGGTTCTTTAGAGACTGGATTCTGGTCAATGTATGTGATGCCACATGTGACTCAAGGCCCAGGAGAGCCAAGTTCTCACAGTGGATTTCTTCTAACCAAGGCAATGCATGTACTGATGAGTAGTGGGGAAATACTTCCTCCCTCTGGACAAATTCCCGAGACCTCAGTTGTTGCTAAGGTGGGGGAAACCACAGGGAACCATAGAACTGGGATGAGGGATTTCTCTGAAGACAAACCAGACTCCCTCCACCATGTTGTCAAGCGGTCCTTCGAGAAAATGGTGAAATCAAATGCCGGGTATCTCAGCCCCAAGAAAGTGAGGCTAGAAAAAGAACCTTCCAAGGAAGACGTGCTTAGAAGAACCTTGATGGCCACTTCAGCTGGGCTCACTCACCACATGCCCATTCCAGGAACCTTCAAGAGAGATTTTGATGGACCTCATGTAGGTCATAAGGATGGGACATTCCCTGAAGAACATGTGGCTAAAGCAATGGAGCCGGCGAAAGCCACACTGGTTTCTGCAACACAGCTCAAAGCACTGACTCCTCTCCACCATAGACTGCTTTCCAATATGGCGAAAGCAAGGAATGATCCAAAGTTTGACGAAAGGACAGTGAAAGCAGCACATTCTTTCTTCTGTTCCTTTGAGAAGGGCTTCTGTAGTTGGGAGCAGAGCAAGAACGATGACCTGGACTGGGTGCTTGAAAAGGAGGAAAAGATGCAGGTAGAAGATGGGACCATCTCTGGAAAGACTTGCAGGATCTCAGGTAACAAGTGACTACTGTGTCCTGTTGTATGTGTTTGTCAGTGGGTGTGTGGAGGAGATAGCATCAAGAGCTGCAACCTGGTCCCAGCCTCTTCCAGTTGGCATCCAAGTTCTAAAATAGCAACAGAGAATGTGTAGCTTCTAAGATGTTGGATTGTGGCTCCTGTCAAATGTGGTGGAAGCTGGTGACTCTCATTAGGGGAATCCAATCTGGGGGTTTAGCTTACTGGATTGATTCAAGGTGCTGAACCCTCACCTCCCAATTAGATTCCTATAGCACATTGATGGTGAACCTTGGCATGCCAGCTATTCTTGAACTTCAATTCCCAGAAGCCCCTGATCAGCAGGAGTGCTGACTTGGGTTTCTGGCAATTGGAGTCCAAGAACACCTGGAGTGCCAAGGTTCACCATCATGGCTATAACATAAAGAATAAAATCTGAAGTTTTTGCTCTGACAAAACTAGAGCCACTTTGTGTTATCAATCAAATCCCAACTCGGATTACACTCACTACTACTGATGGGAGTTACAGATCAACAACATCTATAGGGTTACATGTTGACCGCTTCTTCTCTAGCAAATAGTCAGTGCATTGGTGGGGGTAGAGAAGTGTTTGGTATTCCTTTTGAAACAGTGAAGATGGACCCAATTCAAACCATGTCCTCTATTCAACCAGGTAGTCGCATTTTGCTGAAGCCTTCAGGTCTTGTTCCTGTTCAGAAGGCTGTTCTTATAAGTCCAATCTTGAATGGCATGGGATGTATCAAGTTCTGGTACAACACAATGGAGGCTACCATGGGTAAGTGTCTTCCATAGCAAGGGGATCATGGAAGGGCAACCAAGATGGCAGGAAAAGAGAGCTTGCACATGTATCTTCTTTGGACTACAAAGCCTAGTCAATGTGGCCAGGGGTCTTACCTGGAGGTCTCAAGATTGAACCTTGAGCTTTCTGTATCTCCAGCTATTGACTCTGAGCCAAAATAGCCCATTACATTGGGAAGAGGGCAAACACATCATGTTCTTAATCTATCCTTCCCTTCAGGAATTGATTGAAGGTTCCCATTCTGTAACCCCACACTGGATTTTCTGGTGTGGCTTAATGTTTTAAAGTGGGGAATCTTCTTCTTTCGTGTCCCGATCAAACCATGGACTGCCAAAATGATGCCACTTTCTTGGCTTTGTCATTGGCCAAACTTAAGTCCTCATCGGCGTATGTTTCTGGCAGTCATTGGCAGACCAGTAAATGAGCCAGATTCTTTATCTCTCCACATTCCCACAGCATGTCATTGTCCGCCAGCAGCCCCCAGTTGAGCATGTTGGTCTTGCATGGAATTAAAACATTAATTAATTCAGCACCAAATATCTGAGACTGTGTAGCAATACTGAGAAAGACATGCTTGTCATGCTAATTCTGTATGATATCAGTAAATTTTTACTTGTCTCTCCCTCCTTTGAAAGGTGAAATCAACTTCTATAGAAAACCCTTGAATTCTTCTGAATGGCACAAGGTTTGGTCTATGAAGGGGAACCAGGACACCCATTGGAACCAGGTGACTGTATCCATTTATGAAGCTTCTGAGCTACAGGTAAGCACTTGTCAACCCTGCCTTGAACACATGGTTCATTCAGGCGGCTTTTAAACTTTGGCTGCCACAACAACTTTTCCAAACTCTCTGATGAGCCGAAATAGAAGTTATAAGCCCAGTAGGGGAAGCAAATGATGGTGGTGGTGGTGGTGGTGGGAAATGAATCCACTTGATAGTCACTCCCTTCTTTAGCAAGTTCTCCTGCAGAATCTGCATTGTGACACTTGGAAGCAGTGAAGGAACTTCTGGAGAAGTTCTTTCCAAGGGGTTTGTTCTGAGTCTGAGACTCCAAAAATGAAAGGAGTTAAGCTTGCTTCTCTGTAGTCTTCAGGGCAGAGGTTCAAACAGCTGGAATGACATGGTTGCCTCTCTGATCTCTCAGCAGGTAGCACTGGAGGGTGTTGTTAAGAGGAGACCTCTTGAAATCGATGACCTTTTGATCTGTCGGAAGCCATGCTGGCGGTGTTACAACCCTGCACCTAGCATCTTGTGCAAGAACCAAAATTAAATAAATGCCCATTATCTTCAAGACTTATAACTCAGCATATGTTTGCCCTTCCATCCTATTTAGAAATATGAGTGACTAGCAGGGGTACCCGGCGTTGCCCGGGTGGGGGACCCAACTCGGCCCAAGGAAGGCGGGCGCACAGTTCCCTGCGTGATCAGTGCAGGGGGGTTGGTGTGTATGAGTAATATACAGCACGACACCTCTGTTTTATATACAGTGGACCCCCATACAACAATTGCCCCTTATAGCAACAAAATCGCATAACAATTAGGGGGAAATGGCATCCTGCATAACAATTTTCCCTATGGAAACAATCGTACAACAATTTTTCAATGGGAAAAACCACTTAGCAAAAAAATTGTTGTACGATGCATCCCGTCTGGAGAATCACTATACAATGCATGTATTGTATACCAATTGTTTCGTACAACAACAAGCCCCATGGAACAGATTAAAATCGTCGTTTAAGGTACCACTATATATAGATTACTTTGTGGGTAGAAAGTTCCAAAATTTCCTATATCCAGCAGAGGGGGCTCGTAAGCCATGCTTCCAAACTCCTGGCATTGCACAAATTTTCCTGCCTTTGAAAAGTTGCATTGGAAAATCTTCCACAGATATTCAGGTGTGCAACTTGGAAAGAGGTGTGTGCGGGGGGAGAGAGAGACTTGCTCAGGGTTTCCTGGTTGTATTGTTTTGAACTGGTTTAAAATTGAAGCTCAGGTATGGCCAAAATGAAGCCACTTTCTTGGCTTTGTCGTTGGCCAAACTCAAGCCATCATTGGTACATGTCTCTGGCAGTAAGACCGGCAAATGAGCCAATGGATTCTGTATCTCTCCACATTCACACCATGTGTTGTTGTCTGCCAGCAACCCCCACTTGAGCAGGCTGGTCTTGGGACTCCAACCCTCAGCCTATTCAGGGTCTTCCAAAGGATGTAGGGGAGGTTGAGTTCCTTTGATGTTATTTATTCCTTGTCCAGTGAGTTCTTGTCATGAAGTTCTTCCTGGATCTGAGCCAGTGGACTTGAGGCTCATTTCCGTTCAGAGGATGTTGAGGGTCCTTCTCTTGCTTAATTCTCTTGGCGTCCACTGCTATGTCCTCCAAGTGACATAGGAGAGGTCAAGTTCCTCAGCCCAATCACACTGGATCAAACCAAAGAAAGCAAGATGGTATTCCATTGCATGTCATCTATCCGAGGTACCCTTGCATGTCTTTCAATAACTATCCAATTGAAAAGTCAACTGTTGAGTGTTAATATAGACAGAATATGAACGAACAGGATGTCAAAACAAATAACTCAGTATCCAGGGAGGGACTACAGTGGCTCAAGTGGTTAAGACCCTGACTGGCAGGTGGCAGGTCAGCAGTTTGATACCCGAGTACTGCATGTCAGAATGAGCTCTCGTCTCCGTTCCAGCTCCTCCCAACCTAACAGTTCGAAAGCAAGACATTGCAAATAGGGACCACTTTGGTGGAAAGGTAAACAGCGTTCCGTACACTCCGGTGTCTAGTCATGCTTGCCATGTGTCCACGGAAACATCTGCAAACTCAGACAGTGGTGGCTCTTTGGCTATAAACAGATGAGCACTGAACCCTAGAGTTGGATACAACTAACTTTCGAACAAGGGGGCCCTTTACATAAACATCGAGGGATAGTCAGCTAGTAATCTGGAGCCTCTTCACTGTCATTTTGAAGGGAATTGTCAGCACGGAGGCATTGCAAACGAAACAAACGGCATCTTCCCGGAGAATGACGGTTGGCCGGAAAACACCCTGGCTGGAACAGCATCTGAACAGCATTTCCAGTCTGTTTGAAAGCCTGTCTTGGATGAGAGATTTCCTCTCCAAAATATCTGTGGCCAGTGGTGGGCTCCAAATTGTTTTACTGCCACACTGTGGGTATGGTATGGTGGGCCGTGGCCAGGGGGGGGGGGGAAGCCCTGCATTGCACCCGAATTAGGACTACTTTATTTCAAAACTTGGATGGGTAGAAGGGCCAGCCGGAAATTCTACTACTGGTTCTGGCGAAGTGGTGCGTACCTGCCACTGTCTGTGGCCAAAATACATGGCTGTGGGGTTGGCCCCAGATGGGATCAGTGGGTCTGGACGGAGACGACTTGATCACTCTTGGGGATGCTGGCCAGCTGGTCAATGGCTCTCCCCATCTCAGCCTGCCATCTTTAGGACTTGGCTCCTAATTGTAAGCTTTCTGGGGCAGAGACTGCCTGTCTTTCGGTGGCTGCACTTTAGAGCACTTAGCAGGCGCAGGCGTCCATTTCCCTGGGGCCACCGCTAATGATTGTTCTTACCATCTTCCCCCACCGGTTTTCTTTCTGCTTGATGGGAAATGTGGTTCGGCTGAAACAGAAACGTGAATAGGCAGAAAGGGTTCTTCGAGGCACCCCCGAGAGTCTGGATGTCAGGCATTTCTGATTTGCTTAATAATTCAACATGTAGGTAGGGAAGAGGCACTGGTTTCCTCGCTTCTGAAAAATTATGACGTTCCCCCCTGTAAATAAACAGCCTCTTCCTATTGTGCATTTGATATCCGTCAATTCAGGCAGAGCTCTGAGTTTTCCTTTCCCTGTCATTCTCTCTCTCTTCCCCCCACTTTCCCAGCAGTTTAATGCTTGCAAATCTATCCTGCACAAACGCACACTACCCGTAGTAGTAGCTGGAGAAATCAAGAGGCAACCGGAGGAGGAAAAATCAAGTTTTTGTTTTCCGTGGTGACAATTTGCATGATTTGCAGCTTAATTTTGATCCGGAATGGCAGGTTGCTTGACTCAGGGCAATTAAGAAGGGGAAATTAAAATAAGAGGAGTCCTAGATGGGGCTTGATCCCCCTTCAAAGGTTCAGCCGTCGCTGTCAAGACATCTCATGGACTTCATGGTGATGCTTCCATGTTTCCTGCTTTCTTGCAGTTTCTGCTAAGCTCTGCCTGGCCAGTTTTGGCCTTGTCCTCTTGCATTTTGCCCCATTTTTCTGATCTGTTTCTTTTCCCATTCCTTCTTTCCCTAGTTCTCCGTTCCCCTCAGTCCTCCTTGTTTCTCACACCCTTAATTCTCCCTTCTGAGTGTACCTGACTCTTTCCCTCACTCTTTCTTTCTTTCTTTCTTTCCTTCTTCCTTCCTTTCACCATCTCTCTATACCTCTCTTTCTGTCTCTCACTCCCTTCTTTGTCTCTTTCTTTCTTTCTCCATCTATCCTTCCTTCTCCAGCTTTCTCTCTCTCTCTTTCTTTCTGTCTCTCTCTCTCTTTTTCTTTCTGTTTCCTTCTCTCTCACTCCCTTTCATCTTCATCCCTCCCTCCCTCCATCTTTCCCTCTTATTCACTCCCTTTTTCTTCCTTCCTTTCTCCATCTTCTCTCTCATTCCCTCTCTTCTTCCATCCCTCCTTCCACTCCCCACCTCTCTCTCTCTCTCCTTCCTTCCTTTATCAATCTCTTTTCTCTCTCACCTTGGACTGGCTTGTTTAGGATGGCCCAGGCTGTCAGTTCCTGGAAGTTTATTATGTGACATTGGAGGGTATTTTTTTAATAGAAAAACCTTTCAAAAATATTTAACCTTAAATAAGTCTAGTGTTTAATGTTTTTAATGTTAAATGTTTTTAATGAAGTTTTTAGTGTTTTTTTTGCAAGCCACCCGGAGTCGCCTCGGCGAGGGGGAGGTGGTAGAAATGTGATTAAATAAATAAATAAATAAATAAATAAATAAATAAATAAATTTGCTTTGGTTCATTCATTCTTGCCTTTCCCCATCTCTCCTCTCTCATTCCCTCTGTCCTTCTGTCCTTGTTTCTCAATTTCTCTCTCTCTTGCTTGCTTGCAAATGACTAAACGGCTCATACAACTAAAACGAGAACAGACGACAGCATTGAAACAAAATTAAACACGTACCAGTATTAAAAAAGCAAACTGTTAAAAGCCAGTAGAAACCTCCTCTAGGGAGAGAGGAGCTCCTTCCAGGAAGAGACAAGATACAGAAAGAGGATGCAAAGTCAAGCCGCAGCAACCAGAGGAAACCTGGCACACTTTCCAGGACTGAAACCTAGAATATTCACTTTTGTTTGGATCATACTCCATTGACCCATTGAATCGGAGGCACTGAAACTGACGCCACCAACTCTTCCAGTCTTGGAACTAGATTAAAATCAGCACTAGATTTGATTGAGGATTGAACTTCAGAAGTCAAGGAGCCAAAGATTGCAGAAGGACCCTTTTCCTTATCATCATCATTATTATTATTTGCAAGGGAGACGGAAGGGACACTATGATCTCTTTTCCTCCTTCTCCAAAATCTGACCGATTTCCCCCCACCCCAAGCTGGGGCTCCAGGAGGAACTCAGAAGTCCTGCAGTGGGAACCTGGCTCCCTCTGAGTCATGGCATCCCCCAGCTCTCCACATAATTTAGGTACAACGCAACCTGCCAGGCAAAGACATGCCCAGGGATGGGTGATGCTCTTTGGGCAGAAGTCAAGGCAGGAGACAATTTCAACCTCTGGGAGATGTGGAGGGACTTCACTGCAAAGAGGTAAGTGACTTCTCAAAGAGGCTGTGTTATGGCTGCTACTAAATGGTGCTTGTGTGTGTGAGTGAGTGTGTAAGTAAGTGAGTGTGAGGGGAAAGAAAAAAAGAGAGTCAGTCCCTGTCCACCCTCCGTTGTCCCCTTTCCCCTGCCTCCCCTCCCGGAGCCTGACAAATTGCTGAAAAAATTGCCTGACATCACACGTCAGACATCCAGCGTGGAGAGAGAAACCCAAACTCCTCCTGCAAAATGCATCTCATAAGGCACGAGGAGGAGGCTGGGTTGCTTCACACTCAGCGCCGGCAGGAGAGGGAGGAAGAAGCAGAGCCCAGCAGCCTGGAGGACTCTTCCTCTGGCTCTCAACTTCCCAGAAAAGGAGGAGAAGGTGGTGGTGATGATGATGGAACCCAACTTCTCAGGCTCTTCTGAGCCAAGAGCTGGCCAGGAGCTCTGGGGCTACCAACGTCAGGAATAACAAGACCAGAGGGAGACAGAGACGACATCGGTGCCATGGCCAAAAAGGAGCAGAGAATTAGCAGCCGGAGTGCTTGAGTTCCTGATCTTGGACTTCAAGTATGGAGAACGTGGTAGGGATAGTACCACGCCTTCCTTCCCTCTGACCTCCTCTGATTCGGGAGGTGGGGGGCAAATGGGGACTTCTGCTTGGTGGATCTCCTGGCTCCGGTGAAGCTGAGAAAAGAGGTCCGCCCTGCCTGCCACCTTCAGGGCCCATCCTTGACCCGCTCCGCCTAAATGACCATGGTTACCATGGGTGGCCATGAAGGCTACAACACCCAAGCCACGGCCGCTATTGCCGCAGTCACCACCTTCCTCATCCTCTTCACCATCTTTGGCAATGTCTTGGTCATCATCGCCGTGTTGACCAGCCGCTCTCTCAAGGCCCCCCAGAACCTCTTCCTGGTGTCTCTGGCGGCCGCAGACATCCTGGTGGCCACCTTGATCATCCCCTTCTCCTTGGCCAACGAGTTGATGGGCTACTGGTACTTTGACAGGATCTGGTGTAAGGCCTACCTGGCATTGGACGTGTTGTTCTGCACAGCTTCTATCGTGCACCTCTGCGCCATCAGCCTGGACCGGTACTGGTCTGTCAGCCAGGCCATTGAGTACAACTCCAAGCGGACACCACGCAGGATCAAGTGTACCATCCTGGTGGTGTGGATGATTGCCGCCCTCATCTCCCTGCCCCCGCTCGTGGTCAATGAGAACCCAAACAACGGGAAAGAAGACGACAGGACCTGTGAACTCAATGAACAGCCTTGGTACATCCTCTCCTCCAGCACCTGTTCCTTCTTTGCGCCTTGCCTCATTATGATCTTGGTGTACATCAGGATCTATTTCATAGCCAAGCGCCGGAACAGGAAGGGGGCAAAATCAAAGACTGTCAAAGCCAAGCCAGAGGAGAAGGCATCCCCAATCAAGCCTGTCCCATCCAAGGAAACGTCTCCCAAACAGGACCATCTTCAAGGAGAAGGGGAACCTAATGGCCACCAGGTGGTCCTCATCCAGGAAGGCAACCTACCTCCTGAGACACAAACGCGCCCAAAGGAAAGCCAGGAGGGGAAGGACTTGGAGACGGGGAACACCACCAACGCTTCCCAGGCTCTTCTGGAGAAGAAACCTTCTGCAGAGTCCAGCCGGCCAACCGGCTCTCCCGCTAGCAGCATCAAAGAGAGCAACGGACCTCCTCTGGAGTCCCCTAAGGGCATGGACACCATGGCCACTGCCCGAGGGGAGGTTCTTCTGGTGAGGCGGGTGAAGACCCTCAGCGCCAACCCTTGGAGGAGGAAGACCCACCTCAACCGGGAGAAGAGGTTCACCTTCGTCCTGGCGGTGGTGATCGGGGTCTTTGTTGTCTGCTGGTTCCCCTTCTTCTTCCTCTACAGCCTGCGGGCCGTCTGCTCCCCGGAGCGTTGCCCGATCCCAGAGAGCACCTTCAAGTTTTTCTTCTGGATTGGCTATTGCAATAGCTCCTTGAACCCTGTCATCTACACTATCTTCAACCAGGACTTTCGGAAGGCTTTCAGGAAGATCCTCTGCCGGCAGTGGACTCAGACTGCCTGGTGAGGAGGGTAGGGGGGAGACAAAGGCTGGGATTTGAACAGGGGGGCTGAGAAAGCAGTTAGGGGGTGCACACGGGAACATTCCCCATCCACCACCCCAGGGCAAAGAAAGCTCAGCCTGCTATTGTGAGAAAACCAATCCCAAAAAATCCTATTTATTTGTTGGCTTTGGTTTTGGTTTGCAAACAGGGGAGCTGACCATGCTGGATAGAAACTGGTGCTTTGAAAAGCCGAACGTATGCTCCGCGTGCGTGCATGTGCATGTGTGCGTTTGTGTACAGATGCACGCACACAGAGAGAGACTTCTACATGCACATCTATCTATACATATGTTCTCCCCAAATAGTTCCCTCCGGCTAAAAGACTCTGTGCTGAAGCCAACACATTCTTCTGGCCTCAACCTTTGGGTCGAGGAAACTTTTGGGTCGCCCAAATCCAGGGGGATAAACCAGAGGTGCCCACTTTGCGAATGGACCACACGAGCTGTGCCTTTTAACTGCGACAGGATGTGCAGATATCAGTTAAGTGCTCAGGGTTATGTTTCATTTTTCGCCTCCATGCTTTGGGAAGTTTGAAGTGCTAATGCCTTCACGTGGCACACCCGAGTGCTGTTGAAGAGGCAGATGAAATTCAGACCCGATGTGTCTGGATATGTCGCCAAAAGCAAACTGACTCACTTAAGGCCAGACATCATAGAACCGTGATGGTGAACCTTGGCACTCCAGCTGTTCTTGGACTCCAGTTCCTAGAAGCCCAAGTCCCTGTGAATCCACACGAATGGGTTTACTGCGCATCTGCGCAGTAAACCCATTCGTGTGGATTCACAGGGACTTGGCCTTCTGAGAATTGGAGTCCAAGAACAGCTGGAGTGCCAAGGTTCGCCATCATTGTCATAGAATCACTGATGTGGAGGGGGTACTGTGAAGCCATTGAGTCCAACCTCCTGGTCAATGCAGTAACCGGAATCAAAGCAGATCTGAAAGGGGGGGGGTCCAAAGCCCAATCTTAATAAACAAACCCTTTGAAAATTGTCATTTATATCTGTAAATGTTGAACATGCTTCAGATAAAGAAAATCTCTCCATCCGCGCTCTCCATAACCCGTTACTCGCTTCCTCTCTCTCCATCCTCAGGAAAGGTTGAAAAATTATTTCAGGGATTAATTTCACACATCCTAGGGATGCCAAGGGATCGTGGTGGCTTAGTGGTTAAGATGCCAAACTTGATGACTGGAAGGTTGGCAGGCCAGCAGTTCAAGACCCGAGCGCTGCGTGACAGGATAAGCTCCCGTCTCTGCCGCAGCTCCTGCCAACCTAGCATTTCAAAAGCAAGAAATTGCAAGTAGATAAATAGGGACCACTTTGGTGGGAAGGTAGACAGTGTTCCGTGCACTCCGGTGTTTAGTCATGCCTGCCACATGTCCACGGAACACATCCCCACGTATTAGCCAATGCAAATCCTCAACTGTTGTTCTGCCAACAACAGTTTAAGTTCGTTCTCCTGCAGCCTCCAATTTGAGCCAGACCCGGAGCTTTCCTCTGAAGGTCTCACTAAATTAGTTTGATTTATCATCATCAGCTCAGGAGGCCTTGGAAGGTTGGCAGTTCATGACCCGAGAGCTACCCAATGGAGTGAGCTTCCATCTCTGTCCTAGTTCCTGCCAACCTACCGGTTCAAAAGCAAGAAACTGCAAGTAGATAGATAGGCACCGCTTCGGTGGGATAGGTAACAGTGTTCTGTGCACTCCGATGTCTAGTCATGCCTGCCGCACGACCACGGAATGTCTGCAAACACAGACAGCTATGAAACACAGATGAGCACTGAACCCTAGAGTCAGATATGACTGGCTTTCGAGCAAGGGTGACCTTTACCTTTATCTAGGGATGCCAACTGGTCGGGATGAAGTAGACAAAATTGCTGCTGTGCCTTTGATGGAGACTTGGTATGCAAGATTCAACACAGAAAGTTAATATATTTGCACATCAAACTGCTGCTTTAAGGCACAGCTTTGGGGTTGGTAATGCAAACGGGGCCCCTGAACATGCCTGGATTTTCAGAGGGGTCTTTGAGCTCTACTTCTACTGCATTGTGCATTGTGTTCATGCTAACGGTTGCCAAAAAACAAAACAAACTTTTGGGCGAGATAAGATTGCTGCCTTTTAAACACTAGACCTTTCCCTATGACTTTTAGCAGTGGTTTGCCATGGAGACATTCAGCCAGATAATGTTTTATTTGTTTGTTGCCATTTCAGTGCCAGACCTGGAAAGGCATTCACCTGCTATCTTTCTACATGCAGGGCTTTTGTCAAAAGGTGCGGAAACAGGACCCAGGGTTCTGAAACCCCGAAAGATAATATTAAACTTTTCATATGGATTGGGTAAGGAAAAACAGGGGTCCGTGCTTGCTTAGTGGTTAAGACGCTGTATGTGACAACTGGAAGGTCAGCAGTCAGCAGTTGGAGACCCGAGTGCTGCATGACGGAATGAGCTCCCATCTTTGTCCAAGCTCCTGCCAACCTCGCAGTTCAAAAGCAAGAAATTGCAAGTCGATAAATAGGTACCTCTTTGGCAGGAGTCGGATACGACTAGCTTTCGAGCAAGGCTGGTACGCTGTGATGTCCTTTTACCAGCCTGAATATTAGTTCTGTCACCTGCTCAGAGTAGCTGACTTAAGCTGCTTCTAAAAGCACATCTGCAGCAGCCAGGTGGAAAGTTGGCAACCTGGCTGTAATTGACATTATAGACCCATGGTGGCCAATCTTGGCACTCCAGATGTTCTTGGACTTCAATTCCCAGAAGCCCAAGCCCCAGTGAACCCACACGAATGGGTTTGCTGCGATTCCTCCAGCCCATGCTGCCTTCGTCACTCCCGGAAGAGGAAGTAAAACGTGCCCGTACGGAGGAAGGGTTAACCCGGAAGAGCCTTAACTGTACGGGCGCGTTTTACTTCCGCTTCCAGGAGCGACGAGGGCGGCGCGGGCCGGATAAATCATAGTAAACCCATTTGGGTGGGTTCACTGGGTGCTTGGGCTTCTGGGAATTGAAGTCCAAGAACATCTGGAGTGCCAAGCTTCGCCATCACGGTTATAGGCCATCTGGCGAGGAAGGAGGGCTTGGATACAAAAAGTGGGTTGGGTTGGCTTTATAGAGGCTACTACTAGAAGAAGTCGTCTTCGGGGCTTTGTCCAGTTCTAAAGCTTGCAAATCTGAATTTCAGTTATAAAATAACCATGGGTTGTGTCCAGATGTAACCAATTCTTAGCGCACATCCATTGAAGTGAGCAAGGCTGACGTCAACTTGACCAGGTCCCATTAAATGGGTCTTTAGTGGGTCCATTATTGTTTTCCCAGTAAGGATCCAGCCCTATAGTCTTGATTTGTTTTAAGATTTGGAAAGCTTAGGTTTTTTTTTTTTGCTATTTGGACTTTTGGAAAACTGAAAAATTCCCAGCGCACGTTGTCCCCAGAAAGGAAACATTTCCAAGTTTTGTTTCTGGTTGTTATGGTTTCCTTTTCCCTTTCTTTGACTTTGAGACAGAGTGAGACAGAGTTCAGATCCAAACCGCGGCTGTAGATCTCTTTGATTCATTGTCGAAGGCCATCGTGACCCTCTTCCCAGAGAACCCATAAAGAGGCATGATGACTACAAGAAGAATCCACATTTCACGTCATGGCTTTCACACACTTCTTCAACCCACACAGATTTGGCCACTGAAGTGACTAAGCTTGTAGTGAAATTGCAAGCAGATTTGTGGCCGGAGGAACTCTAAGCTCCATTATAAAACTGATAGATGCTTAGAAATATGCTGTTATTTAATCTCAAATTCAGTCTGTAAGGCAGGGGTTCCCAACCTTTTCAAGCCGAGGGCCAGGTCACGCTCTCTCAGTCAGCTTCGAGGGCCGGACGGCCATTTTGCCCTATCTGCACGATGGGGGTGGCCGTTTTGTCCCAACAGCTTCAAAAGGGTGGCTATTTTGTTTCTCAAATACCCTTGGAGGGGTGGGGGCGCCACATGAAATGGCACAGCAGGCCAGATCTGGCCCACAAGCCTTAGGTTGGGAACCCTTGCTGTAAGGCGTTGTTTTTCACTTGACTCTGGTTGGCGAAACTTGGGAATCTACACAAGAGAGTTGAAACGAAAGAGGTCCCATCTTTGATTGACTGCAGCCTCCAGGAACCACGTCTCCAGATGTTTTGGGCTTGAGCCCCCAGAAACCCCCATCGGCTTGACTGAGAGCCTGGAATTCTGGGAGCAAAAGTCCAAAACATCTGGAGGGCCCAATATCTCCCAACCTTAGGTGAGAAGATGAAGGGAGGAAATACACTCCTTGTTCTCTACTCATGTGCAGGTAGAAGAATGTTTTCTAAAATGAGCTCATGCCACATTGGCACTTTTTTAAAAAGTGCACATGCGCAAACAAACCACGCATGCGCAGAAAACCACAGGGGCATGGTGGAGCTGGGACGCCGCTGATGTACGCATGCACAAACAAACCACGCATGCACAGAAAACCAGAGGCGTGGGCAAAATGTGGGGAGGGGGGCATACCGTGCCCGGAAATTTCTGATGTCGGCCCTGGGTAACAACACCATTGCTTAATAGTTTGCCCTCTTGTTAACAGTCCCTTTAAACAGCAGCCGGGGCTACACAAACCAAGCAGATGGTTTTTATTTTATTTCTAGCAAGGACAACGGAGCAGAAAGCCCGGTTTCGTTTCAGTACGGAAGCCTACAATGAATAGCAAAGGGTTGGGTATTTTTTAAAAAGAAAATGATAAATGACAACCCTGTCTCTAGTATGAGAATGGTCAACTTTTCTTTGGCACGACTGCTAAGCCTCTTTTAATAGTTAGTGGGATGATGGAGCCTAGCAAATCCAGTTTCCCATAAAAGTGAGCAAAAAACCTTTCCTTCAGATTCAGCAAGGGAAAAATGTTCTCCTCGGAGCAATGTTTAGCAATCCTAGAGTCTATAAATTTGGCCACTCAGAGGTGGTGAGGCGAGAAGACAGAAGAAAACTAAAAATGTTTGCTAAGCATCAGGAAAGTGACTCCTTGTCTTTTATTTCTCGTCGTGCACCTTTTCTGGGCAAAGATACGGACAACAATATTTCCCCATATTGCTTCCTCTCACCGCCGAGCATCAGAACAGATTTATTTGCTAACGGCTTCTCTCGGAAACATGTATCTGTTTGTTTTTTTGTATCTACATAATAGTGCTAGATGGTTTCTATTTGATGTTCTTCCCTCTTCCTCTCGCCAGTGAAGATGTCTATTTCAAAAATATTTTCTAAACTTCCTTGCTTTTTTCTTGCTCAAGAAATAAATGCAATGTTTATTTTTCCAAAAAATATATCCTGCAAATCTTTCCTGTCTGCCTGATGAAAACAAGGTTTTGGGAAACTGCGGATGGCTTAGAATAGGGGTTCTCAACCTACGACCTGTGGGCCAGATGTGGCCTGTGACACCATTTCATGTGCCCCCCGGCCTCCGCCACACCCGGAAGTGCCATGTGTGGCAGGCAGGGCAAAATGGTCGTCTGGCCCCCAAAGCATACCCGTCAAGCGTGGCTCCGCAAAATATGGGAAATTACTGCACATGCATGGGAAGTAATTCGTTTGTGCATGCGTACCATGGGCGCACATGTGCAGTAACCCATTTGCACATGCGCAACATGGACGCGCATGCACAGTAACTCCTTTCCCCACTGTTCAAGTATGGGACGGCGGTGGGAAAGGGGAGGAATGAGCACTGAAAAATGGGAAATCCCGGCCAATATGGGGTACTTGACAGGTATGCCCCGAAGCTGAATAAGGGAGCGTGACCTGTCCCTCAGCTTGAAAAGGTTGATAACCCCTGGCTTAGAAGGTGCTGGTCGATATTCTCCGAATTGTGCATGGGAAGCAAGTGCAAAATAGATGCAATGGTACCTATGTTTTAAAGTCGGCAGTTCCCCTCCATTCCACTTTATGTCTTGCAATGTAGAGATTGAAATTTCTCTGATCTATTTTGATTAGAAGGCCAACGGCGACAGACTAGATTAAAGGGCAAGAAGCTCAGCTAGCCTGAAAAGAATCCTCTTGGCCTGGAAACTGGGAGGTTGGTTAGTCGTTCCTGTTTTCTGGTGTTACTAGAATTCATATGTAGGATAACAATACTGAGCAAAGCCAGCTAAATGCATACACACAAATACAGGCACACAGGAATTGTGGAGCCAGCAGTGATGGCTAATCTTGGCACTCCATGTGTTCTTGGACTTCGATTCCCAGTAGCCCAAGTCAGCACTCCTGCTGATCAGGGCTTATGGGAATTGAAGTCCAAGAACCCTTGGAGTGCCATGGTTGGCCATCACTGGTCTAGGCCAATGGAGCCTTGGCCATCAACATTGCTAGTTATGGATCTGACCAAATACATATGTGTGTTATTCAGAATCCTTTGCGCTATTCCAAGATCTTGTATTTGGTACACTGGACCTGGTTTCCTGACAGATTCATTTGGAACAGGCATGTCGAGACGGGAAGTTACAAATATTTCATACGATTTAATGTTTTAAATCATACGCCCCATTTTCCCCCAACCACAAGTAATTTACAGAATGTAATCTGCTATCTGTACCTCTTGGGTTGGCCCGAGATGTTTTGCTCGGTGCTTTGTGGAGGGGGGTCATGCTAGGTGAGCAATACAGGAATTCTTGTCCAGAAAGTCCATTTATTAAGCTCAAGTTTTTGTTACATCAGATGAAATGAAAAAACGTAACACAGGAAAAGCCCTGTTTTGCAGACTCCGTCCAGCTGGACTGGCAGGAAAATCTATCTATATACAGTACTAGCAGGGGTGCCTGGCTTCGCCTGGGTGGGGGTTGAGGAGCGCTGTCCTACCTCCTGGGGTTGTGTTGCTTCGGGTGCTCCTTTCTCCTGGGCTGACCTCTGCCCACTGGACTCTTGCCCCTCCCTGACTGCTGGCCTGCCTGGCCAAGGGGCATGGCCCTGTGATGTCACATTGGCTGACCACTCCCAAGGGCTGACCACTCCCAAGGGCTGACCAGGTCTGGGCCAGACATCACAAAGGGCATGACATCACAAAGGCCCAGACCTGGTCAGCCCTTGTGATTGGTTGGGCTAAAGGATCAATTTTGGGGGCATAACTCCTCCCCTGGGCTTCAGAACCCCGACAGTGACCTACTCACGTGTGCACAAGGTAAATGTGTGCTGAATTTCATGGGGTTTGGTCAAGGGGTGTTAATATAATATATAATAAAGATAGATAGATTTGGAAAGCCATCTTGAGCCCAGGCTATAAAACAGGGGTTCCCAACCTTTTCAAGATGGGGGCCGGGTCATGCTCTCTCAGCTAGCTTCAAGGGCCAGATGGCCATTTTGCCCTGCCTACATGATGAGGGTGGCCATTTTATCCTAGCAGCTTCAAAGGGGTGGCCATTCTGTTTGTTTAATGCCCTTGGAGGGGTGGGGGGCACATGAAATGGCACCACGTCCCAGATCCGGCACACGGGCCTTAGATTGGGAACCCCTGCTATAAATGAACTGAATGAACAAACAACAAATTAACAAACCAATGTCAAGGAATAAGAAATTCAGAACCCAAATCCCACAAAATTCACTCCTTTGGTTAAGCAATAGCTCTATTTTGTGCAAACTTCCACTGAAGTGTTTGGAAAGCTCTACTCCGCGAGTGATTCATTCTTGTTCCCTGATAAGGGAGTCTAAGTGTTTTCTACGGCTGTGCCTTTTAACTGTGACTAGGAAGGCAGGAATTCGTAGGTGTCGCTTTGACAAAGCCTAGAGATAAATGTCTGCATTTCCCCCCCAATAAGTTCTGTTTCAGGCAGGAGTGAAAATCACACCTATGGAAATTGCCTGAAAAGGTAAGATATGTGTGTGATATCTGTTGTAGCCGAGTCTGGATTGCTCAGGTTCCAGTGGTTGAAGAGCAAAATGTGTGACCAGCTTTAAAGGGAGATTCTTGGGCTTCAATTCCCAGAACCCCTGATCATCAGGTGTGCTGACTTGGGCTTCTGGGAATTGAAGTCCAAGAACACCTGGAGAGTCAAGTTTGAGGACCCCTGCCACAGAACAGTGGCTCTCCCTCAAATTTCATGCAAGCAACTCCCTCCATTTGGGCGCTCTAAACTGCATAGAGGCATCATGTTGGTCCTGTAGTCATCAGAAGTGAGCTTTGTTCTCTCTAAAGCAGAAGTGGCCAACTTTGGTGCTCCAGCTGTTCTTGGACCTCAGTCCCCAGAAGCCCTGATCAACAGGTCTGCTGACTTGAGCTTTTGGGAATTGAAGTTCAAGAACAGCTGGAGCGCCAAGGTTGGCCACCTATGTTCTAAAGCAATGGGTTTCCCAACCTTGGGGGGATCTCCAGATGCTGGATTCCAACTCTTAGAAATCTTGGCCAGGCTGGTTCATAAGGGGGATGCAGTCCAAGAATATCTGGGGACCTGAGGGTTAGGAACCCATGGTTTTAAAGCAAGTATGCCGGGGAAAATTAGGCTGCCCTTCAAAAGGAAGCATCGGCTTCCTGGGAACCTGAGCAGAACTTGTACCACCACCGGGTCAACTCATGTCCTCACCATGGAGATTTCAATTCATGGAGCACGTCAAGTAACTCCTGGACAGCTCTCCACACCTTGGTGAAGCCAAACGGAAGCCATTTGGCTCTCCTTGGTGTATGTACAAATTGACATTTATCCAAGAAAGAAAAGAAAAACAAACAAAAAGCCCGGCAAGCTATTTTAAGAATAAACTATATCTTGAAATAAGTCAGTGTGGGGCATCAAGTGGTTCTTGGCATTGTGTCGCCATGAATATCTCAGGCAGCTGCGTGGTTGGGTTTGAGATTGAATGCTTTTTTTGGGGGGGGGGGGGTCTTCTAATTTGTAGAGAAGGGAAAGTATGCAAAATTAATCTTTAGAGATGTATATTCTTGGAAGTATGAATTGCAGTTATACTATATTCCAGATATAGAAACCATTTGGAGTTAAGGCACGGTGGCAGCAGAGGAAAGACAACCCCTAGGGTTCCAAGCTTAATAATAATAATAATAATGAAAATAAGAATGAAGTATTAATAGAAGAACAAACTATTTTAATAGCAGCAGCACTTATGTATCCTTTTATAGAGTGAAACATTCTTTACTTACTTACAGTAAGCCATTACTAATAGTTGGGGATGGATGGGTGGATTGTTCAGTGAGTTCGGCAGAGCCAGAGGTTGGGTGTTCGATACCCCACTGTGCCTCTCCCAGGATAAAAGTCAATCTGTGTAGCCCCGGGAGTAGGAAATAATAAACCTGGTGTATTCTCTACCTACAGAACCCTGAAAAGGGTTGCAGTAAGTCAGAATTATTATTATTATGAAGGTTGTTGGGAGGTGGAGATTGAGAGAACTGCTTGTCATGCAATGTCAACTGGTGACTTCATGAGCAAAATGCAATGAAGTCCCTCTTTGCAATTAATTGCTTGAATGCTCAGGGTCGGTTTGAATAAGTGAGAAAAATCATGTTATAACATAAATTGAAGCTATTTCAGGTTTCCAGGGTGGATGATTTCCAGATGTTCTTTCTTCCCACCCTCTGTAGCCGGTCTCTATTCCTCTCCCCCTCTTTTAAAATGAAATCCTTACTAGTTTTAAAAAAAAACACCAGCATACAAAGGCACAAAAAGTATTCCTTGAAATTTTATTTGAGTTGTCTATTAATAATTTGTGAGCTGCCTTGGTCTTTTTGCTGAGAGAAAGGCAAGATTAAAAAAAGAGAAATGAAAACAAACAAATAAATGCTAGCTTTCCGTTTTCACAGAGAGAGTGAAAACAGAATAAGCATATCAATAAGCACGATAAGGGACTGCCGTGGCTCAGTGGTTAAGAAGCTTGCCTTTTTAGCTGGAAGGCTGGCAAGTCGGCAATTCGATTGAGCGCCCATCTCTGTCCCAGCTCTTGGGGACATGAAAGGAGCCTCATTCAGGCATTCCCTGAGTGGAGTTTCTCCCGCAAAAATCCTTTCAACCCAGAATAATTTCTGATTATTAATAAGCATTGTTGATGTCAATGGTTAGCAGAGTGGTATGCAGTGGCCAGCAAGATGTTCGCGCCTGGCAAGGTTGTCCCTTGCGAGAAAAACAGGCAGACAGATCTTGGTGCAGAAGAAAAACTCAATTTAGGTTTACTCAGGAAGTAAAAAGGTGCAAGTATATACAGTGCTACAACTGTAACACAAGACAGATATATTCTCTTGGGCTGCTCAGTTGACCTCACTGAGACAGTTCAGTTGTGCTATAGACAAGTCCATACAGTTCAGTAGCCGTCCAGTCCAGCAGGGTAAATGCAAGCTGTAATGACAGACAAAGCCAAAGAGTTCTACGGCTTCTGTCCTCCTGATGGACGCTTACTCCCAAGTACAGGGCCGCCATCGGGGGGGGGGGGGGGGGGGACCATCAGGACTTCCTTCCTGGGCCCGGAGATGATGGGGACCCGCCGGCACTGGGAAACCACTGTTGTGCACATGTGCAAATAAATGATGCATGTGCAGGAAACCACGAAGGTATGGCGGCACCAGGAAACCACTGATGTGTGCATTCACAAATGACACATGCACAGGAAACCCCAGGGGCGTGGCCAAAATGTGTGTGTGTGTGTGTGGGGGAGAGCGTGTACCGGGACTGGAAATTTCTGGTGCCGGCCCTGCCCAAGTAGTTCTTCTTTGTCCAGGAAGCACAGATGGCATATCAGGCAAAAACCATCATCAGGATCTGTGCAAATAGGGTTGCCATAATTCTCTCCAGCCATACCGGGACAGCCACGCTACGTCATTGCATTCTTCAAACTGCGCATGCATCAGACAGGGCTGTCAGGGAGACTGTGGCTCTAAGACCCCATGGAATCCAGGGTGGATAGCCTTCACCCGGGTTTTGAGGGAAAGGGCTGAGGATGACTCTTTGTCCCCCAAAATTCAAGGTGAGCCAAGGGATTTTTGCAAAGAGTTATTTCACTGCCTCCGTGCCTTTCTTGCAATTATCTCACTTGCAAGTGTTTACCCTCCCCGGTGCATTTCTCAGGGTGCTGTTTTGCCTTTGCCTTTCAAGCAGGATAATTGAAAGAAAGGCAGGGAGGCAGTGAATTAACTCTTTGCAAAAAAAAAAAATCCCTTGGTGAGGGGTGATCTTGCTTCCTTTGTTCAAATTTAAAAATCTGGGACTTTTACATGTTTTTTCTTGAACCGGCCAGGACAGCTTGATTCCGGGAAAATCCTGGAAAACCAGGACATATGGCAACCCTAAGTGCAAAGATTCAGTCCTCGTAGCAGGTTCTGGAAGATGCAGGAATCTTCGTCCAGACTGTCAGCAGAGGAAGTTGAGCATTGTAGCTGGAAGTCTGCAATCCTGCTCTGGCCTAAATACCCTGGCCCATGGGGCACATCAGAGAAAAGTCCCAGCACCTGTGTGTGCCCTGCAGTAGGGTCTTAAAGGCATCACAGACACACTATGCCTTGCAACCAGTGAGGGTGTGAGGCGAAGACTTACATCCCCTAACACAGTGGACATAGATCTGGGTGGACGACAGAGGGTGGCAGATGGTAGAGGAGCCTGGCGTGTGGTGGTCCATGGAGTCGCAAAGGGTCTGTCTCAACTGTGCAACTGAACAACAACAACAACAACAAGGACTGCTAACAGAAAAGTCTGATACCCTGATCAAACTTCACACCCCAGAATTCCCAAGATGTCCTAAGCAGCTGTGTTCAGTCCTCAAAGTTTGGTTATTCCTTGTGCCTGTAGTTTCTCCCCCTTTGCAGCAGGCTAAACACCCATATGTGTGGTCCAAGCTGCTTTAAGAGTGAGATGAGAGGCAGAAATCCAACAGATGCAGTGTCCTCCTAGCAGTGGTCCTTGGAAACAACCCTTTTGGACTTCTGGTGGCCTTCTGCCTGTCCAAAGGTGACTGCCTTAAGATATTGAAGGGCTAAAATGACCGAGGAATGAACCTCACAGAATCAGGCCATAAATGCCTTCATTGACACCACGTTGAAATTTTCTGGATACCCTGTTGTTTATTTAAAGATAAGGACACCCATTCTGGCTGACATAAGAGCAACTTTTGCAATCTGGCCTGGGAAGAGAGAGGTATGCAGAGCTAAGAATGATGACGGAAATAATATTAATGCATTGTTGTTTTTAAAGGAACACAATGTCTCAGTGGCCAGAATAGGTTTTTTATAGAATTAAACTCAAGCAACCTCTTAACTACTCTTACTTACTTACTTAGACTTAGATCCTCCCATGCTATGTAGCATATCGGGCAGCAAGGAATCTCTAACATTCTTGAGGGTATGCAAGAGTAAAATCAAATTAGAAGACGGAGGAAGGAGCTCACTGGACAAGGAACAAGATTAAAGGAGTATATGGCTCAGGAACTCAACCTCCCCTACAACATACTCTGTGGATGTGGAGATGCAGAAACCAACCCATTTACTGGTCTACTGATTACTGTCAGAAACTGTTGTGATCCACTCCTCATCAGACTCCAAAGATGACCTGGATCAGGAGGCACTTCCTATGCCCAGCCCAGTTCTGCCCGCACCTGTACCTGAGAATGTCCTGAACCAGGAATTGCAGCCTGCTTCTGGCTCAACTCTGTTTCCCCAGGCAGATGACCTGTCAGATCAGAAGTCTGACTCTGACAGTGTTCAGCCCACAGTCAGGGGAAGATTCAGAAAACAGCTACACCTGTGACTCAAGCAAGCTAGAACTAGTTAGCAGAGAAGGCTCCCAGCTGATAACAATTAGATGGGAGGCTTTTAAGGAAGCTTGTTGGGACATTCCAGTGTCAGTACAATTCTTCAGTGCAAAGACTGATGCCCTGCTTGACTTCGGATACCTCTTGAGATTGCCTGCCTAGACCCTGACCTGCCTGCCGTGACCCTGACTTCTCTGCCAACCCTGACAACACCCCTGGACATCCTTTGGATTAGATGCTGCTTGAACTACCGGTAACCAGACCTTGGCTTGCTCTTTGGACTTTGCTATTTAGACTCTCCTTGAATAGACTCTCTGTGTAGTTCTGCTGTGTAGTGACCATGCCCACTGGGGAAGGTGAGCACAGAAACAAACGCCATGAAGACTTAAGTTTGGCCAATGAAAAAGCCATCAATGGCTTCATGTTGGTAGTTTAAAGTCTGAACTGGACACGAAAGAAGCAGAAGCGGAAAGTCCCTTCATGGCCATCAGGTTTGCAGACCCAGAACCCAAGATTTCATGAAGATGGCTCAAAGAGGCCCTTCGTGCCGTCCCTAAGAGCATCTTGGAATACAAGTGGCTACTTTGAGGTTGAACCCATTTCTGAGTGTGGAACACAAGATGGAGCTGAGGGGGGAAGATAGCTCCTGATATTTGAGGTTCAAGTTCCTTCTTCTTTTGTGTCCAGATCAAACTTTGAACTGCCCACATGAAGCCACTTTCTTGGCTTTGTCATTGGTTCAAATTCCTGATGACTCATGAAACCCACTGGACGCCCTTGGGACAATCTGCACCTCTCGTTCTTATCGCAACCCTAACATTTGCCTTAGTGATGACTACAAAAGTAATAATAATTTCATGACAGTAATTATTCTGGGTTGAAAGGATTTTTGCAGAAGAAACTTCGCTCCGGGAACGCCCAAATGAGGCTCCTTTTGTGTCCCCAAGAGCTGGGACAGATGGGTGCTCAATCTGTCATGCAGTACCCGGGTCTCGAACTGCCAACTTGCCAGCCTTCCAGCTAACAAGGTGAGCTTCTTAACCCCTGAACCACCGCAGCCACTACACAAGTGTGAGGAGGGGTAGTACGACACTCCAGCTTGACCTCTTGCCAGGAAAACTGAGAGACCGCCTGGATGAGAAAACCCATCACAAATTCACGTATCAAAATTTGGGACTAGAGGCATCAAATGTTTCAGAGGCGGGGTGGGGCGAAGCTTCTTTGTTTCCTTGGTAACTGTGTTAAATTCTGTTCTGTTGTCTTGAACAGCCAGGTTGGCTTTCCATCCACTTCCCTCATCCCTCTAGGGAGCGGAGAAAATAAGATCCCAAGGAATGGCTGATGTTTTTCCAAGCGCTATAAATAAATGCACATATCTCTCCGTAATAATATCCAACCAGCACTTCATTAACTCACGGAAACAACCACGATTGTGGGCTGTCGGGGGACTGAAACCCATTAAGTAGCAGAACATGCATCTTGGTTTATTTTCCTTTGAAGCCTCCTTGACTTGACTCATCCTAGCCCTGCTTGAAGTGATTTCCTTCTCTTGAAAACTCTGCGCGCACACTGTTTTACTTGCCTTGTTTTCCACACGGACACCAATTTCATATAGACTTTAATTAGGACGCTTGATTATTTTTCCTTGAAGCATATATCCATCTAAAAAACCCTTCTCCTTTCACTTCCCTCTCCTCCCCTTTCTTTTTCTTCTTCTGCCATATCTGAATCCAAATATAGGTGATCCTCTTGGCGATCAGCCATGAAGACTGACCTGAGACTATAATGCCGTGGCCTTTCATCTGCCTTCTGCATACCCCTAGTACCACGGATCCAGTTCCGTGAGCCACTTTCTAGTCCTGAGCCCTTTGAGCATGCAAAGTTCTCATCATCAACCCCAGACCAGGATGGATGAAGCTGCTGCCCTCCATCACGATGGATACCAGTGGGATTGGATCCACTTGGGGACCATCACCCTTTCTACTGCGGCATGTTCATGTTGCTTTGTGCCAGTATCTTCTTTTAAACTATATTTTAAATTATGAGTTTCAGGATTTGAGAAGTCAACAGCCTGGCCTAAGGGGTGTTTCACTTTCTTTCTATAGAACCTGGGTAGGGTTGCCATATGTCCCGGGAAACCGGGATTGTCCCAGATTCAAGATCAGAAAAATTGTCCCAGCCAGTTGAATAAAAATCATGTTAAAGTCCTGGATTTTTAAATTTACTGATTTTGTATTATAACACACCATCAAAATAAATTCAAACTCTGTGACCAGTGTGTTTCCTGTAACTGAGGACGTTAATAGTTGACCGTGATGTGACTTCTCAGATGTACAACAGATCATCTTCGAGTAAGAATTAGCTATTGTAAATAAATTCATTTATGTATTGCTATATTTAATGTGAAAGTGTTTTATAGCTGACATTATATTATGTTTTTTTAAAGACTATTTTGTAGATAACCCTCCCATTTTTGTCAAGTATACTTTTGTCCAGGTTTTGTGGGAGAGAATTATGGCAACTCTAGACCTGGGACACTTTCACGGCAAAGCAGATGCGAAGCCTGAAGAAGTTTAGAAGCACCAAAGTTTAGAAGCACCACTTTAGATTAAATCAGACTTTTTGTCCATCTTGACCAGTATTGTCAGCACTGACTGGCAGCAGGTCTTGTTCAGGGTTTCAAGAATCCCTCCTTATCTCAATGGGGAGATGAGTTGGGTTGAACCAGGAAATCTTTGGAGCATCTGATATTAAGCTATCGCCTTTTCCTTGGCTCAGCCTGCCCTCCACATGTTTAGCATTATGGTTCCCATCATGCATAACCAGAATGGCTCGTCGTTAAGTAGCCTTCCTTGTTTGGCTTGTTATGTCTTGCAGTAACAGAGGCGTATCACTGATTCACGGCACTGGGCCTCCTCTTGCTTATTTTCCCTTCTGTCCATCCTCCATGGTTCCTCGTTGCTTTGGCCAAGTTCTTAGAAATGCCTGAATGTCCTTGGAGAGCCAGTGTTGCGTCCCTTCCCCTCCTGGCCTCTCTTTTCCACCCGATCTTCGGGAATGCGCCTCCTCCCATAAGTACAGCGGTCATTGAACCATACTTCCCTTTCCTGCTACCACCCAGTGATGTCCTCTTTGTCCTTTGGTCACCACCAGCTCTGCATCTCCACGTCCTTGCTGGAGATGCAACCAAGCTGGAGAACTTGGAACCCAGCCTTTCTTGGGGAGGCAGGAGGCTTCTGCTGAACTGGACCACAGCTGCAGCCTCAGGCTACTCCAACGTGTGGTTAGGAAAGATCACAAGAGAAAGCCCGTCTTCATGTCTACGACGGCTTGCAGCGTCTTTGAACTCTGTAGCTGCCAACACTGTCCTTCTGCACATTTCTATACGAAATATCCCCCTGTTCTTTGCCTCCCTCTGAACAGTCAGATGCCTCTCTTAGGTTTACTCAGCATCTGATCTCTGAATATTCAGTCCCGGCGGAGGTAAACCTGAGATGGAGGTCCCTATTTAAAATGAAACAGTTCAGGGCATTTGCGAGGACTTGTTTTGGTTCAGCACCTTGTTTCCCCTTTTGGCGTCTCTTCACCCACTGTGTCCGACACGCAAGGACGCGGCGGCTGAACAGGGTTTGTTTATCGGCAGTGCTAAGATGGCCATTTTGTTTGTGCAACTCCATAGGTCAAAGAGACATCTCTATTCTGTCTGCCTGGTTTGTCACCATAGATGGTCTCTGACAATTGATCTGTCTAGACTTTGTCCAGGTGCCTGCAACATTTGCCCAAGTGATGGTAAAGGTAAAGGTTTCCCTTGCTCAAAAGCCAGTCATATCTGACTCTATGGTTCAGTGCTCATCTCTGTTTCAAAGCCAAAGAGTCAGCGTTGCCTGCTTCTGCAGACGTTTCCATGGTCATGTGGCAGGCACGACTAGACACCGGAGCACACAGAACGCTGTTTACCTTCCCACCAAAGTGGTCCCTATTTATCTACTTGAAGTTTCTTGCTTTCGAACTGCTAGTTTGGCAGGAGCTGGGACAAAGATGGGCGCTCATTCCGTCCTGCAGTACTCGGGAATCGAACTGCTGACTTCCTGCCTTCCAGTCAGCATCTTAGCCATTTGAGCAAAGGTAAAGGTAAAAGTCTCCCTTGCTTGAAAGCCAGTTGTATCCAAATCTAGGTTTCAGTGCTCGCCTCTGTTTACAGCCAAAGAGTCAGTGCTGCCTGCATCTCCAGACATTTTCATGGTCATGTGGGAGGCAGGATTAGATGCCAGAATGCATGGAACACCGTTACCTTCCCCTCCAAAGTGGTACATATTTGTTTACTTGCAGTTCCTTTCAAACTGCTAGGTTGGCAGGAGCTGGGACAGACAACAGGAGCTCACTCCGTCACGCAGCACTCGGGTCTCAAACTGCTGACCTTCTAGTCACCAAGTTCAGCATCTTACCCACTAAGTCCCCACAGTCCCCAGTAGCCTATTTTGCATGCACACTACACAACATTGCAACACAGCAACCTCTGTCTGTGTACATTAATCCATACATTTAGGATTCGAATACGTGGAAGTGCCTCTCTGGATCTCCCTCGCTCCACTGCATATTTGTTGCTCCTTGACAAGCAGGACATACCAATTTTAGGGCTGACTGACCACCCTACATTTCAAATAGCTGATCTCCTCCTATTCCTCTCCCCTCCCAACCCACCCAATGGGGCTGGTTGACAGCTTGCTTTCCAAAGGCTGAGCTTGCTCAATCCCCTTGTACCAGATATACACAACAGAACCCATGTTTGGTGCTTTTCAAGCACTCATTTGCAATTCAGTGTGCTTTCCTTAATACCTTATAATTAAGTCTTCGTAAACGAGGTATAATTGTATCACAATCATAGCATATTTGTCGTTTACATGGCGTGTTCCATGTGCAAAAATTATAGCCAGCAGTTAAAGCCAGCGTTGCATTTTGATCAATAACAGTCATATCTATGTATACAAACACACAGCTGATCACGGCCATTACACAAGCATTTTAGTATTAATGAGCCGGATTCCTTCCTGAGCAAGATTCCTGAGCCAGGGAAGAAAATACTCGGCTTTCAAGAGCCCGAGGACAACATGGAGTTTTCTTTCCAAAGAGCCCCCTTCTCACTGGGAAACCAGCCAGGGTTCCTCTCGTGTGTAGCAGAGGGCATGTGAAATGGACCGGCAATGTTACTAAACAATCACATATTTATTAACACACATACACACACACACACAGGCAATGCAAACGAAGCTTGGGCGACGGAGGCTGCATGTAGAGTATCAAGCCCCATCTCAATGCAAAAGATCAGAAGCTCACAGATGTTGGGGGCCAAAGGATCCATGCGTTTCCCATGCTCATCGGGAAATATCAGCCTCCCCTCACTTCATCTTCCACGATTCCTGCTCATATACAAGCAATCAATTTTTTAATCATATGGAAAGAGAGAGAGGGGGGAAATGAATATAATAGTCAAGTTTTCCTTTTGTTACGGTAGGCAAACACCAAACACTTTGCCCTAATTCTGTCTTCTTCCTTTCCTCTAAATTCTATTCTATTCTATTCTTTCATTTATACACTGCCCATCTAGGAGATTTCCCTACTCTGGATGGCTAACAACACAAAACTCACACATTAAAAACAGTCACACATTTTTTAAAAAAAAACAGGTGCAGTGATATGTCATATAACGGTTTTAACCCGTTCCATAGGGCTCGTTGTTTTACGAAAGTTATGAAACAATTGCTATACGATGCATGCATCGTATAGCAATTTTCCCTACGGGATGCATCGTGCAATGATTTTTTTCCACTAAGTGGCTTTTCCCATTGAAAAATTGTTGTACGGTTTTTTCCATAGGGAAAATTGTTATGCGGGACGCCATTTGCCCCCAAAACCTAATTGTTGCTATACGGTGCAATTGTTGTATGAGTTTCCACTGTATATGTATATACCAGAAACAAAACAAACAAACAAACAAACCACTATTGGCAATGGAAATAAATAAAATACCTAACACTCAGCCATTGGCAATATATTCTTAAAAGCCTCTTTAAAAAGGAATGATTTTAACTGTTTTTTAAAAATATAGGCAGGGATGGAACCCAGCACAGCTCAACTCTTCTTCTTCTTCCGCATCTGAATTATAGGCAATCCTCATGGCGATCAGCCATGAAGGCTGTCCTGCAAATATAATGCCGTGGCCTTTCATGTGCCTTCCGCATCGCAGTGTGACCCCCATAGTACCACTGATCCAGTTCTGCGAGTCACTTTCTGGTCCTGAGCCTTTTAGACACGCAAAGTCCTTATCATCATCCCCAGACCAGGATGGATGAAGCCTCTGCCCTCCATCACGATGGATACCAGTGGGACCATTTAATCCACTTGGAGACCCTCACCCTTCCCTGTGGACTTCAGCACCCAAGGCCGTTTAGTCCTCAGGGTGGTCAAGTTAGTTAACCACTACCTAACGCTGAGTCATGGCAGTAGGGTCTACTCTATGACCATAGGAGGACAACCTGGCCATATTCCATACCAGAATAAATTCCATGGTTATTGGCTTGTAATTAATCTCAACTGAATGCACTTGATTGGTAATTCGAGGTTTATCCAAAACATAGTATACCAGTAGTGTGTGTGCAATTTGAGTTCCAGGTTTAAATGTTGACTGTTTTGACTTGCACATAATAACTCGTGCAGCTGGTGGCCCATAATTCAGTGGAACAGGAAATGCTGTGCATAGGGAAGTACATCAGACCATAAGAAAGAGCGCTTATGGGACAAACTCAAGAGCCTCTGTGGGCTAGTATTTTGCTTCCACCGTTGCCAAGCATATGCCTATGGCAGTCGAAGCTAGTGATGCTGTTATGTGGCTGATAAATCCACTGTGGGTTTTAGTAGGAACTTTAAAGGAGCTATTATAGGAAGGCTTTCTAGCAATATTGTGCCTCTCCCTTAAACCCAACCCCTTAGTTATGCTTCTTTTAGCTTTTTGTATGGTTTCACGACCCAGCGGAAATTCTATGCTCTTTGATTAGGCTAGTAAATTTTATCTCCTAACACTTTATGCTTTGTACATAGTTTATGTGTTTTTAATCTATGTACGTTAATCGCCTAAAGTGGCTTCAGGCAGCGGAGCAGTATATGAATGCAGCTAGTGAAATAAAATAAATAAATATTCCGATGTGGGTGAACCTATTTGAAAGGAAGCATTCAGCACTTTGGACAGCGGTGCCAAAGCTCAGATGAAAACCCGGCGTGGATTTCCCATTCCTTAAAGTAACACATGCCCCATTTCTATCCCAGCAATATCCCAGTTTAGATTTCGGGCCCAAAGCCTTCCAGTGGAAGGGTGGACATCTGTCGCATCCATACCTGTCAAGTTTTGGATTTGGAAATAAGGGAAATTTCCCGGCAAATACGGGATACTTGACAGCGATGCTTATCCTGTGCTGCCCTCCAATGGCGGCAATAGGACATTGCAGTCTAATTAATACGGGAAAGAAGGTAAAATAAGGGGTTTTCCCAGCCAATACGGGATACTTGACAGCTATGGTCGCATCACATGGATGGAACAGTCAAGAAAGGATCCAACTGAGGTTTCACACCTTGATGATGATGCTTCTGGTGGTGGTCTTATACCATCTTTCTTGGTAAGGGGGCGGTAGCCTGCCACAACATAGAGCTCTCTGCCATGGATTTCCCAGAGGGGTCTTTCCTTGTGAGGCAAGACAGAATCAGTCCCTTTGCCACCCCAACATGTGCAGAAATGTCATTTCCTTCACGGGATTTGCTGCCCCGTCTTCATAATGCTGACTGAAACCAACATCTTTAATTCAGAAAGTGCTTTCTCTCTGAATAATAAATGTCACTCTGGCCTTTCAGCTCTCATCCTGCATGGCTGTTTTGTTATTCACCAATAATTACTCTAAATGGTACTCCCGTCGTCATGACAACGTATTAACAATCCATTGTGAAAAATATATATATTCTGGAATGGGAAGCCCATTTCCCTTCACTGTTTGTACACTTAGTGCAGGGGTGCCCAAACTATGGCCCATGGGCCAGATCCGGCCCCCCAATGCCAATTTGTCTGGCCCATGGAGCCCTCATCACTCCCAGAAGCAGAAGTAAAACACGCCCATAGTTTGGGCATCCCTGGTTTAAGCAGAGAAAATGGCAGCTTAAAATCTATCTCAACCTGTTGCAAAACAGATTGCAAGGCGTGTTTTACTTCTGCTTTCAGTGGGAGGAACCACGTGACTGGCCCATTGAACCACGTGACTGGCCCGTGGCCCAAAAGGTTTTGGGACCCCTGGCCTAGTGTCTCTCTACCCACTCAGAGCTTGGGAAAGTTTAAAAAGAACCCAGGAAAAGCTCCTTCCACCATGACATCTCCATCTTTGTGACATCTCAGAGGTCCAGCTATTTGGTACCATATGTACTCGAGTATAAGCCAACCCGAATATAAGCTGAGGTATATAATTTTGACCTGGAAACTCAGGAAAACAGATTGGCCCGAGTATAAACCGAGGGTGGGAAATGCAACAGCTGCTAGTGAGTTTCAATAATCAAAATACATGAAAATATGGTAGAATTAATTAAATGGTTGGTGCATCTCAGTCTGGCACGGTCTTGGGATCCTCATAGTCATTGACCCGAGTATAAGCCATGTCCCATTTTAGAAGCTCATTTTTGGAGCTAAAAAACTCAGCTTATACTCAGGTATATACGGTATATGGTTTTGGACCTGAAAGCTAAGGTGTGATGCTGTTGATCTTGGAACTCTAGCCTCTGAGAGTGCTAAAAGTGTACAAATGCAAACAATAAATAAAAAAATGGCATTAAAGAAGGATATGGCTGAGGATCTCAACCTCCTCTACATCACTTGGAGGGCCCTGAATAGGCTGAGAGTCGGAGTCCCTAAATGTAAGGCCAGCATGCTCAAGTGGGAGTTGCTCGTGGACAACGACTCGTGCTGTGAATGTGGAGCAGTTAAAAAACAAGAAATTGCAAGTCAATAAACAGGTACCACTTCAGTTGGGGAAGGTAACAGCATTCCATGCACTTTGGCACCTAGTCATGCCTGCCACATGCAGACTCAGACAACACTGGCTCTTTGGCTGTCAATGGATATGAGCACCGACCCCTAGAGCCGGACGTGGCTGGCTTTTGTGCACGGGAGACCTTGGGCGTACCTATTTCTCCACATGGCAAGCCTCTAAACCAGTAATCCAAATCCATCCCTGGTTCCACCACATGTTTCCGAGGTGGGGAATATGGGTTTAATCGACAGCGAAATTGTCAAAATAGAAACCACGAAACAGGTGTAGCTGTCGTGGGGGAGAGATGACAGCGTTGCATGGCATGGGGCGGTACGTGCATCGTTCACTGAAGGTGGTGTTCAGAAAGAGAGATAGCGGATGTCAGACGTAATGAAGGGAAATTATTGACCCGAAAGGCTTCTGTAGCAGATAAGTAACGTTAATCCCTGTGGTTTATTATGGTTATGCAGCAGGTAATGTGGCTTTCTACATCCTCCATGGCTTCTGGTTGCAGAAGGAATACTTAAACAGGCTGTGAGGAGAGACGTATAACCTGCTTAAGCCATATATGTCTCTTGAGAACCATTTGTAAGTGTTGCTTGCAGGTAAATATTGAATTTGCATGTAATAAACCCTGGGATAATAATGGTGGTGGTGGAGGTTGTTGTTTTACAACCTTGTATACTGCAGTGGCTCAAGTGGCTCAGACGCTGACTGGGAGGCGGGAGGTCAGCAGTTCGATTCCCGAGTACTGCAGGACGGAATGAGCTCCCATCTTTGTCCAAGCTCCTGCCAACCTAGCAGTTCGAAAGCAAGACATTGCAAGTAGATAAATAGGGACCACTTGGGTGGGAAGGTAAACAGCGTTCCGTGCACTCCGATGTCTAGTCATGCCTGCCACATGACCACGGTAACATCTGCAGAAGCAGACTCTTCAGCTTTGAAACAGAGATGAGCACTGAGCCCTAGAGTCAGATACGACATGCTTTCAAGCAAGCATAAAAGCCTCCTATGCATGTGTAGAAGGTGACTTGCGCAGAACCATTCTGCGCAGGTCCCATATTGTCCAGAGCCGTGGTTGACAGGTATTATTTTGGGCCAGTTGGACTTGAGCGGCCCATGCCACCTCACTGGAAGAGAATGGTGGAGCAACCTGTGGGGTGTGTATCCCCCTTGTACAATGCTCTCTTTCCAAACCCTTTGCGCCGCAGTGCATTGAATTTGTCCAAGGTTTGAAGCCAGTGAAAACAAACTGCAAAGCTCTCCCTCCTACTGTTTCTTGCCTAGGGCCTTGGACTGTAATATGGTTATCTCCAACCATACTACAGAAGAGCCTTGGAAGATATAAATATCCCCAAGAGTCCTGTTTCATTTCAGGATTGATCTTCATCATAGCCACTAACAAAGAACACTGGGGGCAGCGCAAACAGTTCAAGAAATGCTTTATTTTCTGCTCACTCTTTCTCCCCGGCCCAAGAGTTTTGAATTCTGTTCCCTTGGCATCTATGCCTGCACCACAGGAGGCTCTCAATGCTCTTTGACCTTTCCTTGTACACATTTCTCAGGGTTTTGTTTCTTCCTGAAAACTCAAGGTCGGCAAAATGGAATCCAACCAACCTTAAACAGTAGACAGAGGCAACAGATGAAGCGGTTTGCCCGTTTGGCGAGAAGGTCTTGGCAGTCCAAACCACGCAAGGCATACATGGGGAGAGGAGAACGACAAAGACCACGAGGCAGCCCCAGAAGAAGGTGGAGAGAGAACATCAAAGACACATCACGTGAACACCAAATGACATGGGTGGGGGGTCGCTAGAAGTGCCAGAGCAAAAAGCTTGCATCTCCCTCTACACCAGATGGGTGGTGGTAGAAGAAGCTGAAGCTGAAGATGATGATGATGAAGACGAAGAAGACGGAGGAGGAGGAGGAGGTTATGATGGTAAAGACAATGAAGACAAAGGAGGAGGTGATGATGACGAAGATGATGAAGATAAAGGAGGAGGAGACGAAGACGATGAAGACAGAGGAGGAGGAGACGAAGACGATGAAGATAGAGGAGGAGACGAAGACGATGAAGACGGAGGAGGAGGTGATGATGACGAAGATGATGAAGATAAAGGAGGAGGAGATGAAGACAGAGGAGGAGGAGGAGGTGATAATGACGATAATGATGATATAGGGAGAAGTCCACAGAGATTAGGTAAAACAGGGGCGGAGGTAACACAAAACCTTCAAAGAACATCTTTCTTTTCCATCTGTGAGCTTCCACAATCAATTACTTAGTCCCTTTCATTTTTATTTTAAAAGGCCAGTTGAGGTGATCTCCACAGAATGGTTACAACGGCAAGAAGCGACATAGAGTTACAAATTGCAGGAATTAATTTTTTTAAATGCAGATTTGTGATATGATTAAGGTCACAGCCTTGCATATGCCGGCAATCTTTCCCATTTAAATTCACCCATACAAGGTGCGAACTGCATGCGTTTCATCTCTTTCCCACCTTTCACTTGGAGTGATATCTTTGAGAAACAGCTGCAGGTGAAACCATTAATGTTTAAGCAGAGGAACATTAAACCAGAACAAATGCTTTTAATTTTTAATTGTCCCCCGTCCCCCCTTCTGATAATGACATCTAGTATTAACAGAACATTTCGGTATTCTCAAAGTAGTGCACCTACTTTGGTCCTTACAACAGGTAGGGAAGTTACTTTATTTCTCCCTTGTGCAGAAGATAACTTAAGATACAACAGCTTGCTTGCAAACAACTCAACGGAAGAGTTCAAACTGGAGGTTTCCCAAATCTTCTTTTTGGCCGCAACGTCATTCTAACTTTCTGTGCTGACCTACCTAGCGGGCAGGGTTGCCACACAGTGGCGCTACAAAGGCGAGTCCTGGCATACGTCTGTCCACGGAAAGTTCAATAGACAAGTCCATGGTACCGGTAAGGATCAGAGTGAGCGTCGAGTTCAAAGGATATCCAGGGCCATCGTCAAGGTAGGAAGACGTCAAGGTCACAGCAGTCAGTCACAAGGTACACAGGAGATCTGGCAGAGTGTACCGATGCTTGCCTTGTGAAACATGCTTGTTTAAGAAGCCTCCCAGCTAATGAGTGTCAGCTGGGAGCCTCCGCTGAAACCGAGCTCTGGCTTTCTTGCGTCTCAGCTACAGCTCCTTTCGGCACCGGTCCCTGGCTGAGGACTGTCAGACCTCTGATCTGACAAGTCATCCGCTTGAGGAGTCAGAGTTGGGCCAGAAGCAGTCTGAGGTTCCTGGTTCGAGTCATCCTCTGGGTCAGATGCAGGCTGGGATGGCAGAACTGGGCTGGGTATAGGAAGTATCTCCTGATCCGGCTCACCTTCGGAGTCTGATGAGGGCTGGATCACAACGCTTTCTGGCAACAGGTATGGGTTGCATTTAGGGTTAAGGAGAACGAGATTTTTTAGTAGTACATGTTGGCAGTGCAGCCTTTTCCCTCTCCAAACACACATGGAAAAATAATTAATCAATGTGACACCAGCCGGTTAAGCGGTCTTTGATCACTGTGGTGGTGGTGGTGGTGTTTCATCCAGCCATTGGGTACATCCGGACGGGTGGTTTGGGCCAAACCAGTTGGCGTCCGAGAGAGGCATCAGTTACCCGCATCCTCTGCCCACAGCCCTAGTGCAAACACTGGCAAGCAATATAGATAGATTTCATTCGGCTGCTTTATTGTCTGAACGGCTTCTGTAATCAGTTTAATTTCTACACGGGGTGGGGAGCGACTGATACTGCCAAACGGGGGGGAAATTTGGTCGTCTGCTTTCCCAAGAGAAGAGAGCAGGTGTTGTGCTTTGCAGGAAAGGGCCGGAATCGACTGTGCGACTGAACAACAACAACAAAAGCACAATCTCCATGGCTGATCGCCATGAGGATAGCCAATGTGGCACTTGAAAAGGAAGAAGATTTTCATATCCTGCTGTATCCCCGGGAAGTCAAGAATGTAGATCAGAGGTTCCCAACCTCTGAAAATCTGCCGGCAGAGACAGGGGAACCGGGGACCCACAGACAACATATCTCCCCGGAGAAGCAGGGAGGCGCAACATGTAGAGCAGGGGTGCCCAAACCTTTTGGCACATGGGCCGGTCACATGGTTCAGGGGGCCAGTCACTATGGTCCATGGGCTCTGACGACAATTCATCCGACCCGCAAAGCCCTCGTCACTCCCAGAAGCAGGAGTAAAACAAAGGCTAAGCATTAAAGCAGGGGTTCACAACCTTTTCCCACCACGGGCCTGTCCATGCCCCCCCAGACAGCTGAGCTGTAAGCAGAAACGGGTGCATTTACGGCTGGCATAAATGCGTCCACTTCCACGTTTACGACAGTCGTGGGTGCGTTTTACGGCAGATGTAACTCGTGCCCATGTGTGCGCAAATAAATGTGTCCGCTTCCAGTTCCAGGTGCGGCAGCAGTGCGGGCCACATGAAATGGTGCTGTGGGCCAGGTCCAGCCCACAGGCCATAGGTTGCAAATGCCTTGATTAAAGAGACCAATATGGGTTCTCTGCCATCTTCATTTCTCTTCCTAACAATGACTTGGTGCTTTTGATATCTCCAACCTCCAGTAAGGAGGGCTGGAGGGTCTCAAGGTAGGCCAGAGATCTGCTTATGGGACTGGGTGCCTCAAAAGGAAACCAGGATCCTGGAGTGTGAAGACCCTGTTTTCATTTTGAGAGCGGTGTTTGTTTGGATAGTTGTGCTTTGCAAACCCCGAGCACAGCTTGGAAACCTCCCTTGGGGATTTTCTGGAGCGCTCCGAAAGCCCGTGGCCGGAGTCCAAGAGGCGACTCCGGCCCGTTTAAGGGAGATGTCGGTCTCAGCATCTGGAGATGCACAGCTGGAACGGAGAGACTGCTGGTGCAGGTCAAAGGTCGCGAAGCCAGCGTGAGAACGGCTTGTAGTCCAATTCAGGGAGAACTCGATTTGAGGAAGGCAGAGACCAGGGCGCGACTCTAGTCTCCTCTCTGAGTGGTGTCAGCCGTTGTCCTCTGGCGACATGAGAAGCTGGTGAACGTGCAACAGTGTACTGCTGCCAGAACATTGTGAGTTCAATCCTGACCAGGGCTTAAGGTTGACTCAGCCTTCCAGCCTTCCGAGGCGGGTGAAATGAGTACCCTGCATGTTGAGGGCAAAATGCTAATTAACTTGGGAACTGCCCAGAGAGTGTGCTAAGTGCGATGGGATGGTCTGTACAAGTGGCTGAAGTGGCTAAGACGCTGACTGGGAGGCGGAAGGTCAGCAGTTCGATTCCCGAGTACTGCAGGACGGAATGAGCTCCCGTTTTTGTCCCAGCTCCTGCCAACCTAGCCGTTCGAAAGCAATGTTAAATAGAAGAGGGGAGAGAACCGAGCCCTGAGGCACCCCAAGAAAAGCATCTTCCATGGGGCGAACCCTCAAACAGACCTCTTGTGATGTATCTTTTCTTGCAAGCTGCGCTTCGCCCACAGGACAGTAATATCTCCTGGGGTTTCTCCAGGATAACGTCGTTAATGTTTGGAGAAAACGAAATATCATTATCACAGGAGATAATTTCCATGGGGATTTTTTCCCTTCCCTTGGGCAAACTCGTTGTCCCTTCCTCACCCTCCCCATACCCACCCCTACGACCACATTGCCTGCCACATACTTTGATTACTGTTGTCTGGCAATTGAATTATCCAGTTTCTGATGCTCTTCTTGCTTTTATCCTTGAGACTTCAAGGTGGGATCCTGCAAGAAGTGTACAGAGGCTCAGGACGGAAAGCCCTGAAGCAAAGCTGTCTGGAATCTGGCAGGTTTCCTCCCCTCTTGAGGATCCGTCATGACTTCAAATTTAATGGAAGCCCTTTCAAAACACCGAAACTGCAGCAGCCATTTCTAGTCTTCCGGTGCTAATCGACAGGCGGTTTGCAAACCAAACGAGACTGGGACGCAAATTGAATCTAGCAGGGGCACCGGTTGGTATAAACTGAACAGGGATGCAATGCGACTTAAGATGGAGCACAAATCTTTCCCGACGGAACTGGGACGCTGCAATCAGGTACATCCCCTACAGAACTCCAGATTGGATCAGGAAAGTGGAGCAGCTCTGGTTAGCCTCTCTCACCCCATTACTACAGGCAGATCATTCTGAGTTGGAATGTCTGTAGGAAGTTCTGAATTAGTCTGGAATCCGTCCGTCCGGCCGGCCTTCTCCTTCCTCTTCTCCTTTTTTCTTTCTTTCTTTCCTTCCTTCTTCCTTCCTCTTCTCCTTCTCTTTCTTTCTCTTTCCTTCTTCCTTCCTTCCACCATCTCTCTATACCTCTTTCTCTCTCTCTCACTCCCTTCTTTGTCTCTTTCTTTCTTTCTCCATCTATCCTTCCCTCATTCTCCAGCTTCCTTACTTCCTTCTTTCTCCTTTCTCTTCTCCTTCTCCTTCTTTCTTTCTTTCTTTCCTTCCTTCCTTCCTTCTCCTTCCTCTTCTCCTTATTTTTCCTTCTTCCTTCCTCTTCTCCTTCTTTCTTTCTTTCCTTCCTTCTCCTCCCTCTTCTTCTTTCTTTCCTTCTTCCTTCCTTTCACCACCTCTCCATACCTTTCTCTCTCTCACTCCCTTTGTCTCTTTCTTTCTCCATCTATCCTTCCCTCCTACTCCAACTTCCTTCCTTCTTTCCTTCTCTTTTCTCTTCTCCTTCTTCTTTCCTTCTCCTTCCTCTTCTCCTTCTTTCTTTATTTCTTTCTTTCCTTCTCTTTTCTCTTCTCCTTCTTTCTTCTTTCCTTCTCCTTCCTCTTCTCCTTCTTTCTTTCTTTCCTTCTTCCTTCTGTCTCCTTCCTCTTCTCCTTCTCCTTCTTTCTTTTTTTCCTTCTTCCTTCCTTCCTTTCACCATCTCTCTATACCTTTCTCTCTCACACACTCCTTTCTTTGTCTCTTTCTTTCTTCCTCTATCCTTCCTTCCTTCCTGTTGCTTCCTTCCTTCCTCTTCAACCCAACCTTTTCCCCATGCCTACCACACAAACACGGAAACCTCTGCAGACTCAGGCAGCACTGGCCCTTTGGCTGTAAACAGCGATGAACACAGTCAGTCTCCTAGAGTCAGACACGACTGGCTTTCAAGCAAGGGAGGCCATCACCTTTACCTACGGTGTCTGTATATCTGGAGGATCTCCCCAAATGGCCAATTATGGTATTAGTAGTCCAGAAAACTCAACAGCAATAGCACAACGACACCGATTTATCACTGTTCGTGTCCAAGTCAAGAGATGGGGAAACTGCACATTTTGGCTGACAAATGGTCTCTGGGCTTGAACTTTGGTTGGACTCTTACCGGCCAATTCATCCATCATTTTTTTAAAAACATAATTCTGGAGTCGGTTACGTCAAGGCAGCCCAAGGGAAGAAAGCTGAGCAATGATGAAGCTGCAGATATATGGAGATGCTGGTTGGGTCCTACACCCTGCAGTCACCCTAAGCCTCCTGGCTATAGAGAGGGGCTGAAAGGTGACCGGGTTTTCTGCCCCCCCCCCCCCACACACATACCTGCCAATCACCTTGGTTGCCAGGGAGATTATTATGCTTTCTCTCGTCAGAGCTGGCAGCCAACCGGGACATCAGTATTGATCCGGGGAAGGAGGGCGATGAAAACTCAATTAACTTTTAAGGCTCATTGCAATAGGGGTAAACGCAAAGATGTGACCTGCTCATTGCAATACAATTAAAACGAAATGCAATTTGTCTTAACAAGACTTGTGTGCGCTAGACCACATTGGAGAGGAAATCGCTGTCGTCTTATATTATGCCTTTGGTCTACTAAGGTCCTAAACTGAGCTTGCTTTTCGGGGAGGAGGAAGGTGGGGGGCGGGGGGGAGCCCAAATATTCTGAACTGATAATCTTTCAAGGCTGGTTTATAAAAGAGGCAGGAAAATTGGTAAAATGGGTTATCAGTTTCGTTCTGTTGTACACTTTTCCCTTGGAGTTAGCACTGCCGGAATCAATCCAAAGCTACCTGTTCACACAACATACGTGTAATTTTGCATTACATGACCCTGATTCTAGTTCTCTGCAATGCTCTCGAGGAAGTTGTTTTATTTTGGACTGATACTTTTAAGGCATTAAATCAAACTTTTTGTGCCGCGGGCCTGGCCGCGCTCCTAGAACAGCCGAGTGGGCCTGATCATGTCCCCAGAAGCCAATGCGTTTGCACATGCGCATCTGCATTCACTTACAGGTGTGGCACAGATGCATTTGTACATGCGTGAGTGTATTTGTGCTGCTCCCAGAAGTGAATGCAGGCACACTCGTGCAAACGCATCCACACCCGCTTCTGGGAGCAGCGAGGGTGGCACATGCTGTATGTAATGGTGTCGAGGGCCGTATCCGGTCTACGGGCCATAGTTTGGGCATCCTTGCATTAAACTATACTAACTTTGAAAGTGTGCCCAGGTAAATTGGTGTATCGTCCATGTGTAAAATGTATTTGCTTGTGTGTTGCTTGTTGTTGACTTAGGACTTCCATTTATTACACGGAAAGACAGGAGATTTGAAGCCGCAGCAGGAAAGGTAGGGTAGGAAGTGAAAGAGATGACAAATCAAGGTACTTTTTATGGAATGACCTGCCAATGCTGTCGATACAGCAGGAAAATGGGCTGCGGTGGATTAGTGGTTAAGATGCTGAGCTTGATGGCCGAAAGGGTTGCAAGTCAGCAGTTCAAGACCCAAGCGGTGCATGACAGCTGTCCCAGTTTGAAAGCAAGTTGAAAAGTAAGAAAAACCCCTGGCAGGAATGGGGGGGGCAGAAAGGAGGGAGATTTACAATACCTGTACTTTAGTCATAGTTGGAAACATTGATTCGTACTCCACATGACTAAATCGATTTTGGGGGGGAAACCACAGGTATTGAAATCGGATTTTCTTTTTAGTTGCCTAACCACAGCGTTAGTGAGCTCTGGAAATCCAATACATTTACATTTAAGTTGGAGGGGGCCAACATTTCGAACACTTCCATCGATTGCCATTTAGGTTATTAGTGAGTCGGCTACAATCAAGCCTTGCCAGAACAAAAAAGGAGAAAATTCCCATTCATTACTTCTTTCCTTTGAGCCAGCGGTTAACTTTCCTGCTGAAGTGCTACCCCTTTATCTACTTGCAGCTTCTTGCTTTTCGAACTGCTCAGTGGGCAGGAGCTCACCCTGTCATGCACCACTCGGGTCTCAAACCGCTGACCTTCCCATTCATCAAGCTCAGCATTTTAACCACAAAGCCCAATGCTCCCAAGATTACAGTTGGACAAACCAAGGCAGATTTAGTTAATGTGCCATCAAGTTGGAACTCACTTATAGTGACCCTAACAGGGATTTCAAGGTAAGTGACTGGACGGTCAGCAGTTCGATACCCGAGTACTGCAGGATGGAATGAGCTCCTGGCATCTGTTATACAGCCCTATGGCAGTAACTGAGGGGAAGATGTTGAACTTGATGACTGTAAGGTCGGCAGTTCAGCAGTTCAAGACCCAAGTGTTGCATGACCGAGTGAGCTCCCGTCTGTCCCAGCTCCTGCCAACCTAGCAGTTTAAAAGCAAGACATTGCAAGTAGGGATCACTTCGGTTGGAAGGTAGGCAGCATTCCGTGCACTCTGGTGTCTAGTCATGCCTGCCACATGTCCATGGAAATGTTTGCAAATGCAGACAGCGCTGGCTCTTCGGCTATGAAACAGAGATTAGCACTGAACCCAGGTATGACTGGCTTTCGAGCATGGGTGACCTTGACTTTGACCTTGACCAGCTCCACTCCACCGGTGAGTTTTCACGACTGAGCAGTTTGCTTAAAGAGCCTTCCATGCTTTGCACTCTTAAATTTTGCTTTTGCTTTTTTCCAAGGAGGACCAGGAAAGGACGACAGAAAAAGCAGCAATGGGAGAAATAATTGGCTGAAGTGGTCTGTGCCTCATCCAATTCAATTTGTGCTCCAGGGACAAATTGATCTGTAAAATTTACCCTAGAACTGAATTCCGCTTCAATCCAGGCCTGCCACATCCAACGCACACCCTTGGGCCCCGAATCAGGCCAATTTGTTTTGGAGTTTGCGGGTCTGGCTGAATCATGTAGGCAAGCCCTGATATTCCTTCTGCACTCACCGAGAGCAAATCTGTGCTCGCCTTATCGTTGTTTTCATCTCATTATAGCAGGGATTCTCAACCTGTGGCCTGTGGGCTGGATGCACCCGCAACACCATTTCATGTGCCCCCCCCACCGCCTCCACCACACCCAGAAGTGCCATGTGGTGGAGGAAGGACAAAATGGCCATTTGGCCCCTGAAGCTTTCTAAGGGAGCGTGATCCGGCCCCCGGCTTTAAAAGGTTGAGAACTACATGCTAGGGATGTTCCCTTTAGCCACAATGTCCCCGGCAGAAAATGTCCTTTTGCTAATGTATTTCATGTACAACGGGAGGCTCGCCGTACAGGGAATAATTGCATCAGTGCATTGGACATCGGATTGTTTTCTTCTCCGTGTTTTGGGTTACCTCTTCGAAAAGCGAAGCAAAAGACCGCCTGGGAAATATCCCGGTAATCCAATACAATGACAATGACTGACAATTAAGAATGTGCGTCAAGACACCGTTGCTGCTGTGATTAAATGCATCACAATCAGGTTTAAGAGATCCAATTACATTTTGCTTTGGTGTCTCGATTACTTATTTACCTACCTGGTCTGTCCCATTGGGGAAGGATTTTGCAGCTCATGCCACTGTTGGGCAGAAGTTAGTTGAGGAATTGAGTCATATTGGGCAAAGAATCAGGTGATGGAAGAGTTTCTTCTGGATTGCAGAGACGTAGGAAGAGAAAAAGTCCAACCAGGTGGGATAATAGAAAGGAGCTGGTCGAATAGGTTGGGGAGCAGAGGGAGCAAAAGTCACCATTGCTCGAAGGACAGTCATATCTGACTCTAGGGTTTGGTGCTCACCTCTGTTTAGGACCAAAAGGCCAGTGCTGGCTGCATCTGCAGACATTTCCATGGACATGTCGCAGGCATGGGTCAACCCCGGAGTGCGCATAAGGCTGTTTACCTTCCCACCGAAGTGGTCCCTATCTATCTACTTGCAAGGGCTGCAGTGGCTCAGTGGCTAAGAAGCTCGCCTTGTTAGCTGGAAGGCTGGCAAGTTGGCGATTCAAGACCTGGGTACTGCATGACCGTTTGAGCACCTGACTCTGTCCCAGCTCTTGGGGACGTGAAAGGAGTCCCATTTGGGAAGTTTCCTGAGTGGAGTTTCTCCAGCAAAAAATCCTTTAAACCCAGAATAATTTCTGACACAAAATTATTATTATCAACTTGCTATTTGCAATTTCTTGCTTTTGACAGGAGCGGGGACAGAGATGGGAGATCACTCCATCGAGTAGCACTCGGGTCTCAATGGTGCTATGGGTGTCACACTGCAATTCAAAATACAAATGCAGAAGACAAATGAGGACTCCTGCCACCCCATCCCTGGACTTTGTTTTGGGAATTTTTCTATGTGGTTGTGACTCTATTATTATATTATAGTTTTGTTCTATGCTGTTGTATATTATAATGTGTTTTTTTTTAGATTGAATTTTGTATATTGTATTATGGTGTATTTACTTTGTACAGTCAACCCTCACATAACAACGCATTCGGATAGCGTCATTTCTGCTTAACGACGTGTCGTTATGCGCCACATGTTCCTCCGCATAACAACATTTTACCGTCGTTATCTGGATAACGACATTAAAAATAACTGTCGTTATCTGGATAACGACGCTAAAATGACGTTATGTGGGAAACTCCATAGAAACCCGCATAACGACGAAAATCGCTTAACAACGCTACTTGGGGAACCAAGTAACGTCATTATGCAAGGGTCTACTGTATATTGTTGATTTATGTTGTGATTCTTGTGAGACGCCCTGAGTCGGCATATGCTGAGTGGGCGGCATACAAATCAAATAAATCAAATCAAATCAAATGGAAGGCCACTGCATTATATTGCTCCCACTGCCAGGACAATCTTCATGGCTGATTACCATGATGTTCACCTATATTCAGAAGGGTGATGGTCCCCGAGTGGATTAAATCCCACATGAATCCATCTTGATGGGCAGCAGCTTCATCCATCCCTGCCTGGGGATGATGATGATGACTTTGCATGCCAAAGGGGCTCTGGACCAGAAAGTGACCATACCTATCAAGCGCGGCTCCGGAGATTATGGGACCTGCGCAGAACGTTTCTGCACAGGTCGCTTCTACGCATGTGTAGAAGGCTTCTATGCATACGTAGAAGGCTTCTACGCATCCCCTTCTGCACAGAACCCTTCTACACATGCATAGAAGGGTTCTACGCATGCGTAGAAAGGATCTGCGCAGAAGGGGTGCACAGTAACTACTTTCCTCCGGCTGCCAAATTATGGGGTAGCAGCAGCTTTGGGTGGGAAATGGAGAAAATCAGCACAGAATTACAAGGTAATCCCAGCCAAAATGGGGTACTTGACAGGTATGGAAAGTGACTGGATCTGTGGTACGGCTGTCATGCTGTGATGTGGAAGGCAAATGAAAGGCCACTGCATTATATTCTTCATGGCTAATCGCCATGAGGATCGCCAATATTCAATTCGGATATGGCAGCAGCCGCAGAAGAAGAAACTAGGTTGAAAGTGGGGATGAAAACAAGCTGAAAGTCATGGGGGGAAAAGACTTACTGAAGATGAAGAAGAAGAGGAGGAGGAGGAAGAAGAGGAGGAGAAGAGTAATTTGTGCTAGACCAAAACAGATGTGTGTGTATTTTAAGAGTTGCAGAGATCCCATGAGTTTGATCTACCTCTAAAACCAAAATCTGGATTTGTCTGCAGCTACGGAGTGAAAGTTCTGTGGTGCCCAGATGCTACGTGGAAAGTGCAAGGATTCTTGGTACAATACTGGGTGAACCTTCTGGTCAGGTAGCTCATGTGTTCACTACCCCCTGCCTTCATACCTCCAACGCACTGATTCAAGGAAGCACGCCTTGAATATACAACCACCAGACCGTCAAAATAATACTTTATCTGGACGTTGCTGTGTTGATGGTAATAATCCAAACGCCACGAGACGGGTATAGAATACAGCAAAGCAATTTCTTTTCCATATTAATACGGCACAACTAGTAGGATGATGTTTTCCTGGGGGTGGTGTGGGGAGAGGATAAACAGTATTATGTATTCCGGCTGATTAGAAGCTTGCCGACTGTCATGCAGATCTAACCCTGCTTTTAGAGTATTACCTTGGATTCACAAATCCGCAAAATTCACCAGCCGGTCTTGTCACAACAAAAACGACTCGAAAGCTAATAAATAATAGGTTTAATATGTGAAAGGCATGTTTAAGGCTTTAAAAGGTCAGTGGTTCCCAAAACTTTGGTTTTGGGGACTTCAATTCCCAGAAGCCTAAGTCAATTCCCCAAAGCACTGATCAGCCAATGCACTGACTTAGGCTTCTGGGAATTGAAGTTCCTCTGTGGGGTCTGGGCCCCACATTGGGAAACACTGCTTTAGGTCAGGGGTGCCCAAACTATGACCCGTGGTCTGGACCTGGCTCACAGTGACAAATCATCTGGCCCGCACCACCCACGCTGCTCCCGGGAGCAGAAGTCAAACACACACATGCATGTGCAAAACGCTGGCGTAAATGCACCCGTGGCTGTTTCACTTCTGCTTCCTGTGGGAGGAACCGCCGTGACCGGAATGCTGAACCACGTGACCGACCCGTGGCCTGAAAGAATTGAACACCTCTGCTTTAGATGGAACAACACAGTTAAAACATCGCATAAAGAGCTCATCGCTTAGAGACTAACTTGCTTAAAGAGCAGAATTTTCTCCGAATGGTCGCCTCACTTAACAACTAAACCAACCAAAAACTCGCTTAACAACTAAATTGAGGATCGCAAACCCGCCGCTGCCCCCGGCCAGAAGTCACAATTGGTCACTTACAATGGTGTTTCGCTTAAAGAGCAAACTCGCTTAAAGAGCAATCCCATGGAGCGCATGATGCTCTTTGAGCAAGGTGCCACTGTATAGAGATGCACCGATAGTTCATTTTTACAAGAGTGAGAATAGTTCTACAACGGAGGAGAAGGAAGCCCGTTGGATGCGCTAAGACATTTTCAAAGGTTTAAAACATCCTTTTTGTCATTCAAACTTTTCCATTTCTCCATCTGGCATCCTAGAAATGAATAACCGCCCCTGCCTCGAAGTCCAATCGTGGCAGCGTGTTTATTTAAAATATTTGTATATTACCATTCATCTAAATTGATTCATCTGAGGTTTGCAACAATTTAAAATCAATCAACAAGGCCACAACGCACGAGGCAGAAGCTGCGGGGAGAAACAGCAGATAAAAAAAAAATAATTACACAGAAACACCATTTTCACTCCTGCCTCAGAGACAGCCAAGCAGAAAGGTCTCATTTTTGGAAGGAATATGAATTACCTGTTCATCTACCTTTGGGCTCAATCCAGCTCCTGATGAGAAACGGCTTGCCTCTTCCAGCCAGGGGGTTGTTGCTATAGTTATTGATCTTATCTTTTTCATTATTATCACTATCTTCATCATGATTATCTCTTCCAAGCCCAGCTTCTCCTCCTCCTCCTCCTCCTTCTTCTGCCATATCCGGATCCAAAAACAGTGGTACCTCATACAACGATTTTAATCCGTTCCACAGGGCTCGTTGTTGTATGAAACAATTGCTATACGATGCATGCATCGTATAGCGATTTTCCCTATGGGATGCATCACACAATGATTTTTTTCACTCAGTGGTTTTCCCATTGAAAAATTGTTGTATGATTTTTTTTTCCATAGGGAAAAAATCCCATTTGCAAGTGCAAACAGGTTACTGCGCATGCACGGGCACGGTGCGCATGCGCAAATGGGTTACTGCACGTCCACGGACACAGTGCGCATGCGCAAATGGGTTACTGCATGTGCAGTAGTTTCCCGTATTTTGCAGAGCTGCGCTTGACGGGTAGGCCATAAGGCCAGCACTAACAGCATAGAGTCCCACGCAACTGTTCTTTTATGCCGTTCCTGGGTTTCTCTAGGTTTCTTGTCCCTTACAGCTTTTGACATTAGTCAGCTAAAGAGGCGAGCCAAGCTTTTCTGTCCAGGCAAACCTTTGGGGCAGGGGTGGGCAAACTACAGTCCGTGGGCCAGATCCAGCCCCTGATGCCAATTCACCTGGCCCACGCCACCTACATTGCTCCCTGAAGCAAAACGCACCCGTAAAATGCTTCTGGGAGTAATGAGGGTGACATGCACCGGATGAATTGGTGTCTGGTGCCAGATCTGGTCCAAGGGCCATAGTTTGGGCACCTCTGGTTTAAGCAGAGAAAGTGGCAGCTTAAAATCCATCTCATCCTGTTGCAAGGATCTATCTTCTGGTGGGAGGAACCACAGGACCAGCCCGCTGAACCACGTGACTGGTCCACTGAACCACATGACTGGCCCGTGGCCTGAAAAGTTTGGGCACCCTTGCTTTAGGGGGTAAAAGATGGCAGACATCAGACTGATGATCAAGGCAGATCAAGAAGCCCAAAGCCAAGACAGAGATGGCTCGCCTTCAACCCAGACATCTATTCTCTTTTAACGGTGCCAGCCTTGGCAGGCGCATCTTGACTCCAACCCTCTTGAATCGGATGAATTGCACACTCACATGGCAAAGACAGAGAGACATTGCAATCAAACAGGATGGATTGAAGTCTGTCTCCATGGCAGAACATGTTTTTAAAAGTTGCCAGTGCCACCATCAGAATGAAGTGGTCCTTTCCAGTTAAAGCCATGCCATTTGGCTTTGCAGATTCACTTGATAGAGGCTTGCCAAGCTTTAGCCGGGAGAGAAATCACTTTGAGAGAAATTCAGAGGTACATCACTGAAGACCTGCCATGGGTCAACCTGGTCTTCTGATGTTGAACCTGGAAGCGTTACCTCTTTCGGCAACAACTTCCAGAATCTTCCAGCCAACATGATCACTGAAGCGGTGCCTATTTATCTACTTGCAATTTCTTGCTTTTGAACTGGTAGGTTGGCAGGAACTGGGACAGAGACTGAAGCTCACTCCATTGTGTAGCTCTCAGGTCTTGAACTTCCACTTCAGGGAGCGAAGAGGGTGGCATGGGACGGATGAATCACAGCAAAACCATTCGTGTGGATTCACTGGAGCTTGGGTTTCTGGGAATTGAAGTCCAAGAACATCTGGAGTGCCAAGGTTCGCCATCACAGGCCTAAGAGCTGCAATCTAAAAAATAACATTCCCAACTGCTGGTCTGCTCCATAACTTCATCTAATGGTGAGGATACTAGGCCTCTGTTGCTGAAAGTGTATACGTGTGAATGGGGAAATGGTCAAAACATGTTGAGCGAAGTCAAAGCAGGATTTCGTTTCATTACCCGCTCACTTTTCAGAGCCTGGCTCCACAAGATGAGAAGGAAGAGGTATACTCAGGGCTGATCCCAGGAAAGGCAATTTGGAACCACACTCTTATGGCCTCCTGAGATGATGATGATGATGATAATAAATCAAACTAATTTAGTGAGACCTTCAGAGGAAAGCTCCTGGTCTGGCTCAAATTGGAGGCTGCAGGACAACCAACTTAAAGTGGCTGCTCAAGCTTTTGGCAGAACAACAGTCAAGGATTTGCTTTGGCTAATAATGCGTCAAGATGCACATTTAAAAACAGACCAGCTGATATGTCGAGATGGAATTAAAAGTACTACAGGCTAAATCCAGTTGTGTGTGTTAAGCTGAGTCGATCCAACGTAGAATGCTTCTGATGGAAGCCTGTGGGAATTGAAGTCCAAGAACACCTGGGGGCCCAAGGTTGAGGAACCCTGTCTATGTCTTCTAATTGAAAAAAAACCCCTGTCATCTCATCTCATTGGAGAGGCAACCATGTTGCAATGGCCCACAGGATCGGAGTGACTGGCCGCAAGGAAAGGCACGTGAGACGGATGTGCGGTGAAAGTCCAGTCCCGATCTCTCTCAGGTGGACGTATTTATTACCCTGCTTTGAGGGCTCCATGCCTAAGACGCACGTGACCTCATTACAGAAGGCTTATTGCAAACGTGGCATTTCTGATGGTCAAGACAATACCCGGATTTGGACATTGCCCTGTAGCTAATAGATAACCACAGTTACTAAGGTCTGGGTTGGCGAAACCCATTGTTATCGCCCTATCTCGGAGAGCAGGCATACTGCCTCCGGGAACTAACTTCCTTAGCCGCTGACTCAGCGTGCTTACTCAACCTTATCTTGACCAGAAGGGGAAGAGCAAGTTTTACCCTGGAGTAATCAACTTTTCACTTTTGCCCTGTTCCCTCCGCAATCCTCCAGCCAAGGCTTTTTATGTATGATTCCAATTAATCTAGCCCACACCCAATTTCCTTTCCATCAAAGCCCATTGGGATTCTCAGCCGTGTGCATAGCGAGCGAACCCATCGGGAAAGGTTATGGCCAATTTATGAACACGGGCAAACCACACAACCATCCCTGATAGAAGTCTTGGCCAAGATTGGATTCATGTTGGGATGTCCTTCTGTTGGTTGTTCATCTTATCCGGTAGCAGAGTTTCTTTAAAGCTCTATGTCTGAGCTATCTTATTTGCAAACGGAGCCCGTCTCTCCCTTCTAATGATGGATTGACAGGGGAGGAAAGCTCATGCTAAGCTAAAGAGATGTCTTCTCTATCTCTTAAAGGACCTCGGCATCTAATGGCATGTCAAATGTACCTTCTAGCTTACCCTAAGTTTTAAAAGAGAACCATTCTGCTTCCTCTTCTGTGGTTGTTGATTATCTCCCTTTTCCTTCTCGTGGCCGTGGGAGGGAGAAGCTGTTAAGTGGTCCAGATCATTCTCCCCGGATCCCGGCTCGACACAACCATGAAATCATTGGAAAGGGGAGGAAAATACTTGGGGGGGGTGTAAAGAAAGCATCAAGGAAGACTTCTTCATGTCCTCAGGCTCTCCCTTGGAACTCTCCCAACCATTTTAGGACATCTTTACCTTGGATGGTCTTCAAAACCAGAAGTAAGACCCAGCACAGGAGGGGAACCAGACATAAAGGTATGTGCAGTGGATTTGGCAGATGTTCAAGACTTTCTTCCCCAACTGTTGCGTCTTCATTCTCCCCTACAATCTCTGCAATTTCATGAAAGCCCGGGGCTGGAGAAGCTGCAGCTGTGGGTGTAACATGTAGTTCTGTCCTCAGAGATAACCAGGAGCCAGAAGGAAAATGTTCTGCCCGTCAGTCAGCAAACAAGGAATTCATATCTTTATGAATGCTTGGATACTAACAGGAAGGCAATCTGTGCATTTCTTGGAAGAATTAAAGTTAAATAAGTGAGCCATCCTTAGTCAGAAGCGCTCCGTCCCAAGTGGTAATAATTTACAAAGTGAAATAAAAATTGGAACACCCAGCGGTGTCTTAGTCATAATTTCTTACACAAAGTATGGATCTTGAAGTAAACAATAGTGGAAATGAAAGGCTATTTTAAGAACAATGGCAATCATATTGCATGCATCTCCACCCTGTGGAATATTGCCAAAAGCGAGGCCAAGGAGGCCGGAAGGAGGTTTGAGCATGAAGCTATTGAATCCCCAAAAATAATGTCTTCTGTTGCAAAGGAAAAACAAACTTTTCAACCTTGACCTTGTATTTCCTTGTAAGGCTATGGGTTAATGGTATGAAGAAACTGGCACTGAGTCTGGGTCATGAGATATCTCTCTGAAACCTTCCTTTGGCTGCCAGAAAGTGCAAAATAAATTAATCAATGTGGCTCCAAAATTTAAAGACCACAGGAGAATAAAAATGAAACAAAGGAACACACTTCCAATTCATTTATTTTTGTCCAGCCCTGTTAGGAAATACGTGGAGTATTATCCTAGGTTTTTTTTTATTATTATTTTGTGATTTCAGAAACAGGCAGTGAAAATTTAAGGTGCATTTATTTGTCCCTAATGACTTAACCAATTTTAGCCCCGTCAATCAAAATTTAATGGAAATCATAGGGGGGGGGGGGAGTTTTTTCTTAGTGCTAAAGGGCTTGTAAAGACTGTTTCGTTCCCCAATTTTAGAACATTATCCACACAGGTCGGATCCAATTTTATGCTTTCTTCTCCTCTCCTATTGGACTACTCAGGGGTAATTGGAGCAATGCTGGCAACTGTGTGTGTGTTGCAGGATGCCAAACAAGGATGATGATGATGATGTAAAGGTTTCCCTTGCTTGAAAGCCAGTCGTATCCGACTCTAGGTTTCAGTGCTCATCTCTGTTTCAAAGCCGAAGAGCCAGCGCTGTCATGATGATAATAATAATAATAATAATAATAATAATAATAATAATAATAATAATAATAATAATAATAATAATAATAATAATGTGACAGTAGGATAATGAGTGATCCTCAAATCAATCACATTTCCAAGCTCTGAAGTCAACTGATCTCAAATTAGGTGAATGTTACCTTCTGTTTGGACTCAAGTGGTTAAGACGCTGAACTTGACAACTGGAAGGTTGGAGTTCGATTCCTGAGCACTGCATGACGGAGTGAGCTCCCGTCTCTCTCCTAGCTCCTGCCAACCTAGCTGTTTGAAAGCAAGAAATTGCAAGTAGATAAACAGGGACCACTCCGGTGGGAAGGTAAACAGCGTTCCATGCACTCATGTGTTTAGACGTGCCACGTGTCCACGGAAACGTCTGTAAATGCAGACAGCGCTGGCTCTTTGGCTATGAATCAGAGATGAGCACTGAACCCTAGAGTCGGATACGACTGGCTTTTGAGCAAAGGTGACTTTACCTTTACCTGACATTCTGGTTTGCATGAATGGATCCAAGGGTCCTCCTGTGGCTTCCACTTTGAGATCCACCTTGACCCCATGTCATCTTCCTCCGTGGTGCTCAAGTCCAGGGTGTGTTCCTAGTCCTGTAAGGACCTGGAAGCCAAAGGTTGCCGACCCTTTTTGTATGCGCTGCTTGGCGTTTATCTTAGGGCAGAAGAAAGGCTGTTTTCTGCCGCTAAAGCGCTTCTCCACCCCGCAACCTCTCCCCATGATTAATCACCACCAAACTGCCTGCGCTGCTAAACAGTCACTTATCCATTATAAAGTCTCATCAAATTGCTGGCCGCCAAAGTATCTGTCTTGAGCAAGTGCTCTCATTAGCCGGAGACAAGCTGGGATTTTGTTTTTCCGCTCTTGCTTTGACGAAAACAGCCTTCCTCGCCTCTGAGTCAGGGATCAAAAACAGCCTGCAGTTCAAGGGAGCCAAATGGTTCATGATGATGATGATTATTATTATTATCATCCTCTTCTTCTTCCTCGTCCCGGCGCTATCATCTTTCCATCCCCTGCATATCATTTACTTTTTAACGAAGCTGGGATCGTAAACCACATCCTCTCTGAGAAAAGTAATTAAGAGGAAATATTAATCACACATTGTTTTTCACCAGCAAGACCTACAGATGGCTGGACCTCATTTCTCCTTTCACCATGGAGAACCTTCTGGCCGGTTTTACAAGTTTCGTTGGTTGCTCCCTTATTAAAAAAATGGAACGGTAACTGATCCGCTAAATACAGGTGAAACTCGGGAAATTAGAATATCATGCAAATGTCCATTCGTTTCACTTAAAAGGTGAAATAAATATATGAGACAGACTCACTACATGCAAAGCGAGTGATGCCATGTCTTAATGCGTTATAATTTTGATGATCATGGCACACAGTGTACATGAGATTATGTGATACATGAAATTGGGGGGTTGGGGTTTTCATAAGCTGTAAGCATCAATAGTATAACAAAGTAAGGCTTGAACTCTCTCGCTTTGCATGCAATGAGTCTATCTCATATATTTGTTTCACCTTTTAAGTTGCATGACTGAACTGAATGAACATTTGCACAATATTCTAATTTTCCAAGTTTCACCTGTATAACAAACAATAGAGCAGTGCTGCTATACAATACAGTAAAACCCCGACTTACAAATGCCCCGAGTTACATAAAATTCGACTTACATAATGATATTGTGCTAAAACCATGTCCCGATTTACACAATTTCCTATGGGTTTGCTTCGATTTACATAAAGATTATTTTACCTATGGGTTTGCTTCAAGTAACATAGAGATTCTTTTACCTATGGGTTTGCTTTCATTTACATAAAGATTATTTTACCTATGAGTTTGCTTCGATTTACATAAAGATTCATTTCCCTATGGGTTTGCTTCGACTTACATGAAAAATAATAATTTTTCCTACATGTTTGCTTCGAGTTACATAAAAAACCGATTTAAGCAAAAGCCTACGGAATGGACTTTTTTCATAAGTAGGGTTTTTACTGTAGTTCGATGGGAAGGCAGACATGACATGTTTGTTTAAAGAACTAGTCGAACGGTGCGCCACATATTTCATTGTGGTTTAATCAACATCTGTGCCAGATCCTTTGACTACACTATCCGAGCCATGCATGAAGGTTTTGAGAGAAGATTCTTTGGTGCATAACATGATCTGAATGTTGTTGGAGAGAGGGCCAGAAATGTTTGCATCCAGAGAAGAGGAGGAGGAGGAGGAAGGTCCTGAAACATGGATTCGAGTTCCTACCAAGAAAGCTGAAGCAGTGTCTGCATGGAAAGAAAATTAAAAGAAAGAAATAGGAGATAGGGTCATTTATTTTTCTATCACTCATTAGTAGATTCGTCTCTAAATTACAGTGCTTCCAGACTTTTCTGCCCTGGGGCAAAGAGGCCAGTTGGCCTACCCAGGATAGGGCCCTTGGCGAGTCCATGGTTGGGAAAAGTCTTTCTAACTTTCACTTTCAAAACCTTGGCATAAATTTGGCATAACAGAAGCACGTTAGAACAGGGGTTCCCAACCTAAGGCCTGTGGGCCAGATCTGGCCCATGGCACCATTTCATGCACCCTCCCCCCAACCCTTCAAGGGCATTTGAGAAACAAAATGGACACCCCTTTAAAGCTGTTGGGACAAAATGGCCACCCTACCATGCAGACAGGGCAGAATAGCCATTCTGCCCTCAAAGCTGACTGAGAGAGCGTGGCCTGGCCCCTGGCTTGAAAAGGGTGGGCACCCCTGCATTAGAGTATGCAAAAGATGTGACATACCCACAATAAATGGGGAAATAAAAGGCTTAAGGTAGTGATTGGACTAATCATAAAAAGAGTAGAAGAGATCAACTCTTCATCTTATCCTGCCACAGCCGTGCGGCACATAACGAAAAAGTTCCCACTTTATCCATGGAGTTGTGGGAGCCATTATTCGAAAGAAACAACAACTTGGAGATGTCAGAGAGGCCATTGCAATTAGCCAAAAGTGGATTTAAATATTTGAAATTTTTCCAGAGTGGGTGGGGGGGGGAGAGGCGGAGGGGCAGACAATTTTCAGGTCCAAATCTAACCATTTAGCAGGTTTGCGGAGCTGTTTGTATGGAGAATAGGCTCATTCCTTGCCAGCCAGGTTACTATTGTCATGCCTCTGAACATGCACATAATTTAGCGAAGTTAAGAAGCTCGCCTTGCTAGCTGGAAGGCTGGTATGTCAGCAGTTTGAGACCCGGGTACAGCAAGACAGATTGAGCCCCCATCTCTGTCCTAGCTCCTGCCAACCTTGCAGTTTGAAAGCAAGAAATTACAAGTAGATCATTTGGGAGCACTTCAGTGGGAAAAGATCTTGGGGACATGAAAGGAGCCTCATTTGGGCGTTCCCTGAGCGGAGTTTCTCCAGCACAAAACCCTTTCAACCCAGAATAATTTCTGACACAAAACTATTATTATTAGCAGAGGAGTGCCATGAATCCCCAGAGATTCTGTGTGGTTTACCCAAAACCGCAACATTGTGCACCTCTAATTGCATTGCACATAATTAAGGAGCTGCATTTCAGTTAATAGCAGGCTTGAAAAATAAAGCCAAATGTTTTCAGTTCCTTCCTATCAGTCATTCAGATTTTGCTGCCTGATAAACATTTATAAAAATGCAAAAACCCCAAATCAAATAATATTCCCTTATGGCACAGAACCTGAAACATGACAGTTGAAATGTCTTCAAATGACATTAAATCAGTTTTTTAAAGCAACTAGATTAACTTATTGCACCTAAATAAAGGTTAGAATTTTCACTACACACACAAAAGCCCTTTGTAATTACGCTACACCTTACATCAAAAGTAACTAGTTACAACCAGCTACAGTTGTTCTATCTATCTATCTATCTATCTATCTATCTATCTATCTATCTATCTATCTATCTATCTATCTATCTATCCATCCATCCATCCATCCATCCATCCATCCATCTATCTATCTATCTATCTATCTATCTATCTATCTATCCATCCATCCATCCATCCATCTATCTATCTGTCTATCTGTCTATCTATCCATCCATCCATCCATCCATCCATCCATCTATCTATCTATCTATCTATCTATCTATCTATCTATTAGTCACATTTGTATTGCTGCCTACTTGGCAAGTGACTCTGGGCAGAGTACAAAAATTACATCATGAATTACATAAATAGTTCAGTGGTTCTTAACCTTTTTAAGCTGGTGACTGGATCACTCCACCTCCGACTGTTGGTGGGCCAGACTGGTGTTCCCCCCACCTGTGCAGTGGTGGCAGCAGCGGCCGTGACACAACAACAGTCTGGCCCGCCAACTCTCCCCCCATGCCGCCATTGCCACCACCAACACTTCCTCACATGCCACCGGTCTGGTCTGCCAACACTTCCCCCATGGCGATGCCAACATGCCAACATGCACCAACATTTCCCACACACACCACCACCACTGCCATTGCAAACACTCCCCCCCACCATGCTACCAGTCTGGCCCACAAACACTCCCCTCTGCTGTGGGTGAAGGAGGGCCTAGGGCAGATGGAATGGCACCACAGGCTGGATCCGGCCCACGGGCCCTAGGTTGAGAACCCCTGATCTAGTTCCTTCCAGCCTTTGGTTTTGTGGAATCATAAGATCTGCAGTTTAGGAAGCCATTTCAGTTTGCTGTTTTTATTGAACATGGGCTCTGATTTCGGAGTCTATGGTATCTGAAAAAGGTTTCCAGTGCAGAACAGCGAGAAATTTCCTCCCTTTTGCAAATTCCATGGAAATCCGCCTCTGTGAAATACCTAGGGATTAAGCTTCCTTCTAAAATTGGAAGAAGTGTTCGCACTTAATTACACATCAATTGTGGATCGTATCAAGAGAAAACTTTTAAACTTGGAACAGCTATAAAGCTGCCTGAATTACTGCAATCAAGAGGGAAATAATGATCACCCAGTTTTGTTCTTCTTCTTAGCTTTGCCAACGAAGTTCCTAAAATCATTTGGGGGTTTTTATGAGGGCTGTTAAAAAATCATGCTCAAACTCAAGAGGGTGGGAAGTCTGACTTAGTCTTCTGGGAATTAAAGTCCCCCTGTGTGGGACCTGGGCCCCATGGGAACCGCTGATCTAGAGGCAACTTTTGAAGTCCCTAGGATAGTGATGGCCAACCTTGGCACTCCAGGTGTTCTTGAACTTCAATTGCCAGAAGCCCTGATCAACAGATGTATTGACTTGGGCTTATGGGAACTGAAGTCCAAGAATACCTGGAAGGCCAAGGTTGGCTTTCACTACCCTAGGAAGACCATATTCTGAATGACCTCTAGGTGAGTCATGGGTGAGACCCAAGGCAGTTTAGCCACTGAAGTCTCATGTCCAGGTCAGAAAAGCTACTGGGACAGACTACAGGCATTCTCTCCATCCTGTAGCACTTGGATCTCGAACTGCTGACCTACCTACCGTCCAGTCATCAAGTTCAGCATCCACAGTCCCTATACACCTGACCCCAAAAAACCTTGACCAGAACTGGTGGTGGAGAAGTTAGAAAGAGTCATGGAGATAGACCACCAAGAAATAGTCCACCTCTTCTTTTTGTATCAATGTCTGTGAAGAATTGCCCTGGGATCTCAAAGGTTTCCTCTCCTTTGTGTGTGTGTGTGTGTGTCTCAACAGACCTGGCAAAAAAATATTGGGTCACTACATGTTGTGGAACCTATTCTTCAAAAAATAGCTTTAATAGGACTATAAACGTCAGTATTATGGACAACTATGGGATAAATGCCAAAAGATCTTAAGCTGGTTGGCTCAAGTGATGGAAAACGGGAACAAGCAGACCGACTTCTGCCAGATATTTATTTTTTAGTTTATTTATTGTGAAGAGGAGAGAAGAGTAGCCCAATTTGAGCCAAGAAGACATTTCATGTTTTGTTTCAGAGTCCCACATGACAAAGGGGATTACAGTTTTGATCCTGAGCCATCTACGTGTTGGCATGAGCAACTAATGTGTCTTAAGATACACCAAGAGCAAAGACTCCCTTGATAATTCGTCCTGGGATAATTCATCCTGGGGTATGTCTCAGCTTGCAAAGGTGTCTGTGGGTCAAGGACCATGTTCCCCATCTTAGTTGGGCCATCCAGATAAGTGTTGGAGGTTCAGGAAATGGGCATGGACTATTTCTTGGCAGTCTATCTCCACTGCCATCTCCACCACTGGTTCTGGCCCAGGTTTGTTGAGGCCAGCAAACTTGGCTCTCCAGGTGTTCTTGGACTTCAATTCGTAGAAGCCCAAGTCACTACACCTGCTGACCAGGGCTTCTGGGAACTGAAGTCCAAGAGCATCTGGAGAGCCGAGTTTGCCGACCCCTGGTAGACCATCAGCAAACCAGATCTGCAAGAATGTTCTTTTGAAGATCGGGGCTTCCTTGTGTTGTTTCCTTCTTTCCGATAACAGGACAGGGAGGTCTGAATGCTTGGGATCAGCTCTCTTAGCCTCCCAGAGGGAAAGAGCAACTGCTGATGAGGCTTTTTGATGTGTGGTGGTGGTTGCATCGAGCTCTTGGCACTGTGAGCTAGAAAGTGACTGATTCAGGCGTTCCTTTCTCTGGTTCTGAAAGGAGGCAATGTGTCTTGCTTTGGCGGCCAGCACTAGTTTTGTTCTCATCATCATACTTGGCAAAGTCTTCTGTTCGCCCTGAATGGAGGAGGCTGGCAGGATTGAGATCTCATTCGTTCATTGTTTCTCAGCTGGTACTTCAGAATAGAAGGCATAAATCCTGAAGAGCAAGGCGAGGAACATTACAGCACTGTGCATTTGGGTGTCTTGGCATTCATTCACTTATTCATTCATTATCCTTCTCCTTTGCCATATGCTAAATAAATAAATCCTTCTCCTCTTTCTTCTCCTCTTCTCCCTCCTCCTCCTCTAACCTCTTCAGGTGTCAAGGTAGATACAAGGTTCTTGTCCTAGCACTTCTAGTAGCCTCCACTGGCATTATTTGTTCTTGTAATACAGGGGTTCCCAAACTTCACAAGCCAGGGGCCGGGTCATGCTCTCTCAATCAGCTTCGAGGGCCGGATGGCCATTTTGCCCTGCCTGCTTGATGGGGGGTGGCCATTTTGTCCCAACAGTTTCAAAGGGGTGGCCATTTTGTTTCTAGAATGCCCATGGGGGGGCACAAGAAATGGTGCTGGGGTCCAGATCTGGCCCATGGGCCTTAAGTTGGGAACCCCTGTTGTAATATGTCTGTGACATGGTCCAGCTCAGTCATAAGGAGTGTCATCTCATTCCGCCCAGCTATCAAGTGCCACCCAATTATCAACGTAAATTTGCTTTCTCACATATAGGAAGGTGTGCCTATGCGTGGGGTGTGCATATCTGACCATTGCACAAGCGCCCGTGTTAACACCATGTAATTTAGTTCTGAAAGGAAATGGGACTAACAAGCTCTTGCATAGAGTTCGCTCCTCAGGCGGTACTTGATAATTCTGCTGTCTTTTCTTCCCCTAGATTGACAATTTTTTTTATTTCATAGCACTTAAAATTGGACAAGGCAAGAGATTAAAGAAGCTGATTATATTGTTGTGAACGCCGTGCAAATTTAATCATCGCCAGCCCAATTCAGAATAACGAAGGAGGAGGAGATGGTTATGTTAAACTGTGTGATTATCTCACACCTGTGGGTGCGTGGAGGACAAAGGGCCAGGTACCACAAAGGGTGTCTCGTCCTGTTCTGCAGAAGAACATAAGATATCAAAATCTCACTGGCTTAGTCAAAGGTTTACTTAGGGTGACAGCACTGGAAGTTGGTGGTTCAATTTTTGTGCAACAAATCCACTCTGGGTTTAGATCAACCTGTGGCCCACGGATGTTCATGTGGCCTCCAACGCCTCCACCACACCAGGAAGTGCCATGTGGTGGAGGAAGGGCAAAATAGCCATCCGGCCCCCGAAGCTGTCTGATGGAGCTTGACCCAATGGCCCCCGGCTTAAAAAGGTTGAGAACTCCTGGTTTAGATACACTACCTTCCCTTCAAATGAAGATTAGCACCATGGAGAGCACCTTTGAAGTCTGACCAAGGGTGGATTCCCTTGCAAATCCACAGCCAGCATCCTACACAGGTCAGCACTGGGTCTCCAATCATCCTAACCCAGATGCCTCTAGGTGACCAAGAGGAAGGCATGATAATGACAGATGTCCTCTCCTATCCCCCGTAGCAGATCAAGGGAGGACCTTTTCAGCTGCTAGGAACAACAGACCCTCCATTGAGCCAAAGATCTTCTTCTTACATGTCCAGGTCAAACTTTGGACTGCTAAAATGAAGCCACTTTCTTGGCTTTGTCGTTGGCCAAAGTTAAATCTTCATCGGTGCGTGTCTCCAGTAGTAATTGGCAGACCAAGAAATGAGGTGGATTATGAATCTCTCCACATTCACACAGTGTGTTGTTGTCTGCCAGCAGCCCCTACTTGAGCATGTCGGTCTTGCATTTAGAGACAATATCATAATTTTTATTATATTGTTAGCCGCCCTGAGTGGTGTACCCACCAGGAGGGTGGGATATAAATGTGCAAAAATAAAAATAAATAAATAAAATAGAGACTCCGACTCTCAGCCTACTCAGAGTCCTCCAAGTGACGTAGGGGAGGTTGAGTCCCTCAGCCATCTCCTCCTTTAATGTCCAGTGTCCAGTGAGCTCCTTCCTCCATCATCTAATTTGGTTTTGCTCTTAGGTACTCTCAAAAATGTTTGTTCTTGCAATAAAGCTCTTCCTGGATCTGAGTCGGTTGACTTGAGGCTCATCTCTATTCAGAGGATATCAAGGGTCCTTCTGTTGCTTAAAGCTAAAAACCATCATAGTCTGAGACCGTCCACCTCCTAACCATCAAAGTGACCATTCGTCAACCAAAGAATTTCAGACTCCATTGAGAAACTGCTGAACTACAGCATATTGGATTCAATTCTATTCCCCAAGCACCTGAATCAAAATAAAGGTCTTTAATTTCATTATATTAATCAGTTTACTGACATCAGGATATTTTTGTGATTTTCAGTGATGTTTTATAAATGATTCCCCCTACTTACCATATTTGCCATTGTATAAGATGCATCAGAGTATAAGACACATTCTGGTTTTCTGGTGTATTTTAAGGGGGGGGAAGTGAGTTTATATGCCAGTAAATACAGTAGATGCATTGGAGTATAAGACACTGTTTTTCTGGTGTAGTTTAAGGGGAGGAGTGTGGCTTATATGCCACAAATACAGTACCTTACATCTCTTTAATTCAGGGGTTCCCACCAAAGACTCGTGTGTTGGATCCGGCCCATGGTGCCATTTTATGTGGGCCCCCCCACTCCTCCAAGGGCATTTGAGAAACAAAATGGCTACCCCTTTGAAGCTGTTGGGACAAAATGGCCCCTTTGTGCAGGCTGGGCAAAATGTCATCCAGCCGTCAAAGCTGACTGAGAGAGCATGACCCGGTTGGGAACCCCTGCTTTAAGTTTCTCCTACTTTATTGTCGACTTGAAATCATCATATTTTAAAAACCTTTCCATCTCAGATTTCTTTAAAAGCTGTGTTTCAGATAGATTAAGATTTTTTAAAAAATCCCTTTTATTTTATCGCCATCCCTCTATTTTTTAGTTCTTGAAACCCAAGTTACAAAGTATGGAGGGAAAAGGGGGGGGGGTCTTATAGCAGAATTTCCGAAAACCTTTTAGGGTTTGAGAGAATTTGAAGAATATATATAACAAAGGAGGAAACATGGACTCTAGATTCATCTACAGTTCTTTTCCTTTCTCAGTTAAGTGATCTTCTTTTTAAAAGATTCTTAAATGAAGTGTTGCGCCTATTGAGCAGAACAATGTGTTTTAGGAGACGAGTGACTTGAGAAACTAACGCATTGCCTGATGAACTGTGAATCCGAAGGCTTGCAAAAATCAGGAGTGGGGGGGGGGGCATTGTTTGCTCTCTGAAGCAATTGAGCATTTTAAACACATGCCTTTTGTGCATTAGAGCAAATTGCAGATTAAAGCGGTAAGGCATTTGCAAAAGAAGATGCAGAAGGTTTAAAGACACTTCTCTTGGGCATAAATTGCAATTTTACAGGAGGGACGGAAATCTTCAACCCAAGGTGCCATTAATGCTGGATTTACTGGTGTGTTAACACATTTGTTCCCAAAGAAAATTAGCCTGTCCTCATAGCCCAGCCTTATATCTAAGTGCATCTCAGAACCAATCTAGATTGGTGATTGTATTTTGTTCTATTAAGATTATATTTATGTTTCTTTTTTGTGTGTGTGTTGATTTGTTTGTATTTTTTGAAAATTTAATAAAAATTATATATCTCTATCTCTATCTCTATTTCTATCTATCTCTATCTCTACCTAACTTTCTATCTATCTATCTATCTATATCTATATCTATATCTATATCTATATCTATATCTATATCTATATCTATATCTATCTATCTATCTATCTATCTATCTATCTATCTATCTATCTATCTATATATATATATATATATATATATATATATATATATATATATTATCTTGAATTTTCAATTGTTTTAGACTTGTTTGGCATTGACTCAAATCACAGCATCTATACTTGTTTTGTATGTATATCAGGGCTGGATACGGCCCACTGCACCATTTCATGAGGCCTCCCACCCCGCCAAGGGCATTTGAGAAACAAAATGGCCACTCCTTTGAAGCTGTTGGGACAAAATGGCCACCCATCATGCAGGCAGGGCAAAATGGCCATTGATGCTGACTGAGAGAGTGCGACCCGGCCCCCGGCTTGAAAAGGTTGGGAACCTCTGGTTTAAATGCTCCGTCCCTTTTTTACTTCTATCCTACAGCATTTTAATACAGTACAAGGATAGAGCTGTTTTTATTCTGTGGTGCTTTAAATTGGCCAGCTAGGTAAACAGTATAAACATTTAAATTGCTTGACAATATAGCTGTGGGCATTGTTACATTGCTTGCAGTCACGTGATGTACTCAATGGTTTAGTCTTTCTTTGCGGTTTTTTCCTTTTTCTTTGAATTCCCTAAGTAATGCAGCGCAATTCTAGAAATAATGGCTTGTTTTCTTTTTCCCCTTTATATTACTTTGTTAAATCGATGGACATTGATGTGAATTGCAGCGAAACCTTTACTTAGCTAAAAGACACACCTACAGCAAAAAGAGTTCTGCAGGAAAATAATACCAAAATAATGACATCCATCCATCCATCTATCTATCTATCTATCTATCTATCTATCTATCTATCTATCTATCTATCTATCTATCTATCTATCTATCTATCTATCTATCTATCTATCTATCCATCCATCCATCCATCCATCCATCCATCCATCCATCCATCACTGTCTTAGGTGGTCCAGGGTTGTATCTCTACGCCTGTTTACTACAATACTACATTTGAGTAATAGAAGCACTCTTCTGGATCTTCTGGGAAATAAGTAAGGAAAGGGGCTGAACACCAGAGCACATCATCAAAAGGGGCACAAATTGAAGCACTCTAAAGAAATGTATAACGATTTGTCTCTGGAGATTAATGACCACAAGTGCAGATGGAAGGTGCTCTCTATTGGGAGCCTAATTTACATTGCAGTAAATAGCAGTTCGAAAGCCAGAAATTGCAAGTCGATAAATAGGGACCACTCCGGTTGGAAGGTAAACAGGGTTCCGTGCACTCTGGTGTCTAGGCATGCCTGCCACATGTCCACAGAAATGTCTGCAGACTCTGGCTATAAACAGAGATGAGCACTGAACCCTAGAGTAGGATATGACTGGCTTTTGAGCATGGGTGACCTTTACCTTTACTTTTCTCTACTTTGCCTTTGTTGTGCAGGTGCCATAGATTTGCCTCTGTTGTATGTGTGTGTGGGGATTTTTTTTAATGAAAAGAAGCCAACGACTCAAGTTCTCTCCCCCCCCCCAACCTAGGTTGCATTTTCGCTTCCACCTACTTTGTTATGATCTCAGATAATCTGTTAAATGCCAGTCAGGCTTTGTGTTTTCCCGTAGAGTAAGTAATAATAATCCATGCTGGAAGGTTTTATTTTCAATGTGTTTTAGAAGCTTTGTTAAGCTAATGAGAGTGGTGCTAGCTCATTTCTGAAGCTTTTGGGCAGGCCTTCGCCACAGTTTTGTACTGTGCTTGAAAAGGTATTGTTGCATCTGACGCCCTTTGTTTGCCTTTCATGAGTAGGGTTGCCATACGTCCCGGAAAACCGGGATTGTCCCAGATTCAAGGTCATAAAAATTGTCCTAGCCAGTTCAATGAAAATCATGCTAAAGTCCTGGATTTTTAAAACTTACTGATTGTGTATTATAACACATCATTAAAATAAATTCAAACTCTTACCATCAAACAAGCGATTTCCTGCAACATTGGAGTTGGAGTATACCTGGAGACAAATCTTAACTTCCTCGTCTCACACCACCGCCCGATAAGTGTGACCAGTGTGTTTCCTGGAACTGAGGACGTTAAGAGTTGACTGCAACACGACTTCTCAGAAGTGCAACAGATCATCTTACAGTAAGAATTAACTGTTGTAAATAAATTCATTTATGTATTGATATATTTAATGTGAAAGTGTTTTATAGCTGTCATTATATCATATCCGTCAAGCGCGGCTCCCAAAAATACAGGAAATTTCTGTGCATGCGCGCACATGCGTACATGCAGAACCCATTTGCACATGCACAGAACCCACTTGTGCATGCACAGAACATGTTTGCACATGTACAAGTGGGTTCTACACGTGCGCACATGCACAGTAACCCCTTTCCCCACCGTTCAAAATATGGGACGGCGGCAGGAAAGGGGAGGAATGAACGCCAAATTATGGGATTTCCCGGCCAATCCGGGATACTTGACTGGTATGCATTATATTATGTTTGTTTTAAAAGGGCTATTTTGTGGATAACCTGCCCTTTTTTTGTCAAATATACTTCTGTCCCAGTTTTGGGGAGAGAATTATGGCAACCCTATTCATGAGCAGCTCCTGAACACATTTCCCACACATTAAATGTATCAACACATAAATGAATTTATTTACCACAGTTAATTCTTACACCAATCATATTTCACAGAAGACTGTATTTGTTTAGGTACTTTGACATTTTTTTTCATTACACTGACACATAAGTTCATAAAATTCAATGCAATTGGTGGAAACCGTCTTATTTTGAATGTCAAGAATGGTCCTAACAGATGATAAGGGTTAATCTATTGCTCTCATCAGTCCACTGGACATTCATCAATGAAAACACTCTTTCTACATTGGCGTTATGCCCTGGAAGTGAAACATAAAACTGTGCAATCTTGTGTTAATAATACACAATCAGTAAGTTTTAAAAAATCTGGGACTTTAACGTGATTTTTATTGAACTGGCCGGGACAATTTTTTTGACCTTGAAATCCGGGACAGTCCTGATTTTCCAGGATGTATGGCATCCCTAGTTATATAGGGTATATCGGTTAGCGCAAATCCCCTTCGTCATATGGATTTTTCATTATACGAAGTGTTCGTTATGCACGGTTCTGCTGTATTATCTTTCTCACACTGGGTCAAGCGAAAGGAAGTGCAGAATGAACTCACCGAGAGGTGCCTTCATTTGGGCCATTCCACGCCTAGTCTAGACATGGAAGAAGAAGAAGTTGTGTATCCCAAAACTTCTTCCGTCTCCGCTGCCTGCTCACTCCAGGCCATAGTGGTCAGCCTGCATAGGCGGTCTTTCTCATTGCTTTTTGCCAAGGGTCATCCATCAAGGACCCCATCGTAGGTGGTAATGCAGCCGCTGCCTTTCAACTGCCAGCCATCGGCGGCTGATGGCTGCGCTGTGTACACAGGTAATTTGCTCAGCAGCCAGCTCTGTTATTACAATCAATTAGGGGCTGGCGTGCAGCTGTTAAAGGCAGGCCATTTGCCCCCAGAGAAGAGCTACATCTCATATCCTGGCTCAGTGCAGAGCTGCTAATTAACACTACGAGGGGCACAGGTGATATTATTAGAGATGGGAACCTTTGAGTTTGGTCCATGTGACGCACGGAGCTGAGTCTCACTACGCATCTCGGATCCAGTATGGCAGTTTTGATTCTCTGTTGGAAGGATTCTCAACCTGAAGGCCTGTGGGCCGGGTTCAGCCCACGGTGCCATTTCATGTGCTCCACCCCACCCCTCCAAGGGCATTCGAGAAACAAAATGGCCATCTCCCTTTGAAGCTGCTGGGACAAAACGGCCATCCCCGTCATGCAGGAGGGCAAAAATGGTCATCTGGCATCTCGAAGCTGACTGAGAGAGCATGACCTGCCCCCTGGCTTGCCAAGGTTGGGAACCCCGGCTCTATTGTGTGAAGACTTCCCTTGTTCAGTTTCCTCTTTGTTTTCCTACCTCTGCTTTCCTGTGTCCCGGCTTTTATGGGAGAACTCTGAAATTAATTCCTCTATTCAAAAGAAATGCCCATTTCAACATGGTTACCTTTCCCGCCAAAGTGGTACCTCTTTATCTACTTGCAATTTCTAGCTTTCGAACTGCTAGGTTGGCAGGAGCTGGGACAGAGCCGGGAGCTCACTCTGTCACACAGTACCCGGGAATTGAACTGCCGACCTTCCAGTCATCGAGTTCAGCGTCTTAACCACATGAGCTACCACACTCCCCTTAAAGAGAAGCAGCTCACCAAATCGGGGACTTCTCCTTCCTTGAACTATCCGGGCCAAAACCTTGGAGAGGCAGCCATGATTTCATTTAGCAACTCTGGGGACTGTGGTGGCTCAGTGGTTAAGGAGCTTGCCTTATGAGCTGGAAGGTCGGCAAGTTGGCAGTTCGATACCTGAGTACTGCATGACAGAATGAGCACCCATCTCTGTCCCAGCTCCTGCCAACCTAGCAGTTCGAAAGCAAGAAATTGCAAGTAGATAAATAGGGACCACTTCGGTGGGAAAATATCTAGGAGACATAAAAGGAGCCTCATTCGGGCATCCCATGAGCAGAGTTTCTCCAGCAAAAATCCTTTCAACCCAGAATAATTGCTGACACAAAATTATTATTATTATTTAGCAACTACAAAATAATATTGATACAATCTGAGGCAGCTCCGGTATTCACAGACATAGTTTGACGCTTGCAGGGTTGGACCCTCAACTTGCTGCCAATGCTAAGCCCCACCTGAGAGCCCTTGAGAAGGTTCTGGAACATCATAACTTCCATCTGGAAGCTCTAGGAGACTATATAAGAAGCACAAACTGCCTTAGCAATGATACCCTCTTGTTGGCATGGCTCCACCTAAGATCAGGAGAGAAGTAGCAGAGGACACCGAGAGAACTAAGCAGAGATGAGTCTCAAGTCCACCAGTCCAGATCCAGGAAGAGCTTTAAGAACAGACATTCTTGAGGCTACACAAGAGCAAAACCAAGTTAGAAGATAGAAGAAGGAGCTCACTGGACAAGGAGTAACATTAAGATAAATAGGTACCACTTCGGCGAGAAAGGCAAACAGCATTCCATGCACTCTGGTGTTTAGTCATGCCTGCCTAGGGTTGCCATATGTCCTGGTTTTCCGGGATTTCCCAGATTCAAGCTGTCCCGGTTGGTTCAAGAAAAAACATGTAAAAGTCCCGGAGTTTTTTAAATTTGAAAGAAGGAAGCAAGATCACCCCTCACTAAGGGATCTTTGCAAAGAGTTAGTTCACTGCCTCCCTGCTTTTCTTTCAATTATCCTGCTTGAAAGCAGTGAAGGCAAAACAGCACCCTGAGAAGCCCGCTGGGGAGGGGAGACAATTGCAAGTGAGATAATTGAAAGAAAGGCACGGAGGCAGTGAAATAACTCTTTGCAAAAATCTCTTGGCTCATCTTGAAGTTTGGGGGACAAGGAGTCGTCCTCAGCCCTTTTCCTCGAAAGCCGGGAGGGAGCAAGAAATACCCATATCTAAGAAGCCAAACCTCCACCATACACTGGGATGGAGGATTCCTTCTTCACGTGACCACAAAGGGTTAATTGCATAGGGTCAGTGTTCCCTGTCTGCCCTAGACAGGGATTCTGTGGGGTCTTAGAGCCACGGTCTCCCTAACAGCCCAGTCCAATGCATGCACAGTTTGAAGAATGCAATGACTGTCCCGGTTTGGCGGGAGAGAATTATGGCAACCCTAATGCCTGCCACGTGTCCACGGAAATGTTTGCAGATGCAGACGGTGCTGACTCTTTGGCTATCAACAGAGATGAACACTGCACCCTAGAGTCAGATACGATGGGCTTTTGAGCAAAGGCAACCTCTCCCTTTATCTATGGGCCATAGAGTCCTCTCTCTGTTGTTCTTCATCACAAGCAACGTATTGGGGGTGGGGGAAAATATAACCACAGGCTCAAATTCATGCTCCCTTTGCTCATCTGCTCACCTCCTTTGACGTTAATAAAATCGGTGCTCCTTTGGCCCCCTGAGATAATCAGCTGAAATTAAGCCCTGCCTTTAACACAGTTTGGAGACTCTCCAAACATTTCCGCTTGCATGTTCTGTTTACGAGCTCTTTGCCTCAGAGGGGGGGGAAAAAGATATATATGTTATATTTAACAAGCCTGTTTGTTTTAATTCTCCCAGGGAGTTCAGGGTCGAGGAAACTAAAACCTCAGCCTGAAGGAAAACTCAAAAATGTGCCTCCTCAACAAGAGAAAAAGAAGTAGGAAAAAGTGATTTAAGAAATGTACTGTAAATCAATTTTCCCAAGCATCCGATTGCATCTTTTATTTAAGGGATGAAAACAGAATTTAAAACGGTCCTCATCTTTTAAGAAGCTTCCTGGGATTAAACAACATCCCTGCGTATTGCTAAACTCATAGCATGGTGTTGGGTGGGGGGTGGTGGTGGTGGAAAAGTTTCTTGGAAAAAATGCCTTCATGAATTTTTTTGCTTCCTGCCTCTTTCTCGGAGGTGAAGGTCCAGCAATCTTACGAGGCCTTCCACGTTTTGCATTGCATTTCATTGTAAATACATTTCTCTGCACTACCAGTGTTCCGTGCGCTTCGGTGTCTAGTCATGCCTGCCACATGACCACGGAAACGTCTGCAGCAGCAGACAGTGCTGGCTCTTTGGCTTTGAAACAGAGATGAGCACTGCACCCTAGAGTCAGATACGACTGGCTTTCGAGCAAGGGAAACCTTTACCAGTGTTTATAATAATACAGCTGCTTCTCTGAAGCCCTGGGAGTATGTATGTATGAGGGAAGTTAGAATTTGTCCAGTCCTGCGATGGCTTAGTGGTGAAGACGCTGAACTTGACTACTGGAAGTTCCACCGTTCGAGACCCGAGTGCTGCACAACACTCCTGTCTCTGTCCCATGAAATTGTAAGTAAATAAATAGGGACCACTTTGGTGGGAAAGGTAACAGCGTTCCATGTGCTCCAGCACCTATAATGATGGATGCTGATGCTGATGCTGATGCTGATGCTGATGCTGATGCTGATGCTGATGCTGATGCTGATGCTGATTATTATTATTATTATTATTATTATTATTATTATTATTATTATTATTATTATTATTATTATTATTATTATTATTATTATTATTATTATTAACAACTTCAACTTATACACCACCCTTCTGGTCCAACATCAACATGTTAGGTAAAGGCAAAGGTGGCTCGAAAGCCAGCCATATCCGACTCTAGGGTTCAGCGCTCATCTCTGTTTCAAAGCCGAAGAGCCAGCGCTGTCTGCTTCTGCAGACGTTTCTGTGGTCATACGGCAGGCATGGCTAGACACCGGAGTACACGGAATGCTGTTTACCTTCCCACCAAAGTGGTTCCTATTTATCTACTTGCTTTCAAACTGCTAGGTTGGCAGGAGCTGGGACAGAGGCAGGAGCTCATTCCGTCATGCAGTACTCAGGAATCAAACTCCGACCTTCCAGTCGTCAGGTTCAGCATCCTAACCACTTGATTTCTCAAAAATAATTTTTACAAGGAGACCCAGAGACTCGGATTCCGGATTGCCAATGTTCAGAATTGGAAATAGCATTTGCAGAAGAGGAAGACGAAGGTTCTTTTATCTATGAAATAAGGATAACAAGTTTTTAAAAAGACGACCTGGGAGGTGTTTGAACGTGATCTGTGGGGAATTGATGCTAGATGGGAATACACACCAGGGAACGCTGTTCATGCTCAGGCCTTCCCTTTATTTAAAGGGTTGGCAAGCAACAGAGCATTTGGAGCCCATAATGAGTTCTCCAAAGCCGTCTCCCTCATTTCTCTCTCCGCAGTCTTTTTGCAAGCACAGCTTCCAGCCCTCCCTCATCTATTTGTCTCTTAATCGCCTACTGACAAGTTAATGATGCTCTCCCTGATGGCTGGATCGGTGTCTTTTGGTGGATGACAGACCCCCAAAGAGTGAGGCTTGAGTGTTACCTGTTCATTCCCACCTGGATTAAATGCAGAAAAAAATTGAGATAGCCGTCAGAATTGCACCGCAAGAACCACTTGGAGAAAATTAGCCAGTCCTCTCAGCAAAAGGCCAAAATGGAAGGCGATCTAAAGAGCCTCTTGATGAGGGTGAAAGAGGAGGGTGCAAAAGACTACCTGAAACTCAACCATACCTGTCAAGTTTTGGATTTGGAAATAAGGGAAATTTCCCGGCCAATACGGGATACTTGACAGCGATGCTTATCCTGTGCTGCCCTCCAATGGCGGCAATAGGGCATTGCAGTCTAATTAATAAGGGATGACGGCGGGAAAGAGGGTAAAATAAGGGGTTTTCCTGTCCAATAAGGGATACTTGACAGCTATGCTTATCCTGTGCTGCCCTCCAATGGCGGCAATAGGGCACTGCAGTCTAATTAATAAGGGTTGACAGTGGGAAAGAGGGTAAAATAAGGGGTTTTCCCAGCCAGTAAGGGATACTTGACAGCTATGAACTCAACGTCAAGAGAAACAAGATCATGGCATAGAAGGGGAAGAAATGGAAGAAGTGACAGACTTTACCTTCTTGGGATCCAAGATCCATAGCTGTCAAGTATCCCTTATTGGCCAGGAAAACACCTTCTTTTACCCTCTTTCCCGCCGTCATCCCTTATTAATTAGACTGCAATGCCCTATTGCCGCCATTGGAGGGCAGCACAGGATAAGCATCGCTGTCAAGTATCCCGTATTTGCCGGGAAACTTCCCTTATTTCCAAATCCAAAACTTGACAGGTATGAAGATCACTGCAGAGGGTGACTGCAACCATGGAATAAAAAGACCTTTACTTTTTGGGAGGCAAGCTATGAGAAACCTAGGTAGCATGACAAAAAGTAGAGCCATCACCCTGCCCACAAAAGTCCGCATAGTCAAAGCAATGGTCTTCCCAGTAGTCATGTATGGCTGTGAGAGCTGGACCCTAAGGAAGACTGAGCCCAGCATGTCTGAAATTGTGCTTTTCCCACAAAGCTGGATCTTAGAGGTCGATCTTGTGCTGGAATATCTTCCTTTTTTATTTTGCCGCCTCCCCAACATTGGCCTTATTTTGCTCCAATCTATTTTTTTCCTTAGAACTTGGAGATAATGCTTTAGTGTCAGCGCAGCTACAGTTAAAATGCTCCTTTTGTGTTTAATGTTTAAGACAAGCAAATTGACGGATCTAGTCTTCTAAACATGTTGCTGTCAAAATGTGATTTTAAGAAGATCTGATGCGTCAGTCTCCTTAGTCCTCCTACCAAACTCAAAACCAACAATGCTAACTATAATGCTTTAATACTAACACATTACCTGTATTCCCAAATTCTATGCTGGGGTTAAGGGTTGTGAGCATCTTCCCTTCCACTTTGAAGCTTGGCTTATAATTCAGTGATGGACAACCTTGGCACTCCAGATGTTCTTGGACTTCAATTCCCAGAAGCCCAAGTCTCTGTGAATCCACATGAATGGGTTTTTTGGCACTCCAGGTGTTCTTGGACTTCAATTCCCAGAAGCCCAAGTCTCTGTGAATCCACACGGATGGGTTTATTGGCACTCCAGGTGTTCTTGGTCTTCAATTCTCAGAAGCCCAAGTCTCTGTGAATCCACACGAATGGGTTCATTGGCACTCCAGGTGTTCTTGGACTTCAATTCCCAGAAGCCCAAGTCTCTGTGAATCCACACGGATGGGTTTATTGGCACTCCAGGTGTTCTTGGTCTTCAATTCTCAGAAGCCCAAGTCTCTGTGAATCCACACGAATGGGTTTGTTGGCACTCCAGGTGTTCTTGGATTTCAATTCCCAGAAGCCCAAGTCTCTGTGAATCCACATGAATGGGTTTACTATGCATAGCAAACCCATTTGCGTGGGTTCAAAGAGACTTGGGCTTCTGGGAATTGAAGTCCAAGAACACCTGGAGTGCCAAGGTTCACCATCACGGGCTTATATGATGAGTTGAGCTATCTCCAGCTGAAACCAGGAGTGCTTAGTTTTTCCCAGATTTAATAATAGTTGTATTCCCCTCCCACCCACGTGGCCTGAAAACTGGTCCATTATTTGTAATTCTCTCCGAATCAAGCCAAGGAGCACAAATTACTGTTGCCCGCCTACTAGCAGCCTGAGACTCTGTACTCCTCTGTAGCTGGTGATAAATCGGCAAAGGGGAAGTAATAAGTGAATATCGGACAGGAAGAAAACACCTCGCTGATCCCACACAAAAAGCTCATTTGATGCTGCTGGGCTCTTGGGAAAGTGAAGATAAGGTAGCTGAGTTTCACGCATGAAGGATGGCAAGATGATTAAATGGTGTCCTCCTAAAATGGAGGTTAATAGCGGAAGGGAAACCTAAACGGATTTCAGCCTAGACTGCTAAGTTCAGGAAGTGGGACTTGGTATCTGACTTTCCCATTACACGTGACAGTTGGTTGTCTACTAGGGATGTCTGCTCTCAAGATGCGGGCTGAGTTCTCAGGGAATTGTTCTCCTGCTTTGAATCTCCATGTGGAGTGACACATCTCAGTCCAATTAGTGTCAGGATTAAGAAAGTGAGATATTAGTCCATGGAGTTGCTTTACAGTCCAAGTTGGAACTAAGGCTCTCCACTTAGCACCCCAAAGCTTGAGCATGTACAGCATACATTGAGCATGTGGGTCTGGTATTTAGGGACTCCAACCCTCAGCCTGTTTCAGGGTCCTCCAAGTGACAGTCGTGAAGTTCAACGTCTTGCCCACTAAGCCACCGCAGTGGCGATGCTTTTGTCTGACCACTAGAAATCAATTAGTCAGCCTGCTTTCGTAGTTGATGTGCTATTTATCCACACTGTGGACTGATATCTTGGTCTCAGGGTGGGAAAATTATAAACAAACATCCCCAAAATTCATTGGCAGAAGACTACCAGGGATGTTTCTTCTGTTGAACTCAAAGCTGAATCCAACAGGGACTCCAGGGCGATGCGGCGGGTGGTTGAATGCTCCACCCCTGGAAACATGTGGCAGGAAATTTTCCACCCAGCTATCCAGAGCAAGGCCAGAGGGTCAATCTGCATAACCCCTCGTCCATCGCCTGTTTATGAAACTCAAGTTTCCTGGATTTTTTTTTTATTTTTATTTTTTGCCTGGAGGGCTTTGGCTCTGATGGTTTGGCTTAGAAACAAACAAAAACAAAATAAAACAGTGGGGGGGGGGGGGAATCAGAAGTTAAACTTGTGTGAGTTTGAGCCTATTGATTGAAATGGCCCTACTCTAACTGCAACTTACTCTCCTCGTATAGCGCATAGCTGTCAAGTATCCCGTATTGGGCGGGAAAACCCCCCTTTTTACCCTCTTCCCTGTCGTCATCCCGTATTAATTAGACTGCAATGCCCTATTGCCGCCATTGGAGGGCAGCAAAGGATAAGCATCGCTGTCAAGTATCCCGTATTTGCCGGGAAATTTCCCTTATTTCCAAATCCAAAACTTGACAGGTGTGGTATAGCGTGTTTTGATCTGCTAAGCAGGATTTTAGCCAGTGCTGAATAATGTTATCTTTATCTTTCAAAGAGCAGCAGCCATGAACGAGAGGAGAAGTCCCTGCCCCAAGGAAATTACAATGTACATTTCGATTGTGACAGGATGTCTCAAACCTACACCGGTTGAGAAAATATACCCTCGGGCTGGTATGGCTCCACCTAAAAACAGGAGAGAAGTAACAGCGGATGCCGACAGAACGAAGCAAGAGAAGGACCCTCGACATCCTCTGAATGGAGGTGAGCCTCCACTGGCTCAGATCCAGGAAGAGCTTTATGGCAAGAACAAACATTGTTGAGGGTACGCAAGAGCAAAAACCATGAGAAGATGGAGGAAGGAACTCACTGGGCAAGGAAGGACATTCCAGGAGGCTATAGCTGAGGATCTCAATCTCTCCTACGTCACTTGGAGGACCCTGAATAGGCTGAGAGTTGGAGTGACTAAATACAAGACCAACAGGTGCAAGTACCTAAAAACCTTCTAAAAAGTGACCAGCTTACAAATTACTTTTAAATACAAATGAAACAGCCAGAGTGGTTCTTGAAGGAAAAAGAGACTTTATCAAGAAAATCAATCATAACATAATACAACATGATATATAACATGTGCACATGTGGCTCATCAGTTTCATAAGGATCCAGGAACTGTTATTAAACAATTCAACCAGGCTTTCATACTTTTTGCAAGCTGCGCACATGCGTTCTTCAGTCCAACGTGGTGCTGATGGGTGGGAGGTGTTTCAAGTCTTATCTTGATGTAACACATTCAAACTTCTCAGCCTGTGGGCCAAATTTGGCTCGCGGTGCCATTCCATGTGGCCCACCACAACAGGAAGTGCCATGTGGTGGAGGAAGGGCAAAACAGCGCCCCGGCCCCGAAAGCTGTCTGAGGGAGTGTGACCCAGCCCGCAGCTTTAAAAGGTTGAGAACGCCTGACGTACATTCACCCTGTCCCGTTACTTATCCTGATATTACATTGTCGCGTACTTTCCAACAAGTTCAGTGATGTGCACTCAGACATGTCTGCCTACTTAGATAAGAGACTTGGGTGCGTTCTCAGTAAACTAGTTGGAAAACAAGTTTTAACTTAACTATAATGGATTTCATCATTCCAAGATGGCTCTGTTTATGCTCTTTAATTGCATACTTTATGTTGTCAAGAGAAGATGTTAACAACCCCAAAAAATTTCTGGCCTCTCAGTTGGACAACCACACGCAGTGAGAATGCGGAGAGATACAGAATCCATTGCCTTATTTCCTGGCCCGCCGATGACTGCCAGAAACCTGGCCCGATGAGGACTTGAGTTTGGCCAACGACAAAGCCAAGAAAGTGGCTTCACCTTTGACAGTCCAGGGTTTGATCGGGACATGAAAGGAGGGAAAATCCGGAAGGATAATTTTGTCCTTCCTTCTATGTGACAGTTACGCAACGCCTGTGTTAAGAAACTGAGTCTGAGAATCTTTTGGCATTGACTTTCCTCAAGGCATGAACACAACCCGCCGCCACCCAGTTTGGGATGATTCAACACCCTTAGAACAAGATGTGACCAGTTATTGTTCCCGTCTATCTCTTTTTCCCTGCTTCCCTATTCTTCCCCTTCCTACCTTCAATGCGCAAAGCCCCTCAGCGCAATTTTGCCATCAGGATGAAACAATGGCTCTTCACCAGGAAACAATGGGGGAAAGCCAAGCAGGCATTGGGCTGTGATTGAGGAACAGACAGGGAAATTAATCTGTCGAAAAATAACATTCATGCTCCCCAACTCCATTAGCTGACATTTCAATTAATTCACATTCTTCTTTCCGGCTCCGTCAGTGCTGTGGTTCAGTTCGCCCGGAGTTTCTAGTTCCATGGAATATCCTAAAAGGGGATGGCTGGATGGTATTGTAGGCACCATTTGGTCCCAACAGCTTCAAAGGGATGGTCATTTTGTTTCTTGAATGGCTTTGAAGGTATGGGGGGCCCCACATGAAACGGCACTGTGGGCCTGATCCGGCCCACGGGCCTTACGTTGAGAACCCCTACTCTAGCCTCTGTTTCCACTGAGACATTGAAGTGTGTGATGCTGCCCGTTTTCAAGTCCAACCGTCTTCCACCCGCCTTTTGACAAGCAAAAAAGCAGAATTGATGTTTTATTTTTATTTTTCCTTCTTTTTTTCTCCTTTTAAGGTAACTATTAAGAAAGCTCCCCAACAGCACTTAAGGGGAAAAAATGTTTCAATCCCATCCCACGAGATAGTTAGAATGCCTCTTTGAGAAGAGCGGTAAATTACTGCTTTATTTTGATGGCATTACATTTTTGCATCTGAACCAGTAGCAAGAAAGGAAGGAAAAAAGGAAGAAAGAAATCACAATCTTTTTTTTAAAAGAAATTGTTTGGATTTTGTTTTTTCAGTCTCCTTCTCTCTCTCCTTCCCCTCTTTCAGACTTCGGTTTCTTACATTAATTTCAATGATGGCCTCGTGTCAACTTACTTTTTAGAGAGAGCTTCTTATTTTTAATAATAATAATAATAATAATAATAATAATAATAATAATAATAATAATAATAATAATAATAATAATAATAATAATAATAATATGACCAGAGTCAGCCACTTACTTTAAATGCAGTCGCTTGAGAGGGCAGGAAAAGTAACCAGTCTTTATAACTTGAAAGCAGGGACACTGTGGTGGCTTAGTGGTTAAGACGCTGAACTTGACAACTGGAGGGTCGGCAGGTCATCAGTTCGAGACTCGAGTGCTGCATGACAGAGTGAGCTCCCGCCCCTGCCCCGGCTCCTGCCAACCTAGCAGTTTGAAGTCAAGAATTTGGAAGTAGATTAAATAGGTACCGCTTTGGCTAGAAAGGTAACAACATTCCATGCACTCCGATGCAGTGTAATCTTTCTCACACTGGCTCAGGCAAAAGGAACTATGGAACGAACTCACCAAAAAGTGGCTTCATTTCGGCAGTTCAAAGTCTGACCTAGACACGAAAGAAGGAGGAGGAGGAATTTGGAGGGGCAACTAAAGCTGAACGCCTACTCATTCTTAATAATAACAATACTGGTTAAGAAGAAAATAGACTTATGGAATTGGAGGTAAAATGTAAAGGTAAAGGTTTCCCTTGCTTGAAAGCTAGTCGTATCCGACTCTAGGGTGCAGTGCTCATCTCTGTTTCAAAGCCAAAGACCCGTTTCCGTGTTCATGTGGCAGGCATGACTAGACACCGGAGCGCACTGAATGCTGTTACCCTCCCACCGAAGTAGTCCCTATTTATCTACTTGCAATGTCTTGCTTTCGAACTGCTAGGTTGGCAGGAGCTGGGACAAAGACGGGAGTTCATTCCATCCTGCAGTACTCGGGAATCAAACTGCTGAACTTCCGCATCCAAGTCAGCGTCTTAGCCACTTGAGCCACTGCAGTCCGAGGATTGCAGAAATGCTCTCGGGAGCCAGCTGTGAATACCAGAAGGTCAACAACTGCTTGGTAAAACAGATGACCGCATGGATAGCAGAGAGGAAGGGCGACAAGTCAAAAGGGAAGAAACTAACGAACGACCCTTGTCAACGTCAAGGGGACAAGCACTCAACAAGGATGTTATGGCACCCTTGAGAAACCACATCGGATGATTGGAATGCCTGAGAATAAGGCCAGAGGTGAGGCAAGAAGTGACCCAGGAGAAGGAAACAGAATTGAAGAGCGGCACAGGCGCTTTTTTGTACCAATAGAATTGCACCATAAGGTTTTTGGGACATCCTTCCATCCCCTCCTTAGACCAGAGTTTCCCAAACTATGTTCTGCGCATCACTGGTGGACCTCAATTCCCAGAAGCCCAAGTCAGTACATTGGCTGGTCAGTGCTTTGGGGAATCGGCTTAGGCTTCTGGGAACTGTAGTCCAAAAAACCAAAAGTTGGGAAACGCTGCCTTAGACAAAACAAGGGAGGGGAGAATGAGGAGCTTCTTCTATCAAACTTTAAACTGTCACGCAGAAGGAAGGACAAGATTGTTATTCTGGATTTTTCTTCTTTCACGTCCCGATCAAACCCTGGACTGCCAAAATGAAGCCACTTTCTTGGCTTTGTCGTCGCCCCAAATTAAGTCCTCATCGGTACATGTTTCTGGTAGTAATCGGCAGACTAGCAATTGAACCAGATTCTGTCTCTCTCCACATTCACACAGCATGTTGTTGTCCACCATCAGCCTCCACTTGAGCCTGTTGGTCTTGCATTTAAGGACTCCGACCCCCAGCCTATTCAGGGTCCTCCAAGTGATGTTCAGGAGGTTGAGTTCCTCAGCCATATCTCCCTTTAATGTCGTTCCTTCCAGTGAACTCCTTCCTCTATCTTCTAGCTTGGTTTTGCTCTTGTGTACCCTCAAGAATGTTTGTGCTCGCCATAAAGCTCTTCCTGGACCAAAGCCGGCAGACTTGAGACTCATATCCATTCAGAGTTGAGGCGCAAAGAAGGGAAAGAACATGGGAAAAGGAGCATGGGGAGGAAAGAAATAAAGAAGGTTGAGAGGAGTTTACTTAGGGATGGCCCTACTGTTTGGGAAGGTGTCCTAATGTTCACCTGAACACCAACTCGCTTCCCTAGAAGCCGAGATGGAGGACCATAGATAGGCACTTAGATGGTCCAAGGGATGGTTGCCTAGTTGTCTACATGTCTGGTGATCTCATAGGCCTGGTGGACCTTTGCGGCCACTGGTTCTACTGCTGAGACAGCCGATAGGGCTGAATGGGTCTCTTGAAGGCTTGCATTTCTTCTGCGGGTATGTAGGAAGGAAAACCTCACAGCCCAGGTACGAAGGGGACAGAAACCATAGCTGTCAAGTATCCCGTATTGGCCGGGAAAACCCCTTATTTTACCCTCTTTCCCGCAGTCATCCCTTATTAATTAGACTGCAATGCCCTATTGCCACCATTGGAGGGCAGCAAAGGATAAGCATAGCTGTCAAGTATCCCTTATTTGCCAGGAAAACCCCTTATTTTACCCTCTTTCCCGCAGTCATCCCTTATTAATTAGACTGCAATGCCCTATTGCCACCATTGGAGGGCAGCAAAGGATAAGCATCGCTGTCAAGTATCCCTTATTGGCCGGGAAAACCCCTTATTTTACCCTCTTTCCCGCAGTCATCCCTTATTAATTAGACTGCAATGCCCTATTGCCGCCATTGGAGGGCAGCACAGGATAAGCATTGCTGTCAAGTATCCCTTATTTTCCGGGAAATTTCCCTTATTTCCAAATCCAAAACTTGACAGGCATGACAGAAACACCTGCTTCTGGATGGAGGCTTTGGAGTTTTGTATTGTTTAACATATTTTTAACCATTTTTAACCATTTGATTTAATGTTTGCAGCCCAACATTCCAGAAACCAGTGTTTGTATGGGGCTATTTCCCCTCTTCTTACCTTTTTAACCGTTAGAATTGAAGCAGGTGCTAGTCTTTATCAGGTGGAAGGGGAAAAGATACCTGATTGCCAATATTTCTGACTTCAAGCCTGCCTATTTTAATTCTTCTTTGGCTTCCAACAGAAACGAGAGCCAGGGTGTCAGAGCGTTATGTGTAGGATTTAACGGGTTAGCCAAGGATTGTCGAAATATCTCTACCGACTTATGTTTAATTCTCCTGAGTTTTTCTACTTGTCATTCCTGTTGTTGTTTTTTAAAAAAATCCCCTTCATTTCACTCCCTCTTCTAAAGGCCTTTGGCTTAAACAGTAAAATTGGACTAAGAAATGTCTGGAACAAAAGTTATTGCTAAAGACACACAGATGCAGACACACACACACACACACACACACACACAAATACACACACACACACACAAACAAATACAGACACACACACACACACACACACACACACACACTCACACACAAATACAGAGAAGATGCCAAAAATGTAGTATACACATTTTAAGAGATGTTATCTATGTCTAACTTTTCAAAGTTCAATAGCAATGTGTAATAGGATGTCCGTGGTGGCTCAATGGTTAAGATGCTGAACTTGATGACTGGAAGGTTGGCAAGTCAGCAGTTCAAAACCTGAGTGCTGCACAATAGCTCCCGTTTCTGTCCCAGCTCCTGCCAACCTAGCAGTTGGAAAGCAAGAAATTGCAAGTAGGTACAGCTTTGGCAGGAAAGGTAACAGCGTTCCGTGTGTTATGGTGTCAGGTTTTGCCTGCGACATGACCATGGCAATGTCTGCAGATGTAGCGCTGGCTCTTGGGTTTTAACAGAGATGAGCACTGAACCCTAGAGTCAGATACGACTGGCTTCTGAGCAAGGGTGACGTTTTCCTTTAGCATCACCCTGTGAGAGGCAGAATGGTCAAAGAAAATGGTGGAAGCACATTTCTAGTTCGAGGAGCGCAAGGCCACTTTGAAGTGGTGTGGTTGAGTCTCCTCCTCATTCTTCTGACTCAACACTCTTTGACTTCTACCCGCACGGGGAACTTAAATGATGTGGTGCACTGTAGAAAACCAGCTACACTGGTAGTACTTTGGGATAGAAATGAAATCGCATGCACAGCAATACAAGTGGACACTTTGGTCAATGTTTGTCATGCAGTTGTTGTCCATAATCAAAAGTGTCTGGACGCTGATGGTCACCACTTTGAGCACCTCTTGTTATTGCGGAAGTCCAACATGACTTGTATACATCTTTTGTTATCAGTATGGTGCAACTCGGAAAATTAGAATATCGTGCACATGTCCATTCATTTCACTTAAAAGGTGAAACAAATATATGAGACGGACTCACTCCATGCAAAGCGAGAGATCTCATACCTTAATTCGTTATGATTGTGACGATCATGGCATACAGTGTTCATGAGATGATGCGATGATTATGGGGTGCATGAGATTGGGGGGTTGGGGTTTTCATAAGCTGTAAACCATAAGCATCAATATTATAAGGCTTGAACTCTCTTGCTTTGCATGCAATGAGTCTATCTCATATATTTGTTTCACCTTTTAAGTTGCACTACTGGACTGAATGAACATTTGCACGATATTCTCATTTTCCGAGTTTCACCTGTATATGGAGTATTACAATTTTAATACAGGATTTTTTTCCCCTTTCTTAAAATTTGAATACATTTTTGGTACCCTCTGTATGTATGTATATCTATCTACTGCCCTTCTTCTTCTTCTTCTTCAAGTGCCGTATCCGATTCAGAATATTGGCGATCCTCATGGTGATCATCCATGAAGACTGTCCTGAGAATATAACGTAGTGGCCTTTCATCCATAGTACCACTGATCCAGTTCCCCGAGTCACTTTCTGGCCCTGAGCCCTTTTGGCACTCAAAGTCCTCATCATCATCCCCAGGCCAGGATGGATGAATCTGCTGCCCTTCATCAAGATGGATCCAAATGGATTTAATCCACTTGGGGACCATCACCCTTCCCTGTGGACTTTGGCACCCAAGGCCATGCGTCCTCAGGGTGATCAGGTTAGTTAACATTGCCCAGATCTACCCCAATCTTACCCCTCTCTGTATTTACAGAAGTATATAATATACTACACCCTTCCTTTTTTCCTATTCCATGCATTTGGTGGAAGAATCTCCTCCTTGCTTGTCATTTATTTGGAGAAGTTTGTCAGCCTTAGTCCCGGAATGCTCCTTGATGTTCAGGCAACTCCATTAGCGCTTTCCCCCCAATATCCTGGTTTTAAGCAACCCTTGTCTGCAATAGATTTATTGAAAAGTGCCGCCTTCCCTCTCTGCACAAAACCCATCGTGCATAAAATTAAGGGGCAAAGGTTTGGCCGATGATTTTTTTATTTCCCGGACACATTTGTGACCATTTCAAAATTGATATCTCTGGAAGCAATTTCCAGGCGTTCCCTGACTTGCGCTCGTTTCGCTGTGGTTGATAACTAAATAACCCCATTCCATCTACTTTAAAAAAAAAGATAGTATGAAACTATGCCAACCAGAAAAAAAGTTTGAAAAGATGCTTTGAAAGGGTCACGGAACAAGCTTCCTAGTTATGCCAAGGGTTTCAACATGCACTTTTATCCTGGAAATGTTTGCTTGCGGAACCTCTGAGTTGATCGGCGACAGAGCTTGATCCAGCCTTGGCTTCAAAAGGAAATGGCGCTGCTACGGTGCTAACACCCTGATCCTAAATGCTTTGGCTTGAAAGTAGGCGCTATTGATTACCGGGGAATTAAGTTATGCAGAGCAAATGTGCTTAGCGTTGCAACCTCAACGATGGACGCGTACGTCTTGTTGAAGGCGCACACGTGACAATGTGCGGAGATTTCGTGAGATGAATGACGACGAGGGCGGGTGGCGCAGGGGTTCAGCTGCTGCACTGCAACCCAAAAGGTTGTGTGCCCGATGTTGACCAGGGGTCAAGGTTGACTCAGCCTTCCATCCTTCCAAGGTCACTAAAATGAGTCCCCAGCATGTTGGGGGCAAAATGCTAATTAACTCATGGATGGACTAGAGCAGGGGCTCCCAAACCTTTCAAGCCGGGGGCCAGGTCACACTGTCTTAGTCGGCTTCAAGGGTTGGACGACCATTTTGCCCTGCATGGAGGATGGGGTTGGCCATTTTGTCCCAACAGCTTAAAAGGAGCAGCCATTTTTGTATTGCTGTATTTTGTGATTAACCTTGTAAGTACATTTTTTATTGTACTGTATTTTGTATTTGGATATTATATGATTAAACATATTATGTATTGCACTGTATTTTTATTATGTTTGCACTGTATATTATGTATTATTTATTGTTGGAAGCCGCTCTGAGTGGTGCATGCACTAGAAGAGTGGGGTATAAATAAACAATTCAATTCAATTCAATTCAATTCAATTTTGTTTCTCTAATGCCCTTGGAGGGGTGGGGGGCCACATAAAATGTACCATTAACCATGGGACGAATCCAGCCCACGGGCCTTAGGTTGGGAACCCCTGGGCTAGCGATGGTATATAAGTGTGATTGCTTTGCTTTATGTATTGGTGTTTCTGGTGGTGATGTTATTATGTCACAGAGGAGCCGCAATGCAGAAGGGGCTGTGGTTTCCTCTGGCTCTTTGAGCCATAGATTTATCAACATGGAAGTTGGCCGAAAATCTCAGAAGGAGACTGCAGTGAAGCTTCAAGCATAAGGCAGGGGAAATGTGTGAATACACTCTTGTTTGGAAGCAGGGAATCAACTACCCAAATCCTGTTGCCTATCCTAGTAACTTGCTCTAGTGTAGGCCCACTGAACCAATAGTTTCCATTGCTTGAAAGTCAATCTAGGGAATGGTGCTCATTTCTGTGGCCATGTAGCAAACATGACTATATGCTGGAGCATATGGAACACTGTTACCTTTCCCTGCCGAAGTGGTACCTATTTATCTACTTGCAATTCCTTGCTTTCGAACTGCTAGGTTGGCAGGAGCCGGGACAGACGACGGGAGCTCACTTTATCATGCAGCACTCGAGTCTCGAACTGACCTGCCAACTTCCCTGTTATCAAGCTCAGCATCTTAACCACTAAGCCACCACAGGCTCGATAAAGGAGAATGTTGGGTTGTAATAAATCGACAGCCTTTAGCACTGGATGTATCTGAAACATAAAGAAGCATGATCAGGACTTGGGGGAAAATCACTTTTTAGACTATCAGCCATGATGGCAGATGTTTTGGACACCAGATGTGCTGAACAGTTTTCAGTCCCTAACACAGCAAGCTGGTGCCGCAGTGGTTAAACTGTACTGCAACCAAAAGGTTGTGAGTTTGATCCTAGCCAGGGCTCAAGGTTGACTCAGCCTTCCATCCTTCCAAGGTCAGTAAAATGAGTACCGAGCATGTTGGTTTTTTTTAAAAAATTGCTTTTTAAAAACTGCCATTGGTTTTATTTTCTGTGAGCCGCCCACAGTCTTCGGAGTTGGGCGGCAATACAAATTAGAAAAAATAAAATGAATAATAATAAATAAAATGCTAATTAACTTGCGAACCGCCCAGAGAGCGCACTAAACGCTACGGGGTGGTATAGATGTGTCATTACTTTGCTCCGACACACAAATGTGTTCCGTTGGCCTTCAAATGCACAAGGCTTTGTTCCGAAATGAATGCCGCGGTCTTGTAAACCGAACTCTGCTCCCACTCAAAAAACCAAATTATAGAAAAACAGGTGGGGGGAGGGAAACTCCATTCAATATTTATTTATTGTTATTGTAAATCTCTACTGCAAATGATATCTAAGAGGCAGTACATGGCTGGGTGGTACTTATGAATCCAGTTTTATTATGCTTTATTCAGTGGGCAGAGAATTAACAGAGCCATTGTTGCTACTGATTAGTCCGTTCCCTGCAGGGTAAATCAATAGAAACCATAATTAATAGCAGGGTTTATTAATATTTGCAAGAGGGTTTAGCAGATGCCTGAAAATGCAATTTGATTGCAAACAACATTGCTAGTGAAAAACAGAAAACAGCATCCGATTGATGTGTCAATTTGCGGGTTGCGGATCTGTAGCACAATCGGTGCCCGATTTGTTCTCGGAAATGTGCGGAGGTTTGGTCTCCACCTCAAGGGGGAAAGCAGAAATAACTAAAATACAGGGAATGGAAAAGTTACTTTTTTTGAATCTGTAACTCCTAGAATTCCACAATCAGCATTATGGCAATGGTGTGTTGGGATACTGAGCAAATCTGTCAAGTTTTGGATTTGGAAATAAGGGAAATTTCCCGGCAAATACGGGATACTTGACAGTTATGCTTATCCTGTGCTGCCCTCCAATGGCGGCAATAGGGCATTGCAGTCTAATTAATACGGAGTGATGGCGGGAAAGAGGGTAAAATAAGTGGTTTTCCCGGCCAATACGGGATACTTGACAGCTATGTTACTGAGAATGCTATTTTTTTTGAAAAATAAAGAATTAATTTTTCTATCCCAATTAAAGGAAATTGGAGGAGGGAGGATTCGAGAATTAAAATAAAGAGCTTTTTTAAAAAAAATGACGCTGTCTCTTAATTGGCTTTCTGTGCCATAATGTTTGTGTAATGAGCAGCAACTGTTTGTGAATGGCGCCTATTAATAGAATGGTGATCACTCTCTAGAGAGCTTCTAAATTTCATTTTTCTCCGTCTCCACTCTCTATTTCTTGTTATTCTTGTTAATTTGGTTATTTTTATTGGTGATTCCTGGAATTAGCACTAAACAAATTATCACCCCAAAAAAATCATATTAAAATCAACAATTAAGCAACATTGCAACTCCTAAAAAGCCTTATGCAAACACAGCCTTCCTGGGAATCAGAATAAGCTGAACCTGTATTTTTAATGCATGTAAAAGGGAAAGGTTTCCCTTGATCGAAAGCTTGTCGTATCCAACTCTAGGGTTCAGTGCTCATCTCTGTTTCAAAGCCGAAGAGCCAGCGCTGTCTTCTTCTGCAGACGTTTCCATGGTCATGTGGCAGGCATGACTAGACACCGGAGTGCACCGCACGGAAGTTGGGAATGCTGTTACCTTCCCAACGAAGTGGCCCCTGTTTATCTACTTGCAATTTCTTGCTTTCGAACTGCTAGGTTGGCATTAGAGATTGCCATAAAGAACGTACTCTTGTTAGGTCAACTTCAGCCCACTAGTAAAGGTCACCCTTGCCTTGCTCGAAAGCTAGTCGTATCTGACTCTAGGGTGCAGTGCTCATCTCTGTTTATATAGCCAAAGAGCCAGCGCTGTCTGCTTTTGCTGACGTTTCCGTGGACATGTGGCAGGCATGCCTACATACTGGAGGGCATGGACTGCTGCTTACCTTCCCACCGAAGTGGTCCCTATTTATCTACTTGCAATTTCTTGCTTTCGAACGGCTAGGTTGGCAGGAGCTGGGGCAGAGACGGGAGCTCATTCCGTCCTGCAGTTTTCGGGATTCGAACTGCTGACCTTTTGCCTTCCAGTCAGGGTCTTAGCATTACAAAAAACAGAAATGGCATGCTAAGTTTTTCGCCTCTTTCTCCCCCCCTTCCTCTTCCCCGGGGATCGCTGCGCCTGGGGCATTTAGACGTGCAACTTGACCCGAGTTGGGTTGACCCGAGTTATTGTCACTGTTTGCAAGTGTTTTGCAATGCATTTATTGGGTTTAAGTGCAACTTCGTGCATGCACATGGGCGGTGGTGAGCTCGCCCATACTTCAGTAGGCTTCCTCGCGAGTAACGGCCATGCTCTTAAAGGCGCAGGACTAGCTGAGTGCGCGTCTTCACACGGCGACCCTGACACGTTGCTCCCAGGAAAGCGAGTCAAGGAGAGGTTGCGGGTCGTCGCCTCCTCCTCCTCTAGGGTGCCTAGCGAGAAAGGTAGGTCCACTCCATTCACACGGGGCCTGTGGACACGTGTTGGGCGCGGGGGAAGAAGAGGCGACGCCGCTTTGCTTTGGGAGGTTCAGCAGGTTACCTTGCAGGTTTGCGCGCACGTGAGAATGCGCGAGTAAGCAGCCAGGAAGGCCTGTTGAGCCTTAACACGCGTGTCATTGGGGGCTTGGAAGGCATAAAAATGTGCGACTGTTTTAATGTGTGAGTTTGGAAATGCTTTGTTTGGAACTTGGGAGTTAAAAACTTGCTAGAAAAAGGAAAACAAGGAAACAATTGGTTAGCTTGATCTTCTTTTCTTTTGCAACTGTGGATTTGTTTATTTATATGCTTTTGTTTTCATAAATATCCAAGGACAGGCAACAGTATTGAGGCAGTGGAATAACAATAGAAACTGTTGCCAATCAACCCCCAAAATAAAGGACAAAAAAAAACAGGAAAAAATTATTTATTCTTCACATTTCTATTGCCGCCCAACTCGGCAACTAAAAACAATTAAAAGCAACATCAAATTAATTAAAAATCCCTTGAAAACCCCCTTTAGAAAATTCTAAATAATTTACCCACGCCATTAAAAGATACATGAAAAATCCACCAAGTAGAATCATACAGGTTGGAAGTGCTTGAAGTGGACTCGGTCCACCAAAGCTCACATTTAAATACAAGCCTTTAAGGTGCCACAACATTTTTTTTTTGTCTCCTTCCACCCCTGTTTTGTTTTATTTACTCTCAGCTCTTGCTTTGGTCCTAGAATTACCATTCTTCTTAATCCATGGCTTTTCGGTAAGCAAGAAATTGCAGGTAGAGAAAGAGGTACCACTTTGGCAGGAAAGGTTAGCAGCGTTCCGTGCGCCTCGGCATGCCTGCCACATGACCACGGAAATATCCGCAGGCGCAGATAGCGCCTTTGGCTGCAAACAGAGATGAACCCTAGAGTCGGATACGACTAGCTTTCAAGCAAAGGCAGCCGTTATCTTTAAAATAGGTTATAATAATAAATGTCAGAAATTATTCTGGATTGAAAGGATTTTTGGCGGAAGAAACTCCGCTCAGGGGACGTCCGAATGAGGCTCCCTTTCATGTCCTCAAGAGCTGGGACAGAGACAGGCACTCAATCCGTCATGCAGCTCCCGGGTCTCGAACTGCCGACTTGCCGGCCTTCCAGCTAACAAGGCGAGCTTCTTAACCACTGAGCCACTCTAGCCCCATAGGTTATTAAATGCTCTTATGGGAAAAACAGGCTTGTAAATATTTTATATTATTATTGTGCAGAATAGAAGGCTATTTTGTGATTGTATTTGTTTCCTTTTATTATATTCCGACATGATCTTTACTTTTGGACCAAGATAAGTACATTTCCCCCCCCCCCCTTATTAGTTCCTCTGTGGGGATTTAATAACTTCCAAACCCCCAGGTAAGCTTGAGAATTGAACATAAATCACCCCCAGAACCATCTCTCACAAATCTATCATCACCCCACTGTTTCTTACCAACTTTAATTCCTGATTTGCAGATGGGAAAAGAAGATGCTGGCTTATTGCATTTATTTATATAATTTAATGTTTGTATATTGCCCCATCTAGGTTTTTTTTACATCTTGAAAAACAACTTTTTTTTAGAATTCTAGAAAGGTAATGGCTAGGTAAAACCCAAAAAAATTAAGGGATTTTTTGTGTCCTCATTTCAGATTCATTTCCCAGTGAGAAAATAACCAGAAATTGTACAAAACTTTCAGAGGGGTTTGTGAAAAACATCTATGAGAATCCCGCACTCTTTTTTTCCTGGGATGAGCAAAATCCTTTTTTTTTAGTATGACTTTGTGCTTGGAAGATAAAATACTTTTAACACTGACATAATTTTTCAAAATACCGCTGATCCTTAATGTGTGTAACCTTATTAAAGGTAAAGGTAAAGGTTTCACTTGCTCGAAAGCCAGTCGTATCCGACTCTAGGGTGCAGTGCTCATCTCTGTTTCTAAGCCGAAGAGCCAGCGCTGTCTGCTTCTGCAGACGTTTCCGTGGTCATGTGGCAGGCATGACTAGACACCGGAGTGCACGGAACGCTGTTACCTTCCCACCGAAGTGGTCCCTATTTATCTACTTGCAATTTCTTGCTTTCGAACTGCTAGGTTGGCAGGAGCTGGGATGAAGACGGGAGCTCATTTCCGTCCTGCAGTGCAACCTTATTGCACTACTGTATTTTGCTTGCAGTAAACATTGCAGTAAACATCCACTTGTCATTTCCCCACCGCCGTTCCTGAGCAGGCAGAGGCTCCATGTTGTCCTTTGATAGCACAGGAATAAAACAATTTGGCTCGCATTGGAAGTTTTTGCAAATTTTGCTTGGGTCAGACTCTCGTTTTTGCTTGTGTCAGACCTATCAGTGTTTATGGCAATTAGGCACTCCGGAGGACGCGATTGCTCTGCGCAATTGAGAAATCGGTCTCTATGACTCCAGATGCCAAATTATACATTTTTGTTTATTTCATTTTGTCTGCTTATGCCTTGTCTTTTGGCTGGAACGCTGCCGCTAAAGTACTTTGCGGTTGTCGGGTGGAAATGAAACCGGAATTTCATTTATAAGCTTTAAAAAAGAGAGAGGTGCATTTGAAAAGCCAGGGAGTACAAAGAAATAAGAAGCAGAAATTAGTTGACGTTGGCCCCATCAGCAAAGCGGAGGGTTACAGCAGGGATCCTCAACCTATGGCCCACGGGCCAGATGCGGCCCGTGGTGCCATTTCATGGGTAAGGAAAGCGGTATACAAATGCTGTAAATAAAATAAATACATTTATTTATTTAGTAAATAAACGGTTGGGCCTCTTCACTCTTGAACGACGGCGTCTAAGAGGTGACATGATTGAAGTTTATAAAATCATGCGCGGTGTGGACAAAGTCGATAAGGAAAAACTGTTTTCCCTATCGCACAACACTAGAACTAGGGGACACTCCATGAAACTTTTGGGTGCTAATTCTCAAACAAATAAGAGAAAGTACTTTTTCACCCAGAGGATCCCTGGTCTATGGAACTCCCTGCCAGAATAAGTGGTGACAGCTGTCAGTCTTGACAGCTTTAAGAAAGGATTAGGCAAGTTCATGGAGGACAAGGGTATCAATGGCTATAATTACAATGGATACCTAAGGACAACCTCCGCTGGGTTGGAGAGAGAGGCAGGATATCTCTCAATGCTATTTCCAGGGAATCCTACGCAGGTGAAGGCATCTTCTTGGGAATAATACCCTGAAGCACATGGGGAGACACTTTTGGAGACAGAAGGCTGGACTGGATGGGCTCCTGTGGCCTGTTCCAGCAAGGCTGTTCTTAGGTTCTTAAATTATAAATGTGCCTCCCACCACTGCCTCCACCACATCAGGAAGTGCCATGGGGTAGAGGAAGGGCAAAATGGCCGTCCGGCCCCTGAAGCGGTCTGAGGGAGTGTGACCCGGCCCCTGGCTTAAAAAGGTTGAGAACTCCTGGGTTACAGTTTTACTGTAAAAAGAGAATTAATTCAGTCTTCTTTGGCAACAGGGTCTGAAACCCAGGAATTGCTAGGAAGCTTGCCAGATGTGTGTCAACAGCTGTAGGATGCACGACTCTCAGTGTGATACTGTATATAATTTGGTTTCCCCCCAAAAAAATTTCTGACCAACTGTACTGTCCCTGCATGGATCCTTATTTCTAGGAGTTTATCCACCTCTTTGCTAACGTTTGTGTTATCTTCTTCTTCTTGTCGTATCTGAACCCGCATATTAGCAATCCTCATGGCAATCAACCACGGAGACTGTCCTAATAATATAACGTCGTGGCCTTTCGCCTGCCTTCTGTATCACAGCTAAACCTCCTCCTCCTCTTATTTTAAAAATGAGTTGAAAATGGAGGACCTCTTTCTTGTCCAGGTCAAAATTTGATCTGTCAACCACTCTCTTGGCTTTGTTGTTGGCCAAAATTAAATCTTCATCGGTGCATGTTTCTGGTAGTCATTGGCAGACCAGCAAATGAGCTAATGGATTCTGTATCTCTCCACATCCGCACGCCGTGTGGTTGTCTGCCAGCAGCCCCCACTTGAGCATGTTGGTCTTGCATTTAGGCACTCCGACCCTCAGCCTATTCAGGGTCCTCCAAGTGATGTAGGTTGAATTCCTCAGCCATATCTTCATTTAAAGTTATTCTTTTTCCAGTGAGCTCCATCCTCTGTATTCTAATTTGGTTTTGCTCTTGTGTACTCCCATCATGCAGGACTCATATTGGTTAACCCTTGGCATAGACGTCTACTGCCGTGCCGATCCTGGAGCTAGGAGCGCACAATTAGTAATGGTTTTTCCCAACTTTTTATCCCCAACTAGTTTTGCAGAACTGGTTTTGACCCAGGCTCCAGTTCAACTATGGATCTGGGCTATGGAGGACTGTCTGGAGATGCTCTTCTGAGTGAAGATCGGCTGCAGTACCAGAAACAAGTATGTGGACTCAACCCAAAAACCTGGGGTATATTGTTCTATAAGTTGGGTTGGAATCGCCGTTGTTGGCTGCTACTCGTGTCCGAGTATACGTCCCCCCCCCCCCCCCCCAAGATCATTAACAGGACAAATGCCATTGGTGTGAATTTAAGGTGGGTCCCAGCTTGCCATGAAGAGACCCACGCACTGTGATCACGGAGCCATTTCCTGCCGCATGTATGAAATGAGACATGCAGGATTTGACACCGGGACTGCCATGGACTGCCGCAACCTTGAGAATATTATCAAGGTGGACCTTCACAGCTGGTCCCATCTGGCATGGCCTCTTCCGCCTCCATGACTGTTGGGAATCAGAGTTCCTCCTCCGCTCATTTTTCCGTTGGACCCCATAGGATGGTTTCCAGTGGCATTTCCTCCAATGAGGGGGACCATCACCCCACCTTAAAGGGCTCATCCGCCCATAGCCATTGGCCCCTTTAGGGAGTCAGGTTCTTTACCACCGTCCAACACTCGATGTTGAGTCGCTGGCTGTACGGTCTACTCTATTACCGTAGCAGGATGTCCAGCCAGACAGTTGTTGGAATAGAGCAGTCTTAAAATTAAGCCTCTGTCCTAAAATGAGATATAGGATTTCCTCTGCTAAAACAAGGGTGGCCAGGGGCCCCTCAAACAGGTGAGCAGGCCAGTCAAGTGATTCCTCCTGGTGGCGGCGCATGAATTCATGCCGTGTTTCTGGGCGTTTTCCCCCTCTTCCACCATTCCCCTTGGAGGAAAGAACAATGGAGGAACATTTGGGTGCCGTTTTTGAATTTTTGCTGAGATTTGGCGTGAAAACGGTGTTTTCGGCATATCCGGTGGCTCTATGGCTATCTGCGGCAATCGTGGCCCATGGGCTGTAGTTTGACCACCCCTGTGCTAAAACATGTATATTCTGTGGAAATGCACAGCGGCTTGAGTAAGTTAAAGAACTGGGCAACGTTAAGGTGTGTAGTAAACAACGCTTGCTTCCTCTTCAGACAAAATCCTGGACTTCAGACCTGGGACTCAAGATAGAAATTGTTGTGCCTTTTTTGGGGAAATACCGTCCGTTTGTTGGGCGTTGCTGCCAACGATGTACTCCAAAGAGCTGGGTAAGAAACTGGCTAGAAAGTAGAAGGTTCTGGAAATGGCATCTCTTCTGGAGTTTGGGAAATTGAATAATAGGATCCTGAGTAGGCTTCCCTAGCCATTGAAGGAGCGTAAATGCTTCATCAAACTCCAGTATCATTGGGCTGGATGCTTTGTTGAACTTTCTCTGTAGCAGTTGGATCAATGTATTCTCCCATCTCTTGGGTTTGCCTTTAATAAGGCACATCTTTTATATTGTGCCTTAATATTGCCACAGGACCATATCTTTAATTAACAGGCAGAAACCTAGACTCGTATGTTCTTAGAAATAACCTCCGACAGCCTTCTTTTGAAGAATGCCATTAATTACGAGGCTACTTTAGCCTGGAAGGGATGCAGGGGAGGAAAGACCAGTTGACAATTTGGATGTTTCTAAGAAAGCTTCTATGGGACTGTGGGGGCTTAGTGGTTAAGATGCTGAACTTCACGACCGGAAGGTCCTCAGGTCAGCAGTTCAAGACTTGAGGGCTGCATGACGGAGTTAGCTCCCATCGTCTGTCCCAGCTCCTGCCAACCTAGCAAGCACTTCGCAAAGCAAGAAATTGCAAGTAGATAAATTGGTACCCCTTTGGCAGGAAAGGTAACAACGTTCTGTGTGCTCCCGTGTCTAGTCATGCCTGCCACATGTCCACGGAAACGTCTGCAGACACAGACAGCACTGGCTCTTTGGCTAGAGTCGGATACGACTGGCTTTTGAGTAAGCGCAACCTTTACTTTGACCCAAGAAGCCTTCTAATAGTTTCCGGGGTCTCTGAAGTCAGCTGTCCATCTTTCTTTGGTTCATATGCATAACTCTGTGCGCTGCTGTGTCCGGGATAGTTTGTTTGTGCTGCAGAAGTAATGGACAGTTTCCCACATTATAGTTATGTGGCATGGGCAGAAAAGAGAAAGTGGAAGAATGGGGCCAGCCACGTACCCAATGTTCATTTGTTGGAAGAACTGAAAAGTTAGGAGATCTGGAAGACTAACACGTTTATTTCCATGCCATTTGTTTGTGGTGGCTGAAATTACTGGAGAGGTGAAAAATTGCTACTTCCTGAGACCTTAGACTTCAATTTCTCTAACTGAGAAATAAAGTTGCTCATCTACGGAAGAGGGTTAAGTTGGAGACGAGGGTAGACTTGACCTTGGTCCTCTCTTTGTGTCCAGGAATCTTTCTTCCACAAGAATCTTGTATCTCTCGGATTTTGCAGTGTCATAAAGATAACAGAGAAAGACACCAGGTAAGCCAACGTATGGATGGGAGGTTGAGCAGCAGAAAGGATGCTTGAACACCTGTCCTTTTCTGCACACTTTTAGAGCATGCAAGGACATATACCGACTCTGCTCCTGGTTTCATTGCATATATGTATGTATGTGTGTGTGTATGTGTATACAGGTATATATATAATCCTATATCTCATGTATATAACAGCAGAGGTGTCCTCTTGTATATGCTGAATACAAATCTACACCCATGCACCGATTGCACTGTAACGTGGCACACACGTACCTTGGGCGTGCTGGATGGTCACTGCAGGGGTCACGAGCCCCGGAGGGGTGTATGTGTGTGTGTATATGCCCCTACATTGATCTGCAAAGAGAAGTATACTCGACATGAGGGTGTGTGTGTGTCCAATATCCATAGTGATGCTAATGTCATAGCCCCAGGTAGGTCACCCGATTGTGACATCATTGTGATGTAAACCCGGGCAAGGCCGGGTAATCAGCTAGTACTTAATAAACCGTAAGATTCTAGAAATCATTTCTGAATGCCATGTTCTCATTGGCATTCCTGAGATGAGGCAATACAGGCTTATCTCTCACAAGTGAAGGGGCTGCAGTGGCTCAGTGGTTAAGACGCTTGCCTTATAAGCTAAAAAGGCCGGCAAGTTGGCAGTTCGAGACCCGGGAACCACATGACGATTTGAGTGCCCATTCCTGCCCCAGCTCTTGCCAACCTAGCTGATCGAAAGCAAGACATTACGAGTAGACACATAGGGACCACTTCAGTGGGGAAAAGATCTTGGGGACATGAAAGGAGCCTCATTCAGGCATCCCCTGAGCAAAGTTTCTCTAACAAAAATCCTCTCAACCCAGAATAATTTCTGACACAAAATTGTTATCATCTCCCACAAGTAAACCTTGATAAGAACATTCAAATGGAAGAAATTCTATTTATGTTTGTGGTCTCTTCTCCTAACTAACCATAGTTTGTTTAACTTTGAACAAGCCTTGTCCCTTCTGTATTGACTGGGAGCTCATACAGGAAGTTTGCACTGTCGGGGCCGAAATATTATTTCTTTGGCTAAGTTGGCCCATCACAACCTGCGCGGCTCAAGTGGTTAAGACACTGAACTTGGAGACTGGGAGGTCGGAGTTCGAGACCTGAGTGCTGCACGATGGAGTGAGGTCCCGTCGTTTGTCCCAGCTTCTGTCAGTCTAGCAGTTCAAAAACAAGAATGTATTTATTCTCCAAATTTCTATTGCCGCCAAACTCGGCAACGACTCTGGGCAGTTAACAACAATTAAAAGCAACAAATTGCAAGTAGATAAATGGGGAACACTTTAGTGGGAAGGTAAACATGCACTCCGGTGTCGAGCCATGCCTGCCACATGTCCATGGAAGCATCTGCAAAAACTGCCGACAGTGCTGGCGCTTTGGCTATAAACAGAGATGATCACTGAACCCTAGAGCAGGATACAACTGGCTTTTGAGCAAGCGCAACCTTTACCATCACAACCTGTACAACGCAGAAATTGCAAAACCGTGGTTGTCCTTATGTGTTTGGGAAACCAAATGTTAAAGGTTAATCCCCCCATGGATTATGCCCTGTGTGGATGAAAAGGGGGCAGCGGTTGAGTACCCAGTTGCTTGGAACCCCCTCCAAGTAACGTGTGACATTGGGCTAGCCGTTTTACTCTCTCTGTGTTTAAATTTCCTCTCCCTCCTTCCCTTTCTAAATTAAAATGTAGATACCAAAGCTTTTCTACCTCATAGGAGTTGTGTGAGGATTAAAGACTTTATTCTCATTAGCCTGATTCCTAATTACTCTAATTGTAGTTCGTGAAATTCTTTGAAAACTGAAATCCCTAAAGTGCCAAGTGTTGTTAGCAGCAGGGATGAGAGCGAGCGCTTGATTGATATTACAGCCAAAGCAAAGGTTCGTGGCTTTCAATCCTCCAGGAATGAGGAGGCGTAAAGTGAACCTAAATCCCTCTACGGGTATTGCTGTCTGTGTCTTCCATGGACATGGGGCATGCATGCCTAGACACCAGAGTGCACAGAACGCCGTTTACCTTCCCACTAAAGTGGTCCCTATTTATCTACTTGCAATTTCTTGCTTTTGAACTGCTAGGTTGGCAGGAGCTGAGACAGAGGCGGGAGCTCACTTGGTCGTGCAACACTCGAGTCTCGAACTGTTGACCTGCTGACCTTCCAGTGCTCAAGTTCAGCGTCTTCACCATAACGCCATCGCAGTCCCTCAGTTACTACCATAGGGCTGTATAATAGGACAGACAGGACTGGTGTGTATGTGAAATCCTGTACCCAAGAAAACCATTATCAGCCTCCTTGTGACTGTTCCACATGGAATGGGCGCAGACAGATTGATGTTTTTAACCTCATAAGATTCAGCAGGAGGCTATCAGCGCGCCAAAGAATGCGTATGCATGTCCCCTTTTGGGTGGAAAATGTTACCTGTTCATGGAATAGCATGAAGTTCAGCCAGAAGATAGACTTGGGTTGACTCAACTATGGATTTTCCAATTTTTACCTTTCTTCCATTAACTCCTCTCTTTCTCAGGTATCGAGGCTGGCTGGTAAGAAGACTTTGCTATTGCCTTGCTGTGAACAACTGGACATTTGGCACTGAAAACCCCGGTGACCTCCAGGAAAGGATCTTCCGAAACCAGAGGTACCGCTTCTAAATAGATTAGATGCAGTGATGACGAAGCTTGGCACTCCAGATGCTCTCAAACTTCAATTCCCAGAAGCCCTGATCAGCAGGAGTGCTGACTTGGGTTTCTGGGAACTGAAGTTCAAGAACAGCTGGAGCACCAAGTTTGCAGACACCTGCTCTATAATGTCAGGTTGCTTACCTGTAACTGTTTGTGGTCCCCTGTGAACCCGCATGAATGGTTTTACTATGCATACATGCAGTAATCCCATTCATGTGGATTCACAGAGGCCATTAAGAAGAAGTTGATTGAGCATAAAGGCTGATCTAGACCACAAGTCCTCAAACTTGACTCTCCAGATGTTCTTGGACTTCAATTCCAAGAAGCCCTGATCGATAGGTGTGTTGACTTGGGCTTCTGGTAACTGAAGTCCAAGAACACCTGGAATGCCAAGGTTGGCCATCACTGGATTGGAGGTTCCCAATCTGTTTTGTTTTGTTTGGCTCCTTCAGCCTGTGTTTCTTTCTCGCTGAAAAAGCCTCTAAACCTTCCTCATGAGAGAAGGTCACGTTTCTGCTCATCTCGGTCCACCTTGTCAGAAGAAGCATCCACTGAAAAGGGTGTGGGGAACCAACATAGTCTCTCTCATTACCCATGGAAGAGAACAAAAGGCTGGCCCATCATCTATCATCCCAGGTGTGAAATCTTCCCTTTCTGGTGTGCTCACCTGAGCAGGTAGACACCCTCTCCTTCAGTGTGAAAACTCCGGCGGTCATGTATTATACATGGAGGCTATATTTAGAAACCGGTGGGTCTTGCCTTTCTGTTTGCTTGGCGATATCTTCGTGCTCCATGTGTCTGAACATCTGTTTCTCCATCTGCCTGGCGTGTGTGAAAGGGAAGTACAGTACTCCTCAAAATGCACTGCTTGCTCTAGTTTATCAAGACTTTGCAACCTTGGCCTCTGTTTTGTCTGTTTTGTTTTGATTGATTGATTAAGACTTATTTGATGGTTTATGTTTTCACCATGTTAAAACTCGGGTTAGCCTATGTCACTGATGGCCAACCTTGGCACTCCAGGTGTTCTTGGACTTCAATTACCAGAAGCACAAATCAGCACTCCTGCTGATCAGGGCTTATGGGAATTGAAGTTCAAGAGCATCTGGCGTGCCAAGGTTTGCTATCACTGGCCCATGTGCTAGTTCAGGTAACCAACCAAAAAAACAAATGTTGGGTCTGCTCTATTATCATCGCAGAATAACCTGGTCAGTAAAATGATCAAGGAGGCACATATAAAGGCATGTTCAGCCATTGCAGCTGTTGTGTATTTATCTTGGTTGTCTATGTCTCCTTCTTGTGCTGTAACCGATTCCGAATATTGGCTATACTCATAGCGATCAGCCATGAAGATTGTCCTTGGAACAATATAATTCAGTGATCTTCCATTGGTGTTGTGCATTGCAGCATGACCCCCATACCACTGATCCAGTTCCATGAGTCACTTTCTGGATTTTCTGAGCCCTTTTGGCACACAAAGTCCTCATCATCATCCCCAGGGCCAGGATGGATGAAGCTGCTGCTCTCCATCAAGATGGATCCAAGTGGGGTTTAATCCACTTGGGGACCATCACCCTTCCCTGTGGACTTCGGCACCCAAGGCTGTTAGTCCTCAGGGCTGTCAGGTTAGTTAACTGCTGCCTGACACTCGCCATTGAGTCATTGGCAGTAGGGTCTACTCTATGACCCTATCAGGACAACCTGACTAGTAAGGAGGCAGTATAAACGTGTTTTCAGCCAGTGCAGCTGTTGTGTATTTATTTAACACCGTAATGCATTTAGCTCGGATTGGCAGGTTTTCTCCGCAGGAGTTTGCTTGGATGTCTTGCTAAGATGCTTTCATTTTTGCTGTGTGTTTTCCCCCCCTGACCAGAGTCCGAGAGGTCGTGTATGGGAAGGAGCCTTCAGGCAAGGAAGATGCACCAGCGGGTGGCTTATCTGTGACTCAATGGATGACAGAAACGCGCCGGATCCTTTGCCAGATATGCGTCTCTCTTTCTCCGCTCTTGCTGAGGTAGGAAGTCGCCAAGTGCAAGCAGGGGGTTGCTTTCAAGTGAGACATGATTATACGACTTAAGTAATGGAACAGGACCACATTTATGGCCAGAGGCTGGAATAGATTGACAGATGGTTGGCTATTTTATCTATCATGGTGCAACAATTTTTGCCTTTTTTGTGGTTACCTATTAGAGATACTTTTTGGGCCTATGTTGGCTTAGGGGTTAAAACACTGAACATGATGACTGGAAGGTCGGCAGGTCAGCAGTTCGAAACCCGGGTGTAAAATGGTTGGGGACCATTAATGATATGATAGAGCAAAGAAGACTCTCTACTCATGGCGCAAAGGTTAAACTGCTGTACTGCAGCCAAAACTACTGATGTTGTGAGTTCGATCGTGACAGGGAGCAAGGTTGACTCAGTCTTCCATCCTTCCAAGTTCGGTAAAATGAATGCCCAGTGTGTTGGGGGCAGGAATGCTAATGACCTTGTGAACTTCACAGTGCACTAAGCCGGGGTGCCCAAACTTTTTGGCCCGTGGGCCGGTCATGTGGTTCAGCGGGCTGGTCACGAGGTTTTTTCCACCAGAACAGGAAGTAAAACGTGCCTTGCAATCTGTTTTGCAACAGATGACATAGATTTTAGGATGCCATAGTCTCTGCTTAAACCAGGGGTGCCCAAACTACAACCCGCAGGCCAGATCCAGCCCCCGACACCAATTCATCCGGCCCACACTGCCATCGTCGTTCCCGGAAGCAGAAGTAAACGTACCCATACGGCCGTAGTTTGGGCACCCCGGCACTAAGCCCTATGGGGCGATATATAAATGTAATTTTCCTATGTCTGCCCTGTCCATCTTAATCGCAGTGGCGTTTTGCACGGCCCTGGGTTAATCCTCACCCTTCTTTTAAGCGGAGGAGGAAGGGAAGGTGGCGGAAGGAAGAAAGCAAAGTGATGACAGCCACTTCCTTCAGTCACTGTTTTGAAACCTGTGTAGATGAAAACGATAGAGAAGGAGAGAAATCCTTATTAACCCACCACCTTTCATCAACTTCAAATTAACACACTTTAAGAAACCAATCGGAAAAGCAAAGGCGGCGTCACTGCAGCTAACTTGGTGGAATTGTTGATTGTCTCACCAGCGCTCTGTCTAAGATAAGAGGGACCGTGTGGGTTGGAGGTGGGGTGGGATGATGGAGAAAGAGTACTTTGTGAACCTGCGCATGTTAGAAACAGAGGGAGAGAAGAGGAATCAAATAGCTTTTCAGCTTTCAGGAAACTTCTCTCATTATTATTTTTTTTGCAAAAAAAAGAAATTGCAGAGAATAGATGCAGACGGCGACGTGGTCTAGGAAGTCCTGGATTTTCGGCAACGGAAAAGCGAGAGAGGGTCTGCCTAAATTGGACAGACATTGTGCTTTGGGTAATGACGAGGCCAGACGTGGACTGAGATAGGAGTCCTATTCAGTAGCTGCTGGTTAAAAGGATTTCACTGCTGGAGCAGCTGCCATTAACTACTGATTACGCTTCACGTTCTCCACGAGGGAGAGAAAGTGCTTTATCTCCAATAGCAATGGAGAATGAGCTCAAATGGAAGGACTCAGGGCGCAAACGTCAAGGTGACTGCCCTCAATCTGCTGAAAATTAGCCGTTGTCTGAATCTCAGTGCAGAAATGAGCAGAACAAGGCTAGGAGCCTATTGCATTTCCAACTAGAGTAAACCCGTTGGCTAGACATAGGGCTGTCATCGGGGGGGACCATCAGGACTCCTGTCCCGGGCCCGGAGATGATGGGGGCCCGCCGCCGCCGAGAAACCACTGATGTGCGCATGCGCAAACAAACCACGCATGCGCAGGAAACCAAAGGGGCATGGCCAAAATGTGTGGAGGGGGCCCCCATGTACCAGGCCCGGATATTTCTGATGCCGGCCCTGGCTAGACAGGAGGCATGTAAAGGCTGATTCCCATTTGGCAGTAATTCATAGAGGCTATCTGGCCTGACATCCTGCTGCGGTCATGGAGTAGACCTGTGATGGCGAACCTTGGCACTCCAGATGTTCTTGGTCTTCAATTCCCAGAAGCCCAAGCCCCCGTGAATCCACACAAATGGGTTTGCTGCGATTCATCCGGCCCGTGTTGCGCCGCCACCGTCGCTCCTGGAAGTGGAAGTAAAATGCGCAGGAAGGGTTAACCCAGAAGAGTCTTATCTATACAGGCGTGTTTTACTTCCGCTTCCAGGAGCGACGAGGCTGGAGCGGCGCGGGCTGGATGAATCGCAGCAAATCCATTCATGTGGATTCACGGGGACTTGGGCTTCTGGGAATTGTCCCCGAAAATAAGACCAGAGTTTGACCGGGACACGAAGAAGAACCTCCTGTTTGAGTGTGTCTTTTTAGGAATTGTTGCTAGAGCTTCCATCCTATTGTCGGTCAAGATCTTCTCACGTCCTCTTTCTCGTCCACCTTTCTTCTTTCAGGTTCTGCCACTGGCTTCTGCTCAAACTTCTCAATCGGATGTGCCTCGGTGTGATTGTGCATAAAGGACAGTTAGAGATGGTGCGCAGGGCTACTCAGATGGTAAGGGAGGGAGGATTTTTTATCCTTGTTGAAAACCTAGCTCAGGTGGTGGTAACAAAAGACTCTCATAATTGCAACTTGAGTTTTAAGAAAGCAGGTGATCCTGCTATGGTCATCGAGTAGACCTTACTGCCTGTGGCTCAACATCGAACATCAGGCAGCAGTTACCTAACCTGACCACACTGAGGACTAACAACCTTGGGTGGCGAAGTCCACAGGGAAGGATGATGGTCCCCAAGTGGATTAAATCTCACTTGAATCCCTCTTGATGGAGGGCAGCAGCTCCATCCATCCTGGCCTGGGGCTGATGATGAGGACTTTGAGTGCCAAAAGGGCTCAGGACCAGAAAGTGAGTCACAGAACTGGATCAGTCGTGCTATGGGTCTCATGCTGCGATGCAGAAGGCAGATGAAAGGCCACGGCATTATATTCTCAGGACATTCTTCATGGCTGATTGCCATGATGATCACCTATATTCAGATTTCAATACGGCAGAAGATGAACCTTGGGGCTTTTATTCCACATTGCCTCATGTGCTGATAGTTGCTGAATGCATTTTAGTTTCTTAAAATGCAATGAATCTGGATTTACCCCACCACCACCACTTCCATTAGAATGCTCCTTGCAGATAAACTAGCATCTTGTTTTGTTTTCAGCATTGGGGCCATACCTGTCAACCACGGCTCCGGACAATCCGGGACCTGCGCACAATGGTTCTGCGCAGGTCGTGTTCTATGCATGCGTAGAAGGGTTCTACACAAGTGTAAAAGCCTTCTATGCATGCGTAGAACGCGACTTGTGCAGAATGGATGTGCGGTACTTGTTTCCGCCCGCTGCCAATTCCGGGGTTTTGGTAGTTGCGGGTGGGAAATGGCGCAAATCGGCGCCAAAAATTGGGAAATCCCGACCAATCCGGGAAGGTTGACAGGTATGATTGGGGCTCCGCTATATAATGTCATCTCTCCTTCCACCACCCCTGAGGTTAGTTGAATTTGGGATTTACATGTTAAAAAAAATGCCTTGTAACCACGCCTAAGCTATATTCTTTTAGCCTGAGTTTCCATCTCTGGTGGAGAGGTGACGGTACCGACGTTGGAACAGCTATTAACAAGGTTTTACTCAAGATTTATAGGGAGAAGTTTAGATCCTTTCGGCTGCATGTAAATCCTAAATGCTCGTTTCTCGGAAACAAAGTTTGCCAGCTTAGTGCCAAGAGGAACAAAGTTTTCGTTTTACGGTCTCTTCTCTGCATCTTTCTCTCTCGTCAAAAGGGGAAGAATAAACATTCAAGAGCCTCCTGTGATTTCCGAGCCAGGATTTGGCTTTGGGTGGCATTTAAATGGCGTTTCCGTCCTATGGACCTTTTTACTCTGCTCCCCTTCAAGGTACAGTGGGACCTCGGTTAACGTAATTAATGTGTTTCCTCGGGACGTTTCTTACAGCGAAGATTAGTTTAACCAAACCTCCCATAGGAATGCATTGAATGCAATTTCCCATAGGAGTGCATTGGAAACCAAAATATATGAACCGAAACACGGTTTCCCAATTAATCCGTTCCAAAAATATTCTGTAAACCGAGTCACTATGGATTTCCTTTTGTAATGCGATTATTATGTTAACCGAGCTGTTTGCTAACCGAGGTTCCACTGTATTGTGTTTCTCTTGCTACTAAGATTTAATCCAGGGGTTCGCAGCCTAAGGCCCGTGGGCCGGATCATGGCCCTGGCACCATTTCATGTGGCCCACCCCCAGCCCGCCAAGGGCATTTGAGAAACAAAATGGCTGCCCCTTTGAAGCTGTTGGGACAAAATGGACATCCCCATTGTGCAGGCACAGGGCAAAATGGCCGTCCGGCCCTCAAAGTTGACAGAGAGCGTGACCCGGCCCCCGGCTTGAAAAGGTTGGGAACCACTGATTTAATCGGTGTTGTCTTCTTCCCTGCCCCTAGACTGATGTTCCGATGGTTTTCTTGTCAACGCATAAATCTCACTTGGACGGGCTATTGCTTCAACTTCTCTTGGTCTCTCGAGGCTTGCCCATGCCCCGGGTGGCTTATAACTACAAAGCCTTCACTCCAGAGCTCAGGTAAGGCTTAAAAGTTGGATTTGCATCATGAAATAGGAGCATACATAATTTTGCATCCTTCTGTGGGATTTCACTTCCTCCTTAATCTATGTGAGCAAATGAATTAAAAGAGTCCCCCCCCACTCCCATAAGGGAGATTGAGAGAGTGAGCCATGAACCAGGGTGTCCAGTGCTCAATTACAGAATCATTCATAAACTTGCTAAGTGGCCTTTAACAAGGCTCAAGTCTTCCATTAGTTCTTCATCTTTCATGTCCCCATCGAACCCTAGACGGCCAAAATGAAGCCACTTTCTTGGTTTTTTAAGTGGCTAAACTTAATTCCTCATTGGTGCTTGTTTCTCGCAGTCATCGGCTGACCAGCAAACGAGCCTGATTCTGTATCTCTCCACATTCACACCATGTGTTGTTGTCCACCGGCACCCCCCACTTGAGCATGTTGGTCTTGCATTGAGTGACTCCAATCCTCAACCTATTCAGGGTCCTCCAACTGACGTCGGGGAGGTTGAGTCCCTCAGCCAGATCCTCCTTTAATGTCCTTCCTTGTCCAGTGAGCTCCTTCCTCCACCTTCTAGTTTGGTTTTACTCTTGCAAACCCTCAAGAGTGTTTCTTCTTGCCATAAAGCTGTTCCTGGATCTGATCCGGTGGATTTGAGGCTCATCTCCGTTCAGAGGATGTCAAAGGTCCTTCTCTTGCTTAGTTCTCTCGTCGTCCGCTGCTACGTCTCTCCTTATCTTAGTTAGAGCAATGCATACAAGAGGGTATATTTTCTCAAATGTAGGTTTGAGGCATCCTGTTGCTCTACGCATGACTTCATTCACAGCGATGTCAACTTGTTTTGCACACGTAAATGTGCTCCATACTGAAGCAGCAGCCTCTGCTGCGGAGATGCTCAGGGCCAAAGCTGATGTACGCAGGGTGGATGGTTGAGCTCCCCATTTATAGTTTGTGAGTTTCCTGACGATGCTGTATCACCCGTGGGTGATCAAACCAGTTTAGAGCATTGTATCCTTGAAAAGAGCTCTTTCTATGCAAGGGAGGACCTTTGTGGTTTTTTCCCCAGAGATAGAAGAGAATATCCATTGATGGACGCTTCAGAGGTTTGTGAGCAAAGCTCTCCGCATGCCTGCGTTTTGCCTCTGTGTCCGTAGCTTTGCCTCAGAAGTTTGAGTCTTCCCGAACAGCCCTTCATCTCTCGTTCCTCTCTTTGTCTCTCTTGCAATTAGCGTGGGCGTTTCTGTCTTGAGAAAGCTTTTTACGCCTTCTGCTGAGGCTGGCTGGCGTTTGCGCCTAATGAAAGCCAATTTCCTAAGGCTTATTAAATAACAATATTTTAATAATCTGAGGGATTTGCCTAATAAATTCTTCCCACAATGAACTTGCCCAGCTTCACTTCACCAGGAGGGTTTGAGTCACCCGATCCCATGTGCTAAAGATCTATTTCCATGTGCTAAAGATCTATTTCCAATGTGCTAAAGATCTATTAATAAATGGGGGAAAAAGGGGGGAGGGGGAGACTTATATTAAACAAAAGTTTAATTCTTCATCTCAAAAAAGGATCAGCAGACCAAATTCAACATGAATAGGTTCTTAATTTCGGGAGTTTCTTCTGCCACTATGTAGACTGTTTCTCCTATTCAGTTTTTGGTACCTACAGCATACCTGCAAGTTGCGGCGTTAAAAAAAAAGGGAAGCGCATGCGCAAAGGTGTTATTGCAGCGGTGCACATGCGCGAAGGGGTTAATGTGCATGCACAAAGGTGTAACTGTGCACAGTTACACCTTTGTGCATGCACACCGCTGCAGTAACCCCTTTGTGCATGCACACTGCTTCCTCTGACAGGCGCGCATGCGCAGTAACTCCTTTTCTGGCTGTTCAAATATGGGATGGCCGCGGAAAGGACTGGGAAAGAGGGGTGAAATACAGGATTTCCTGGCCAATATGGGATACTTGACAGGTATGACCTACAGCCTTCATGGTCTTAGGTCTATGCCCATAACTATTTTATTTACTTTTAAAGGCCAGTATCCTTTTGAATGTGAACCATTGTAGAACAGTGATTGTGTAAACACTTTTATTTTACCATTTTGGGGAGTGTTACTCCTCCATTAGGTGTGGAACTACGGGTACAGCCCGTTTTCACCATTTTACAGCCAGACGTGGTACAGTTAACACCAAATGGCAAAAACTGCTTTATAAGAGCTACAGCGGAATCTTGGCTAACGGAATTAATACGTTCTCCGGGATGTTTCTTACAGCGAAAATTACTTTAACTGAATTTCCCATAGGAATACATTGAATGCCTTTTCCCATAGGAATGCATTGAAAACCAAAATACACAAACCAAAATGTGGTTTCCCATAGGAATGCATTGAAAACCAATTAACACGTTCTGAAAAAATTCCATAAACCAAGCCGCATTGAAAACCAAAATACACGAACCGAAACGTGGTTTCCCATAGGAATGCATTGAAAACTAATTAATCCGTCCCAAACAAATTCCATAAACCAAGCCACTATTTTCTATGGATTTCCTTTTGTAATTCAATTTTTATGTTAACCGAGCCGTTTGTTATCCGAGGTCCTACTGTATTTTGCACACACTGGCTCTCTCAGCATATTATTTATTTTATTTTAGTTTTATTGTATTTTATTTTATTGCAATTTTTTTCATTTCATTGCACTTTATTTTATTGCATTTTAATGCCACCTCTCTCCCTATGGTGAGACTCAAATGTGGCCCACAATGTTGTTAAAGCAAACAGGAGTTTTAAAACAAATACCGCAGCCGCAGCGTTTAATGCTGTTAAATGTTAAAACACATGACTAAAAACAATTGTAAAACATTTTAACGCCATTAAAAATACATATAAAACACCAAGCTTATAAGGCAGCTGTGTTAAAATTGGATATTAAAAGCCTCTCTGAAGAGAAGCCTGGCTTTACTTATTTGAAAGGACAATTGAGTTTTGCATCAAGCTTATCCCCAGCCACGAAACACCCCCCCCTTTGTAGTCTGTCCATGAGTTTAGGCATTACATAACCTAGCTCATGGATTCCCAACCTAAGGCCTGCAGGCCAGATGTGGCCTGTGGCACCATTTCATGTGGCCCCCGACCTCTCCAAGTGCATTCAAGAAACAAAATCGCCACCCCTTTGAAGCTGTTGGGACAAAATGGCCACACCCGTTTGTGCAGGCAGGGTAAAATGGCCATCTGGCCCTCGAAGCTGACTGAAAGAGTGTGACCCGGCCCTCAGCTTGAAAAGGTTGGGAACCCCTGCTCTAGCTCTTTTATTAAAAACTAGCCGATTACCCGGCCTTGCCTGGTTTTTTTTTTTTACCATAGGCTAGCCTTTCCCATGGAAACCTCATGGGGTGTGTGTGGGTCACTCCTGCCTCCTTTCCTCTGTCTCTCTCTCCCCTCACCCATCCCCTCTCTGCCTCCCTCACCTGTCCCTACCTGGGACTATGACATCCCTTCCTCCATCTCTCTTCCCTCTCCCTTCCCGCTTCTCTGTCAACGGTCGACCCCATACATGTGTCCCCTTTGTGTTCCTACCTGGGACTGTGACATTAGCCAGCTCAATTACATCACAATGATGTCACAATCAGGTGACCTACCTGGGGCTATGATGTTAGCATCACTATGACATCACTTGGACACACACACACCCTCCTGTCGAGTATACTTCCCTTTGCAAATCAATTTAGGGGCATACACCCCCCCATGGGGCTCATGACCCCCCAGTGCTGGTCTCCGGAGGGCAAGGTATGCATGTGCCAATTTTCAGCACAATTGGTCCAGGGGTGTGGATTTGTATAGAGCACATACAAAACCACACCTCTGTTTTATATATATAGATAAAAAACAGATTAAGGGTCTTTCCCTTGCCAACACCCTTTCCTCTTCATTCAGGGTCCTCTTGATGCGCTTAGGAGGGGTCTTTCTGCCACCAGGAGTAGAACAGCCATCGGACAGCAAAGAAGGAGCCATCTCCCGAGCAGTCGTGACTTCCGTAAGTCTTGAGTATCTTATTCTTTCAGTCTCAGATGAAAGCTCTGTTGACAATGAATGTGCGGAGGTTATTAAGACTAGTTTTGGCTGCTCCTGTCATGATGGATGAACTGTGGTGACTTAAGTGGTTAAGATGATGAGAAGGTCAGAGTTCAATTCCCGAGTACTGCACGGCTGAGCAAGTGCCCGTCGCCTGTCCCACCTCCTGCCAACCTAGAAGTTCAAAAGCAAGAAATTGCAAGTAGATAAAGAGGAACTACTTCGGTGGGAAGGTAAACAGTGTTCCATGCACTTCGGTGTCTAAGCATGCCTGCCACATGTCCATTAAAACATCTGTAGATGCAGACAGTGCTGGCTCTTTGGCTATAAACAGATGAGCACTGAACCCTAGAGTCAGACACGACTGGCTTTCAAGCAAGAGAAAACTTGACCTTGGCCTTTCCCCTTGTCTGTATTCTTCTCTCCCACAGTATGTTGAGGACCTGCTTCACAGCCAGCGGCCCCTACTCATCTTCCTAGAAGACGCAGCCTGCGCCGGTGCGCTACAGTGCTCCGCTTCTGGCAAGGAATGGCTCAGCTTGGTCGTTGGCGCTTTCCACACGCGCTCCGTCGCCGACGTCAGGATGGTGTCCATAGGAATCTCTTACGATTTTCCTCCCAATTTGCAGTTTGGCCACTGGAAGGTTAGCAGTTCGAGACCCGAGTGCCTTGAGTCTGCCTTTGGGTTGTGTGAATTCCTTCCAGCAGATGCCGATGATTTCAGTGCACCTGTTCTGTGATGTTGGTTTTAGGGCGCCAACCGGACCGCGAGCCTCTGGACATCATTCTGGGCCATCTGCCGAGCCCTCCGTCGGGGTTTAGGCTGCGTCCGGGTCGATTTTGCTCAGCCTGCCTCCCTACAGGTATCGTTAATGCACCTGGGGATCCGGGGAAAGGGTTGCAGCTCTGTTGTGTAGGATAGGTAGCAATTAACCCCATTTAAGCATCCCTCCCTCCCTCCCTAGGAATACGTAACAAACAACTTCTACAGGCAGAGCTGCTCAGGAAGGTCTGCGGAGGAATTCCTCTTACCTGAAATACTCGGCAAACGGTAACTGTCCTCTACCATTTGGGTGGCCCACCTGTAGGCTGTTCACCTGGCTTTCAGATTTTAATCTCCGTTTGGCAGAATCGCAACTCACACTGTTACAGGGAGAGTGGATTTCCGTATCTTGTCTCGTTTGGTGTTTGGTGTGCAAAAGATTTTTTTTAAAAAAATAAATAAATACTGACTTTCAAAGCACCTTGAGCGGAGTTTCTCCAGCAAAAAATCCTTTCAACTCAGATTAATTTCTGACACTAAATTATTATTATTATTATTATTATTATTATTATTATTATTATTATTATTAGTAGTAGTAGTAGTAGTAGTAGTAGTAGTAGTAGTAGTAGTAGTAGTAGTAGTAAGCAAGTTTGAAGACTTCTAGCTTCATGGCAGATCCTTGAGTTGCAACGATCCTTAGCTTTCAATGCAGCCCACCATTGCTATCAGGACTGCGGTGGCTTAGTGGTTAAGACATTGAGTTTGACAACTGAAAGGTTGGCTGTTCGAGACCCGAGTGCTGCACAACAGAGTGAGCTCCCGTCGTCTGTCGCAGCTCCTGTCAGCCGAGCCGTTCCAAAGCAAGAAATTGCAAGTAGATAAAGAGGTATTGCTTTGGCAAGAAAGGTAATCGCGTTCTGTGCACTTCGGTGTCTAGTCGTGTTTGCCACATGACCATGGAAACTTCTACTGACACACACAGCATTTGGCTTTTTGGCTATAAACGGAGATGTCCACCAAACCCTAGTGTTGGGCACAACTGGCTTTCGATAATCCGAGGCCTAGACCTTGCTTGTTTCCAAAATATGGCTACCCTAAATTGAGAATTTTTGAGGTATGGAGGTGTGAGAAAGAGTGGTCTGCTCTTTCCACCCCAGGTGAGTTTCCATGGCTACCCTGGGGAAGCGAAGTGTTCGTCATAATTACCTTCTTTGTTTCTGCAATATTGTTTTTGAATGTCACCATAAGTGAAGAGGGCTTTGACGAGTTGGGTGCGGTTGTTGCCTTTGTTAAATGTATTTATATAGTTTAGTTCTGTTTTGAATCCCTTCTAGTGTTTTAATTGTTTCTGTGTTTTTATGTGAATCGACTACCTCATGTAGCCTCATTGAATGTCACTGTTTCTGGCAGACCATCAATGTATAAGCATTTCTGAGAATAACAGCAAGGACATTTGCCAGGAGGATATTGATTCAGATCTGTGGGTCCATGGAGATCTTTCTAGAATGATCCATTGAAAGCAACTTTATCTATCCTTCAACACCAGTGCCTACAAAGTGGAAAGCTAGCTAAAGTCCAAGAAGAATAGAGCCTTCATGGAGGTCAATCCAACTTTTTTCTCCCAACTGGCGTTGGACCCATTGAATCAGTTGAACCTTCCCAGTCAAAATTCATGTCGGTTTCATTGATTCAAGAGACCAGCAGTTGGGTTTCTCTCTACAAAACTCCCAGGACAGCCACCCTACTGGCGTTGGACCCACTGAATCAGTTGAACCTTCCAAGTCAATATTCATGTCAGTTTCATTGATTCAAGAGACCAGCAGTTGGGTTTCTCTACAAAACTCCCAGGATAGCCACCCTACTGGCGTTGGACCCATTGAATCAGTTGAACCTTCCAAGTCAAAATTCATGTCGGTTTCATTGATTCAAGAGGCCAGCAGTTGGGTTTCTCTCTACAAAACTCCCAGGATAGCCACCCTACTGGCATTGGACCCATTGAATCAGTTGAACCTTCCAAGTCAATATTCATGTCAGTTTCATTGATTCAAGAGACCAGCAGTTGGGTTTCTCTCTACAAAACTCCCAGGACAGCCACCCTACTGGCGTTGGACCCATTGAATCAGTTGAACCTTCCAAGTCAAAATTCATGTCGGTTTCATTGATTCAAGAGGCCAGCAGTTGGGTTTCTCTCTACAAAACTCCCAGGATAGCCACCCTACTGGCGTTGGACCCATTGAATCAGTTGAACCTTCCAAGTCAATATTCATGTCAGTTTTCATTGATTCAAGAGACCAGCAGTTGGGTTTCTCTCTACAAAACTCGCAGGACAGCCACCCTAATCACCCTCCAGCCAGCTAATCACCCAGGTAGACTCCTGGGGTAGAAACTATGAATGACATCGCCTTGAATGTGAGCAGATTTTGTTATGAATAAGCCCACATAGTCTAGAAACTCATGGCCTCCAGATGTGCTGTGCAGGCTGTGGGTGAAAGTGGTCATCCAACACATCTGGAGACAATGAGAAAGGTGTCCTAGTTTCCACATAGGGATGGGCCACAAGCAGAAGCAAGCAACGTACCGGCCATTGAATAGTTCCTGGTGGCTTAAGCACGTGGACTCAAATCCCACTGGACAGAGGTCATGCCGTAAGTCTCAGAGTTAGATACTTTGATGGAGGTTCTGTTTTAGATGCCATTTATTCTCCAGGCAGTTTAGAGTCACACACATGTTTTTTTTTAATCTCCAACACCATTACACTCACAGCAAAGCTGGTGTGATTTGTTAGGCTAGACCAGTGATGGCCAACCCTCTTGGGAGTGCTGACTTGGGCTTCTGGGAATTGAAGTCCAAGAACACCTGGAGTGCCAAGGTTGGCCATCACTGGACTAGGGTTTCTCAACCTTGGGTCCCCAGATGTTCTTGGACTTCAATTCCCAGAAGTCCTGATTAGCAGGTGTGCTGACTTGGGCTTCTGGGAATTGAAGTCCAAGAACACCTGGAGTGCCAAGGTTGGCCATCACCTGACTAGGGTTTCTCAACCTTGGGTCCCCAGATGTTCTTGGACTTCAATTCCCAGAAGTCCTGATCAGCAGGTGTGCTGACTTGAGTTTCTGGGAATTGAAGTCCAAGAACACCTGGAGTCCCAAGGTTGGCCATCACTGGGCCAGTCCAAGAGAGATTCCTAGCTGGACAGAGACTGAATCCTAGGTCTTCATCCCAGTCTCAAGAGGATAGTGGAAGTTTTAACTTCTGCATCACGCTGACTCTTGCTGGAAGGACAGGTCCATAAGCTCAACAGGCAGGGTGGGGTCTCTTTGGCTGTGATAGGCCCTTTGTCAAAGATGTCCACCGCAGAAATAGTACCTCCACCAGACCAAAGAAACTGGGCTTTAGATCTTTTCTGGACCGGGAAATTCATCCGTGGTGCATGGGATGGCTCAACATCTTCTATCCCATTATGTGTCTCCTAAGGATCTTTTGGGGGTACACAGAAAGAGCCTCCTCAAAGATTGTGGGTTTTTTTACCCTGGTAACTGCAACCTTGTGTTGCCGGCTAATCTTTCTCACACTGGGTCAGGCGAAAAGAACTGCAGGATGAGCTTACCAAAAGGTGCCTTCATTTTGGCAGTTTCATCTGTGGCTTAGACACGGGATGAGGAGAAAAGGAGGAGGAGGGATAATCTCAGGATTCATTGTGGCTATGTATGCCTTTCCCTACAACTTTGGGAGGAAGGGTAGGTTAATAAAACTTAGTGAAGAAGCAAAAGAAAAAAAGGAGATTTATTTCATTTTATTTTTTGCTTTTGCAACATGGACTTTAAAAGTGGTCCTCTTTCTGTCTTCCTGTTTTGCTAGCCCTAGTGCACTGGATTGCGAGGCAAGTGAGCTCTCTGCTACCCCAGGCTCCACGGGTGTTTTAGCGCTAAACGCAGAGCAACGTCTGCTGGTGGACCACCTGGGTCTTCATTCCCTGATTGGTAGGTGCTCGTTTTATCCCAGCTGAGGGCTTCATCCTTGAGACGTGGGGGGTTGAGTAGTTTGCTCGATGCCGCCATCTCAAAACTCCTCCAGTACCATATTTCAAATGAACCAATGAAGCTGTGTTTCGGGGCGTATTTAAAGCAGGGGTTCTCAACCTTTTCAAGCCAAGAGCTGGGTCACTCTCCTTCAGATAGCTTTGGGGGCTGGATGGCCTTTTTGTCCTGCCTGCATTATTGGGGGTGGCCTGTACATTAAAGCAACCACACATGGCACTTCAGGGTGCGGCAGAGGTGGTGGTGGTGGGACATGAAATGGCACCACTGGCCGCATCCAGCCCGCGGACTGCAGGTTGAAAACCCCCTGATGTAAAGCATTGCAGCACTGCAGTGGCTTAACGGTTAAGACTTTGAATTTAATTTATTTTAATTTTCACATTGGTATGCCACCCAATCAGGAAACCTGACTCAGGGCGGCTCACTCAATAATCATACCAGCTGCCTGGTTACATAAAACAACAGCGCGCGACTCGGCACGTCAAGGTGTGTGTTTTCTCCCCTTTATTGCTGTTCTCTTGGAGTGTGGACGTGACTTTCCAATTGCCGGTTATTTTAGTATAATGCCTTGAACCGCTCTGTCTCTATACGCTAATGCACCGGCTGCGTGACTTTCGGCAAATGGATCCCACGTTTCTCTTCCCTCTGAAGGTTTTGTTTTGATCCTTTGGGGTTTCGGGGAGAGAAAGGTTTGCCTGGGGAAAGCCTGCCTTGCTCCGAGATGCACCCTTTTAAAAGGAAAATGCTTTCAAACTGCTAGGTTGGCAGGAGCTGGGACAGACGGCAGGGAGCTCACTCCGCCATGCAGCACTCGGGTCTTGAATTCCTAACCTGCCGACTTTCTAGTCATCAAGTTCAGCGTCTTAACCACTAAGCCACCGCAGTCCCACTAAGCTTTAAATGCACCCCAAACACAGCTTCATTGATTCATTTGAAATATGGTGCTGGAGTGGTTAAGATGCTGAATTTGATGGCCGGAAGGTCAGCAGTTTGAGACCTGAGTGCTTGCATGATGCAGGCGGCACCCGTCGTCTGTCCCACCTCCTACCAACATAGCGGTTTGAAAGCAAGAAATTGCAAGTCGAACGACAGGTAACGCTTCAGCGGGAAAAGTAACACAGCAATCCGTGGGATTTTGGTGCTTGTGATTTTGAGCAATGATTTGACACGCGAATCGGCCGGGAAGTGTTTGCGCTAACAGGATGATATACAAATGAAAATAATAAATAAGTTTTTTTTTAAAGAATAGCATGGATGAAGTGCTGCAAAGCTTTTATTCTGCTTTCTCTGCCTGGGAGAACATTTTTGTGGATTCTGTACAGAAGGAGATGGCATTTTAGTGCAAATGTAGAAGACGTGCAGAAAAGGACGCGTGTTTTGTGCAGACATTTGGCAGAAGTTACGCCAGGCCTTTGTGAGAAAGACAGAGCGCTTGCATCTCGCTGATTTGACATGAGGAATCTTGCAAAGATTTAAAAAATCCCTATGGAGGAAGACCAGTTGAGCCGAGGCAACTTCTGTCAATGAGAAAAATGAATTTAGAGCGGCGTTTCCCAACCTTTGGTTTTTTTGGACTTCAACTCCCAGAAGCCTAAGTCAATTCCCCAAAGCCGCTGTACAGACTGAGGCTTCTGGAGATTGAAGCCCCCCTATGGGGCCTGAGCCCCATGTTAGGAACCATTGATTTAGAAATTACTAGCTGATTACCCGGCTTCGCTTGGGTTTTTCTTTTCTTTAATGTAGGCCAGCGTTTCCCTCTTGGAAACCTCGTGGGGTGTATGTGGGTCACTCCTACCTCCCTTCCTCCATCTGTTTCTTCCCTCACCCATCCTGCTTCTCCGTCGACAGTCACTTACAGTGCTGAGTTTGCATGCCCATTTGCCTTCTACCAACTGTGAAAACTACAGCTGAGCTCAGAGGGCTACAGCTGAGCTAGTCAGATGATGTCACAATCACCACATTTCGCCAGGTGACATGATCAGGTGGATAGTTAACGGGCAAAGAGAGGCCTCGGTTCCCGGCTCTAAACTTCCCCCGAGGAAGGAGCAGTGCTTTGGGGTGCACATTTTTATCCTTGGCCAGCACAAGCACGATCGGTCTAACTCTGTGCTGAAGAACCTTGGCACTCCAGGTGTTCTTGGACTTTAATTCCCAGAAGCCCAGGTCAGCACACCTGCTAATCAGGGCTTCTGGGAATGGAAGTTCAAGAAGACCTGGAGTGCCAAGGTTCACCATCATGAACCTAGACCAGTGATGGAGAACCTTGGCACTCCAGGTGTTCTTGGATTTCAATTCCCAGAAGCCCTAGTCCAGTGATGGTGAACCTTGGCACTCCAGGTGTTCTTCGACTTCAATACTCAGAAGCCCTAGTTCAGTGATGGCCAACCTTGGCACTTCAGGTGTTCTTGGACTTCAATTCCCAGAAGCCCTAGTCCAGTGATGGCCAACCTTGGCACTCCAGGTGTTATTCGACTTCAATTCCCAGAAGCCCAAGTCAGCACTCCTGCGGGTCAGGGCTTCTGGGAATTGAAGTTCCAGAACATCTGGAGTGACAAGGTTGGCCATCAATGCCTTAAGGCTCCTTTTGGTAAAATCCTCTTGTTGGTCTTACATTGAGGGACGCTGACTCTCAACGTATTCAGAGTCCTTCAAGTGACGTAGGGGAGGTTGAGATCCACCATCAGATCCACCACCAAGTTGAGAAGGCCTGAGGACCAAGGCATGTAGTATGTTGTTTCCGTTGCAGTGGTGCACAGATCCATGCAGGCTTCCTGCATTGCACGTTCTTGTTGTGACACCGAAGACGTCAACGGCTGGCCCATATCGTCTCCTCACTCTCTCGTTTCCTCTCTTTCTAGCCGGCGTGTCCTGCTCTTCCCTCATGGCTGTAGAGATCATGGCTGCGCTCCTGCTTCACAAACACCTGGAGGTAAGAGGAAGGACCTTGCCTTGGTCCTCCTTTAAGAAGTTGTTTTAGCATAGCGATAGCAATTACATGCGGCGGGAGGTCAGCACTTCAAAACCCGAGTTCTGCATGACGGAATGAGCACCCGTCTCTGTCCCAGCTCCTGCCAACCTAGCAGTTCAAAAGCAAGGAATTGCAAGTCGATAAATGGTGTCTGGCTTTCGAGCAACTGAAACCTTTACCTTAAAGGGTGTCTGGGCATGCCTGCCACATGTCCACGGAAACGTCTTTAAACACAGATGGCTATAAACAGAGATGAGGAATGAACCCTAGAGTCTGATACGACTGGCTTTCGAGCAAGGGAAGAAGAGAAGAGGCTGAGTTGACCTTGATCCCTAGTCAGGATCGAACTCGGAACCTTTTGGCTACAGTGCAGCAATTGTAACCCCTGCGCCACCAGGGCTCTATAATGACTGGTTTGCTTACCCATAACTGTTCTTCTTTGTGGTCCCCTGTGAATCCACACGAATGGGTTTGCTGTGTGTCACCATCATTAAAAATGGCCCATTTTTGGACAGTGGGATTGTATCTGCTTCCCATCTACACAGTCCGTTGCCGTCCTTGACGTTGTGGTCTCGTAATACGCAAAATGGCCCCTTATTTCCACAATCTTAGGAACCGAGCTGACTTTAGGGTAAAAGTAAAGGTTTCCCTTGCTCAAAAGCCAGCCGTATCCGACTCTAGGGTTCAGTGCTCATCTCAGTTTATAGCCAGAGAACCAGCACTATCTGCATCTGCAGACGTTTCCATGGACACGTGGCAGGCATGACTAGACACCGGAGCGCACAGAGTGCTGTTTACCTTTCCTGCCGAAATGGTACCTATTTTATCTACCTGCAATTTCTTGCTTTTGAACTGCTAGGTTGCCAGGAGCGGAGACAGAGACGGGAGCTCACTCCGTCCTGCACTACCTGGGAATCTTCCTGCCAGCGAGTTCAGCGTCTTAACCACTTGAGCCACCGCAGTCCCGCTGGCTTTTGAGAGGGCGCAAAGGAGGCAGAAACCCCTGGCAGGATTGGGGTTTTGTTACAAATTGCACTGCCTATATTTCTATCAATTTTTCAAAGTTTTCTGTGTTAGTCTGGGTAAGCGTATGAAGCTGGGGAAAAAATGAATGGAAAATAAAGGTTGTGTCGGAAAGACTAATTGACCCATGGAAACTAACATCAAAATATAGCAGTCCTTAAGGTGCCATAGCATTTTTTGCTTTTATCTTATTTTCTTTTGATTTGCTTCCTGTTTGATATTTGTGTCGAGTCGGAGAGTTCTAGTTGCATCTGATTCAACTGCCTAATATGAAAGAAAATGCAGTGGGACAACCTTTTTAAAAAAAACATTTATGTGTCGACAATAGCTTACAAATAATGGCTTCTGCTTCATGCCTTTGCTTTAAATTAGTTACTTTGCAATAAGCAGGAAGATACGGTAAGGTCACGGATGGATCTCACATTTCACGAGTAACATTGATGTTGTTGATGTAATTTTTTATTTTGAAACATCGTCCTTCATTACTTTAAAAAATACAGTAAAACCTCGCATAAAGAGCGCCTCGCTTAGAGACGAACTTGCTTAAAGAGCAAACTCGCTTAAAGAGCAATCCCGTGGAATGCATTATGCTCTTTAAGCCATACCTGTCAAGTTTTGGATTTGAAAATAAGGGAAATCCAGCGGCGCTGGGCAGTCGCTGCGCCGGTGCACATGCACAGTACGGGTTTTGCCTTTTCCTTCCGCGCAAGGCACCATAGTGGCTGTAGTTCCCGGCCCATTTTGCGCCGTTGCCCATGCGCAGTATGGGTTTTGCCTTTTCCTTCCGCGCAAGGCACCATGGGGGCTGTAGTTCCCAGCCCATTTTTAAAAAAATTATGGAAGATTTGCTGGAAAATACAAATACGGGATGGTGGCGGGAAAGAGGGGTAAATAACGGGAGTTTCCTAGCCAATACGGGAGACTTGACAGCTATGCTTTAAGTGAGGTACCACCGTATATGAAAGACTTGAGCTGTCTGTGGTTTGGGAGTCACCATCTTTAAAAATGTGGATTTTTTTTTTGTAGCTGGAGTTAAAAAGGATGAGTGCAAAATAGATTTATGTGCTGTGGATTCTGGGTGGTATAGTGCAGTGATGGCCAACCTTGGCACTCCAGATGTTCTTGAACTTCAGTTTCCAGAATCCTTGATTAGCAGGAGAGCTGATCAGGGCTTCTGGGAATTGAAGTCCAAGAACACCTGGAGTGCCAAGGTTCACCATCACTGGTATAGCGCTATGCTTCCATAATAATACAGGGTATCCTCTCTTTCATGCTTTCTCCAAGGTGTTTCTGCTGTTGCTTAAAGTGCTTTAATTTTCATTTGGCCTCTTCACATAATGTCCTGCCTTCCTCCCAACAAAGGAACACAAGGCAGCATACAACACATTTCAAAAATGGTTTAGCACTATGCTTCCATAATGAGACCATCCCTGCTTTTTCCATCCCAATGTCTCTTCTAGGGCGTCTTCCTTTCCCGACTGATGCAGGACTTTGCCTGGCTGACCGAAGAGCTCCTCCTTAGGAATTACGATGTAGGGTTTTCCGGGAGGGTGCGAGATGTGGTCCTCCATGGCCTTTTCCTGCTTCAGGGCTGTGTCTCCCTCTACCAGCTCTCACTAGGGGACATTCTGGTGGTTCCCAAGAGGACAGAGGAAGCCGTGAGCCAGCTTAACCAGCATAGCATGGCCCTCCTCCCTGTTTTCATCCAAGAAGCCATGGGAGGTGAGTGCAGAACCTCCGGAATGCACATCTGAGGTCTCGTTGGTTCTTGGCCAAGGTTGAGAGGCCTTACCAAGCAAGAGTAAGGGCCTCAATGGTGGTAATTTGGATATAACTCCCCTAACCTTCAAAGAGGGAACGTGGATGTCTTGCAACTTCCATTTTCGAATATTTCCCTTTCTTTGCAAATCAAGGTTGGTAAGTCATGGAGGTCTCCAAAGTTGACCTTCAGCTGTTGCCCACCTTGAGGGTAAAGAGGTCTCTCTTTTTGAGGACTAGTGTCCAAAGTTAACTAAAGAACAGGAGAAGCTCGGTGTGTCCACCAGTGTTTCTCACTTCCTCGCCTTCCCTGCACAAAGACTCTTCCAAGTGGCCTCCTTCTTTGGCCAGAAGACTTTGGCCAAGTTGGACATGATCAACTTGGCCAACCACCCACCCACTCACATCTGGCCAGTAACCCTTCTGTTGCTTGTGGATCCTGGACTGGGCCTAGCTTTACAGAGCTGGGAGAAGAAGGTGGCCAAGGATTTGAATTCAGGGTTGAAGGTGAAACTTCAGGGCATACCTTCAAACCCTACCAGAGAATTGGAAGGAGAGCAATTCTCAAAGAGAGGAGATGTCTCTTAGCGTTGGAGATACGTCTGCAGAATAAGTTCAGATGTTTTTAAGAAGCCTGGTCATTATTACTCTTAAATAGTAATTTTACTACACCTTAACTCTGAGGAGAAAAGCACATTTTTAACATATATTTTAAGTACCCTCATTTTAACTTCTGTATCTTTATATATTTTAAGTACATTTTAACTTCTGTTCATTTTGCTGTACAGTAGACCCTCGCATAACGACATCGCTTGGTTCCCCAAGTAGTGTTGTTATGCAGAAAACGGTGTTCGAATAACGACAAAAACGTTATTCGAACAACGATGGTAAAAATACTGTTGTTATTCAAATAACAACGTTTTTTGTCATTATTCAAATAACAACTGTAATAATACCATCATTATTTGAATAACAACGTTTTTTGTCGTTATTTGAATGATCACATGGGGTGCGTCAGTAGCGTCGTTAATAAAAAAATGACACTATTCGAACACGTCGTTAGGCGGGGGTTCACTGTCCTATGTTGGACTTGGACCATAATAAAGACAGACAGACAAGAATAGATAGATAGATACCTGTAGATAGGTAGGTAGGTAGGTAGGTACAGTAGATAGATAGATAGATAGATAGATAGATAGATAGATAGATAGATAGATAGATAGATAGATCTATTTGCACATCTAGATAATAATTTTGTGTCAGAAATTATTCTGGGTTGACAGGATTTTAGACAGACAGACAGGTTGGTTGGTTGGTTGGTTGGTTGGTTGGTTGGTTAGTTGATTGATTGAAACCTGGTCATGTGTAATTATTGCGACAATGACCCTTCATGGCCAAAACTAAAAATCAACCTTGGTTGGGCTTCTCTCCCTGATCGCCTAGAGCCGCCCATACATGGTCACCATAGAGGATACCAAAAGTGTAGTGAACAGACCTACTGTATTGATTGCCAAAGTTCCCCTTATAGAACGGCTCTGGAAAGCCAAGGTTGGTCAAGCATTTAAGGTAGACCCTAGAGCAGTGATGGAGAGCCACATTTGAGGACCTGTGCGCTAGTCTCTCCCTCTTGTTCTGCTTTCTAGCTTGTGCAGTCAATGCGCTTCTGGTTGAGATGTTGCCCTACCTGGGAAGCCCAGAGCAGCTCCAGGATGTCATCTTGCTCCAAGATGAGCTGTACAACAAGACCTTCTTGTTAGCCCAGTTGTTGCCGAGAGGTCTCCTCCAGTGCCAGGTAAAAGACCAGCTTGATCTGAACTCCTCCTCTCTTTGAGTTTGAAAGTGTCCTTGCCCTGGATTGTTGAGAAAACCAAGTACATCCAACTTTGCTGCCCACCCCACTCTTGACAAGCCTGGTGCTCAGTTTGAGATCGGGATGCTTGAAGGGTGGCTTTCTCTGGTGGCGCAGCCAGAAGGTTGAGAGTTCAATCCTGACCCAGGGATCAAGGTTGACTCATCCTCTTCCATGCTTCTGAGGTCGGCAAAATGCAGGGTTTCTGCACAATAAATTCCAAGCATGAGGCCCCGGTCTTGGTCTGGTTGGCAGTTGAATCTTTGCTTCCTGCTGTGATACAGGTTGGATCTTGCAAAGAGCAGAAATGCAAAATCATGTAGACCCTTCCATAAGGTCTGACCCGGTTATCCTGCTATAGCAGGGATTCTCAACCTGTGGCCCAGATTCGGCCTACGGCACCATTTCATGTGGGGGCCCCCACTGCCTCCACAACACTCGGAAGTGCCATGTGTGGCAGGCAGGACAAAATGGCCATCCAGCCCCCGAAGCTGTCTGAGGAAGCGTGACCTGACCCTTGGCTTGGAAATGTTGAGAGCCCCTGTACTAGAGTCACTGTAAATCTAAAGTGACTTGATGGTGGACAAAAGCCATGAAATCCTGATGATAGACTTGCAAGACAGAACATATTACTCCAGAGTAGCAGAGCTGTATGTGCCATGAACAGGGGTAGACAATCTGTCTGCTTCCAGACATGCCCTGTGATGTCTAATGTTCATGATGGCCAATATCAAAATGGCATCATATCCCCCAACTTTGTTGCCATGTCTCCTTCATTTGGGTTGGTCAAAAGTAGGGATTCTCAACCTGTGACCCGTGGGCTGGATGCAGCCCACGGTGCCATTTCATGTACCCACCGCCACCTCCACCACACCAGGAGGTAGCATGTGGTGGAGGAAGGGCAAAATGACCATCTGGCTCCCAAAGCTGTCTGAGGGAGCGTGACCCAGACCCTGGACTAAAAAGGTTGAGAACTCCTGTGCTATAGTCATAGAGTAGACCCTCCTGCCAGGGACTCAATGCCGATTGTCAGGCAGCAGTTAACAAACCTGACAACTCTGAGGATTTTGAGTCCTGAAGTCCACAGGGATGGGTGATGGTCCCCATATGGATTAAATCCCACTTGAATCCATCCTGATGTAGGGCAGCAGCTTCATCCATCCTGGCCTGGGGATGATGATGAGGACTTTGTGTGCCAAAAGGGCTCAGGACTAGAAAGTGACACAAGTTTGTGCCGTAATGTACTTTTAATTTTCATTTGTTCTCTTCATGTGTTTCGTTTGTTTATCTAATGCCCTTCCTTTCTCCCGAACAAGGAACAAAAGGAACCGCCGTGCAAAAGCTTTTTTTTAAAATGCACATATTTAAAATCACAGTCAATTAAAACATTCCCATTAACATATGTTTAACTCGTACTTGGGTTTCTTCTCAGTCTTCATCACTCTTTTTTGCTTAGTTTTCTTTTCCCTTTGTGCATCATTTTCCCTTTCAGAAATCTCCCCCCAAAAAACAACAACAACCCTCTTTGTTTATTGTTATTGATTACAATACAACCGCATTGACTACAAAAGAAAATGCTTAAATGGATAGAAATTCTTTTTTTTTTTAAAGTCTCTGACAGAAAATGGAATCGTGGGTGAGTGGAGGTTCGTCACCGCAAATATCTCCCCTCTGGAGATGGGTAGCGCTTATCTCAATATTGGAAAGCGATGAGAAAGCATTGCCATGCGACCTTGAGGGTGCACTTTCCCCTGAGCATAAACAGAGTGCCTCCACTGATCTGTCCCATAGGGCCCTTCAAAAAGGGTTGTGTGTGCACAGAATTGCTCCCCATGCAAGTGCATTTTGGGTGGAGATTTTAATCCTGATGTTGGTAGGAGCTGGAGATAGTTTAATGAATCTTTTAACATCCTTCCAGCTGGTAGAATCCTGATAAGACTCCCTTACCACAAAACCTTCCAGAGATGTGGCTGGCTTAAGGAATATCATGACCCTCTAGGCCAAGGGTCCCCCCTGGCTACAACCACCATACCACACCCACAGGGTGGTAGTAATTTTTTTTGGAGCCCACCACTGGAAGCAGGTAGCCAAAGTAGGGTCTCACCTTGACCTGTGCTGAAGGTGGTGGGTTTGGGCTCAGTGCGTGACTGCCAGCTGATGGCAGAAATTGGTGCGAGGCGCGCGAACGATGTTGAAACTGAAGCCCTTCTGTAACTGGTTTTCTTCTTTCTTAGCCTTGCCAGTCTGTCGATTCGTACTGCCAGGTCGCAGTGGACAAGCTGATCCAGTGTGGCTTGTTGGTAGCAGAAGAGGTAAGGAGGGGAATGGGAAATGTATAGGGGGGTGTTGATGGAAAGTTGGGCACGGAATGAATGAGGCGGACGTTTGGGAAACCAGAACCTGGAATCCTTTGAATGCAGTGCAAACATAGACTTTTGGAACAAAGGCGATATGCGAAAAGTGTTCCGTGGTCTAAGTTTTTCAAGACTTCGGATTCTCGGGTCAAAATTTGAAGCACGTATCCGAAAGGTCTCGTCGTGAAGCGCAGAAGGGTGAGACCGAAGCCTCGTCAAGGGAGCCTGCTCTGTATTTTGCATGAGATATTGCTCAGTGCATGCCTCCTTTTGGAAAAGGTAAAGCTAAAGGTTTCCCTTGCTCGAAAGCCAGTCGTATCTGACTCTAGGGTTCAGTGCTCATCTCTGTTTCAAAACCGAAGAGCCAGCGCTGTCTGCTACTGCAGACATTTTTGTGGTCATGGGGCAGGCATGACTAGACACCGGAGCACACAGAACCCTGCTTACCTTCCCACCAAAGTGGTCCCTATTTATCTACTTGCGATTTCTTGCTTTCGAACTGCTAGGTTGGCAGGAGCTGGGACAGAGATGGGAGCTTGTTCTGTCCTGCAGTACTGGGGAATCGAACTGCTGACCTCTCGCCTTCCAGTCAGCGTCTTAGCCACTTGAGTCACTGCAAAAGGAGGTAGAGAGCAATAACTCATGCAGAGACGTGATGGGCAGGCTCTGTAAGCCAGAGTATAGGCTCTGCATTAGTAAAGAAGGAACCAAACTTAGGGTCTAAATCAGGGATGCCCAAACTATGGCCTGTGGGCTGGATCTGGCTCATGGTGCCATTCCATCTGGCCTGCAGCGCCCTCATCACTCCCAGAAGTGGAAGCAAAATGTGCATGCGCAAAATGCTGCCGTAAATGACTCGTAGCTGTCATAAACGTGTTTACGACATGAATGGGTGCATTTACGGCAGCGTTACGCACATGCATGGGTGGGTTTTACTTCCGCTTCTGGTAGGAGGAACCATGTGACTGGCCCGCAAAACCACATGACCAGCCCACAGCCCGAAAAGTTTGGGCACCCCTGGTCTAAATGTTTACAGAAAATGAAAGAACGTTTACTCACAGTTAACTCAGAGAAATGGACATGTGCTCAGGAGTCTTGGCGAGCTTGGGGTTTTTTTTTAGAAAGAAGTAAAGTTCAAATCTTTAGGATGTTTTAAGTCTTTTAGGCCTGCCACGTGACCCGTGAAATGGAGGAGCTCAAATAGACATCTTTCTTCTTCAAAAGGAAAAAATAAAATAAAACAAGAGAGAGAAGAGCCAGAACATGCAAAGCCTTAATACATGCAAAATAGGTCAGATGACCCCCTAGGGCCATAAAGACAGGAAACTTTCCAATCGGTTACTTAGGGACAAACAATGCAAAACAACTCCCTTTAGTTTAGCCTAGTATCTGGTGGCCAAGCATTCAGCACCAATCCAAAAGGAGAACAACTGCTTCTTTTCTCTCCACCACCACCACCACCACCACCACCCCACTTGCAGGTGCCTGGAGACCTTCTGCCCTGCGATACCACCAAAAAGCATTTTGCCAAGAAACTGCTGTGGAAGCCGATGGATTGCTTCGACGACAGCGACAGTGACTTTGATGAAGCGGAGGGGAAGCAGCGCTTCAAAGTACGGGTAGAGTCCTTTGACAAGTATCCCCTTTGCTGACTTTTAGCTCCAGGTGTCCATCTAAGGCCAACCGGGCTTCAGATGTTCTAATGATGGGCTATCTACAATGTCCATTTTTGCCCCTCCCTCTCTATCAAGTTCCTCTTCTTCGTGGTCTCTGTGAACCCACACAAATGGATTTACTTATGTGTACAGTAAACCCATTTGTATGCACAGTAAACCCATTCGTGTGGGTCAGGGGTGCCCAAAGTACGGCCCATGGGCCGGATCCAGCCAGCCCCCCCCCCCCCGACGCCAATTCATCCAGCCCACGAAGCCTTCATTGTTCCTGGCTGTTTATGGTATGTATGTGACTGTGCGCTGCCCTGAGTTGCCCTACGGCAAGTGGGCGGGATATAAATCCAAATAAATAAATAATAAGTAAGACGTGCTCGGACCTTTTGCAAGCAAGGCAAAATGGCCGTCTAGCCCTCAAAGCTGAGCGTGACCCCCACCCCCACCCCCGGCTTGAAAAGGTTGGGAACCCCTGCAATAAAAGGTCCCGCCTCCGTTCTCCAATTGTTTGATTATACTCCAACGCATCTTTTACGCCAGCAAATGCAGTAACTTGGCCACCCTTCATGCTTGGTGCTCCGATGTTCTCCAGATCTTTCTCCCAAGCTTGTCTTCAGGTGGGAAGGGAGCCCCCCACCCCTCGCCGGAAGCCGCCTTCCTTCCTTCCTCCCTCCTCTCCCATTGTGAAAGGGGAACATCCAATTACCATATGCATTTCAATTCCTTTTGTTTCTCGGTGCTCCTGTGACACATTCCCAGTTCGCAACCTGTCTCTTCAAATGCCAGCTGTGTGGGTTTGCTGAGCTGAAGAGTTCCTCCATGTTCTTTTTTTGGGGGGGAGAAAACCAAGTTCTCTGTAATTATCAGTGGCTGAGGATGGGGGGCCCCTCCGCTTCTCTAGCACACCGTCAAAGTGCCAGAGAATCTCTCCGGTTCCCCCATTCCTTCCCACCCACCAGTTCCCAAACATCTGGATGGCTACTGCCATCTCCTGGACACCAGGAAGCTGCAAAGACTTGGAGGGATGGGGTTGAGAAAGGTAAACAGCGTCCCGTGCACTTCGTTGTCTAGGCATACCTGCCACATGTCCAGGGAAACATCTGCAAATGCAGACAGCACTGGCTCTTTGGCTAATAAAAGAGATGAGCACTGAACCCTAGAGTCAGATACAACTGGCTTTAAAAGTTGCCCTTCCTTGGAAACCAGTTGTATCAGGCTCTAGGGTTCGGTGCTCACCTCTGTTTACAGCCAAATGGCAGGCATGACTAGACACAACGCTTTCCCGACGAAGTGGTCCCTATTTACTTGCAGCGTCTTGCTTTTCAACTGTTAGGTAGGCAGGAGCTGGGACAGAAGACAGGTGCTCACTCCGTCATGCAGTACTCAGGTCTCGAACTGCTGGCCTGACGGCTTTCTAGGCATCAAGTTCAGCATCTTTAACCCCTAAGCCACCGCAGTCTCTTGTGGAAAAGCCCCAGATCCTGCCCTTCGCATTTGACAGCGAAATAAAGTTGCATGTATAAGATGCACAAATTGCTCTCTGTCTGCTATACCACCCCGGCTGGCTTTTCTTTCCCCACATCTGCCGTGGAAGACTGTGGTTCTGTTGCAGCACCACAGGTGGAAAGTTGAAAGGGGGGGCACTTAATTGCTCCTGATTTAGCACATTCCTAAGATGCTGAGCTTGAGCAGTTCGAGACCTGGGTACTAATTGATGGAGTGAGCTCCTGTCGTGTGTCTCAACTCCTGCCGACCTAGCAATCCGAAAGCAAGAAATTGCAAGTAGATAAACAGGTATCGCTTTGGCAGGAAAGGTAACAGCGTTCCGTGCACTCCGGTATTTAGTCACACCTTCCACATGTTGGCTGTGAACGGAGCAACGAAGCCTAGAGTCAGATAGTAAAGGTAAAAATAAAGGTTCCCCTTGCTCAAAAGCCAGTTGTATCTGACTCTAGGGTTCAGTACTCATCTTTGTTTCAAAGCTGAAGAGCCAGTGCTGTCTGCTTCGGCAGACGTTTCCGTGGTCATGTGGCAGGCATGACTAGACACCGGAGCGCACGGAACGTTGTTACCCTCCCACCGAAGTGGTCCCTGTTTATCTACTTGCAATGTCTTGCTTTCAAACTGCTAGGTTGGCAGGAGCTGGGACAGATGACGGGCGCTCGTTCCGTCCTGCAGTACTTGGGAATCGAACTGCTGACCTTCCGCCTCCCAGTCAGCGTCTTCTTAGCCACCTGAGCCACTTATTATTCCAAGATTTATCTGCAATTTTAATAGAAACTTGTATGCTGTGGCTTCAATTTTTAACCTGTCTTGTGGGGTGGGCCTTGCAAGAAACGCTCCGGGTCCTGATCCTTTCTCCCACCTTGGCACAGGTAAGCCACCTGGACAGTTTCTCCAGCTTCTTTGTCTTCCTGTGCCACCTCCTGGGTCCCCTTCTGAAGACGCTGGAGAGAGCGGCCGCCTTCCTTGAAGAAATGGAGTCACCTCAACCAGGTAAGCTCCACCTTCATCCCGTCCTTGGTTCTGGTTGGCGCCGGTCACCTGAATCGCTTTGGGGGAAGGGGCTAACGGCCCCGGGAAGAGGCATAGCTTCCTAAAGATGCACCTGCAACATCTATGGTACTGGCATCCTCGGAGGAAACCATAAAAACACACACACACTAACCATAATATGAAAAACAGCATTGCATACCTCACAGCAAAATTCACGCTGTTTAATATATAACTGTCGTAACCCCAAGTAGGGGACTGCAGTGGCTTAGTGGTTAAGACGCTGAACTCGATGACTGGACGGTCGGCAGGTCAGCAGACCGAGACCTGAGTGCTGCATGACGGAGCGAGCTCCTGTTGTTTGTCTCCAGTTTCTGCCAACCTAGCAGCTCGAAAGCAAGAAATTGCAAGTAGATAAATAGGGACCTCTTGGGTTGAAAAGGTAACAGCATTCCATGTGCTCCAGTGTCTAGTTGTGTCCGCCACATGGCCATGGAAACGTCTTGCAGATGCAGACAACGCTGGCTCTTTGGCTGTAAGCAGAGATGAACACTGAGCCCTAGAGTTGGATACGACTGGCTTCCGAGCAAGGGCTAATAATAATTTCTTGTCAGACATTATTCTGGGTTGAAAGGATTTTTGCGGGATAAACTCCACTCGGGACGGCCAAATGGCGCTAAACATTAATAATATTTAACAAGCACACCCTTGGGATCTTCCTTTCCTTTCCAAGTATCTTAAATTAAATTTAATTAAATTAATTCTTATACCTTCCCCTCTTTTCCAGAAGCTAATCCATTCTTGCCCTGGCTTTAATCCCTTAGATTTTTGGGAAAACATATTCAATAACATCTCCTTATATAGGCCATCTGCAGACATTTCCATGGTCATGTGGCAGACATGACTAGACACTGGAGTGCACGGAATGCCATTACCTTTTCAAGCCAAGAGGTACCTATATGGATTGTGTGTGCAAAAAAAAAAGCACCTTTAGCTTACCTGTGCAGGTGAGCATGAGCTGGAATTGCTTCCTAATCAAAGTCCCTTATGTCCATTTATCAGGTGACAATAGCAGTGTGGCACTAGAGTTGTTGTTACACACACCAAGTTTTTGTCGATTCTTCCTCCTCTAGGACAATTTTCCGGATTGTTCTGAGCTTTTCTTAACCTCCCACTGGTTTTCCCCCAAACAGAGTCCCAATATCTGGAGAAGCTCCATCAGTTCTTGGTGAAGATGGCGAAAGAAGATTGTTCCTTTGGTGAGTCTGGACTGGTGTGTGTGTGTGATTCTGAGCATCCAACAGCCATAGTAAAATGCGCCCGGACAGAGGAAGGGTTAACCCAGAATAGTCTTAATCGTACAGGGGCATTTTACTTCTGCTTCCGGGAGCGGCGCGGGCGGCACGGGCCGGATGAGTCGCAGTAAACCCATCCGTGTGGATTCACAGGGTGCTTGGCCTTCTGGGAATTGAAGTCCAAGAACATCTGGAGTGCCAAGGTTCGCCATCCCAGCCCTAGAAGCCACATGAAACAGCGGCTTTTGGGGAGCAGCCAGGGCAGTAAGAATAGTTTTATGGGGATTGTCCGATGTGTCCTTGAAACCAGTGCTTAACGATGCCCCGTTTTTATAGGCAAGATTTTATGATGTGGTGGAACATGCACAGCTTGTAAACAGTGTCTTGAAAGGATGTTCTCTTCCCATTCTCTGAAGGGTCAAGAGGCAGTCATGGATTTTTGTCTGGGCAACATTTTGCCACCTCTCTCATCCTATAGTTTTAACTTGCGTCGCTCACCCCGTTTATTCACACGTTTCCTGGTGCCAACTTGCTTTCTAAATACAGGCTTTTGCTTTGTTCTTCTTGCGCCATATCCAATTCCGAATAATGGCGATCATTATGGTGATCAGCCATGAAAATTATCCTGGGAACAATATAATAATGCCATGGCCTTCCATCTGCCTTCCACATTGCAGCGTAACACCCATAGTATTACTGAGTCACTTTCTTGTCCTAACCCGGTGATGGCCAACCTTGGCACTCCAGCTGTTCTTGGGAGTTCAATTCCTAGAAGCCCAAGTCAGCACTCCTGCTTATCAGGGCTTCTGGGAATTGAAGTTCAAGAACAGCTGGATGTGCCAAGGTTGGCCATCACTGATCTAGAAGCCTCTATGTCAATGATGGCGAACCTTGGCACTCCAGATGTTCTTGAACTTCAATTCCCAGAAGCCCAAGTCTGTGAATCCACACGAATGGCTTTACTGTGTGTGTTCTTGGACTTCAATTCCCAGAAGCCCAAGTCTCTGTGAATCCACATGAATGGCTTTACTTTGCGTCTGGGAATTGAAGTCCAAGAACACAGTAAACCCATTTGTGAGGATTCATAGAGACTTGGGCTTCTGGGAATTGAAGTTCAAGAACACCTGGAGTGCCAAGGTTTGTCACCACTGTCCTAATCCCTTTTGGCACACAAAGTCCTCATCATCCCCAGGTCAGGATGGATGAAGCTGCTGCCCTCCATCAAGAGGGATTCAAGTGGGATTTAATCCACTTGGGGACCATCATCCTTCCCTGTGGACTTCAGGCACCCGAGACCATTAGTCCTCAGGGTGGTCAGCTTAGTTAACCGCCGCCTGACGATCGGCGTTGAGTCCCTGGCAGTAGGGTCTACTCTATGACCATAGCAGGATAACTTGGCCAGACAGGTTTTCTGCTCTGAAATATTTCTCTTCTAAAAGGTAAAGTCCACCCTTGCTCGAAAGCCAGTCGTAGCCGACTCTAGGGTTCAGTGCTCATTTCTTTTAAAGCCGAAGAGTCAGAGCTGTCTGCGTTTGCAGACGTTTCCATGGACATGTGGCATGCGTGCCTAGACACCGGAGCGCACGGAACGCTGTTTCCCTTCCCACCGAAGTGGTCCCTTATTTATCTACTTGCTTGCTTTCGAACTGCTAGCTTGGCATGAGCTGGGACAGAGACGGGCACTCACTCTGCCATGCAGTACTCGGGTTTTGAACTGTTGACCTTCCGCCTCCCAGTCACCGTTTTAACCCCTCGAGCCACTGTAGTTCCTTTCTAACGTTGCAATTAAAACTCAACAATTTCTCACGTCCACGCAGCACTCTTTCGATAGCTCAGAGCTCTTCTCGTCTTGCATAGTGCGCGCTCTCCTGTCGGGGTTGGAATTATTATCCTGGATTTCCAGACAAAGGATATCCATTTGCCAAGGGCTACTTAGGAAGTTTATAGCCACAGGGGGGAAAACTCCCACTGTGGGCTTCACACTTTATATGGCTCTTAGCCGCACAGTCCTAGAATTCATTGTGTGACTTAATGAATGCCATGGTAGCGACGGCTTGTGCCCTTGGCGCAAGTTACGTCCGTTATTATTTCTTTTTCAAACATAAATCGATGTTGGCCCCTAGTGCTAAAAATCGCCCAAATTGAAGGAGGTGAGTTTTTCCAGCTCCAACCCCCTAAATCAGGGGTGCCCAAACTTTTCAGGCCACGGGCCGGCCACGTGGTTCAGCGGGCCGGCCACGTGGTTCCTCCCACCGGAAGCAAAACATGCCTTGCAATCTGTTTTGCAGCAGGATGAGATAGATTTTAAGCTGCCATTTTTCTCTGCTTATACCAGGGGTGCCCAAACAACGGGCCAGATACGGCCCCTGACACCAATTCATCCAGCCCCACGCCGCCCTCGTCGCTCCTGGAAGCAGAAGTAAAATATGCCTGTATGACGAGGGTGGTGCGGGATGGATGAATTGGCATTGGGGGCCGGATCTGGCCCCCAATGCCAATGTGTTTTAAGGGTTTTACCTTCCACATGGATTACAATGTATCTGAACCTTGCCTATAGCAACAATGTAACCTTCAGCTGTATCATATGAACCCTGAATGAGGACGCGAGCTAATGTCCACCAGCTGGCAGCAGCGAGCGTCCAAGCTCTATTGGTCCGATCTCATCAAAGGCAGCAGCGCGGGAAGCTTTCCCGCCACTACCTACACCTGGACAAGAAGGGCGTGACTCGCAATGACGTCACGCAGGCAGTAGCCAATGGGCTACGATGGCACCACGTTCAAATGTATTACCACTGTATATAAAGAGCTATCGATCCGCCATTACCTCATGTTCCCTCTGTCCACGATGCAATAAACCTGAGTTAACCCAGCCCGAGGCTGTGTCCTGTGTCTTGGTTTGCATACACCAAATTGGCGACGAAGGTGGGATGATGGATTCCCAAAGTGCCAGGACACAGAGCGGGTTCAACATTACCAAGCCGCAAGACTGGACCATCTTTAACATGGATTTCAAGGCGGCATTGGTGGAACTCAAAGTCAAAGACGACGAGGAAAGGAAGAGGGCCATCCTCACCCGAATGCTGGGTGTAGAGACCAAGCGGACGCTGGTGGGCATGATCGAACCGAAGACGTTGGACGACTTCAAAACCGACGACATACTGAAGTTGCTGCGTGAGCGCTTCCAACCCTCGAAGGCAATGTTTCCTGCTAGGAGTGCGTTTTGGAGGCGAGTCCAAGCGCCGGATGAGTCGGTAGAGGCGTTCGTGGAGGCCCTGAGGGTAGCCGCCGTTCCCTGCAAGTGGGACAACCTGGAGATGATCATGAGGGACGTCGTGCTGTGTGGCCTGAAGGACAAGGAAGTGCAGCGCCGCCTGATGAACAGGGAGCCGCCACCCACGTTGGCCGAGGTCGTAGAGACCGCGGAATCCGCGGAGTCCACGAATGCGGGAGTGGACGAAATACACGAGTGGCGTGAGTGGCGTCCTAGGGCCAGCAAAGCGGAAAGCGCGGTGCGTGGCAAGTCAGGACAGCCGGTGCACGCGACTCGACGAACCTCGAGGTCCTCTACAGATGGCAGCGACGGCGAAGAGGTACAGAAAGTCCGGAAAGGGGGGCGCCGCTGCGATGGTTGCGGGGCGGCCCACGAGCGTGCGAAGTGCCCTTTCAGGAAAGCCGAATGTTACAGCTGTGGCCGGCGCGGGCACATCGCCAGGGCGTGCAGAAATCGGAAAGAGGGCCGGAGGCAGTCGAAAGACCGTTCGGCCAGACCGGACCGTCCAGCGAGACCCCAAGATGGCGCCCGACCCACGAGGAAGCAGGACGGCGTGGGCCGCGTCTCGGACGGCAGTGAGGACGACACTGTGTTCAGCGTGTCCGCGGGACAAAACCATTACTTCATTGAGGTAATAGTACAAGGGGCCCCCGTTAGGATGGAGATTGACTCGGGGTCCTATTATTCCATAATCCCCCAGAAAGAGTTCTTGAAGATCGACCCCCAAGCGCGGCCCAAACTTAAGACTCTGAGGTCCACGCTACGAGACGTACAAGGGAACTGCATTCCAGTGCTGGGGGTCGGGAAATTTCGGGTTCACTATAAAAGACATTCCGCAGAACTCCCGTTAGTCGTTCTCAAAGGGGGGAATTGTAGCCTCCTAGGGACGCAGTGGTTTCAGCCCTTGGGTTTGTTCATAGGGGGGGTGCATGCCGTGGGCGCGGATCCGATACAAGCGGTGTGTGACGCGCACCCCACCGTGTTTGAAAAAGGACTTGGAAAGTTCAAGGGACCCCCTGTAGCCTTCGACCTAGACCCGGAGGTCCGCCCGATAAGACTCAAACCGCGCAGGGTGCCTTTCGCACTAAAGGACAAAATAGAGGCGGAACTGGACAAATTGGTGGGCCAGGGGATTCTTATTCCTGTTGATTCCGCGGAGTGGGAAACTCCAATCGTAACAGCACTGAAGGCTAATGGGGAGGTGCGCATTTGCGCTGATTATAAGTGTACAATTAACAAGGCGATTCGCCCTAATGCATATCCGGTGCCAGTGGTCAGCCACCTTTTGGCCAGGCTAAATGGGGGAAAGTGTTTCGCTAAGCTCGATCTGGCACAAGCCTATCAGCAACTCCCCGTAACCCCCGCCACGGCCGCGGCACAAACGATAGTCACACATAAAGGAGCGTTCCAGGTGTCGCGGTTACAGTTCGGCGTGAACTCGGCACCCGGCCTTTTTCAGTCGCTTGTGGAACGCCTCCTGAAGGGGCTGGAGGGGGTGTTGCCTTATTTTGATGACGTATTGATAACAGGGGGGAGTGAGGCCGAACTAGCAAAGAGATTGGATAAAGTGCTAACTGTGTTCGAGAAAGCGGGGCTGAGACTGAGGAAGGACAAATGTGTTTTTTTCGAAACCGAGGTCGAATTTTTAGGGTTTCGGATCACACCTGAGGGTATTAAGCCGTCCAAATCCAAGGTAGCAGCCATTAAGAAGGCCCCTCGCCCCACATCCAAAACCGAACTTCAGTCATTCCTGGGGCTCCTCAATTTCTACCATACATTCCTTCCGCGGAAAGCCTCCGTGGCTGAACCGCTTCATCGGTTACTTAAGAAGGAGGAGGCATGGATGTGGGGTGACGAGCACGAGAAGGCGTTCAACGAACTTAAGCAACTTTTAACATCGGACGCAATCCTTACACACTTCGACCCCAAACGGCCGGTGGTCTTAGTCTGTGATGCATCACCGGTGGGGGTGGGGGCGGTGCTTTGCCACGTGTTGGACGACGGTCGGGAGGCCCCAGTGGCGTTTTACTCAAGGTCCCTGTCCCAAGCAGAGCGAAATTACGCGCAAACCGACAGGGAGGCATTGGCAATAGTAGCGGGGACCAAAAAGTTTCACGATTTTCTGTATGGCCGCCCATTCAAAATCGTGACGGATCACAAGCCCCTGTTAGGAATTTTCACGGCAGGCAAGCCAACGCCGCAGATACTGTCCCCGAGAATGTTGCGATGGGCCATTTTTCTTAACGCGTACCAACACGAGTTGGAGTACCGGCCTGGAAAGGAGATCAGCCATGCTGATGCGCTGTCGAGATCCCCTTTGCCCTTGACGGACGACCAAAAAGCCAGAATAGGAAGAGACCGCCAGGTGTTGCTAATCGAGGTTTTAGACGAACCCCCAATAGTACCAGCCGATATAGCCAGGGCGACAGGCAAGGACAGAACGCTGGCGAAAGTCAGCTCATGGGTGCAGAAAGGGTGGCCAGCATCGTCCCCAAGCAAGGAATTCGACCCATTCTTTCGGAAGAAGCTAGAGCTGTCCATAGAAAGGGGGTGCCTATTGTGGGGCCAACGGGTGGTGGTCCCAACACCCATGCGGCCGAGGGTTCTCAAACTGCTGCACGTCAGCCACCCGGGCATTGTTCGCTCAAAAACGCTGGCCCGCAGTTACTTTTGGTGGCCGCAGCTGGACGAGGACATTGAGCACATGGTCGGCACTTGTGAGGCGTGCCAGGGGTCCCGACCAGAGGCGGCCCGGCTTCCGCATAGGGAATGGGACACAGCAAGGGGGCCATGGTCCAGAGTGCACGTAGACTTCGCTGGCCCTTTCCGAGGAACCATGTTTCTCCTGGTAGTGGATGCATTCTCAAAGTGGCTGGAGGTCATTCCGGTAAAGAGCACATCCTCCACCACTACAATTAACCAACTACGGAGGGTCTTTTCAACGTTCGGGTTACCCGACACTTTAGTCAGCGATAACGCGAGTTGCTTCACCTCCTCAGAGTTCGGGGCATTCATGGAGGCGAATGCCATTCGGCATGTCACGTCCGCGCCGTTTCACCCGGCCACGAATGGCCAAGTGGAACGGTTGGTGCGCACAACGAAGGAGGCGCTTCGGCGCATGGGCCCCGGGGACCTGAACCACCAAGTATGTCAGTTCTTACTAGCGTATAGGGTGACCCCCTTAGCGTCAGGTTACTCGCCGGCAGAGCTATTGATGCGGCGGAAACTGACTACACTCCTGTCCAGGCTGGACCCCACAAGAATTGAGGATAAGGGAAAAAACGTGGGGCTGGCAGTCTCGAAAGGGTTCGCCGCCGGCGACCCTGTCCATTGCAGGAACTATGCCAGCGCGGGGCCAGCCTGGGTGCCGGGGACGGTTGTAGAACAGACGGGGCCGGTGTCGTACCGAGTCGAAACCCACACCGGTCTCCTCTGGAGGAGACACGCAGACCAGCTGAGGCACCGAGTCAGTGGGCCAGTCAGTGAGGATCCCCAACAAGATTCAGCGTTAGGGTTCTCCCCCACCCGTGTAACCCAAGGGGGAGACAGCGGCGGACAACAGTCCCAAGCAAGGGGGGAAGGAAGAAGCAGCGGCCCCGACTCATATCCTTTTGATAAACCAGTTCCGTCAGAGGCCGGGGAAGGGGGAGAGGAGTTCGCGACCGCTGCCCCCGAATGGACTTTAGATTTTGATTTAGCGAGCCGGGGGGGTTTTCAGGAGTGTTCCCCCACCCTTCCAAGCGAGAAGAGGGGGTTTTCGTTAGCCCCCAGTGCCCCCGGTTCATCCCCAAATAAGAGCACACCTCCCAACAACGCCGCAGAGCCGCGGCAAGTCACTAACGAGTCTCCCTCTCAAATTACAGGACAGGAAACCAGGGGACAAAGAGAAGGTAGCAAACCCGGGGAGAGGCAGCCCGCATCGAGACCCCAGCGTGTTCGAAACAAGCCATCTTGGCTGAGAGATTTTGTCTCCTAGGAGGGGGAGTGTCGGGAAGCATGGGCTCGAGACGTTGTCTCGTCCTAGGGGGGAGGGATGTTGTGTTTTAAGGGTTTTACCTTCCACATGGATTACAATGTATCTGAACCTTGCCTATAGCAACAATGTAACCTTCAGCTGTATCATATGAACCCTGAATGAGGACGCGAGCTAATGTCCACCAGCTGGCAGCAGCGAGCGTCCAAGCTCTATTGGTCCGATCTCATCAAAGGCAGCAGCGCGGGAAGCTTTCCCGCCACTACCTACACCTGGACAAGAAGGGCGTGACTCGCAATGACGTCACGCAGGCAGTAGCCAATGGGCTACGATGGCACCACGTTCAAATGTATTACCACTGTATATAAAGAGCTATCGATCCGCCATTACCTCATGTTCCCTCTGTCCACGATGCAATAAACCTGAGTTAACCCAGCCCGAGGCTGTGTCCTGTGTCTTGGTTTGCATACACCAAAGCACGGAACGCTGTTTCCCTTCCCACCGAAGTGGTCCCTTATTTATCTACTTGCTTGCTTTCGAACTGCTAGCTTGGCATGAGCTGGGACAGAGACGGGCACTCACTCTGCCATGCAGTACTCGGGTTTTGAACTGTTGACCTTCCGCCTCCCAGTCACCGTTTTAACCCCTCGAGCCACTGTAGTTCCTTTCTAACGTTGCAATTAAAACTCAACAATTTCTCACGTCCACGCAGCACTCTTTCGATAGCTCAGAGCTCTTCTCGTCTTGCATAGTGCGCGCTCTCCTGTCGGGGTTGGAATTATTATCCTGGATTTCCAGACAAAGGATATCCATTTGCCAAGGGCTACTTAGGAAGTTTATAGCCACAGGGGGGAAAACTCCCACTGTGGGCTTCACACTTTATATGGCTCTTAGCCGCACAGTCCTAGAATTCATTGTGTGACTTAATGAATGCCATGGTAGCGACGGCTTGTGCCCTTGGCGCAAGTTACGTCCGTTATTATTTCTTTTTCAAACATAAATCGATGTTGGCCCCTAGTGCTAAAAATCGCCCAAATTGAAGGAGGTGAGTTTTTCCAGCTCCAACCCCCTAAATCAGGGGTGCCCAAACTTTTCAGGCCACGGGCCGGCCACGTGGTTCAGCGGGCCGGCCACGTGGTTCCTCCCACCGGAAGCAAAACATGCCTTGCAATCTGTTTTGCAGCAGGATGAGATAGATTTTAAGCTGCCATTTTTCTCTGCTTATACCAGGGGTGCCCAAACAACGGGCCAGATACGGCCCCTGACACCAATTCATCCAGCCCCACGCCGCCCTCGTCGCTCCTGGAAGCAGAAGTAAAATATGCCTGTATGACGAGGGTGGTGCGGGATGGATGAATTGGCATTGGGGGCCGGATCTGGCCCGTGGATCATAGTTTTGGGACCTAAATCTTATGTTCTACTTTCTTGTGCTTATTTTTCTCAGAATGTGTCAACTGGACTCTGGTTACCCTTTCAGTCCAAATCTTCAAAGACTTGGGGGTAAGGATGTTTTTTCTACTGATCTATACATTACTTATTCCTTATGCATTGCTTTTTCATGATCCTCTCCCCTCCTGTGACAGTTTTCACAGATCCAAATGGGTTGTAATTGAGCGAATGCTCTTTGAAGGATGTGACCCCGTATCACAGCAGAAAGCAAATCTTTCACCTACACCCTGACCCCTTTCGCCAAGGTCCAAGACCAGATTGGGCCCCTCATGCTTGGAATTAATTGTACAGAAACCACCATGCCAGGTCTGATCCGTTTCGAAGCCAAGAGCTTGTTTGAGGAAGTAAAACGCGCCCGTATGGTTAAGACTCTTCCGGGTTAACCCTTCCTCCGTACAGGCGCGTTTTACTTCCACTTCTGGGAACGACAAGAGCAGCGCGGGCCGGATGAATTGCAGCAAACCCATTCTTGTGGATTCACAGGGTGCTTGGGCTTCTGGGAATTCAAGTCCAAGAACATCTGGAGTGCCAAGGTTCGCCATCATGGATGTAGGACATGAGAGCTGGAAATGGGTAGGCCTGAATCTTGGTTATTGGCATCAGCCTACCTGACATGCAAAGAGATAAAGGTTTCCTTTGTTCAAAAGTTAGTCATATCCAACTCTAGGGTTCAGTGCTCATCTCTGTTTCAAAGCCGAAGAGTCAGCGTTGTCTGCTTCTGCAGACGTTTCCACGGTCATGTGGCAAGCATGACTAGACACCGGAGTGCACGGAACGTTGTTTACCTAACCCACCGAAGTGGTCCCTATTTATCTACTTGCTTTCGAACTGCTAAGGTTGGCAGGAGCTGGGACAGACGACAGGAGCTCACGTCGTCGTGCAGCACTCGGGTCTCAAACTGCTGACCTGCCCAACCTTCCAGTCCACAAGCTCAGCATCTTAACCACTAGCACGCCTAATATATGCATTTATGAAATGTCTAGGCCAATTGTTTCATTGTGTCTTTGATGCTATTTGATTTTGGGAGCAGAGTTTGGCAACGGGGAGGAAAAGTCACTTCGATGCTTATTTTCTCTCTTGGCCTCTCCTTTTGCCAAAGCTATTCACACAACAAAACATGGCGCGGGTGTCCTTCTGGCTAAAGAAAACTATGTGCCTTCCTCTTTTAATTTTGCATCCCAGGTGCTGAGAGAGGTAACCGGGCCAACGGAGCCCATTCTCCACCTGACGGAGACCTTCGCTGCCAAAGAAAACCAGGAGAAACTAGAGAAGTTCATAAATCAATTTATCTACACCTAGACGCTCAAGTAGGCATCGGAAGCTATGCAGAAAGAGGAGTTCCACTTTTGGCGGTTGTCTTTTTTTAGGGGTGCCACTTTCCCAAAAAACCCTGGCTAGAAAATGAACACGTTTGGCATTAAGATGCATTAGCACGTAAATGTGGCTCATGTCACCTGTTTGCGTTCTTAGTTTAGTACAGGTGATACTCGGAAAATTAGAATATTGTGCAAATGTTCATTCAGTTCAGTAATGCAACTTAAAAGGTGAAACAAATATATGAGATAGACTCATTGCATGCAAAGTGAGATAGTTCGAGCCTTACTTTGTTATAATATCGGTTTATGGCTTGCAGCTTATGAAAACCCCAACCGCCCAATCTCATGTACTCCATAATCATCACATAACCTCATGTACGCTGTACACCATGATCATCACAATTATAACGAATTAAGGCATGACATCTCTTGCTCTGCATGTAGTGAGTCTATCTCATATATTTGTTTCACCTTTTAAGTGAAATGGACGTTTGCACAATATTCTAATTTTCCGATTTTCGCCTGCTTTTCCTGTTTCCTTGTTTTTCTTCGTTCCACTCCACTTTCATGCTACAAAGGCATGTTTTTTTTAATGTTTAACAAATAATAAAATCAGTGGCATTGCATAAATTAGATGGTGGTTTCCGATTTTTAAAGCTGGGGAAACGGCCATTAAGCTGTAATCGTGAATGTTCCAGGGTGGTTTCCCTGAATTCAATAAGCTTAAGAGAGCCTTTGTGGCATTTATCGGGAAGGTCCAGTGCGCAAAGACAGGGGTTCAAAGCACTTGTACTTTCATCCTTTCCTTTTCGTAGACTTATCGTATCACTGAGTTGGAAGAGGGGCCTTTCAGGCCATTGAGTCCGACACGTTCGTGCTCAATGCAGGGATCCGAATCGAAGCAGATCTGACTTTCCAATTCTCTCTTGGATGGTTCCGTTGTTGTACTGCTCTAACAGTTAAGGTGTTTCTCCTGATGTTCAGCCTAGATCTGGCTTCCCTGTAGTTTCAGCCTGTTATTACATGCCCTGCACTCTGGGATGATGGAGAACAGGTCCTTTCCTTCCTCAGTGGCTCAAGTGTTTTTAGACGCCGCATGGAAGGTGGGAGGTCAGCAGTTCGATTCCCGAGTACTGCAGGACAGAATGAGCTTCTGTCTCTGTCCCAGCTGCTGCCATAGGATCATAGAATCACTGAGTTGGAAGGGGGCCTTTGAGCTCATCAAGCCTGACCCCCTGCTTAATGCAGGCATCCGAATCAAAGCAGAGGGTTGCTTTCCAGTCCTCTCTTGAATGCTTCCAGGGTTGGAGCGCTCAACAACTCTCGAGGCAGTTGGTTCCACTGTCGTACTGCTCTCACCATTAAGGAGTTTCTCCTGATATTCAGCCTATCTCTGGCTTCCTTTAGTTTGAGCCCATTATTACATGTCCTGCACTCTGGGATGATTGAGAACAGATCCTTCCCTTCCTCTTCATGATTACCTTTCAGGTATTTGAGGAGTGCTATCATCACAGATCCCTCTGTCTCCTTTTCTCAAGGCTAAACATGCCCATTTCCTTCAATCTTTCCTCCTAGGGCACTGATGGCCAACCTTGGCACTCCAGATGTTCTTGAACTTTAATGCCCAGAAGCCCTGATCAACAAGAGTGCTGGCTTGGGCTTCTGGCAATTGAAATCTCAGAATACCTGGAGTGCCAAGGTTCACCATCACTGTCCTAGGGCTTGGTTTCCCATATAATCATCCTTTTTGCTCTTCTCTGGACCTGCTCTAATTTAGTTGCATTTTCCTTGAAGTGTGGTGCCCAGAATTGGACCCAGTACTCTAGATGGGGGTCTAGTGCTGAATAGAGGTGGACTAGTAGTACTTCTAGTTGTCTAAAACTCGTGTCCGAGTATAAATTTTTTTCCCCCTGAGAATGTTTTCAGGAAAAATGTCACTGGTGTGAATTTGTTTAAGGTGGATCCCCAGCTTGCCATGAAGCGACCCACACACTGTGATCTCGGAGGCATCTCCTGTGGCACGTATGAAATGAGATATGCAGGATTTGACACCGGGACTGCAATGGACTGCCGCAGCCTTGAGGATAGTTACAAGGTGCGCCTTCACAGCCAGTCTACATGGCATGGCATCTTCCGCCTCCATGACCGTTGGCAATCAGAGTTTCTCCTCCACTCATTTTGCCGCTGGGCCCAATAGGATGGTTTCCAGTGGCATTTCCTCCACTGAGGGGGGCCCTCACCCCACCCAAAGGGGCTCATCCACCCATAGCCATTGGCGCCTTCAGGGAGTCAGGTTATTTACCACCGCCCAACACTCGGCGTTGAGTTGCTAGCCATACGGTCTACTCCATTACCGTTTTACTAGTACTATGTGGCTTTTTGTAGTTTCAACCTATTATTACGTGCCCTGCACTCTGGGATGATGTGTGACTAAACACGTGTGACATTGATGCGCTTATGCTGTTTCTCCCTTCCGCACAATTACACAAACAGAGGCTTGTGTGTCCTTTATTTGCTTTTCTCGGCCGAAGTGTGCAGGGACAGCTAGCAAATTCCGAACCCACCTCCTTCCCGAGGACTCGGTGGGAGAAATCTCAAGAGAAGGGGGGAACCCGTAGACCCTAATTCCAGAATTTCCCTTAGTCTGTGCTCTTGATTGGGAATCAACGAAGGCAACTCAGGCCGTTTGGATGAGGTTTCATTGGAGTGGATGTCCCCCGGGCCTTTGGTCAAAGGGACAGATGTGGCAGGAACGCTTCAAACCACCTTGTTTCGGAGGGTCCCCAGTTCGTCTATTTCACATTCCACTTCATCCCCTTTCTGCGTGGAAGAGGGGCACAGACCATTAACACATATCAGTAACACTTCACACAAACACCATCGGAGGCTTCAAAGGGTCACATGTTCCTATGGCCACCCTGAATATTGCAGACATGCTCCATCCCTCAATAGCAGTTGCAATGACACTTTTATACCGCCTCGCCATAAAGTTTAGTGCACTCTCTGGGCTCGCCTTGTTAGCTGGGAAGTTGGCACATCGGCAGTTCGAGACCTGAGTACTGCATGGCAGATTCAGTGCCCGTCTCTGTCCCTGCTCTTTGAGTCATGAAAGGAGCCTCATTTGGGCATCCCGTTTCTCCCACAAAAATCCTTTTAACCCAGAATAATTTCCGAAAAGAAATTATTATTATTACTCTGGGTGGTTCATAAGTTAATTAGCATTTTTTTCCTCCAACATGCTGGGGATTCATAAGGATGGAAGAGGCTGAGTCAACCTTGACCCCTGATAGGATCGAACTTAACAACGCTTTGCCTGCCGTACAGCAGTTTTAACCCATGCGCCACCAGGGCTCTATAATTACTGGTTGCTTACCTGCAACGTCTTTGTGGTCCCCTGTGAACCCACAGGAATGGGTTTACTGTGCGCAAGCGCAGTAAGCTCATTCATGTGGATTCACCGAGACCACAAAGAACTTGACAGACTGTAGGGGCAAAAATAGACATTGCCGATAGCCCATAATTAGAACATTGTTCTATTTAACAAGAATTGTTATATTTAAAATTTTGCTATACTTAACAAGGATATAGCAATAGCAATTCCACTTATATACCGCCCATTAGTGCTTAGTGCATGCTCTGGGTGGTTCACAAGTTAATTAGCATTTTGCCCCCAACATGCTCCATCTAGGAAGAGAACTCACCTTGAGAAAAACGGGGGGCTTTCGGAAAACTCCGACACCTGGCGGGGTCCCTGTGAGGAAGACGTCGCCAGGGTACAAGGTAACAAACCTGCCAGAAACAGACCAGTGCAAAAGTAGTTTCAGAAAGGGGTTGCCGAACGAGTCCTGAACTGAGAGGGAAGAGTCTCTAGGCTCTGATTTCTCCCACTGAGCTTGACGGCCAGAAGATCAGCATCTTGAGCGCTGCATGTCAGAGTGAGCTCCCATAATCTGCCCCAGCTCCTGCCAACCTAGCAGTTCCAAAGCAAGAAACTGCAAGTGGATAAGTAGGTACCGCTTCAGTGTGAAAGGTTTCCCAAATGCCCTTGGAGGGGTGAGGGGGCCCACATTAAATGGTGTTGTGGGCTGGATCTGGCCCACAGGTCTTATGTTGGGAACCCCTGCCATAGGGCTTAGTGCACTCTGGGCGGTTAACAAGTTAATTAGCATTTTGCCCCCCAATATACAGTAATACCTCGGACGTTTGCATCAGATAACGCTAAAACCACATAACGTTAAGGAATCCGGGGGGGGGGGGGATTGCATCGCATAACGTTAACATCCTATGGGATACATCAGATGTTCGCTAAAGCCTGTGCCGGTTACAATGTATCTACAGAGTTTTAACGTTATCCGATACATCCCATATGATTTTAACGTTATCCAATGCATGCAGGAACCAAGTTTTAGTGTTATCCGAGATATCACTGTACTGGGTACTCATTTTACTGACCTTGGAAGGATGGACAGCTGAGTCAACCTTAATGCCCAGTCGGGATCGAACTCACAACCTTTTGGTTGCAGGACAGCAGTACTTACTGGGAGACCCAGGCCACCAGCGCCTCCGTTTTGAAGATCATCTGGTTGGTGTTACTGTTCTGGACCAACTCCCCATTCACTCGGCAGCGGATCCCTAGGTTGTGCGGGTCTAAGACATAGCAAGAGAGAGGCGGAGCAACGTGAACCCCCACATGTGATAGAGAAGAACCCATGGCTAAGAGGAGAGAAGAGTCATTTCCAAGAGAGGATGGATGTGGCCCCTAGGGCTGTGATGGCGAACCCTGGCAGTCCAGATGTTCGTGAATCCACACGAAGGGGTTTGCTGCGATTCATCCACGCCGTCGTCGCTCCTGGAAGCGGAAGTAAAATGCGCCCATCGTGTGGATTCACATGTGCTTCTGGGAATTGAAGTCCAAGAACATCTGGAGTGCCAAGGTTCGCCATCACGGCCCTAGGCATCACCCCAAATAAGGTCACCCTTGCTCGAAAGCCAGCCCCTACCCCCACTCACCTGAGACAGAGTCCTTAGTGACAAGAGCTGGACCCAGTGGGCAAAAGGTGTCAAAGGTTTTCCCCAGGAGCCACTGCTTCCCGTTCCTCTTCATCTGCCAGTCTCGGGCACTCACGTCGTGGGCAACGGTGAAGCCGGCCACGTGGCCCATGGCTTCGGATTCCTGGGGTGGGGGGGCAGACAGACAGAATAAATCTCTTTTCTCTGAAAGATGGACCTGCCGGAAGAGACTCTGACCAGAATCTGAACCACAGCTCGGCAATGCCGGGCAACCTCTGCTAGTAGAATAATAATTTCATCTCAGAAATTATTCTGGGTTGAAAGGGTTTTTGCGGGAGAAACTCCGCTCAGGAGACACCCGAATGAGGCTCCTTTCATGTCCTCAAAAGCTGGGACAGAGACGGGCGCTCACTCTGTCATGCAGTACCCAGGTCTCGAACTGCTGACTTGCCAGCCTTCCAGCTAACAAGGCGGGCTTCTTAACCACTGGGCCACGCCAGCCCCTTTCCCTCTCCATTATACAAAGAGATTCCATTAACAGATGCAATGTCTTATAGCACTTGTAGAATACCGTAGCTTTACTGAAGAGTATTTGAAGGAAGATTGGGCAGATAATGTGCATTGCTGCTTTATTGTCATAAAAAACGGGACGGGGGGAGTCGAAGAGAAGGATGTAGGAGTGATCCTATGCGGCCATTACGACTGGATATGAAAGAATGTACAGTGGTATCTTGCTTAAAGAGCATAATACGTCTCATGGGATTGCTCTTTAACTTTAAGCAATTAAATTAAATTAAATTAAATTAATTGTAAGTGACCAATTGTGACTTCGGGGGGGGGGGGGGATTGCAGACCCCCAATTTTGTTGATAAGCAAGTTTTGGGTCAGTTTTAGTTGTTAAACGAGGTGACCATTCAGAGAAAATTCTGCTCTTTAAGCGAGTTAGTCTCTAAGTGATGCGCTCTTTATGCGAGGTTTTACTGCATGGCAGCAGTTTGAACAGAGACGTTATAATAGATACAGTAAAAACCCCGACTTACAAATGCTTCGAGTTACATAAAATTCGACTTCCATAATGATTTTGTTCTAAAACCATGTCCCGATGTACACGATTTCTTATGGGTTTGTATCGAGTTACATAAAGATTCTTTTTCCTATGGGTTTGCTTCGATTTACATAAAAATTTCATTTTTCCTATGGGTTTGCTTCGAGTTACGTAAAAATAATAATTTTTCCTATGGGTTTTGCTTCGAGTTACATAAAAAAACCCGATTTAAGCCAAAGCCTACGGAACGGACTTTTTTTTCGTAAGTAGGTGTTTTTTTAACTGTAAATGCATTTCCTGAGCACACTGCGCTTTTGGAGTATTGCTTTACAAAAGCCAAGGTCTCCCTTGATTGAAAGCCGGTCGTATCCGACTCTAGGCTTCGGTACTCATCTCCATTTATAGCCAAAGACCCAGTGCTGTCTGCATCCACAGACATTTCCGTGGCCATTTGGCAGGCATGCCTAGACACTGGCATGCATGGAACACTGCTACCTTTCCTCACCGAAGCGGCACCTATTTATCGATTTCCAATTTGTTGTTTTCGGACTGCTAGGTTGGCAGGAGCTGGGACAGACGACAGGAGCTCACTCCGTCATGCAGCACTCGGGTCTCAAACTGCTGACCTGCCGACCTTCCAGTTGCCAAGCTCAGCATCTTAACCACTAAGTCGCTGCAGCTCTATTATTATTATTAATTTGCTAATAAAGGCTCAAGAATGCCCGGCACGCAACGTCAGTGTTACCTGGATGTGTTTCCCTTTCTTCCCAATCACAAAAGCCAACTCCACTTCCCAGTCCACTTCCTAAAATGAGAAAAAAGACTAGCTTGAATTCTCTGGACTTTTGATACCACAGAGCCCACTGGCTGAAAAAAATATTCTGTTATCAGACCATCCTTCGCAATCTTCTCCTGTCTCTTGTGGCATGAAAGAAACTGTGTATTTTTTGGGGAGGGCAGGGATGGCAAACCTTGGCACCCCAGCTGATCAGGGCTTCTGGGAATTGAAGTACAAGAACATCTGGAATGCCAAGGTTCGCCATCACGGGGGAAAGGTATCTTACTTGAGGCAGCCATGGTAGAAACAGCCATTAGAGTTGGAATATAAATGTAATAAAATAAATTGTAACTACTTCTTACTTTGCTTTTATTCTATCTTTGTAATTACTAAGTATCTTACTCATGACCTACAAATTAACTAGTCACGTGTAACTACCTTATGCGTACTTAGTTTCTTAGAAATTCCATAAACAAAAGACAGCCGTGTGATCCATACACAAAATAAATGCAGAAGGAAGGCGATACCTTTACCTATGCTCGAAAGCCAGTCGTATCCAACTCTAGGGTTTAATGCTCATCTGTTTATGGCAAAAGAGCCAGCATTTGCAGACATTTCTGTGGACGTGTGGCAGGCACGACTAGACACCAGAGCACACGGAACTCTGTCTACCTTTCCCACCGAGGTGGTCCCTATTTATCTACTTGCAATTTCTTGCTTTTCGAACTGCTAGGTTAGCAGGAGTTGGGACGGACAACGGGAGCTCACTCCGTCATGCAGCACTCGGGTCTCGAACTGCTGACCTTCCACCTCCCAGCCAGCGTCTTAACCACTTGAGCTATTGCAGATACATTTATAGGACCACGTTAAAAAATAATAATCAAACATTGAGTGAACTTTCATGATTCAAGATCACTTCGTCAGGCACGCATCAATTTCTCGCGGGGAAGGTAGGAAAATTATAAAGGAGAGTCCTGAAACTTTGTGCATATGAAGTGCGCGTCTATCGGTTGCCAGCAGCTCCTTCCCTCCTTCCTCTTTCAAAGGCAGAACCTACGGAAGAGACCACTCGCCTTGCTCTCCGCTGGGTGGATGATGTCCTCGTAGGGTCCCACGATGGAGCTGGAGAACTTGCTGAAGATGATGGGCTCCGTGGGGATCTTCACGTTCTGCTCCAGGCAATGGTCCACGTAGTTCATCCCCACGCAGATCACCTTGTCCGGGTTCGTGACGGGAGCCAGGAGAGTGACCTGGTCACGGGGCCGGAGAGGTTGGCCAGACTCTTGCGCTCTGTGGATCAACAGATACGAGAGATATCAGATCAGAGTTTCTCAAACTTTGCTTTCCAGATGTTCTTGGGCTTCAATTTCCCAGAAGCCCTGATCAGCAGGTGAGCTGACTTGGGCTTCTGGGAATTGAAGTCCAAGAACCAATGGTTGGGGAACACCTTGGCCATATCATGAGGAACAACATAACGTATAGAATAATCCAACTTGCTCTGCAAGGAAAGATCCTTGGTAAGAGAGGAAGCCCTGGATGTAGACGGACCTCATGGCTGAAGAACCTGAGAGACAGGTGTGGAAGGTCCTCAGAAGCATTGTTCCCAGGAGTTAAGAACAGGAAGACTATCACTATGACAGTAGCCAATATCTGGAATGGATACGGCACCTGAAGAAGAGCAGGCTTCCTCAAACATGGCTCTCCAGATGTTCTTGGACTTTAATTCCCAGAAGCCCAGATCAACAGGTGTGCTGACTTGGGCTTCTGGGCATTGTAGTCCAAGAACCAAAGGTTGGGGAAACACAGCTCTAGAGCAGAGGGTCCTCAAACATGGCTCTCCAGATGTTCTTGGACTTCTATTCCCAGAAGCCTTGATCAGCAGATGTGCTGACTTGGGCTTCTGGAAACTGAAGTCCAAGAATACCTGAGGACCCAAGGCTGAGAAACCCTGTAGAATTTTGGACCAAGCTCCCACCTGTGCCTGTTCGCATACCTTCGTGCTGCAGCGAACGTGGTTTCTCCTCCTTCTAGGAAGGCACGCATCGTCCTGGGCAGGGATGGATCAAAAGCATTCAGGTCGATCACGTTGCCTCCATCTTTCTCCTCCAACCCGATCCGAGGCTCTGGGTCCGACCCTTTGGTGTGGAACTGGACCAACCTCATAGTTCCACACAGCTGGGACAGCCTTCGGGCTTCTAACCTCTTCCAGATGTTCCTCTCTGGCCCTGTCCGGCCGAGCTGACCACCCGCCCGCAGGAATTTTGTCAGGGGCCCCAACATCCACACCTGCAAAAAAAACAAAAAACAGAAGCAGACAGAGAATGGGATCAATACCCAACCCTCTAACCCAGTGGTTGGCAACCTATGGCCCATGGGCCGGATCTGGCCCCATGGTGCCAAATCGTCTGGTTCATGTCCTTGCTCCAGTGCTGCCACCAGACTCGACCATGGGCAGATTTATGGCAGTCGCAAACAGTACGGGACCATCAGGGGAGGGTAACACGGATACCTTCAGGAGCTGTAGGTATACACACACCCTCGGGACATGAGAGGGTGTGGAAACAAGAATTAAAGGTATGGGTTTCCCTTGCTCGAAAGCCAGCTGTATCTGACTCTAGGGTGCAGTGCTCATCTCTGTTTCAAAGCCGAATAGCCAGCGCTGTCTGCTTCTGCAGACGTTTCCGTGGTCATGTGGCAGGCATGATTAGACACCTGAGCGCACGGAACGCTGTTACCTTCCCACCGAAGTGGGAACGCTGTTACCTTCCCACCCTATTTATCTACTTGCAATATCTTGCTGTCGAACTGCTAGATTGGCAGGAGCCTGGGACAAAGAGACGGGAGCTCATTCCGTCCTGCAGTACTCGGGAATCGAACTGCTGACCCCCCCGCGTCCCAATTAGCGTCTTCTTAGCCACTTGAGCCACTGCAGTCCCAAGTAGATAAAAAGTTTGGGCACCCCTGAATTAAAACAATAAAAACAAGCTCATGGGGGGGGGGGGGGATAGTCATGCTTTCTCAGCTTGTCCTACCTCGCCGGGCTGTTCTGAAGATGCTGCTGCGGGGGGGGGGGGGGGAGAAAGAGTTTGCAGGCTATCCTGGAGGGAAGTAGGATTCGTAATCAATGCAATGCAATTAATGCAATGCAATTAATGCAATGCAATGCAATTAATCCAATGCACCTAATTGCTCTTTGCACGGTCCCTCCCCAGCACTGCACAGCTGAAGTCGGGCAGGCTCCTCCACCAACTGGAAGGGGAAGCTTGGACCTTTGGAACGCCGAGGGAGGTAAACTACAATTCCCAGGGAGCACCGCGGCACCCTCAGACTCCACCCTGGAACGTAGACATAATAAATAGTAGCTAAACCTTCGGCTTTTTTGAATATCATCCTTCCGGGTTGAATCCTGCGAAAAGCAGTGGGGTGGATATGAGATCAGACCAATGCAGCACAACCTCTCTCTCTCTCTCTCTCTCTCTCTCTCTCTCTATCTATATATATATATCTATATATATATATCTATATATATATCTCTCTATATATCTCTCTCTCTCTCTCTCTATATATATATATATATATATATATATATATATATATATATATATATATATATATATATAAGCAAAATAATAGGAATAATAGGAAAACCGCTGTACTTGCTAAAAGTCTTAGAATAATTGACTATTGTTGTGTCTGTAGAAGCAAAGAGCAACCTGTGGAAAGTCAAGCAGAAATAAATTTGGTAGCCACCAGCCTTTTAATTTTATTTTGGCTTTCCCTGGATGCCACAGCCTTTTCAGTGCTATGTGCCTCTTTATTATTATCTCTACGGTGCAAAAACATAAACAACCCGCGGAACCATAGACTATCTTGTCCTAGAAGGGCCCAGACTTCAGCTCTCCAGTTTAGAAAGAAAGTTCCTTCTGCAAAATTATTTTAAAAGGGGCCTCTTTGCTCTTCCCCACATCCCTTTGGGGGCTTTTGGCGTCGCTTAAGAGCCCCAACGTGTGATCTCATTGAAGCCCTTCTATCCACCGGATACTCTATGGCTGCTTCCGGTGTAAGGCACAGCGTCCCTTGTTCAGCTGCCCTCTTCGTTCTTCACGCATGCGCATGGTGGCGCAGCCCGGGGGGGGGGGAGGACGTCACGTGCGCTTCCCAGCTGTGGTCTGCACTGACTGACTAGTCATATGGGTTTAATCCTGCTTTAGCTACTATGGCAGTTAAAACCCTCAAGTGCAAAAATCATTTGCTAAGATAAACCTGCATTCACCTGCCAAAATGCATTGATTGATTGATTGGTTGGTTGATGTGTTTATTAATGTATTTGTTGATGCATTTATTGATGCATTAATTGGTTGGTTGGTTGGTTGGTTGGTTGATGCATTTATAAAGGTATATATTGATGCATTTATTGGTTGGTTGATTTTTTTGATGTGTTTATTAATGTATTTGTTGATGCATTTATTGATGCATTAATTGGTTGGTTGATGCACTTATTAATGTATTTGTTGATGCATTAATTGGTTGGTTGGTTGATGCACTTATTAATGCATTTATTGATGCATTAATTGGTTGGTTGGTTGGTTGGTTGATGCACATATTAATGTATTTGTTGATGCATTTATTGATGCATTAATTGGTTGGTTGGTTGATGCACTTATTAATGTATTTGTTGATGTATTTATTGATGCAGTGGTTGGTTGGTTAATGCATTTATTAATGTATTTGTTAATGCACTTATTGATGCATTAATTGGTTGATTGATTGATTGATTATTGATGCATTTATTAATTTATTTGTTGATGCATTTATTGATGCATTGGTTGGTTGGTTGGTTGGTTGGTTGATGCATTGATTGATGCATTAATTGATGCATTAGTTAATTAATTAGATGTTGGATTACATGTAACACTGTTACCTTCCCGCCGAACTGGTACCTATTTATCTACTTTCAATTTCTTGCTTTCCAACTGCTAGGTTGGTAGGAGCTGAGACAGACAGGAGCTCATTCCATCATGAAGTTCCTGGGAATTGAGATGCTGACCTGTCGACCTTCCAGTTGTCAAGTTCAGTGTCTTAACCACGAAGTCACTGCAGTCCCGGCCTATTGTGTGTCTATAGAGAATGATAAAAACAATAGTGATGGTCCTTAAAACATCAGGATCACTTGTATTCGAGAGAGAATATGTGTGTTTGTGCATCTGTGTGTGTGTACACTCATGCTCATGCAGAGACCAAAGGGGCTGCGGTGGCTCCGTAGTTAAGAAGCTCGCCTTGTTAGCTGGAAGGCTGGCAAGTTGGCAATTCGAGGCCCGAGTACTGCATGACAGATTGAGCGCCCGTTTCTGTTGCAGCCCCTGCCAACCTAGCAGTTCGAATGCAGGAAATTGCAAGTAGATCAATAGGGACCACTTTGGTGGGAAAAGATCTTAGGGGCATGAAAGGAGCCTCATTTGCGCATCCCCTGAGCGGAGTTTCTCCCACAAAAATCCCTTCAACCCAGAATAATTTCTGACACGAAATTATTATATACCGAGATCAAAATACTGCAATAGGGCGGTGGACTTACCCGGTGACCTCCATGACTGCTCGTGGCATCAAGGTCACTTCTAACTTAAACAGTCTTGTGAATCTGAATGAATTAAGTTTCCAAAATGTCACCTTCTTTCCCATCTGCTTTACAGAAACGAATAAAACGAAGAAATCAATCCTACACCCTAGTAAAACTCCTCTTGAGCATGGCAGGGGTGATTTCTGAGTCAGCCTCCACCGCGTCAATGGAAAACTCCACAGGCAACGTGAACAAAAGTATAATGAAATGGAAAAGGCTTTTTCTCTTTCAATAATGCGGACAAAAGATGATGACTCAAGGTTTTGGAAAATTCCACAGGAATTGCTGTGTTAGTTGCTTACAGGAAATGCCAAGTAGCTCTTTTAGAAAGGCTTAATCGATATGGTTAATGAACTACAGGGTTACGAAGATCAATAGGAGAGTGCTACGGGCGCAAGTTAACGTCTTTGAGGCTCTTGTGGTTCGGGGGGGGGGGGGGAGATATATTAACGATGGTCTTTAAATAAGGAGGAAGAGGTTTTAAATTATGTCTGACACTCTTCCTTCAATATTTCAAACAATTATTGGCTAAATGGTCATCTTGGTAACGCAGAGGACCGGAGTCAACTAAAAAGGAAGTGGAATTATTGGATGAGACAAAACGACACACTCAGAGATGCACTGCAGCAGGTTCTATCAGGTTCTGCAGAGCCAGTAGCGGAAATTTTCCCCAGGCCACGCCCACTTGGTTGGCCACGCCCACGTCCATAGTCCCCAATGCAGGGTGTTTGGCCACGCCCACATATTTGGCCCCACCCACATATTTGGCCAGCCCACAGAGTAGGTAGTAAAAATTTTTTGCAGTGCATCACTGGACACACGATCTTAGATAAGGCACAACTTGCAGAATCGATTAAGAGCAGATTGGTTTTAAAACTCGATCCCAGCCAGATTGCATTTCAAAAGTCACAACACTGGATTGTGGTCTTTCTGTACTTTCAAAACAAACAACAGAAAAGAGCAGGGAGATAAACTGAATTCCAGCATTTCTGCATCCGGGCAGTACTTTGTAACAAAAACAGAACGGGCATCTCTGCTGACGGGTCAAGAAACAAGAGAGCCAGATGCCTCTTTGTCTTTTGGAAATTTATTTTATTAAAATATACAGAGACTGGATATCCAGCCGTTATGCAGAACGAGGACCTAGACCTGTTTTCCCCTGCCCGGGTTGTGCCGTGAAAGGAGGTTCAAAGGATGCTGGAATTGACTCAAACGCTAGGGAGACATGCGGCCGTGCTGCCTTATATTGTACATAGGTCAGTTCTGGAAGTATCGCGTGTGAGTTCACATCATCCGAAAGGAGGACTTTCTGGAAGGAGTGGGGCTTAGACTAAAATCTTAGACTACAACAGTGATGGCCAGCCTTGGCATTCCAGGTGTTCTTGGACTTCAACTCCCAGAAGCCCAAGTCAGCACTGCTGATCAAGGCTTCTGGGAATTGAAGTCCAAGAACATCTGGAGTGCCAAGGTTGGCCATCACTGGACTAGAATATGGTGGAGTTGGGTCGTAGCCCCCACTCAACCATGAATTCACAAGCTGGTCCCAGGCCAGAAGCACACTCTCCGTCTGATCCACATCGTAGGCTTGTGGGACAAGAAAGCTCTGCACACCTCTGGCTGATGTTCACGGGAGGAAAGGAAGACTATAAGTGGAGCCGATAAATAAATAAACCACCCAAAGGTCGATATGTTTGAAAACCACGGGAAGAGGCATCAATTAGACCACACGGTGTGAAAGATGCAGTCAAGAACGTTAAAATGGAGGTTGCCTATCTTCCATTCCCTTGAGCATCAACCTGTGGAGCACCTGCCACTGGAAACAGCCAAAACGGAGCTCAGGACCGCACTCCAAACCTAGTCCAGTGATGGCAAACCTTGGCACTCCAGGTGTTCTTGGACTTCAATTCCCAGAATCCCAATTCTCTGTGAATCCATATGGATGGGTTTACTGGCACTCCAGGTGTTCTTCGACTTCAATTCCCAGAAGCCCAAGTCTCTGTGAAGCTACACAAATGGGTTTACTGCGCGTAAGCACCGTAAACCCATTCATGTGGATTCACAGAGACTTGGGCTTCTGGAAACTGAAGTCCAAGAACACCTGGAGTGCCAAGGTTCACCATCATTAGCCTAGTCTCAAATGGGTTATTTCCTAAGGACCAGCTTTTACACACACCCCCGGGGGTCCCTTGTTCTCAGTGGAGCACAGAAGAACCAGCCCATGCAGTTGGCCCCACTGAATTCTGGTGCAGGACCAGGTCTGCTGGTGCCCAGCCAGCTGGGGGCAGCAGAAAGAGGTCCACCCTAAAAGGACGGCCAAGGGGAAATCAAGTCGAAGCTACAGCATGCAACCCTGCTTGCCGTTATTCCATCCAACCCCCCATGAAATGAGTTCAAGCAGCAGAGGTGTGATACCAAACATTGCAATGGAGATCTGAAGTTAGAGAGACCTGAAGTAACTTCTGAAGTTATGTTATGAAGGATCTTATATTTGAGGACCAGAATTATTTATTAAGGGGGAGGTGACGGGGTGTCACCCCCCGTCCGGTGTCAAGCTGGTGGAAATGGTTGTTGTTTCTGGGCTGCTAAATGCCCACCTCTTGGTGATAATTTCTGCCACATCAGAGATGACCACCCTGGCCTTCTGGTCTTCTGACCTCCTCTCCATCCCACTCCTACCCCCTCGTCTTCCTTCCTGCTCCTAGATAGTCGGTGGTGGGAATTCCGCAACTCGTACAAGAAAATGGCACTTCTTTTGTGGGAGGTTTCTATTGCCTCTCTTTCCCTCCGTTCAATATATAAAAAGAGTTTCTGCTTAGGTGGGTTGGTTGGCTTTTCTTCGAAAGATGTTGCGTGTGTGCTTCACAAGAGAGACGGGCGGTGCCATCTCAGTGCAGGCCAAAAGAGGCCAAAAGAGGCAGGTGGGTCAGGAGAGACCAGGCGGGATTCCCAGCACTCTAAATGACGTTTTCAAACAGCTGCATGGAGTTCATGATGTTCTCATCCTGAAGCAGAAAGAAAGAGGGACAGAGAACATGGCATGGGATTCAAGGCTCAGATTAAAAGCAAGTATGGGTTGCCACCCCACTCCCATATCCACAGGGAAAACATTCGGAGACCTATCATGAATATCTGAAACCGTGGAAAACAGTGAACCTTATATATTACATTTCAGACAGTGGCCTCTAGTGACCACCTCTGGTAGTGCACCGTAGAAATACATTTATTTATTTATTATTTCTAATTTATATACTGCTGCCCAACTTGAGCAAGCAACTCTGGGCAGCATAACAACAACAATACAAAACATAGCCATCCTAAAACCTTAAAACACTAAAAAAAACCAATTTAAAAACCATGTATACACAAATTATGCGTTTCAGGATTTTTACTGAATATTTTTACACCTGTGGGTAACTGAAACCATGGATTCTGAATCCACAAATATGGATACAGAACCCACAAATATGGTAACCTGGATATTCATTTCCTCTGGACCATCAGTTTTAACAGAGGGATTGTCACACCGGGCAGCTTAAAAAATAAATGAAATCTGTTAGGGCTCAAGGCATTCATCTTCATGGAAGAGGGTGCCTGATGTGACTCTGTAATTTAGCACATTTGAGAAGTCTCTCTGGGAATCCTTTTCAATGCAAAGATGAGACAAAGTTAACTCTCTATGGCTTCTCTATGTGGCCAAGTCTTCCAGCTATGAGACAAAGGTAGAACAGAGATTCATGCAGATATGCATTAGAGAAATTCTTCTGACTGTGGGTGATTCCTACCCTTCCACACCTTCTTATATATTCTCAGTATTCATTAAGCTTTGCTTCTCAGACCGTCTGTCTGGTTGCATGGGGTCAACAGAAAAGCTTTAATTCTTTGTTTAAGGTACTCATTTGAAAACGGCATTGAACTGAGCTGTCTTGCTGGAAGAGGCCTCACACTCGAACCCAGGCTCACCTTTTGACAAGTCTCGAGAAACTCTTCAATGGTGACCACGCCATCCTTATTCTTGTCCATTTTCTGAAAGAATTTCTCCACATGCTCATAGGGAGCATCATCTCTCAAGATGGGGTAGGTGTAGCGGCCCATCATGTCATAGATGGACTTCATAATTGCCAGCATCTCCTAGTAGAGAAGGATAACAAAGCTTTCAGAGACTCAGCCTTCCTGCCCAACCACCTTCCATTCTCCACCAGCACACAGACAATTCTGTGTCCGAATTCGTCCTCTTCCTCCTAAAATGAATTTTAACCTCTACCTCCTTGGTGATGTAGCCATCCTTGTTGATGTCGTAGAGGTTGAAGGCCCAGCTGAGCTTCTCATGCACAGTTCCACGCAGAAGGACAGAGAGGCCGATGACAAAATCCTACACAAGAGGAGGAGAGAGCAAAGGGATTTAATATCCCAAAGAACAAAAGTTTATGGACCATAGCTCCCCACTCCTCAAGTGTCACTTGGTACCAAACCAGGCAGGGGAACAATTGAGTGATAACAGACAATGGTTCTGCTCAGTTTCCACTAAATGAATGAGAGTGAAGTCATGGCTAGCTTGTCCCATTGATTTCAAAGCCAATGTTTGGGTTCAACTAATATGTCCAGTTTTTAACATTTTATAGGACAGTTGAAATGGAAGGAACTGCCATCAAGATCAGAGGACCTGGTGAGAAACCTCCCTTTTCTCCACCCATGGTGTTCTCAGTGAATATCTCTTTCCCTGACCATAAATGCTATTTATTCCCATGGCTTTCACTGAAGATGATCTGATTTTCTGGAGGACAATATTCTAAGCCATTTATGGCGAACCTTGACACTCCAGCTGTTCTTGAACTTCAATTCCCAAAGGTAGGAGTGCTGACTTGGGCTTCTGGTAATTGAATTCCAAGAACATCTGGAGTGCCAAGGTTCACCATCACAGTTCTAAGCAATGCCTTTGACCCTTTGAAGTGGGTGGTTTATGAATTGTCAGACAAGTTCTATTTTCTTTGTGTTTATGGCTTCTTCTTGTTTCTGATGTATACATATAAAAATTTTAAATGCGTGGTAGTTTTTAATGTTTGAGTTTTATGTTGTTAGCTGCCCAGAGTAGTATTTTTCTCCCTTGCCCCTCCACAAATTCTAGGATAAAAATCTTATCTTTAAAAAAAAAAGTGCGTTTATTTTCCCTCAGAAGGTTTATCTCTTCATTCCACTTCTGCCCTCTTATGAACAGATCTGGTGCTCTTCGTATCACATCATTAGTGTCCAACGAAAAGTAACGTGTCGGGGTGGTGGGGATTATCAGTGTATCCAAGGAATGTTAAGTTCCTCACACTCTTATGGCTAAGAACAGAGGTTCTCAACCTATGGCCTGAGGGCTGGAACTAGCCTGCGGCACCATTTCATAAGGGTTTTTAAATTGTTTTTATATTGGGTTAATGCATTTCATTGTAAAATATGGCCCGCATCACCACCGGAAGCAGGCACATTTAAGACAGCTGTAAATTTGTTTTATGGCAACGTTTATGGTGGGGGAAACCACTAGTCCGGCTCGCTCAGCTGTTGGAAGGGGCATGGTCTGGCCCATGGCTTCAAAAGGTTGAGAGCCAGGGCCATAGCCAGGATTCTAGATGTGGGTGGGCGAACATTTTTTCAGGATGGGCAACAATGTCATATATATATATGTGTCATATATATAAGCAGCCAGGAGTTTGAGGGTGGAGAAACAGCTAACTCAGGGTGGGCAATGCCCGCCCTGACCACCTCCTGGCTATGGCCCTGTTGAGAGCCCTGGATCTAGAATGCCAATCCAATGATAGAAAAGATACGTTACCTCGAAACGAATGGCTCCATTCCGGTCTATATCAAAGGCATTGAAAAGGAAGTGGGCGTACATGCTTGCATCTGGAAGAGAAAGAGAAATGGGGGGGGGGGGGATGAACAACCCATAGTGGAAGGAACTTGCTCCATGCCTTATGACAAATCCCTCCTCTGTGCCTCCATGAAATGTGTGTAGATCAGTTAGTTTCCCCCAACATGCCCCACAGAGAGACTTCAATTCCCAGAAGCCTCAGTCAGTCCATTTGCTGATCAGTGTTTTGGGGAATTGGATTAGGCTTCTGGGAACTGAAGTCCAAAAAACAATGGTTGGGAAACACTGGATGGATGTCAAATAGAGCAAGGATGTGACATCGAGTGGTCCTTATCTGGCATTCCACGGACACTCCAACACTACATCTGTTTTCCCGAACTGAGTTGTTTTGATCATCCTAGGAAATGTTAGTAATTGTCAACATCTTCTACTCACTTCAAATGAAACTGCCTAGCTTAGGGAGCACCTGGCGACCTGGAAGGAACACAACCATCTCCCAGCATCTGTCACCCAAGACAATGGGTGTCTTTCCGGAGGTCCATCCCATCCCATCCCATCCCATCCCATGTCCCCAAAGCTGCAGAGATGGTTTGGTCATGCAAAGCCCAGACTCACCTCCCTGGGGGAAGAACTGAGCATAGATCACCTTGAAGGTATCTTCATCCACCAGGCCACTGGGACATTCCTTGTGAGGGAAAAATCACAAAGGTAGAGATGTTAAAATGTTATACCATGCTACTCTGGTGCCCAGGTGGCGCATTGGTTAAACTGCTCTACTGCAACCAAGGTTGTTAGTTCGATCCTGACCAGAGATCAAAGTTGACTCTCATCCTTCCAAGGCCAGTAAAATGAGGACCCAGCATGTTGGGGGCACATGGTAATTAACTTGTGAACCACCCAGAGAGTGCATTAAGCACTATGGGGTGGCATTGAAGTGGAATTGCTATTGCTATATCCTTGTTAAACATAACAATGTTCTAATTATGGCCTATCTACAATTTATTTATTTCTGCCCCTACACTCTATCAAGTTCTTCTTTATGGTCTCTGTGAATCCACATGAATGGGTTTACTGCATGTATGTGCAGTAAACCCATTCATGTGGATTTATAGGCAACCACGAAGAAGAACAACAGTTACAGGTCAGCAACCTATCTTTATAGAGCCCTGGTGGCGCAGGGGTTAAACTGCTATACTTCAACCAGAAAGTTGGGAGTTTGATCCTGACCAGGGCTCAAGGTTGAGTCTGCTTCTTCTACCCTTTCAAGGTCGGTAAAATGAGGACCCAGCATGTTGGGGGCAAAATGCTAATTAACTTGTGAACCGCCCAGAGAGGGCACTATGGGGTGGTGGAGAAGTGTGATGCTTTGCTTTGCTTCCCATTTGCTCAGGCAGTGGGATCAGTTGTGTTAATTCACACAGTTTCAGATCCTTCTATGGAACGGGGTTTGCATTTCTATTTCAAGCCACGCCATTTGGATACAACTGCAGTGAGACCGGGCAGGAGGCCCATCGGATGGGGAACCTGGTTGTCATTTGATGTGCCTCTCTTCCCCAGATCTGGCACCTGAATCGCTTTGTCTTCTTCTCTGCCGTTGGAAGTCACCCTTGATGCCGCCAGAGGAAAATGGGCAGACGAAGGTTCTCCGTTCAGTAGTGCTAAAGGACTTGGAACACGAATGCGTGCGCTCTAAAAGCAAAGACGGCTGATTCATTGATCCGTTCTGGCACGATCCCCAAAGAGGGGCAAGAGCAGCCGATGGGCCAAGAAACAGAATGGAAAGGCCTGGGGGAAATGTTGAAGCGAGGAATCGCTATTTCAGCTGCATCCAAGAACCAAGCATTATAGGAAACAGCCAGTAAAGATCTGTCGAATTAAAGGCAGAGGTGGCTTTCTTGGAAGGCAGATTGTGCGAAAGCTGAACAGGTTGATACCTTGGCCACAACCCAAGAATAAATTCTGTAGTGCGACACTCTTGATAGCCATGCTCCTCAATGCTGTACCCTCTTGACAATTCAGTCTTCTTCTTCTTCTTGCTAGCTTCAGTAAAGTGCATTCCATGATTCTGGAGAGATTTCCATATAAAACAGGGATTCTCAACCTGCGGTCGGTGGGCTAGATGTGGACCACAGAGCACCATTTCATGTGGGCCCCCCACTGCCACCAACACACCAGGAAGTGCCTTTTCATTTCTCTGGAACAACAAGAGGAGCTTCTGCTGGTGTTTGTAGGCTTGGTATTAAGGGTCACTTCTGCATTTCCAATCATCTTCCCATCAATGGTCCTCAGAGAACCTTCTTGGATGAAAGCAGCCCATGTTCAAATTGGGCAACCCCACCTTCCTCCTCCTCCTCTTCTTCTTCGTCTTCATCTTCTTCTTCTGTCCAGATCAAACTTTGGATTGCCCAAATGAAGCCATGTTCTTGACTTGGTCGTTGGCCAAAATCAAGTCTTCATTGCAGACACTTCCGTGGTCATGTGGCAGGCATGACTAGACACTGAAGTGCACGGAACGCTGTTTACCTTCCCACTGAAGTGGTCCCTACTTATCTACTTGCAATTTCTTGCTTTCGGACTGCTAGTTTGGCAGGAGCTGGGACAGATGACGGGTGTTCAGCACATGGGTCTCAAACTGCTGGCCGGCCAACCTTCCAGTCCGCAGTGGACATGTGGCAGGCATGCCTCAACACCAGAGTGCACGGAACACTGTTTTACCCAGGAAGAGGGAAAGGCAATTGATGACTTGGACTTTGCAGAAGCATTTTGTACAAATACTATCTCGGAAACCTATCGTGAAGGACAGAAACAGACTTTATAGATAGCCCACGCTGACCCGTAACTAGTTCCTGTTGAGTAACCAGTAATGTAACATGTAGTGACAAAGCTACAGTAGAAGCAATATTTAAAGAAGTAGTTACAAAATTACTCTTGAGGTGAAACATATCTTATAATTACTTTCTAAATAGCATTTTAAGAATTTGATAAGGAATTTTTCAGGTTTTATGGCATTCTCTTATCAATTTCTAACGGCAAGGGGAAGCACATTTTGTCTTGTTTGCTGTCTTTGCATAAATATTTGCAAAGTATAACATCAGATGTTGCTGTCAAAAGAAACCGGAAAGTATTTCCTTCCATTTTTCTCTCCTCTTCCTCCTGATAATGACATTGCACTTTGTTAGTAACACACAGCGCAACTGAAGCAGCAACAATGAGAAACATAACAACAACCTAGCAGCCAAGAAGAGTCGATGGTGCTATTCTTAGCCCGCTCTGAAAGTGATGCTGAGTCTCATTGGGTTTTGGGAAAATCAGACTTCAAAGATATACTTGCTCAGGTTTTGGAGAGGCATCACAAAATATGGCAAGCGAATTTGCTAATTATAGACAAAAAAACACAAGGACATGCCTTGCACTCAGATACTTTGACCAGTTGAGGAATTCCTTCTTTTAACCACTATCTCTCTATAACTGTAATGGCAAACCTTGGCACTCCAGATGTTCTTGGACTGCAATTCCCTGAAGCCCAAGCACTCTGTAAATCCACACGGATGGGTTTACTGCAATTCATCCAGCCCGCACTACTCTCATCGCTCCCGGAAGCAAAACGTGCCCATATGGAGGAAGGGTTAACCCGGAAGAGCCTTAACCGTACGGGCGCATTTTACTTCTGCTTCCGGGAGCGACGAGGGCAGCTCGGGCCAGATGAATCACAGTAAACCCATTTGTGTGGATTCACAGGGGGCTTGGGCTTCTGGGAATCGAAGTCCAAGTACATCTGGAGTGCCAAGGTTCACCATCACGGCTCTATTACATCTGCATCTGGCTTCACTTAAAAGGTAATGGTAAAGGTCAGGTTTGCTCGAAAGCCAACCATATCCAGCTCTAAGGAATGGTGATCATCTCTTTTGACAGCCAAAGAGCCAGCACTGTCTCTGCATCTACAGACGTTTCTGTGGTCATGTGGCAGGCATGATTAGAACCGGAGTGCATGGAATGTTGTTAACTTTCCCCTATCTATCTACTTGCAATCACTTGCTTTCAAACTGCTAGGTTGTTAGGAGCTGGGACAGACTCTGTCATGCGGCACTTGCGTGCTGAACTGCTGATCTACCAACCTTCCGGTCACCAAGTTCAGCATCTTTAACCACCAAACCACCCGCAGTCCCAAAAAAGAGGGTAGAACGGGTCAACTCACGTTCTTGAAGCCTCTGTAGAGCGACTGAAGCTCCTTCTTGGTAAACTTGGTCAGAAGTTGCAGTTGGTCTAACCCTTCTGGCTGATGTCGGATGGTCGAAAGTTCCAGTTCGCTATCGCTGGTGTCTGCACAAAAAGAGAATGAAATAATATGTGGCACTCGTTTTGCCAATGCTGTACAAATCCGCTGCGCCCAACAGTTATAGAAAAGATGCCCATCTCCAATATAGGTTGAGTGCTTTCCGACATGCATGTTAGAGATCTAGTTACACAGGGAATTGCAGTACTGTATGACCAAGTTCAAAACCATGGTTGATGTGTTTCTCCATACACTCTGCACAAAGATCCTGATGTACAGGGTGCTCAAGAGTTGGTATATAGACCAGGGATGCAAAGAGACAACTGGCCGTGAAATGGTTGACATTTTGTGAGAATTTATCTCTTCCAGTGCAAGAAGAAGACAAGGCATTTTTTTTTTGTAAACTGCTTTCTCCTCCTCCTTCTTCACTTTGAACTGCCAAAATGAAGCCACGTTCTTGGCTCCGTCGTTGGCCAAACTTAAATCCTCATTGACACAAGTGTGCAGTAGTATCAAGTGCAAATGCATAAGATCACTGTATGGCTGGGGGCCACAGTCAGCTTTGAGGGCCGGATGGCCATTTTGTCCCAACAGCTTCAAAGGGGTGGCCATTTTTCCCCTCGAATGCCCTTGGAGACACAAGTCTTACTCTGGCACTTCTAGAATCCTCCACCAATATTATTTGGTGTTCTTGTAATATTTCTTTGATGGTCTCTCTCTCTACTTTCCTCTGGGTCTTCCTTGTGGTCTTTGTCTTTCTCCTCTTTCCAAATATGCCTTGTATGGTATGGAATATCGAGGCATTCTCTCCGAATGGACAAACCACTTTATTGGTTGTCGCTGTATGTAGTTTACGAATGGTTCTATTCCAATTCTTTCCCTTATAACCTCATTCCTGATTTTATCCCTTCTAGTCACTCCAGCAACCTTTCTCAGACAACTCATTTCTGAGGTGACCAACTTTTGTTTACGTTTTACTATAAGTGTCCACGTTTGGCGTGGCATTTCACAAAACACCTGTGCAAAATGTTTATTTTTCCCTTTGTGAAACAAAACGTTTCCTCCACCCCAACCTGTAGAGCAGGGGTGCCTAAACTAAGGCCCACGGGCGGGATCCAGCCTATGGTGCCATTTCATCTGCCCCCTCCAAGAGCATATGAGAAACAAAATGGCCACCCCTTTGAAGCTGTTGGGACAAAATGGTCACCCCCATTGTGCAGGCAGGGCAAAATGGCCATCCGGCCCTTGAAGCTGACTGAGAGAGCGTGACCCGGCCCACAGCTTGAAAAGGTTGGGCACCCGTGCTGTAGAGCCAGAGGAGGATGAAAGGCTGGTTGACCAAAAAGAAGCAAATGGTGCTTCCGCACAACGAAGGTGCAGTTGTGGTAGGTTACACAATTTACATGACACAGGCTGCTCAGGGAACAGCTGTTCTCACACAATACCTCCTCATGTTGAAGGAGAAAAAAATTAGCATTTTCACATTCCTGTGCATAAGGATGGGACAAGTGAGGGCAATTCATAAGCAAGCCAGATGGACCTTCTGAACAGCTTATCATATCATAGCTTTAATTTGCATCCCGCTCACCTCAGCTTATAGGTTCTTATAGGTTATTTGGATCGTGGCCCAAAGCCATTAAGAACAACAGGTGTGTCAGTTCCATCCTCAGGATGAGAGCCAGGTGGGCACCAGGCCAGTAACTTTGTGTACCTGAGAATGTGATTACCTAACCCATAATTCCCCCCAAAAGCGAAGAAGGAACCAACGGAGAGAAAAGAGCTGGCAGAGGAACGTGAGATTTTGCACTCTGGTCATCATATTTTTTCATTATTATTATCCCAATCCAATTTGTCAAGTGACCCACAGCTTTTAGTACTCCCTCCATAGTGAGCTAAAAATTAATCTTAAACATTTCCTATGCTACTTCTCCACTGTGGTCCACCAGTAGCCCCCATTTGAGCCTGTTGGTCTTGCATTTAGGGACTCCGACCCTCAGCCTATTCAGGGTCCTCCAAATGACGTAGGGGAGGTTGAGTCCCTCAGCCAGATCCTCCTCCTTTAATGTCCTTCCTTGTCCAGTGATCTCCATCTTCTAAGTTGGGTTTGCTTTTGCGTACTCTCAAGAATATTTGTTCTTGCCATAAAGCTCTTCCTGGATCTGAGCTGGTGGACTTGAGGCTCGTATCCATTGCAGGGATTCTCAACACTGGAGTGCACGGAATGCTGTTTACCTTCACACCAAAGTGGTCCTTGTTTATCTACTTGCAATTTCTTGCTTTCAAACTCCAGTACTCAGGAATCGAACTCTGACCTTCCAGCCATTGAGTTCAGTGTCTTAACTACTTGAGCCACTGCAGGCTTCAGGGAATTGAAGTCCAAAAACCAAAGGTTGGGGAACGCGGCCATAGGTGGAGCGATACTAACAAGAGGATATATTTTCTCAACTGGTGTAGTTTTGAGGCATCGTGTCACTATGCACGTTCTTTTATGAACAGCAATGGTTTCATGTGTGTGGATGAACTCCATGCTCTGCCGCGGAGATATTCAGAGCCAACGTTGACACATCCTGTTGAATGTTAGGAATGTGACCAACCTGTCCTGCCCTGTTCACTTTCCTCGTTTTGTTTTTAAATGCATAAACTCTCTTTTTCCTTTGGAAGGGAATTTCACCGCTCTGTTTGGGGTGGGGGGGCGATGCCTCATGTCCCGGCCTTAAAACAGCGTCTTGCCATTTTGGGACAACTCTGAAGGCTGCACTGACCATCGCCTTTCTGCAGCAATCATTTGTCTCTGAGAAGGCTCTGACTCAAAGTCTTGGGAATAGGCGTCCGCGGATGATTAAGCCTTTCTTACCCATCCCTCTTCTGCTACGTCTGCAGAACCAAACCAGCCATGAGAGATCGCAATGGACTGTCTGCTCTGTCAACGGAATTGGTCTCTCTCTCTCTCTCTTGTCTAACTGCAGTATCTTTATTGACAGCATCTGAACTGGAGCCAGGAGAGGCAACCTTGACATTCTAGACCAGTATTTTCCCAAACTTTGGTTCTTGGACTTCAATTCCCAGAAGCCCAAGTCAATCTTCCCAAAGCACTGATCAGCCAATGTATTGACGTAGGCTTCTGGGAATTGAAGTCCAAGAACAAAAGGTTGGGTTTTTGGACTTCAAATCCCAGAAGCCCAAGTCAATCCCCCCAAAGCACTGATCAGCCAATGTACTGACTTAAGCTTCTGGGAATTGAAGTCCAAGAACAAAAGGTTGGGTTTTTGGACTTCAAATCCCAGAAGCCCAAGTCAATCCCCCCAAAGCACTGATCAGCCAATGTACTGACTTAAGCTTCTGGGAATTGAAGTCCAAGAACAAAAGGTTGGGTTTTTGGACTTTAACTCATAAGAACATAAGAACATAAGAGCAGCCTTGCTGGAAGAGGCCACAGGAGCCCATGATCCACTCCAGCATTTCTGTCTCACCCAGTGGCTCACCATTGGCTTCAGGGTATTCTTCCCAAGGAGATGCCTTCTTCACCTGCTTAGGATTCCCTGGAAATGGCATTGAGAGATATCCTGCCTCTCTCTCCAACACGGAGGTTGTCCTTAGGTATCCATTATAATTATAGCCATTGATCCCCTTGTCCTCCATGAACTTGTCTAATCCTTTCTTAAAGCTGTCAAGACTGACAGCTGTCACCACTTCTTCTGGCAGGGAGTTCCATAGACCAGTAATCCTCTGGGTGAAAAAGCACTTTCTCTTATTTCTTTGAGAACTAGCACCCAAAAGTTTCATGGAGTGTCCCCTAGTTCTAGTATTATGCGATAGGGAAAACAGTTTTTCCTTATCTACTTTGTCCACACCGTGCATGATTTTATAAATTTCCCAGAAGCCCAAGTCAATTCCCCAAACCACTGATCAGCCAATGGACTGACTTGGAGAAGAAAAGAAAAAGAAAAGAAGAAGAAGCAGTTGTTATTGTTTTGTTATTGTTAATAGTAGTAGCAGCAGCAGAAGTGTAGGCAGGGCTTTTGTGGTTATTAATTCATCAGGTTACCTGAAGTCTGAAACAACTTGACAGCACATCACAACAAAATCCTGACCCAAAAAGTGTGCTTCCATTTATAGCACTCAAGCGAACGAGTCTCTTCTGAGGATCTGACCTCAAAGGAGCCAATTTTGGGGCAGGCCTCACTTTGGCCTGTTGGACCACCTTCTCTGAGACTTTGGCTGCCCCACAACCCCATTGGGAACCGGACACTGGGCCCAGGGGGACATCCCCCCCCCCCAGGTCTTCAACCCAGGGAGCACCGCTGTCTCTCCTTGTTTTGAAGAACACAAGCAAAACTCAAGACAACCCAGACGCAGCAGGAGACATTCAGCAAGGTCAGAGGAAGGCTGGGACATGATGCAGCAGCTGTGAGCATCTTTTTAAAAATAGGACTTCTCGCTGGTAAGAACATCCTGAAACCCACCCCTGGGACTGTGGTGGAAACTCCTGGTGCAGGGAGGGAACCCTTCATGTTAGGGGCATCTGTTTGCATACAGGGCTTCCCTCGGTGGGGAAGCATTTGGGGGGTTCTCTGCTCCCTGGTTCCCCTACTTTCCCTGTCTTCTTCCTCCTCCTCCTCCTCTTCCAAGCTTTCCTGGTCCTTTGCCACGGTGCAGAGGGAAGGAAGCCCAGGAGAAGACGGGGAGATGAAGTTGTCCTTGAGGGTCCCAGGAAGAGATTCAATTATGTGATTTAAGACTCCACCAAGCAGGTTTTCCTCCCTGGTTAATATTTAATTACTGGCTCCTAAGATGGCTCCGTGTTTTTTGACACCTTGGCTGTTGTCGTTGGGCTTTCCCTGGGTTAGAGAAAAGATGGGCAAACACATCCAGGAAAATTCCCATGGAGGTGCAACTAGTTGACTAGGGATGCCTTTTGAGAAGAAGAGGACCCTAATATGGGGCCTTCTTTAGGTTTCCCTTCCTCGAAAGCCAGTCGTATCCGACTCTAGGGTTCAGTGCTCATCTCTGTTTCAAAGCCGAAGAGCCAGCACTATCTGCCTTCTGCAGACATTTCCGTGGTCATGTGGCAGGCATGACCGGAGCGCACGGAACGCTGTTTACCTTCCCACTGAAGTGGTCCCTATTTATCTACTTGCAATTTCTTGCTTTCAAACTGCTAGGTTGGCAGGAGCTGGGGCAGAGACAGGAGCTCATTCTGTCCTGCTGTACTCGGGAATCGAACTGCTGACCTTCCGCCTCCCAGTCAGGGTCTTAGCCACTTGAGCCACTGCAGGGGCCTTCTTACTTAGGCCAATACACAAACTGACTGCTGGGTTAATGCAACGGCTTAAAAGGAGGACTGTAAAATCTGCAGTGGCTCAATCGCCTACCTTATAGGGTTCCTGTAAATGGTCCCCAAACCGTAAGATTACCCCAGTGAAGTACTCAGAATGTGCCAACATCAACCTCTCAAAAAAGCCCTACCTTTACCAAGCCCGGTATACCTGAACCCCACTTCAAGGAAACAGGTGTACACGTAAGAGGCAAGACATGTCAAAGTGAAGTTGGCGGAACCCCTAAACTCAGTTAATGTCTGGATGGCATGTGTTACATTAAAAGCTTCATTTTCCCCATTAGCAACAGAAAAAGAAGAACTGTTCATTTGACGTGTGCCTTTAATAGACCGACTTGCACAGACCCCTCCAATGAGCTTGCTTCCTAAAATAGACTTTGCACATGCCCAGAGGCACTCTCTTTATAGTCATTCCCTACCAAGATACATTATTGGGCTGATTGCATCCCCAGGGCCACAGATCTATCTAACCGAGGGATCTCAACAGCTCTCCAGTTTCAGGAAATGGTTGCTTCTCGCCCCGATCCTAAGATCTTTAATTAACAGTGGTCCTTATCAGAGAGCCTTAGCAAGCAAGTAGTAGTAATGAACTTACTTGGCTCTCCAGGTTCTGACTCTAGGGTCCCGTTTACAGCCACAGAGCAAGTGCTGCCTGCACCGGCAGACGTTTCTGTGGCCACGTGGCAAGCATGATGACACCAGAGCACACGGAGGGCTGTTACCTTTCCTGCCGAAGTGGTCCCCTATTGATCTGCTTGCAATTTCTTGCTAGGTTGGCAGGAGCTGAGACAGAGCTGGGACAGAGCTGGGAGCTCACTCCGTAGCGCAGCACGTGGGTCTCGGACCATTGAGCTGCCGACCTTTCAGTCGTCAAGTTCAGCATCTTAACCACTAAACTACCACCACATCTTGACTGAAATACTTGTAGTACTGAACTTATTTGGAAGAGAGGGTTCAGCACCTTGGAGAAGTTCTGGAAACTAGCTATTTCTGCCTCTGGACTACAGTTCCCAGAAGGCTGTTGGCCATAGAAAAACACAATTCTGCACAGCTGCCAGTCCGAGTGGGCATACCACTCTGGCCTCCACCAGTGCCACCTTGGAAGAGAAACTGCTCAGAAAATTCTTCCTGCCTACACTGTTTCCCCCCGTAAATATAATTTCTTTTTTCAGTTAAAGTCCCACATGATGGACCTGGCAAGATCTCATAACTTTCAACTTTATTAATTCACTCAGCCCATTCGATATCTCTTTCTCCCTCTCAATCTCTCTCCGCAACCCATTATTGACTTCAAATTTTGGCTCTTTCAAGATGCCTCCAGTTGGGCAGTTGACCCTCAATGCTGTCAACATGGAAAGCATTTTGCAACTGTTTGGCATTTCTCCAGCCTCATCCTGAATCAGGTTGATGGGTCATCTAAGCCAGTGATGGTGAACTGTGGCACTCCAGCTGTTCTTGAACTTCATTCCCCAGAATCCCAAGTCAACGCTCCTGCTGATCGGGACTTCTGGGAATTGAAGTTCAAGAACATCTGGAGTGCCAAGGTTCACCGTCACTGATCTAAGCTCTATCATCCACACTGACCCACTGCAATTGGTTCAGACAGAGGTCATTCCTGGCGCTAGTTGATGATGCCGATATGCCAATAATGGACTTTATGGTCAAGCTTACGTCCAAGAGTTATTCTCCAGAATAGAAAAGCACCTTGCCTTGACAAACAGGAAAGTGAAACTCAAAGGGGAGAGTCTAGAATTCAATGGTTCTCAACATGGGGCCCAGGCCCCTCAAAGGGAACTTCAATTCCCAGAAGCCTTAGTCAGTCCATTGGCTGATCAGTGCTTTGGGGAATTGACTTAGGCTTCTGGGAATTGAAGTCCAAGAACCAAAGGTTAGGAAACGCTGGCCTAGATATACTCAAGTGTCCCATTTCCTTCTCCTACACATAGCTCAAAATGATGAACCCCCTGCCCCAGGAGACCATCAAAGCTGCTGAGCCTCACCAAGCTAGTTGCAAAAACAACATGCTTCTGTGCCATGGCCCTGGCAATGGCCTCTCTTGCCTCGCACCCCAGGCCTGCAGAAGGGCATGGACCCATCCTGACTAAGGGTCTTCTTCTCCAATACACCCATAAGGCCTTAGCTATAGATGTAAGCCCATGCCTCTGAAACATCTTTTGTTTACCCACTGTTGTGCTTGTTTGACCTTATTTACGATTGTGCATAAGAAAGAAGCAGGAAGATGCTTCACAAAACAGTGTGGGTTACTTCTTTGAAGTAGCAGTAATAGCAGTAGCAGCAGCAGCGATATAGGTAGGTAGGTAGGTAGGTAGGTAGGTAGGTAGGTAGATAGATAGATAGATAGATAGATAGATAGATAGATAGATAGATAGATAGATAGATACTGTAAATAGATACTGTAAATAGATGGATGGATGGATGGATGGATGGATGGATGGATGGATAGATAGATAGATAGATAGATAGATAGATACTGTAGATATATAGATAGATACTGTAAATAGATACTGTAAATAGATGGATGGATAGATAGATAGATAGATAGATAGATAGATAGATAGATAGAGATAGATAGATAGATAGATCTGTAGATACTGTAGATACTGTAGATATATAGATAGATACTGTAAATAGATACTGTAAATAGATGGATGGATGGATGGATGGATAGATAGATAGATAGATAGATAGATAGATAGATAGATAGATAGATAGATAGAGATAGAGATAGAGATAGAGAGATAGATAGATAGATAGATGGTGTATCTATTCTGAAGAAACTTGGCTTCTAGCCATTATGGCTTCTGCAGAAAAGAAATAGGGACGGAGAATATTTTGCTAGTAAATTTTCCTTCTTCTTCCTGCATTTGAAGATCTCTTGAGAACTGACAGGCTTAATCTATCTTTAGTAATAGAAGAATGAGGAGAAAACAAGTTTGTAGCTCAAAATCGATGGCCACGTTCTCTTCCCATGTTGGGGGGGGGGGGGGTTAGACTTTCCATGGGTTGGAGAACCCATATCCTGCCACCCCTATCTAGCCAATTCCCAGAATTTTCTTTAGAAACTAGCAACTAGATCAGGAGTTCTCAACCTTTTTAAGCCCAGGGCCGGGTCATGCTCCCTCAGACAGCTTTGGGGGCCGGATGACCATTTTGCCCTTCCTCTACCACACGGCACTTCCTGGTGTGGTGGAGGCAGTGGGGGGGGGAGGGGAGATGAAATGGTGCTGTGGGCCACATCCGGCCCAGGGGCTATAGGTTGAGAATCCCTGAACTAGATGCAAGAGAGAGACTGACAGACACAGAGAGACAGAGAGTAAATAACATCAAGCTGTGCAGAATTACTAGAAATCAAGGCTGAAGCTCAAAACTGATGCAAAGTTCTCTTTCACTGGTAGCCAGGAGGGATAAAAAGAGGCAGAGGATACTCAGCCGGTGGACCCAGACAGAGCAGGTCACTTTGGAGAGCCAAGCCAGGGGTGATCCGTGGCCAGAAGCTGGGGAGGGTTCTGGGGCTGCCGTGGCCGAGCCGGGGAAAGCGTTACGTGGCGCAGTTACCTTCCATGGAGATGGGCTCCAGGATCCCAAACTGTTTGAGGACTGCGATGAAAAGGATGATGACCACCGCCACGGCGCACAGTTCCATCCCCTGGATCCCCATGGCCAGCCAGCGTCCCACGGTGGGAGCCCGGCTCGGGGGGCATATGAACCGCACCCCCTGCCCGGGGCTGGCTCAGCTCCCTGGGAAACCTGAGAGATTGGGGCTCAAGCGATCCGTCCTGAGCAGAAGAGAAGATCCAGTCCACACAAGGTTCACATCTTCCGGTCCTTCTTCTCACCTCGGCTGAGGGATCACGGCTCCTTCATCCAGGTCTGTCCCGTTGGGGGTCACACAGGGCCGAGGGGGTGAAACAGGGAGAAAGAGGTCTAGAGGGAGGGGAAAGAGGGAAGGAAGAACGGCTATGGCAGCAGCAGCAGCAGCACTTGGGATCATGAACGACGAAAAGCCATGCTCCAAACTTTTCAGAAGTTGTGGGGTGAGGCTTCCTCGGCAATGGCTGTTGCTGTAAGTTCCCAGGACTGCTCCAGCTTCTTCCCAGAGGGTGCCATGGTGAAGGACTGGCCCAGGTCTATCCAGACAAAGGGGCCGGAGTCTGCCTTGTCCCGTGGAGGAGGCAGGGGTCAGCAGGGGTTCCCGATGGGCATCCCTCACACCCTGCAGTGAACTGCCGGCAGCGGGAAGGAGAGCATCGCTGGCACGCCTGGGAACTGGCATCACAGCGATCTGCAGCATCATTGGCTACAGAGGCGGGTAGGAAAGATCAGCCCCCACCCTTCCAACCTGAGAAAGGGAGGGAGGGAGGGAGGGAGGGAGGGGGAGAAGGAAGGAGAGAGCAAGGCAAGGGAGGAAAAGAGAGGGTGCGGCATCTTCCCTTGGCTCTTCTGGCTGGCCGGCAACCCGGGATGCAGGAGACGAGGTCGCCATGGCGATCACGGATGTGGTCCAGAGAGCTACTTAAGAAGTCAGCCAACTAGGGTTCGCCTGATGAGTGGTTTTATACAGAATTTGTGTTTCCTTCCTTCCTTCCTTCTTTCTTTCTTTCTTTCCTTCCTTCCATAAAAGTTGGTCTTCCTTCCTTCTCTCTCTTTCTCCCTCCCTTCCTTCCTCCCTCCTTCTTTCCTTCCTTCCTTCCTTCCTTCCATAAAAGTTGGTCTTCCTTCCTTCCTTCTCTCTCTCCTTTCTTCTTTCTTTCTTTCCTTCCTTCCTTCCATAAAAGTTGGTCTTCCTTCCTTCCTTCCTTCTCTCTCTATCTCCCTCCCTCCCTCCCTCCTTCCTTCTTTCTTTCCTTCCTTCCTTCCATAAAAGTTGGTCTTCCTTCCTTCCTTCTCTCTCTCCTTCCTTCTTTCTTTCTTTCTTTCCTTCCTTCCTTCCATAAAAGTTGGTCTTCCTTCCTTCCTTCCTTCCTTCTCTCTCTATCTCCTTCCTTCCTTCCTTCCTTCTTTCTTTCCTTCCTTCCTTCCATAAAAGTTGGTCTTCCTTCCTTCATTCTCTCTCTCTCTCTCCTTCCTTCCTTCTTTCTTTCCTTCCTTCCTTCCTTCCATAAAAGTTGGTCTTCCTTCCTTCCTTCCCTCTCTCTCTCTCCTTCCTTCCTTCCTTCTTTCTTTCCTTCCTTCCTTCCTTCCATAAAAGTTGGTCTTCCTTCCTTCTTTCTCTCTCTCTCCTTCCTTCCTTCCTTCCCTCTAAACTCAGAAATAACACCTTCTGGAACGAATAAAAGATAAAGGTCCTCTCTGACTATACATACAGAAATGAAGATCTAAATGTCAAGATGCCTTTTAGAGCTAACATTTGGAAGTAACTCAGTGTTATTCATTGCCTTTAAGTAACTTAGATGTTAACTGTTACGCCTAAGAAATAACATTGGAGGTACAGTACTAGTTACATTGCTCTTTGGCAAAAAGGAACCAGTTACAGCTGATTGTTATTTATAACTAGCTATGTTAGACTGACTAGAGAAGAAACTGAATTTTCACTTCTAGCTTTGAGAGCTGCTTCTGCAGGGTAGGAAAGATTTATAAATTTAAGTGGCCAAAAAACGATACCCGGCATGGAAACGATGCCCAGACTTTTCTAGAGCTTGGAAAGATTTTCTTTGTTTGCATTTTTACTACGGCTCCGAAAAGTCTGAGAGTTGCAGTCTGAAAAAAGTAATTTAGCCAGTGCAAATTGCCTTGGTTTCTTATATAAAGAGAAATGATGATGTCAAACCATTGGCCAGAATCCTATTGCTGAATTATGCCTGTGCAAACTGGTGGTATAGTGTCACTCATTCACAAAGTGCTGGTCCTCTTTCTTTAATACCTCCTTTAGATCCCTTTGCTAATATGAGTTTTCAATGGTTGAATGCTAACAAGCAATAGGATTCTGGCCATCTCTTCATAAATTCTCTAATAAGAACTTTTTCCTTTAAAAATACCCTAAATGAGATATAAAGCAAAACATACAATTATACCCTCTCTACAATAAGCTGCATTTCACACCAGCTATGAAGAGTATGAAACGCTGTTCCATAAACAAGGCATTGATCCTTGTTTCTCTCTGTGTAAAATATTAAAGATGCTTAAATGGCTTAAAGCTTTAAGCCTGTCTTCTGTCCAACCTATATAGTGCATTAGACAAGGATGGCTGATGGGTTTGATGGAGGCATCCATTAACCTGTTGGTTGACTCCTCTGCCCGCCCGCCCGCCTGCCCGCTTCCACTGTGCCCTTAAACAGTTTGCTGGGGACTAAGGCAAAAGCATTCTCCCTCCACCCCAATGTAGGTTAGTTTACTAATTCTTCTTCTTTCATGTCCTGATCAAACTCTGGGCTGTCAAAATGAAGCCACTTTTCCCGCTTTGTCATCGCCCAAACGCAAGTCCTCATCGGTGCATGACTTCGGCAGCAGTCGGCAGACCAGAAAATGGGCCGGACTCTGTGCCTCTCCACATTCACATAGAGTGTTGTTGTCTGCCAGCAGCCACCACTTGAGCATGTTGGTCTTGCATGTAGGGACTCCTACCCTCAGCCTATTCAGGGTCCTCCATGTGACGTAAGGGAGGTTGAGATCTTCAGCCATATCCTCCTTTAATGTCATTCCTTGTCCAGTGAGCTCCTTCCTCCATCTTCTAATTTGGTTTTGCTCTTGCGTACCCTCAAGAATGTTTGTTCTTGCCATAAAGCTCCTCCTGAATTTGAGCTGGAGGACTTGAGGCTCATATTCGTTCAAAAGATGTCAACGGTCCTTCTCTTGTTTAGTTCCTTGGCGTCCACTGAGACTTCTCTCCTTATTTTAGGTAGAGTAATAATAATAATTTTTAATTTGTACCCCACCCTACTCAGCACAAAGGCATATTACAGCATATTAAAGAAACAGAATATACAATTAAGAAAGAGAAAATAATAATAATAAACAATCTAAATGCAGAAAAACACAGCCAAGCAAATACAATAAAAATATACAATACAGCTCTAGGTACAAGGTATACAATGTCAAAAAAAGCTCAACTTCCCCGCGGCACATGCCAGGCTGAGGAAGGAGCTGGACACGACAGTGGTGGCCAATTATACAGTCCATGCCACCGGGAACCCAAATAAGCTCAACTTCCCCACGGCCAGAGCCGGGCCGGGGAAGGAACTCTTTTAACCCCCGCAAGGTTACTTTCTCAACTGGTGTAAGTTTGAGGCATCCTGTCACTGTACACATGATTTCATTAACAGCAATGTCAACTTGCTTTACTAGTGTGGATGTGCTCCACACTGGAGCAGCATACTCTGCTGCAGAGAGGCTCAGGGCCAAAGCTGATGTGCGCAATGTGGATGGCTGAGTTCCCCATATAGGGTTTGGGAGTTTCCTGATGGTGTTGTTCCTTGTGCTAACTTTGGCTTTGGTATTAAGGGAGTGCTGCTTAAAAGAGAGTGTCCGGTCAGTTTGCTAATAGGAGGTGACACAAAGTCCTTCCAGTGAAATGTCAATGAAGGGAACAAGAGAGAAGCTACCTATGCAAAACCAGTGGCCGAGACTGAACATCATCCCAATAGCTTTGCCTCCTCCTCTGCCTCCTTCAGACGGCAGGACTTAGTCTCCGCCATCACTCTCTGGTCCTCTTGGGAAAACCCTCTTAACTCAATTTGTTAGCAAGTTGCATGTCTAAGCGAAATTGGAGAAGTTTATTTCAGGACTTGATTTGCAAAGTCAGAGTCTAGACAGGATCCAGCAGCCATGGAGGCTACCTTTAGGGACTCCAACTCCCAGCCTAGTCAGGGTCCTCCAAGTGACACAGGGGAGGTAGAGTTCCTCAACCATAGCCTCCTTCCTTGTCCAGGGAGAAGATGGAGGAAGGAACTCACTGGGCAAGGAAAAACATTAAAGGAGAAGATGGATAAGGGACTCAACCTGCCCTACATCACTTGTAGGACCCTGAATAGGCTGAGGGTCAGAGTGCCTAAATGCAAGACCAACAGGCCCAAGTGGGGGCCAGTGGTGGACAACGACATGCTATGTGAATGTGGAGAGATACAGAATCCAGGTCGTTTACTGGTCTGCTGATTGCTGCCAGAAACATGCGCCAATGAGGACTTAGGTTTGGCCAACGACAAAGCCAAGAAAGTGGCTTCATTTTGGCAGTTCAGGGTTTGATTGGGACATAGAAGAAGAGGAGGAAGAGGAGGAAGAAAGAGGAGGAAGGGTGGCTAATATCATTGGAGAGGTTAGGGGCCTGATGGAGAATCGGTGGAGCTGGTGAAGCTGATGGGAAGAGTGGTTAGATGAGAAGGAAGCAAATGGAGGAATGAGAAACTTAGGGAACAAAGGAAGATAGGTTGGCCAGGTGCAGGGTGGGAATCCACTCCGTTAGCATTTTATCATTTGTGCTGGTACACAATTAGAACCATGAATTATTAACATCTGAGATAGGAAAGAGGGCACTTTAATTTATTTATTTTTTAAAAAAGCATGAGTAAGCAGACATTATTCCTCTGTGGTAAAAGCAACCCAAGGCAATCAATCAGCCCCTCATCTCGATGCCATTTTAATGGCTTGAGATGTTTATTTGGGTTTATGGTTGTGTGTTTAGCTGTGTCCCTGGGACCAGTCCAAGCATGTACTTAACACAAGCATTTGATCAACAGCACATGCCCCGGCCTGAGGTTTCAGAGCAGGGTGACAAGAAAGGGGTAACTTCAAATCTCATGTGGCATACTCTGTCGCAGAGATGTTCAGGGCCAAAGCTGATGTACGCTGCACGGATGGTTGAGTTTGCCCCATGGAATGGAACCAACACCAAGACTCCATAGGCAAGTTGTCTACCCCAATATTGGACACCTGTCTGTGTTTCTATGCCTTCCCCAGAGGTTGTGGAAGTAACTTTTTGGTCAATAATTCTCATATATTCCCACCTAATTAAGGATGGTTAGGGGCTGTAAGCCATGTTCTCCTGCTAGGGTCATAGAGTAAACCCTACTGCCAGAGACTCAACGCTGATTGTCAGGCAGTGGTTAACTAGCCTGGCCACCCCGAGGACTAACAGCCTTGGGTGGTAAAGTCCACAGGGAAGGGTGATGGTCCCTCAGTGGATTAAATCCCTCTTGACTCCATCTTGATGGAGGGCAGAAGCTTCATCCATCCTGTCTTGGGGATGATGATGAGGACTTTGCATGCCAAAAGGGCTCAGGACCAGAAAGTGACTCCTGGAACTGGATTATTGGTATGGGTGTCATGCTGTGATGCAGAAGGCAGATGGAAGGCCACCGCATGATATGGTTCCCAGGACAATCTTCATGGCTGACTTAAGTTTGGCCAACAACAAAGCCAAGAAAGTGGGTTTGATTTGGATATAGAAGAAGAATAATAAGAATAAGAATGAATGAATGAATGAATGAATGAATGAATGAATGAATGAATGAATGAATGAAAGGGATGTAGGCCAAAATACTTCACTTCCCAAACTTTTGCCTTCACTTGGCTTTTCCTCTAACATATGATTCCCACTGTTGGGATATTTTTCCCCTGAGTTCCTGATTCCACATTAAGCCTCATTGATTCTTTACTCTCTGCTCGACAGAGTTAATTAGCTGGATGCTCCTAGGTAGTTTGCTTACGGACTTATTTGTCCTTAGAGCATAAGCAAAGAGAGAAATAAATCATCCTGCCTGGTTCCTCGTTGCAAGATGAATTCTGTGTCAAACTTTGGAAACCTCCTCCCATTGTTCAAGCAACGGGGTCATAAAACGTGGGGTTCCATTAATTCATTAATAATGAATTAACAACTTGTATCCGGGCATGAAGAAGGGAACCAAAGACAGATCTGTTTGAAAGAGGACAGCGGTGATTTGAAACAAAGGGGGGCAATGATGCTAATTGCTTCCTTTTGCTTGTAAGCATCCCGGGTTAATCATGATTGTAAGGGGTGTTGCTAATTAAAAGCCAGACCTCCAGAGAACGGGTGTGTTGTGTTAATTTGGAACACAATACATGGACCAAAGGACATCTCCCTCCCTCAACCTGGTGGACCCTTCCCATTTACTTAGCAGAGGCAATTCTATTTAGACAGATAACAAACGAAGCACATTTCCGTCTCACTGGAGCTGCAATGCTTATGTTTCTGATCTGGATCATTTCCTTCCCTCCGACGACAGCCAAGTCCACAAACTTGGCCCTTCCCTGCTCAAAGGGCCTCCAGGATCGGTGGTCCAGAGGTCAACCGTATCTCCTTTCCGCTGGACAAAAGGCTGTTGCAACCAGGAGTAGCCCAAAATTTCAACTTGGAACAGCCCGCTGGGATTTCCGGACAAAGGACCAGGGAAAGTTTCTGGCAACTCCGGTTCCCAGGGCCAACGAATCCACTTTGGGTATAGCTAAAAGGTAAAGGTCACACTTGCTCGAAAGCCAGTCGTATCAGACTCTAGGGTTCAGTACTCATCTCTGCAGATGTCTCTGTGGGCATGTGGCAGGCATGCCTCAACACCGGAGTGCACGGAACACTGTTTACCTTCCCACCAAAGTGGTCTGTATTTTATCTCCTTGCCACTTCTTGCTTTCGAACTGCTAGGGTGGCAGGATCTGGGACAGAGACGGGAGCTCACTCTATCATGCAGTACCCGGGAATCGAACTCCAGCCTTCCAGTCAGTGAGTTCTGCGTCATAGCCACTTGAGCCACCGCAGTCCCCCACTCTGGGTATAAGCACCACCACTGGAGCTTATCCAGGGTTGGTGAGCCTTACCACCCAAACTTGTTCAGCACCTTGGAGAGCATCGGTAAAGTTTGGACTGAAACCCAAGAACAGATTCACTGTTCCTGTGAACAATGTCTGCTTTGAACCAGAACATATCCTAATCTGAATATTGGCGGTCCTTGTGGTGATCGGCCATGAAGATTGTCCTGAGAATATAATACAGTGCCCTTCCGTTTGCCTTCTGCATTGCAGCGTGACCACAAGTTCCACGAGTTCCTTTTTGGTCCTGAGCCCTTTTGGCACTCAAAGTTCTCATCATCAGCCCCTGGCCAGGATGGATGAAGCTGATGCCCTCCATCAATAGGGATCCAAGTGGAATTTAATCCACTTGGGGACCATCATCCTTCCCTGTGGAGTTTGTCACCCAAGGCTACTAGTCCTCAGGGTTGTCAGGTTAGTCAACTGCTGCCTGACAATTGGTGTTGAGTCGCTGGCAGTAGGGTCTACTGTATGACCATAGCCGGAGAACCTGACCAGACTGTCCTGAATCACTGGATGCATGCAATAGTCTGGCTTTCCTTCAGCACTTGTGACCTCCTGCAATATTCTGGGATGCTGCTAGGGGAGAAACACCTGACACGCAGGTAGGCTGGCCCTGAAGGGCTCCATGAAATCTAGAAGGAGCCCATTTTTCTTTTTTTCTCTCTCCTAAATTTGAGAAGCCAGCATGGCTTGGTTGCTCTAAGACCCACAACAGACCAAGTCCTTCGTAACCTGCACCACAGCATTCTTGGATGATCATAACATATATTTTTTTGGGTTAATATTTTTAAATTAAATTCAAATCTTGAACAAACAAATAACATGTAAAAAAGAAACAAACAGAAGGCACCAATCTTTCAATGTGCAAAAAATAGTTTTTCTGAACTTATCATCATCATCATCATCATCATCATCATCATCATCATCAGCATATTTATTTATTTTCTGATTTATATTGGTGCCCAACTCCGAAGACTCTGGGCAGCTCACAGAAAATAAAACCAATCACATTTTTTAAAACCAATAAAAAAAACATTAAAACTGCCACCAAAAATTACTCCGACCCCTACAGATTAAAAGCTATTAAAAGAGGGAGAGAGTGCTCTTACTAAATCTTATTTTAACATCTTAATTATGACCTCTTTGTGTAAACCGTTTATTCAATTCCCCAATTTTCTATTTCATTCTGCTTCGTAAATCACCTTTTGTCCTCTTTTACCCTCTACTGTGAGTTGCCTTCGAATCACCCTGTGTTGTACTTATTCGGAATTTGCTATACCCTTTCCTCTTTATTTACCTTTCCCAGAACCTTGGCTTGCCCCCTTTATCGTTTCTTAACGTGTATTCCACACAGGGAATGCCGCATTCTTGCATGATCGGAACACCTATAGCAGAGCTCGGAGAGAAATTTTATATATGTTCTACCTTACATAATGCATTGCATATGCATTTATCATTTTTTAAAAAAAAACGCATTTCATATGCATGTTATCTCAAACTGTGCGCATCCAAAAGCACACATTTCGAATGGTGGGCTTTAAATGCATCACTTAAAAGGCTTCTCGATGCATGCACGCTTCTGCTCCGGAAATACAGCTGAGGTTGCATCGCTTAGCAATGCAAGCCAAGAGAAATCCTCCAATTTCTCTATGACTCACCTACTCTGTCCCAGAATGTCTGATGGTTCCTTTCTTTTCTGTTATTTTCTGCTGACAGCTTGTTGTTGTTGTTATTATTATTATTATTATTATTATTATTATTATTGTTGTTGTTGTTGTTGTTGTTGTTATTATTATTATTATTATTATTATTATTATTATTATTATTATTATTATTATTATTATTATTATTATTATTATTATTATTATTCACTGTACTGGTTCTGTTTCCTGTGTCCCTAACTGGGACCCTAACTGGGAGGCTGTTGGTCAGAAGGTATCATTGATGTGAAGCCAGGAAATCAAAGAAAAGGGCCGTAGAGTCTTCAAGATCGATTACCTGATGCCAAATTTTTTTTTTGTATGTATGTATGTACGTATGGCAGTGAGCCTCCCCATTAATTCAGGCGTCTTTGCTTAAAAGGATGAATAAATTATACTTTGCCTTTGAATCCAAATATTGTTTTGCTCCGTTTATCAGACGATAAGGACAAGATGTGCGTAAACCTCTATATTACAAATTTATTACTGGCAAGCAAAAGCATTACAAAGAATTGGCACAAACCATTAATACTGTCAATAAAGGGATGGGTTACTAAAGATTGGGATCTGTTCCAGAAGGGTGGCAGGGGTTGTTCAGGTAGAAGTCTAATCCTGGTTTTTCACTGTCAGAAAAAAAAAACCTCTCCAAGCTTTAGGTAAAGGTCGTATCTAACTCTAGGGTTCAGTGCTCATCTCCGTTTACAGCCAAAGAGCTGGCGCTGTCTGTGTGTGCAGACATTTCCATGGACATGTGGCAGGCATGACTAAACACTGGAGTGCACGGAACACTGTCACCTTCCTACCAAAGTGGTGCCTATTTATCTACTTGCAATTTCTTCCTTTCAAACTGCTAGGTTGGAAGGAGCTGGGACAAAGACTCTGTCATGCAGCGCTCGGGTCACAAACTGCTGAATCTGCTGACCTTCCAGACGTCAGGTTTAGCGTCTTAACCACTTAGCTTTAGATGGGTGCAAGCTTTAGGGGATAAAAGCCAGATGCACAGTTACAAGATGGGGGAGACTTGTCTCAGTAATAATACTATGAGCGAGAAGGTTCTTGGAATGGTTGTTGTCATCATCATTGACTGCAACTCGTATCTGAGAATAGATTTTTCCCCTGAAGCAGGAAAAATGGCATCGGCGTGAATTTGTTTAAGGTGGATCCCAGCTTGCCATGAAGTGATCCACACACTATGATCACGGAGCTGTCCACTGCAGCACACATGAAATGAGACATGCAGGATTCAACACCGGGACTGCAATGGACTGCCACAGCCTTGAGGATATTGTCAAAGTGCGCCTTCACAGCCAGTCCATCTGGCATGGCTTCTTCCGCTTCCACAACCATTGGGAATCAGGATTCCTCCTCTGCTCATTTTGCCCTTGGGCCCAAAATGATGGTTTCCAGTGGCATTTCCTCCACTGAGGGGGATCATCACCCCACCTAAAAGGGACTTATCCGCCCGTAGCCGCTGGCCCCGTTAGGAAGTCAGGTTAGTTAACTGCCGCTTGACACTCGGCATTGAGTGGCTGGCTGTACGGTCTACTCCCGTGATGGTGAACCTTGGCACTCCAGATGTTCTTGGACTCCAATTCCCAGAAGCCCAAGCCCCTGTGAATCCACATGAATGGGCTTGCTGAGATTCATCTGGCCCACACTGCCCTTGCAACTCCTGGAAGCAACGAGGGCAGCGCGGGCCAGATGAATTGTAGTAAACCCATTCATGTGGATTCACAGGGTGCTTGGGCTTCTGGGAATTCAAGTGCAAGAACAACTGGAGTGCCAACGTTCACATCACAGGTCTACTCCGTTACCGTAGTGGGATGCCTGGCCAGACAGACTAATTGTTGTAGATCACAGGCTAATTAGGAGTCACCAGTGTGATGTGGCTGCAGTACATGCCAATGCTGTTTTAGGATGCATTGACAGAAGTCTAGTCTCCAAAACCTGTTTGGTACTTCTAGCCACTTCTCTATTCAGCACCAGTTAGACCCCATTTAGAGTCCTGTGTTCAATTCTGTGCACCACACTTTAAGAACGATGCAGACAAACTAGACCAGGTACAGAGAAGGGCAAGAAGGATGATCAGAGGACCGGAAACCAAGCCCTAGGAGGATAGACTGAAGGAACTGGGCATGTTTAGCCTGGAGAAAAGGAGATAGAGAGGGGATAGGATGATGATAACACTCTTCAAAGACCTGGAAGATGGTCATAAAGAGGAAGGGAAGGACCTGTTCTCCATCATCCCAGAACACATAATAACAGGTGGAAACTACAGGAAGCCAGATATTAGATGAATATTAGGGGGGGGCGTCTTAATGGTTAGAGCCGTAGGACAGTGGAACTCACTGCCTCAAGAGGTGTTGAGCACTCCAACACTGGAAGCATTCAAGAGAGAATTGGAAAGCAAAAATCTGTCAGATCTGCTTTGATTTGAATTCCTGCATTAAGCAGGACTCAATGGCCTAAAACCGGGATTCTCAACCTGAGGCCTGTGGGCCAGATGCAGCATGCAGCACCATTTCATGTGCCCCTCCCAACTGCCTCCACCACATCCACATGTGGTGGAGAAAGGGCAAAATGGCCCGCCCGACCCCTGAAGCTGTCTGAGGGACCATGACCCGGCTCCCGGCTCTAAAAGGTTGAGAACGCCTGGCCTAAAAGGTCTCTTCCACCTTCTAGTTATCCTATGATTGCATGACTCTATGGTCTCTGGGTAGGCAAAAATCCCCCATTTCTTACATCATCCTACTCTAGGTTTTAGCGGGTCATGGTGGCTTAGTGGTTAAGATGCTGAGCTTGGTGAGCGGAAGGTTGGCAGGTCAGCATTTCGAGACCCAAGTGCTGCACGACAGAGTGAACACCACACGGTGCTGGCTGGCTAGCTAGCTACAGTGCAGGCATTAAATGATGAAGGAAGATAGGCTGATCTCACACTCTGTGACCACCACATACATAGGCATTCCTGCCTTCTGAGTACGAATGTGTGCACATGGTGATCAGAGTGACACTTCTTCACACACAAATCAGGAAGGGGACAGTGCGTTTCCTTCCATGAACATGCATTCAAAATCGGGCAAATGACCTCTGCACTCTTGCTCGTTTTACCTGAATGCACATCCTTTGGAACTCACTGCAACGTCCGTGTGAGGAAAATGTTGAGCGTTGTAATGCAACCCCAGCATGCAGTGGGTGTAACACAATAACCATAGAGCCAGAAATACTAGCCTAAACTGAAGGAAGTTGTTTTATATTGTTTGTCCCTATGTAACTAATAAGAAAGTTTCCTGTCTATGCACCTCTAAGGGTCATCTGACCTAATTTGCATGTATTAAGACTTTGCATGTTCTGGCCTCCTCTTTATTTTTTGCCTTTCTTTTTTTTAAAAAAGCTTTTTTTATTCAAAATTGATATACAACAATACATACACACAAAGAAAACACATGGAAAAACTAATAATAATAACAAAATACATAACAAACCTCAACACCATTAGAAAGCACAAAAATATTGGTAGAGATAACTGCAAATCTTTAAAACTAGCTATACAATTGAAATATATTCGTTCATCTTTAACACTTTTATAGTTGTGCAATATTCATATATAATACTTTTTAATTATTGTTGCAATCTTATCCATCTATAATCAATCACACAATAACTCTACCGATATTATAATGGTTATTACATTTTGTCGCAACAAATCATACCCAGGTGATATTTACATTTGTCGAGGAAGCTGAAAATATTTGGGCTAAACAGGGAGAAAGCTTGGGAAAACTGAGATTTGCCTTAAACGCCTGCCCCACTTTACCATGCTGCTGCTACATATAACTTAAGGAAAAACACGCGTGGCACAAGGCATCATCAACATCATCTTTATGCATTTCATGCGGCCGCTGCACTAAAAAATCCCACAGATGACCGAGCACATGGAGGCCTCAGGTAGACCTTCCATCTCAGAGAGTTTTGCCGTTCCTACGGTGGCATCCTTAAAATGACCAAGCAAGCTTGGAGTTCAGAATACGCATCCAAATCTGTGCGACAGCCACAGCATCCAAGTAATTCCGCAGCGCGGGATGGCTTCCCATCCCTCTCCGCATCTTACCTTCTGAGGATACGTTGCCCGACAGGATGCGGACGAAGCGCCTGATGAGGTGGTAGAGCTGCTGCTTGCAGGTGTGGCGGTAGTCACAGATCCTGATGTGCACCTCCAGGTAGTGCACGGGCTTCCCTGATGTCTCGGCCTCTCCATTGGGGAGCATTCCGTTGAGTTCCAGCAGCCCTGATGGGTGCTTCTCTGCCCGCCTCGTCTTCCCTGCAGCTGGCTTGGGCTTCTTTGGGCGCCTGCCTCCCCCTCGTGCTGCACTGACCTTCTTTCCCTTTCCACCGGCATATGCTTCCCTCTTCCCTCCGCTTGACTGCTTCTCCCGTCTCTTTCCTCTTTGGCTCAGAGGGCTCCTGGACTTGAATTTTCTCTAGCTGACGGCACTCCTTTCCTCACCATCTACCTTCCATGGATTCCATACTTCCTCCTCTTGCCAGAAAGAGTGCCTAGAATCTAAGCGTCCATTCCCTATGATGGACACCCTAGACATCTGCTCCCCATGGACCAGGTCTCTAGGTCATGCACCCTGTGCTCCCATCTGTCCATCCATCCGTCTGTCCATCCGTCCACCCACCCATATTAGCAGACTAACTGCTGCATGTTGTACCAAGGGGAAGTCCAGGATCCTCTTCAAGGGTAGCCATTCACCCACCCACCCATCCATCCATCTTTTCGTCTGGCTGCCTCCTTGTCATCCATCCATCCATCCATCCATCTATGATTTCGTTGTTCCCGCAAGGGGACAATGACAATAAAGATTTATCTCATCTCATCTCATCTCATCTCATCTCACCTCATCTTATCTATCCATCCGTCTGTCCGTCCGTCCATCCACCCACCCACAGCAGGGTCAACTGGACCTTCTAACCCATCTGAGACTTAGCTTCCCTGCTCCTACTAGGACACACCTCCCCCAGAACTCAAACTCAACCTTTGTGGTCTTCCATGGAGAAAGATGCCCCATGCCTTCTAACCCCCAGAGTCCTTCCAACATAGACCATAGACCACAGATTTTCTGCTCAGGCTCCCTCCTGCCACTTCTTCATGGGGCCACCTTAAGACCAGCTACGGTTCCTCTACTGAGGTCTGGACTGCATGGACCTCCCCATCCAGGTGTGTCCTCCTCAAGGCATGGTGCCCATCTGTTGTTTTGCCTGCTGCAGCCATGTGCCATATGGCCACAAAGTGCTTACCCACCCACGTGGCCATGCAAGCTGCCATATGCCAGGCTGGGCAATCAATCCACGCTGGCCAATGATACTCAGTGTGACAAAGAAGGGTGACTCTCACTTCCTCAAAGAGCCTTCCATGAACTGTCAAAGTGTGTCTTCCTATGAAAAGTCCAGCATTATCAAGAACTCTGGACTTGGGGTAGAAAGAAAGCTTGCTCAATCCTTCATTCCTTTTGGTTCAGGATGTCTTGGTAAGCCACCTCTATGAGGAATTCTCCACCCCACCTCCTCTTCCTCCTTTCGTCTTCTTCTTTCCTCTTCTTCAACTGCCATTTCCAATTCTTAATATTGGTGTCATCTGCCGAGCACCATTGCACCCAGCTGATCACACTCTAGGTAAAACTCTCCATCACCCTGTTCTGTAAAATGTTCACACACCCACATGGGTCCATGCATTCTTCCATCGCTCCTACGTGGTCCTTCTTCACAAGGGACATTTTGCAATGCCAATGAAAGTTATGATTTACACTGTAAGTGTCAAAAGATATCCTTCTTCACGAGCCATATCTGATTCCAAATACAGGCTCTCATCATGAAAATCAGCCATGAAGATTGTCTTTGGAACTATATAATCCAGTGGCCTTCCGTTTGCCTTCCGCATCGCAGCATGACGCCCATAGTACCACTGGTCCAGTTCCATGAGTCACTTTCTGGTCCTGAGCCCTTTTTGGCACACAAAGTCCTCACCATCATTCCCAGGCCAGGATAGATGAAGCTCCTGCCCTTCATCAAGATACCGTATTTGCAAGCGTATAAGACGCATCGGAGTATAAAACGCACCCTATTATTACCAAAATAGCCTATTACAGGCCATTATATACAGTACAAGACACACTCCATTTTTCCAGAGTATTTTAAGAGGGGAAGTGGGTCAAATACGGTCGATTCAAGTGGGATTTAATCCACTGTTGATGTCAATTTGGCTAAGAAATCTACTATCCTTCAGGCAGTATGTTAATGCTTATCATCTGCCACGAGAGGGAGCCAGGTTCCCAAGAATAATTTCTTTTAATGGCTTTCCTCTTTAGGTACCAACATGTTGTCCTTTACCTTTACCTTACTATGTTGTCCTCTTGTCTAGAAGTAAAGGTAAAGGTTTCCCTTGCTTGAAAGCCAGTTGTATCCGACTCTGGGGTTCAGTGCTTATCTCTGTTTCAAAGCCGAAGAGCCAGCGCTGTCTGCTTCTGCAGACGTTTCCGTGGTCATGTGGCAGGCATGACTAGAACATCCACCAAAACAAATCCAGCCACCGCCACCCGGCCACCTCTGAACATCTCTGGATCACAAAATCAATCAAGCCAATATTCTTAAATATGGGAGGTGGAAAGGCCTGAAAAGCCTTCAGATCCAAAAGTAACCCTCATCTCCACTCTCCATCCTGCTTTTCAAAGTCTCCCCCCAATCCCTGAAATTTTACTTTTAACAACAGCCTGGAACGCTAAGGTAAAACTCATCTTCACATCTATTTGGAACAATGCTGAAGCCCATGGGGGATTATGCCTCCCAAATTGATCCTTTAATCCTCAATCAAACACAAGGGCTGACCAGGTCTGGGCCTTTGTGATGTCATGCCATTTGTGATGTCTTGCCCAGACCTGGTCAGCCATTGGGAGTGGTCAGCCCTTGGGAGTAGTCAGGGGCCCACCCCTTGGCCAGGCAGACCAGCTGGCAGAGCGGGGCAGGAGTCCAGTGGACAGAGTTCAGCACAGGAGAAGGAGCACCTGAGCAAAGCAACCCCAGGAGGTAGGACAGTACCCCCCCCCCCCCCCAAACCCCAGCCGGGTGAAGCCGGGCACCCCTGCTAGTGTTTATTATAACAAAAGCTTATTACATATCTATAATAATACTACATAAACAAAACAAAACAAAAATACAATAAAACCAAGTTCATAATGAACACCCTGTGAAATATACATTGCCCTGGAAGATGAGAAATATAAGAATGAGAAATATACATTATAATGAATTTTGATGAGTTTTAAAAACAAAATGTGTTTATTGAGTTATGATGAATTTTAGAGATTTATTAGATTATCAAGCATGTATCTTGTTGTATTTCTTTTTTTATAGTTGTATTTGTATTTGTTCTTTCTTTTTGTAGTTTTGTTCGTATTTTTGAAAATTTAATAACAATTTAGTAAAAGAAAAAGGAAATTATTCTGGGTTGAAAGGACTTTTGCAGAAGAAACTCCACTCAGGGCATGCCCAAATGAGGTTCCTTTCATGTCCCCAAGAGCTGGGACAGAGACAGTTGCTCAATCTGTCATGCAATACCCGGGTCTCGAGCTGCTGACTTGTCAGCCTTCCAACTCACAAGGCGAGCTTCTTAACTGCTGCGCCACTGCAGCCGCGAGGGAGCAATAAAGGCTGCAAATCATCCAGGAAACTGACCCCCAAGTTCTCAACCTTCGGAACAGGACCTTCGGGGTGTTGCATCTTACCTGATCCCTGAGGAGCCGCGCTTGAGAGGATCCACTTGACCAAGCAGCATCTCATCAATGCCTTGCGTGTGACCCGCGGCCGCTGCCATTTCACGTTCTCCTTCCTCCCAGGAGGTGTCTGGCCTGGTTCGCCCAAAAGGCTGCCGTCGGTTTCCTTCTTCTCATCCTACAAAACAGAACAGAGAAGCGACGCCTAAGACACCGTCTCTGGTGTCTCTAATGTTCGTGTGTAGAGGGGTGGCAATTCCGCACTGCTTTTAACCCACACCAAAATGCCGATCCTTCCTTTTTAAAAAAAATAGGAAGAGTAGTTGAGTTTATTGTATGGCTGTGAAACATGGACCCTCTATAGCCAAGACATCAAAAAGCTTGAGCGCTTTCGCCAACAGAAGCTAAGGTCCATCTTGAACACCAAGTGGGATGATTATGTCACCAGTATCACAGTCTTCGAGAAGGCACATGTAAATAGCATTGAAGATTCCATCATAGGCCATTGTCTTAGATCCATGATGGTGAACCTTGGCATTCCAGATGTTCTTGGACCTCAATTCCCAGAAGCCCAAGCACCTTGTTGAATCCACACAAATGGGTTTACTGTGATACATCTGGCCTGCGCTGCCCTATCAGTCCCAGGAAAATAGATGGGGAAGAAGTAGAAGCCGTGATAGATTTTACTTTCTTAGGATCTAAGATCTCTGCAGATGGAGATTGCAGCCATGAAATAAAAAGCCGACTGCTTCTTAGGAGGCAAGCGATGAGAAACCTGGGGAACATAGTGAAAAGTAGAGACATTACCTTGCAAACTAAAATTCGCATAGTCAAAGCAATGGAATTCCTGGTAGTAATGTATGGTCGTGAGAGCTGGACCATTAGGAAAGCTGTGTTCAGAAGAATAGATGCCTTTGAGATGTGGTGTTGGAGGAGAGTTTTGAGAGTCCCCTGGACAGCGAGGAGAACAAATAAGTCAATCCTAAAAGAAATCAACCCTGACTGTTCATTAGAAGGCCAAATAGTAAAGATGAAGCTAAAATACTTTGGACATCAAATGGGAAGAGAGGATTCACTTGAGAAAGCCTTGATGCTGGGAAAGGGGGTGGGCAAATGAAGAAGGGGGCGGCCAAAGATGAGATGGCTAGATGCTATTGTAGACGCAATGGGCACAGAGCTGGGCAGGTTGAGGAGGATGGTGGAGGACAGAGGTGCCTGGCGGGCAATGGTCCATGGGTCAGAATCGACTGTGGGACTGAACAAAAACAAAACCCAATCCTGCCGTGAGCCAGACAAATGCTTTGCCTTCTTTCGAAAGATTTGGCTAGACAGAGAAAATAATCCGGCCAAAGCGAGCCTATCGCGTCCTGGATTCTTAGCTTGCCGGCACGCAGGGATTCAATGGACGATTCAATCCTCCATAGAGGTTTTGCATCCACTGTGTTCGCCCAAGCGCACAATGAGCTCCCTCAGTGCAGTGGGGGAAGCTATTGCCAAATCCACCGAGAAGCCCTCTGTCAACGAAGTGTGCGCCTTTTTATTTTTAGCCGATGTATTTATCCCTTTTCAATTTAGACTCCATCTCTGTGCTTCCGCCAGCAAATGTATCTTTCTGGTGCGCAGCAGCAAGACAATTTCCCCGGGGGATTGAGGCAGCTCTTTTCGAACTTTGAGATTCCTTTTTATAATATCCCTTATATTGAGTTTCTCGAATGATTCAGCTGCAGGTCATAAGCAATTTGTATCCGAGCCAGCATGTACCCAATCTCTGTGGCTGGTCACAGCCACGTCCGGAAGGCACTGGGCAAAGATTTCTTTTGACTCTTGGCAGAATATTTTTTTTTCCTCCTTGGTACATCAGGAACAAAAGCCTTCCCCTTTCTAAGCCAGCGAAATACATGGCAGCTAAGATCTTGGCAGAAACAATGGAGAGGAAACAATAAATTTCTCTGCATCATTTCTTTAAAAAGGAAGGGAGGGAAAGATGGAGGAAGGAAGGAAGGAAGGAAGGAAGGAAGAACCCACACATTTCTGTATAAAACCATTCATCATGCAAACTCTAGTTGATAGAAGGAAGGAAGGAAGGTCCTCAGAGAACTTTCTTGTATGAAAGCAGTCCATGTTCAAATTGGGCAACCCCACCTTGCTCTTCTTCTTCTTTCTTCTTCTACCTCCTCCTCCTCCTCCTCTGTATCTGAATCTGGTCATCCTCATGGCGATCAGCCATGAAGACTGTCCTGACAATATAATGCAATGGCCTTCCATCTGCCTCCCGCATTGCAGCATGGCACCAATAATACCACTGATCCAGTTCCATGGGTCACTTTCTGGTCCTGAGCCCTTTTGGCACGCAAAGTCCTCCTCAGCCCCAAGCAACGATGGACGAAGCTGCTGCCTTCCATCAAGATGGAATCAAGTGGGACCATTTAATCCACTTGGGGACCATCCCCTGTGGACTTTGGCATGCAAGGCCGTTAGTCCTCAGGGTTGTCAGGTTAGTTAACTGGCAGTGAGTTGCTGGCAGTAGGGTCTACTCAACGACCAAAGCAGGATCACCTGGCCAGACTGGCACCTTCCACTCAGGAGAAACCAACATGGAGAATACCAGACCATGAACCTGCCTTTCATAGACTAGGAAACTTGTTGCTTAGTGGAGACTTCTATGGCCCGAAAGACAATCCATTGATCTTTGCCCAAGCTGGATCCCGCAACATCTTACACTGTTGTTTCTCCACGCTTGGCATCAATAATGCAGAGAGAGAGAGAGTCTCTCCTTTTGTTTTCGGCATTCTGGTGCTGTCCATTATTTATCAGCAGAAGGTTTTTGTGGTTGTTGTTTTTGCTGCCGGGCGATGCACCTCTTCTGAGAAGCAGCCAAACAGGGACAAAAGCCCCAGGAACCAGGCTGGAGTGTGACGTCAACAGCTGCAGGCGCTGAGATTTGAGGAGGGCTTCCACAGATGGCTTCCATTGCAAAATCCTGATGCACAGAAGAAGCTATTCTTATGTGTTATATGTTACTTTATATCTTGCTTTTCCTGTCTCAAATTCCAAAGGAAACATGGGTTGTCCACCACCCCCAACTTATCCACACAACAAGTCTATGAGGTAGATCAGGGTTCCTTAAACATGGTTCCCCAGATGTTCTTGGACTTCAATTCCCAGAAGCCCAAAACACACTTACTGAACTGGGCTTCTGGGAACTGAAATCCAAGAACATCTGGGGAGCCAAGTTTGAGTACCCCTGAGGTAGAAGAAGAGTGAAGTGTCTAACTTCACTCATAGGTTTTCATGAACTGAATGGGGACAATACATTGCATTTCCTGAATCCCAGACCAATGGTCTAACCCAGGGTTTCTCAGCCTTGGGCTCCCAGATGTTCTTGGACTTCAATTCCCAAAAGCCCTGATCAGCAAGGGATGCTGACTTGGGCTTCTGGAGATGGAAGTCCAAGAACTCCTGGGGGTCCAAGGTTGAGAAACTCTGGATTAGACCATTAGACCAAGCTGAAATGACCTACCCCAAGTGAAGACATCTTGCCAGAGCATTCTGCATCATCTCTTCCTAACCAGCAGGTGCACAAGATATCATGGCTGACCATGGAAAGGAAGAGGATCTAGTTTTTCTGGATGTGATTCATTCTAGAGTTTGGGAAAGTTTTTTTTCTTCTTGGACCACAGTGGCCAAGATTTCTGAGAGCTGCAGCCCAAGAACATCTGGAGACCACCCCCACCCCCATGGTTGGGAGCCTCTGTTCTACAGCACTCTTGGACGTGGAGACCAAAATGGGAAGAGTTTTCCAAGATCCATTTAATTCTCTAACTTATGGTTTCTCAACCTAAGGTCCCCAGATGTTCTTGGACTTCAATTCCCAGAAGCCCCGATTAGCAGAACTACAGATTTGGACTTCTGGGAATTGAAGTCCAAGAACAACTGGGGACCCAAGGTTGAGAACCCTGATCTCGCTCTTTCTTTAAGAGGTAAGATACGCCTCTGGTTTCATTTCAAGAAGCAATGGCTGTTCCTTCTTAAGGAGTGAAGTTTGGAAATGCAGAAATAGGCTAATCACATGCAAAAACCTAGGTTCTATTCCAGGGGGTGCCCAAACTTTTTGGGCCGTGGGCCAGTCACGTGGTTCAGTGGGCTGGTTGAGTAGTTCGGCAGGCTGGTCGCATGGTTCCTCCCACCAGAAGAGGAAGTAAAATGCACCTTGCAATCTGTTTTGCAACAGATATGTTCTGCAACAGGATGAGATAGATTTTAGGCTGCCATTTTCTCTGCTTAAACCAGGAGTGCCCAAACTATGGCCCACAGGCCAGATCCACACACACCCGATGCCAATTCACCTGGTGCACGCTGCTCTCATCGCTCCTGGAAGCAGAAGTAAAACGCGCCCATATGGGCGCGTTTTACTTCTGCTTCAGGGAGTGACGAGGGCAACATGCGCCGAGTGAATTGGCATGGGTAGGGGGGGGGGGCAGATCCAGCCTGCAGGCCATAGTTTGGGCACCCCTGTTCTATTCCATCTGATACCTACAAGAACCCCTTTTCAAAAACAGTTGTGTACACCCATTCACCAAGAATAGGAGGGAGAACTTTCCCTGCAATTTGGTTTGTCTTCTAGATGGAGGAAACTGGAGACATGCCTTTGGTTTGCACAGTGGTAGCAACCTGCCCCGGGGACCGGATTCTTGCCAGGAATAAATCCACTCCTTGCGCCACTCCACCCGCTAAAAATGCTGCATTGGATGTCTTTGGAGTGGAGTGGGGACTTCATCTGGAGAACAGGCTTGGAAAGAGATCTACGGGCAAGGGCAGGTGGAGGGAACGGAGAAGAGATGATCTGCTGTGTGACCAAATAGCTACATAACAGGATGTCCAGAGGAGACAGGGATGGGATTATTCTTGGTAGAAGTGGATGGCAGGGCAAAGAGCAATGCATTTTGTGCTCTGATGACAGGAAATTTAGGTTAAGCTTTAAATAATGACACACACGCGCACACAAAGTCCCTTGGCAGGAAATTCTCCTTCTCTTTCAAGGGATTGCAAAGGGCTTTTCAGCTTTAACTGGTTCCTTGCCAACCAACCCTAGACAGAGAACTGCCTCTGGTGCTTCTGTTTATTGTTAAAGGACAGAAGGGATGACACTGGAAGAAGGCAAAAAAAAAGGGAGCTTGGAAAAGTATGCAGGATTAGTGCCTCTCTCTTGTTTCTGAACCTTCCCAGTGGATTATGGCTGCCTACTTCCAGCTTTCTGAAGCATAAGCTTAAAACATGAAGGGATCCACGAGGCTAAGATGTTCAGAATGCCGGGTTGTACGTAAGGTAAAAGGTAAAGGTCGCCCATGCTCAAAAGCCAGTGGTATCTGACTCTAGGGTTCAGTGGTCATCTCTGTTTCAAAGCCGAAGATCCAGCGCTGTCTGCATTTGCAGATGTTTCCGTGGACATGTTGCAGGCATGCCTAGACTCTGAAGTGCACCTTCCCACCGAAGTGGCCCTTATTGATCTACTTGCAATTTCTTGCTTTTGAACTGCTAAGTTGGCAGAAGCTGGGGCAGAGACGGGCGCTCATTCTGTCATGCAGTGCTCGGGTTTTGAACTGCTGACTTTCCACCTCCCGGTCAGCATCTTAGCCACTTGAGCCACCAATGTATATAAGGAGTCCCAAATGCTCCTGAACCCAGAGATAGGAGGAAGTTTTGGAGAACAGTTCAGAGCTCCTGAAACTGAAATCCTGTGCTGGGTTTTCAAACATTCAGACACTCCGTAGCAGCTGATCATGGCCGTCGTTGGTATGACACTCAAAGGGCCAGATCTATGGGTGATGGCTGGGTTTGGCCACCTCTCCCTTGGGACGGAAAAGGGTGAATTTTATGGGGACTTTAAAACTTTCAGGAGAGTCCAACACCGTACATGGCACAAAAGAATAAATGGGTATAGAGCAAATCTCCATCAATGACCTGAAAAGGGTCATCGGGCAAAGAATGAGACCAAATGGGGACACACAATGACAATTGATCAAGAAGGCCGGTTCTATCCCCTCTCATGCTTATAATTAGCTTATGCATACAGATAGGAGCCTCAAGTCCAACAGCTCAGATCCAGGAAGAGCTTTATGGCAAGAACAAACACTCTTGAGGGTACACAAGAGCAAAACCAAATTAGAAGATGGAGGAAGGAGCTCACTGGACAAGGAATGAAATTAAAGGAGGATATGGCTGAGGAACTCAACCTCCCCTACATCACTTGGAGGACCCAGAATAGGCTTAGGGTTGGAGTCCCTAAATGTAAGACCCACATGTTGGTGGTTGCTGGTGGACAACGACGCACTGTGTGAATGCAGAGAGATACAGAATCCAACTCATTTTCTGGTCTGCCGATGACTGCCAGAAACAGGCGCCGATGAGGACTTAAGTTTGGCCAATGACAAAGCCAAGAAAGCGGCTTTATTTTAGCAGTCTAGGGTTTGACCTAGACAGAAAAGAAGAAACTTATCCATGCCAGGATGTTTGGGAAACTGCCTGCACTCCTTAGGCAACCGTTCTCTGTAAATCTAAAAAGATCATCCGCCTGGGCTATGGTTGGATTTTGCATTTTGCCTCCCTCTAATTTCGCAGTTTTCCCCCTTCCAGTCACTCTTGCCAATGAAGGTAGAATCTGAGGAAGTGGAGTTAGGCTGTAAGAAACAGGCTGTCTCTAAGTTGCTGCAAAAAACGTTTTCGTTTTGTTGATTTCTAGCCATCAAGTGGAGCTCAACAGGACCAAGGACAGCAACCTTGGAGGGGGCGACTCAGCCTCCCAAAGGAACAGCCTTGTGGATCTCTGAGGAGGCGACACTGGAGAAAGTGGAAGCTCGTAGTCCTATTTGTCCCCCTTCTCCTGCTCTGTTGTAAAGGAAGGCAGGCACGTCAAGGAAAGCATCATGATCTGTGGCAGAAATAGTACTGCTGAGATGGAAAAATAAGTAGATTGATCCGAAAGAATGAACTACTGTATTGTAATGCACGGGATTGTGTTTAGTACATGTTTTCCCGGGGATTAATGTTAGCCTTCTCCAAGTTGTTACTGTGTCCTCCAACCTTTTGCATCTCATTCTCCTTTTTTGAAGGAGGAAGGAAGGATGGATGGATGAGGAAGAAAGAAAGAAAACATGGATGGATGGATGGATGGATGGAAGAGAAAGAAAGGATGGGTGGATGAAAAAGGAAGGATGGGTGGACGAGGAAAAAAGAAAGAAAGAAAGAAAAGATAGATGGATAGAAGGAAGGAAGAGAAAGAAAGGTTGGGTGGATGAAAAAGAAAGGAGGGATGGAAGGAAGGATGGATGGGCAGAAGAGAAAGAAAGGATGGATGAAGGGAAGGAAGAGAAAGGAAGGAAGGAAGGGAAGAAAGAAAGAAAGAAAAGTTGGAAGAATGGATGGACAGATGGATGGACAGATGGACGGAGAGACAGATGGACAGAAGAGAAAGAAAGGATGGATGAAGGGATGGAAGAGAAAGGAAGGCAGGCTGGTTGGCTGGATTATATTCCAAGAACCTTCCAGTTGCAAGTGACTGCAGTGGCTCAAGTGATTCAGACGCTGACTGGGAGGTGGAAGGTCAGCAATTCAAAACCCAAATACTGCATGACAGAATGAGCTCCCATCTCTGTCCCAGCTCCTGCCAACCTAGCAGTTCAAAAGCAAGAAATTGCAGCTAGATAAATAGGGACCACTTCGGTGGGAAGGTAAACAGCGTTCCATACACATCTGTGTCTAGGCATACCTGCCACATGTCCATGGAAACATCCGCAAACACAGACAGCACTGGCTCTTTTGCTATAAACAGAGATGAGCACTGGACCCTAAAGTCAGATACAACTGGCTTTTGAGCAAGGGTGACCTGTGCCAGCAGCAAGTAACATTTTAATGCAATCGCTTGCTTATTACTTGCTGCACTCTTTGTGTGACATTCTTCAGTGTGCTTCTAAATTGGGCCATGCGCAGACGGCTTCTCCTCCCTGGCTCTCTCTCTCTGCTTCCAAAAGCACTTTTTGTGCCTGAAAGGGAAGTTGTCCTTCGAGGCAGAGACGGGAAGAGGGTCTTTGGCAAAGGCTCCGCTACATCTGGCAGCTGCTCTTGGAGATAAGGAAGGCCTCAGTCCCTGAAGCTCACCCGTTGGCACCGGCTTTGGCCAAGACGAGCGGGTGGCACGGAGAGGAAGGAGATGGAGAGAAAAGGAGCGATAGCAGAGCCAGGGCACCGGAGGTTAATAGGATGCTTTGGAGAAGGATAGAAAGGGAAGCAAGGATCAATGGAGATAAGGAAGCTACAGAAGTAGGACAGTGCGGAGATTTGAGAAGACCTCCAAATTTGCACAAAAGGTCATGTTCATCACCCAAACGGGATGCTTTTCTTCCATTCCTTTGCTGCGTAAATGGATCTGAGTAAGCCAGAAAATGCTTTCTTTGGTCACTCACTAAATTTGCTTGGTTTCCCATTGGTTTTCCTATGTGGCAGTGATGGCAACCTATCATTATCCTTGGCGCTCCTGGTGTTCCTTGGACATCAATCGGACGTTCAAACCAGCACTCCTGCTGATCGGGGGTCTCTGGGAATTGAAGTCCAAGAACACCTGGACTGTCAAGGTTCACCATTGCTGCTATATGGCATGCCACTGCTATCCAGAGGTTTACAGATGTGTGGTTATGAATCAGTTATTCCTTGCCATTTAGAGTAGGGGGTCAGCAAACTTGGCTCTCCAGGTGTTCCTGGACTTCAATTCCCAGAAGCCCAAGTCAGAACTTCTGCTGGTCAGGGCTTCCGGGAATTGAAGTCCAAAAAACATCTGGAAAGCCAATTTTGAGGACTTATGGTTGAGATCAGCCCCTACGCTCCATCAAGTTCTCCTTCGTGGTCTCTGTGAATCTACATGAATGGGTTTACTGCATGTATGTACAGTAAACCCATGCATGTGGGTACGCAGGAGACCACGGAGAAGAACACTTACAGATAAGCAACCTATCATTATAGAGCAGGGGGCTGCAAACATGGCTCTCCAGGTGTCCTTGGACTTCAGTTACCAGAAGCCCAACTCTCTGTGAATCCACACGAATGGGTTTACTGCGTGGACGCACAGTAAACCCATTCGTGTGGATTCACAGAGACGGGCTTCTGGGAATTGAAGTTCAAGAACACCTGGAGTATCAAGGTTCACCATGACTGTGCTATGGTAATAGGGTAGACAAGGGGTCAGCAAGCTTGACTCTCCATGTGTTCTTGGACTTCAATTCCAGGAAGCGCAAGTGAGTACACCTGCCGATCAGGGCTTCTGGGAATTAAAGTCCAAGAACATCTGGAGAGTCAAGTTTGCTGACCCCTGATCTAGAGAATTGGTGGCTAAAGTAACAAGAAATAACCCTTAACTACATTTTCAGGTCTTTACTTGCCTAAGTAATTTCCAGAATCTCAAAATGTAGTTGTTGGGACTTCTCCTCCCCCCCAGCCCACAAATTCCCAGGTAACATTGCCTTAGGACACCAGGGAGCTGTAGTCCAAAAATCTGAATTGTCCTGCCTTTAATAATTTCTAGGGTGGTTTGCAAAGATACATCTGGAATATGACAACCCCTTTATTGTACACAAGATATCTGTATTGGAGTTTATGAGAGGGAGGTTATCCCTGAAACTGGAAGCTGACAGCTAATGTAACCATATAAATTTGATTGATTGATAAATAAATAAATAACAGAACAAATAAAGTTTTTGCTGTGATGAGAATTGAACTTAGGGCTTTGGGTTACACTCTTTAGTCTCGGTGCTTTAGTCTCGGTTTACAGCCAAAGAGCCATCGTAGTCTGAGTCTACAGACGTTTCTGTGGTTATGCTGCAGGCATGACTAGACACCAGAGCACATGGAACACAGTTACTTTTCCCACCGAAGCAGTACCTAATTATCTTGCTTCCGAACTGCTAGGTTGGCAGGAACTGGGACAGAGATGGGAGCTCACTCTGTCATGCAGCACTCAGGTCTTGAATTGCTGCCCTGCTGATGTTAAATCAAATCAAATCAATCAAATCAATCAATGTTCTAGTTGTCAAGTTCAGCGTCTTAACCACTAACCCACCTTGCTTTTACAATGATAATATAATTTTCATGTATGGCAACACATTAAAATACTTTTTAGGGCTCAGCCTTTAAGGTGGCTTAGTAGCTAAGATGCTGACTGGGAGGCGGAAGGTCAGCAGTTTGATTCCCGAGTACTGCAGGACAGAATGAGCTCCTGTCTTTGTCCCAGGCTCCTGCCAACCTGGCAGTTCGAAAGCAAGAAATTGCAAGTAGATAAATAGGGACCACTTCGGTGGGAAGGTAAACAGCATTCCATGCACTCCAGTGTCTAGTCATGCCTGCCACACATCCCCGGAAACGGAAACTCTGCAGATGCAGACAACGCTGGCTCTTTAGCTGTAAGCAGAAATGAGCACTGAACCCTAGAGTTGGCTACGACTGGCTTTTGAGCCAGGGTGACTTTTACCTAGACCTAGACCTAGGTGCAGGAACCCACTCGGGTCATGCTGATCTTCTATCACATCAGGGTAGGAAATCTTTGGAATACAACTCCCATCAGCCCCAGCCATCAAGAACAACAGGAATGGAAGACCCTGAAAACTTCACAAAGTGATACCTTGATAAGAAACAGTATTTGGAAGCGACCCTGAATCACGTCTTCTGGTGAATGAACACAAGTAAGGGTGTTTTGTGGGAGATACTAACAAACCCCATGGAAATTGCTGGGGATTCCTGATCCTAGAGATACTGGTTTGCGGCTTTTCTGGAGTGTCTTCTGGAATGGGAGTGAACTCTGTAGCATTCCTGGTATGCTTGGGTCCCGTCCAAAAATAGACAACCCTAACCCTAACCCTTTCATGTCCCCAAGATATTTTCCCACTGAAGTGGTGCCTATTTATCCACTTGCAATTTCTTGCTTTCAAACTGCTAGGCTGGCAGGAACTGGGACAGAGATGGGCACTCAATCCGCCATGCAGTACCCGGGTCTCGACTTGCCGACTTGCCAGCCTTCCAGCTAACAAGGCAAGCTTTTTAACCACTGAGCCACTGCAAAACATTTTTGAGATAATCCAGGGAGTAAAAATCATGATCAGGACTCCAGCCTAGTAACCAACAGAAAGAATAAACCCATCATTTGTAGCAACGGTCAACAAAAATTTCTTTTTCTGACCTGAGAACCCAAAAAAATAAAAGCTGGGGGAAAAGAGTGGAAAGAAGTGAGGAATCGAAAGGTCAAGATGGGGAAGGAAAGTGTTAGGAGAAGGAAATCCTAAGAAGGAAAGAGCATTATGGGTTTTATAGTGTCATTTCCTTCCCTGGCACGTTATGGACCTCTGTGGAGGATCACGACTCTAAAACCCATGTGCCAGCATATTATTCAACAAAGGAGATTCCAACAGTATCTCTCAGCGCTTTTTGGCATTCAGTGGATGTACAGGTGGCTCAGTGGTTAAGAAGCTCACCTTGTTCGCTGGAAGGCCAGCAAGTCGGCAGTTCAAGACCCGAGTGCTGCATGACGGGAGGAGTTCCCATTGTCTGTCCCAGTTCCTGCCAACCTAGCAGTTCTAAAGTTGCAAGTAGATAAAAAGGGACAGCTTCGGTGGGGAAAAGATCTTGGAGGCGTGAAAGGAGCTTCACTTGGGCGTCCCCTGAGGGGAGTTTCTCCAGCAAAAATCCTTTCAACTCAGAATAATTTCTGACATGACATTATTATTACCCCCAATAATGAGTGGTCCTTCTGTTGTAGGGTTATAATCGCCATAGCACAGATGGGGGATGGGGCTGAGTGGCCCAGGCATCTCAGGTCAGGGAGGTGCAGGTGACCCCTTGGAATTGGGGAATGAGACCCCCACTCCCTCGCCACCTGGTCCACAAGCCCTCCTGGGATGAGAGGCACCTGGGTTGTCTATGTGGGAAGATGTTGAGATGTTGAGATTTCGGCTCAGTGCTTGGGCGCCCAACGTCTCCAGACCTGGCTCTCTAGTGGCGGACTACAAAACCTATCTGCACCCAAGAGTCGTGGCCAAGGACTTCAGATTTGGGCTCAGTGCTTGGGCGGCCAACCAAGCCCATCTGCACCCAAGAGACTGGGGGAAACAGGAGCCACAGCCCAGCTGGGTCCTTTGGGCAGGCTTTGGGGGTCGGAGCACCTGGCATCCCTCCCGACAGCTGTGCCAGATGTTCCCGCTAGGAGAAACCCAGCTGGGGGTCCCCGGATAGCCTCATCCAAACTCAGTATAGAGGAGGGGGCAAGATCCCTTCCCCAACGAGTGACCCCCGGGTTTCTACCGTTTCTTCCCCGGTCCTACCTTACAGGGCCGTTGTAGCCTCCCAAGCGGCAAAGACACAAGGGGACCATCTTTCCGAAAGTGTCCCCTCCATCCCATCCCTAGGGAGGGAGTCGTTCAGGGATGCCCCCCCTCCCTCCCTCCCCAATCCTACACGGGGACGATCCCCGGTACCTGCATGGCTGGATCGCAGGTGGAGGCGGTAATAGGGATGGATGGGTGGATGGAGGAGCCCTGGATGGCTCGCCTGCGCTCCTTCCTCCCTCGCTGTCTGGCTGATGTAAGAAGAGGTCCGGTCCAGCCTCTGCTCGCCTCGGGCCAGATGTGGGCAGCTGTGATGGAGGGGGAGGGGGAGGGATCGCCTCCCATTCCCGGCGGCAGGCAGGTCCCGCCGCCCACCGGCCGCCCCGACTGGGCTGATGCGCGATCCCGCGGAGGCGCGCTCCCTCCCTCCCTCCCTGCCTCTCTCGCCCGCGGCTTTCTCCGCCAGGGTTGCCAACGTGCGCCGCCTGGCTGGGCTCCTGTGCAAGTTAAGTTGGCCAAGTTTTTTTGGGGGGTAGGGAGGGGGGGGGCTAGAGACAGCGCAAGGACCACCACAGGCGGTGTGTGTGTGTGTGTGATTCCCGACTTACTTATTGATTTATTGCAAAAGCAATGAAAGATTTAATATAAAGATTAAACAAGCAGAATCAATGTGTCAATAGTGAAGGCAAAGGTTTCCCTTGCTCGAAAGCCAGTCGTATCCGACTCTAGGCTGCAGTGCTCATCTCTGTTTCAAAGCCAAAGAGCCAGCGCTGTCTGCTTCTGTAGACGTTTCCGTGGTCATGTGGCAGGCATGACTAGACACCGGAGCGCACGGAACGCTGTTTACCTTTCCACCCAAGTGGTCCTTATTGATCTACTTGCAATTTCTTGCTTTTGAACGGCTAGGCTGGCAGGAGCTGAGACACAGGCGGGTGCTCACTCCGTGGTGCAGTACCCGGGTCTCAAACTGCTGCCCTGCTGGCCTTCTGGTTATGAAGTTCAGTGTCTTTAACCACTAAGCGGTCCCTCCATGCCCTACCTAAGCATCTCTAAAATCCTGATGCCCCCTTCCCCCCTGTGACATATAATTCTTATTATTCACATGGAGGGAGCCTAAAAGGCCACCATCCACTTGGTCTAAACCAGCTTCCAAAGAATATGGCATCCATGAAATAGAGCAATAAAAGGACAAAAGGACCATTGAAGTACTGAGGAAGAAATCATTAAGGAATCACTCATTCTCAAATTGCCCCCCTTAAAAAACCAAATTGCCCCACTGTGGGGTGCATGCCCCATGTTGGGAATCATGGGTCTAAATGTTAAGCCTTAGAATGGCTGGAATGGGAATGATTCCCTCTGGGGCTGACCCCTTTCTCAACAACATCACAAAAACCCTACACATCAAGGCATTACACGGCGACATTCTTTGTTATTAAATATTCATCTGAGCCACTAGAATATTTATAAACATTACAAGGCATTCCTACACCTGGGATCTGTGGAGGTTTGGGCTCTTGTTTGTCAAAATATTACCATTATTTTTATTGTTATCGTTGCTGCTGTTGCCGCCGTAACTGCCGCCGTTATTGTTGTTGTTGTTGTCGTCGTCATCATTGTTGTTTTTATTGTTGTTATTGTTATCGTTATTGCTGAGTTTATGTGATTGGAAGGCTAAGCTGTACATACCTACACACACAAACACACACATGACTTTTTCTTAGCCATTTCTCCATTTGCTCACACTTTATCTGATGCCTTGTTCATGTGCTATGGGAGCAAATGCTCCGAAAGATTATCTAAAGCTGGCTCTGAGATTTATGGAAATATTCAATCCAAAAAAATGAAGCTTGGCCAAAGTCCCAATGCTGGTCTGGTTGACCCAACTGCTGAATGACGGGGTCAGCATTTGCACACGTTCCACTGATTCAGTGGGGTACACGGAAAGAGCCTCCTCAAAGATTGGGGGTGTTTCTGAACCACAACCGGACATACCCCTGGCCAACGGCCACCTTATATTGCTAGCTAATCTTCCTCACGCTGGGTCAAGCAAGCCGAAGGAAATGCAGAATGAACTCACCCGAAGGTGCCTTCATTTTGGCAGTTCCACGTCTGGCCTAGGCGCAGAAGAAGACGGATTCCGTGGATCTGGTTAGGACTCCCAGTGGGGTTTCAGGCCATAAAACCCATGAGTCAGATACCACTGGCTTTTGAGCAAGTGGAACCTTTATCCTTGCAACTGCCATATCTGACAGCCTTTAAACACCACATCTTTGCGCGTTCCTCATAGAGAAGGTTTTCCTTGAGGGGGGGGCAGGAGCCCCTCCTCTCTTTCATCTTGTGATTGCAGAAGGGAGAAGCAGAAGAAAGAACACCCCCCCCCCCCAGGAAGAGACAGGTCATCTTTGGCCGCCTTACCTGGGATCTAATGATGATCTCAGCAGGGCTCCTTCTGGTGCTGCCTTGTGCTCTAGTGCCTGGAGCCACTGACAGAAATGGGCATCTCCCAGTTTGGAAAGAATAAACTCCTTCCTGACAAGCACAAAAAATGGTCTTGCATTTTGGTGCTAAATACAGAGAGAGAATGAAGGGGGGTGGATATGGTTTATTGTCCATATTCCGTATTTTCTCCTTAGTCTGTCACCAGAAAGAATCTAGAAAAGATGCACTTCCTGGCTCAGTTGGTAGCTGCTTAAAGTTCATCCTCAACAACTACGACCACAACTACGACTATGACTACTTTTTCTTCTTCCTCCTCCTCCTCCTCCTCCTTCTCTGCCTCATCTTTGCCTTTGCCATCTTCACCTTCTTCATAATCTTCATCATCTTTGTCATTGTCGTCCTCATCCTCCTTCCTTTTGAGGGTGGAGTGTCCCTCCACACTGTGCTAAAAGCTCCATTAAGCCAACCTCCAAAATGAAAAACAAATGTTCAAAAGGTCCTGATCTCTCAGGGAAAAGGGCACGAATGATGTGTATGATTGTATCTTAAAATTCTCCACGTCTCAAAAGGTTGTAGCCAGCAGAGTTGGGTTCAGCAGGCATTTTCACCCTAATTGAGCTTTGGTCCTACAACCTAAACTCTGCTCGCAATCTGAGCTCAATCCCAATGGTTGGGATTGAGGAAGGGTTAAAAGTTGACTTTTTGCAATCGAAATTCCTAAAATACCAACATGCCATAAAGGTTGCAAATGGGAAAGGAGACAGCACCCACTTAAGTCTGTGTCGCTGGCTGAGTATCAGAACTTCCTCATCCTGCCCTTAGGATGACCTCCAACCATCCTACCCCACTGCCAAGGTTTTTCCCAAGTCTAACTATGGTAGCTGCCAGTTGAGCACAGCACATCTGGGGTCAATGTAGGGGAGGCATTTTCCAAGCCATTCCAAATGCCAGGTGTCCTTTGCTTATAGGGATTAACTAGTGATCCCATTCCTACTGCTGGAATTCTTCTTCTTCATTCATGTCCTGACCAAACCCTGGACTGCCAAAATGAAGCCACTTTCTTGGCTTTGTCATTGGCCAAACTTAATTCCTCATTGGTGCATGTTTTGGCAGTCATTGTCTGACTAGCAAATGACCTAATGGATTCTGTATCTCTCCACATTCATACCGCATGTCGTTGTCTGCCAGCATTCCCCACCTGAGCATGTTTTGCGTTTGGGGACTCCGACCCTCAGCCTATTCAGGGTCTTCCAAGTGACGTCGGGGAGGTTGAGTTCCTCAGCCATCTCCTCCTTTAATGTCCTTCCTTGTCCAGTGAGCTCCTTCCCCCATCTTCTGTTTTGGTCTTGTTCTTGTGTACCCTCAAGAATGTTTGTTCTTGCCATAAAGCTCTTCCTGGATCTGAGCCGGTGGACTTGAGGCTCATTTCCATTCAGAGGATGTCGAGGGTCCTTCTCTTGCTTAGTTCTCTTGTCGTCCGCTACTGCAGGGATGGAATGCTTTGAACATCAGGATAAGGTTTTGTTTTTGTTTGTTTTTCATTTTGTTTCGAAGCGCTCTCCTTTCTCTCTATTCCATCTTAACATGAAAATCTCAGCCCTGACAGCTTTTCGGCGTTGCATTTGCCGCCGAACTATTTTTATCCCTCTTTGCCTTGCCTGGTTCAGCGGCCTGATTTGTTCTTTCCCCAGCCTTTGGGTAGAAGATCTGTTTGCCTGACAGCTTTCTGACTCCCGCCGTTCGGTGATAATGGCCACATTTCAGAAGAGCGCATGGGCCCGCTGAGCCGGTGGGAAGTCTCATCAAGTGCAGTCGACTTGAAAGATCCACAGTGTATGCTGCTGAACGTCGTAGCCTAGCTGCTCTTCCGTACAAGGCACACACTCCAAGCCTCTCAGACCCCAGAGGAGAATAGAGAAGATGCTACTAACTGGGAGATGCTTCCTGGTTTTGCACAGATGGAGACGGGCATGGTAGTAACACCTGCATTCTCACTGTTCAAATCACACACATCCCAGACACAATCTGCCCAACAACGCTACTTGATTTCGTCCCACGCTCGTTCGTTTTCTCTGCCCGCACCGTCCAGATGAAAAGTCAAGGTGGTAGTTGTGCCTGTCCTCAGAAATTAAATCTGGCCAGGTTATCCTGCTATGGTAATAGACTAGACCAGGGGTAGCTAAGCTTGGGGGGTCCAGGTGTTCTTGGACTTCAATTCCCAGAAGCCCTGATCAGCAGGTGTGCTGATCAGGGCTTCTGGGAATTGAAGTTCAAGAACACCTGGAGTGCCAAGGTTGGCCACCACAGGAGTAGACCCTACTGCCAGCGACTCAACCCTAATCGTCATGCAGCAGTTAATTAACCTGACAACCCTAACGGCCTTGGGTGCCAAAGTCCACAGGGAAGGGTGATGGTCCCCAAGTGGATTCAATCCCACTTGAATCCAACTTGATGGAGGGCAGCAGCTTCATCAATACTGGTCTGGGACTGGGGAGGACTTTGTGTGCCAAAAGGGCTCAGGACCAGAAAGTGACTCATGGGACTGGATCTGTGGAATGGGTGTCACGCTGCAATGTGGAAGGCCAATGGAAGGCCACTGCATTATATTGTCCCCAGGACAATCTTCATGGCTGATCGCCATGAGGATGGACAATATCCGGAATTGGATATGGCAGAAGAAGAAGAAGAAGAGGAAGAGAGAGAAATGTCCTCTATGGAACAGAAGACTGGGTCCTGCTAGCCCAACACCAACTTTCTATGACTGTTTGGGATTTCAGGTAAGATTCTTTCCCAGACCTATGTCGGCTCCCTGATATTTTCTAGCAGTTGTTCCCATCCAAGAAATGGGTAAGTATTAGAGCCTCAACATGCTAGCTTTCTCAAAAAGAATTTTAGAAGGAGACGTGCAGCCTCATGTTCCTTCTTACAACAGCCCCTCCAGGTAGGCTATGTCATGAAATTGTGGCTATCTTCTGGTGACCCAAGTCCGTGAGTCCCCAAGGTGGCCAGCTGAGTTCACCTCTGTGCCTATGAGCAGGTTTTATGTTTTTGACTTTTCTGAACCCAGACATCCACATCCCTCCAGGTGGAAGACACCCGGGCAGGGAGCACACCTCTGGTGCCCCATCAAGACTCTTTAGCCCCATGATGGTGAACCTTGGCACTCCAGATGTTCATGGACTTCAATTCCCAGAAGCCCAAGCACCCTGTGAATCCACACAAATGGGTTTACTGTGATTGATCCAGCCCTCGTCGCCCTCGTCACTCCCGGAAGTGGAAGTAAAATGCGCCCATACGGTTAAGACTCTTCCGGGTTAACCCTTCCTCCGTACGGGCATGTTTTACTTCCGCTTCCAGGAGCAATGAGGGCCGGATGAATCACAGTAAACCCATTCGTGCAGATTCATGTGGGCTTGGGCTTCTGGGAATTGAACGTCTGGAGTGCCATGCTACGCCATCACTGGGCTAGCCCATGTTCCACTGCAACAGCGAGAGACCAAGGTTCAAAGCATGAAGAGCAGAAACGACCCACTAGACGTGGAAACTAGCCTGTCAATATTTCTCTCTTTTGCATCACCAAATATTCACAAAGCCACCTGCGGATTTCGCTGGCGCATAGCATAGCAAGCACTCACCATGTTGTCAAACTTTGCAGTGAGGACAGCTGGGTCTCACTGTGGCGGTTCTGCTCCCCGAAAGGGGCAAAGCTGCCCAGGGCCTTCTTTCTCTCACCCTTCTTGGGCCTGCCAAAATCCAGCTGTTCTTGCTTGGGTGCCACGGAGGGTCTTCCCTTGTGGCTGCTTCCACCTGGCCTGGTGATGCGAGGCAGGAAAGGGGAAGCTATGAAGGGGTGACTGTCTGCCACCTTCCTTGTGGAAGCATCCCTGACGAAAGAAAACATCTCTGATGCCAAGTTGTACCTTTGAACGGTTGTGCCTCCTCTCTCTCTCTCTAAGGCATCGTGCCAACCTACAGATGCTGGTCACCATAGCAACCAGATCCAGAGCCCCCCCTCTCCATCCTTATCTTCAGCCTGTCTAGCATGTGTCTTGCTCCTTCTCTCCTCCTCCGCCTCTTCTTCCTCCTCCTCTTCTTTGTTTTCTACGTCCTTCTTCCTCTTCTTCTTCTTCTGCTTGTTCATGTTCTTCTTGTTCTTCTTCATCTTTTGGTGATGAGGAAGATGCAAGGTTCTTGCTCTGGCACTTCTAGCAGCCTCCACCGACATTATTTTGTGTTCTTGCAATATTTATTTGACGTTGCGTCTCCACCTTCCTCTGGGTCTGCCTCGTGGTCTTTGCCCTTCTCCTCTTTCCACATATGCCTTGTAAGGTACAGAATTCCAAAGCATTCTCTCCGAATGGAGAAAAAAACACTTTATTGGTTGTCTCTGTATGCAGTTTGCGATTGGTTCTATTCCAATTCTTTCCCTTATAACCTCATTCCTGATTTTATCCCTTCTAGTCACTTCAGCAACCTTCCTCAGCATAGCTGTCAAGTATCCCGTATTGGCCAGGGAAAACCCCTTATTTTACCCTCTTTCCTGCCATCATCCCTTATTAATTAGACTGCAATGCCCTATTGCCACCATTGGAGGGCAGCACAGGATAAGCATAGCTGTCAAGTATCCCTTAATGGCCAGGAAAACCCCTTATTTTACCCTCTTTCCCACCGTCACCTCTTATTAATTAGACTGCAATGCCCTATTGCCACCATTGGAGGGCAGCACAGGATAAGCACAGCTGTCAAGTATCCCTTAATGGCCAGGAAAACCCCTTATTTTACCCTCTTTCCCGCCGTCATCCCTTTTTAATTAGACTGCAATGCCCTATTGCTGCCATTGGAGGGCAGCACAGGATAAGCATAGCTGTCAAGTATCCCTTATTGGCCGGGAAAACCCCTTATTTTACCCTCTTTCCCACCGTCATCTCTTATTAATTAGACTGCAATGCCCTATTGCCACCATTGGAGGGCAGCACAGGATAAGCATAGCTGTCAAGTATCCCTTAATGGCCAGGAAAACCCCTTATTTTACCCTCTTTCCCGCCGTCATCCCTTATTAATTAGACTGCAATGCCCTATTGCTGCCATTGGAGGGCAGCACAGGATAAGCATAGCTGTCAAGTATCCCTTAATGGCCAGGAAAACCCCTTATTTTACCCTCTTCCCTGCCATCATCCCTTATTAATTAGACTGCAATGCCCTATTGCTGCCATTGGAGGGCAGCACAGGATAAGCATAGCTGTCAAGTATCCCTTAATGGCCAGGAAAACCCCTTATTTTACCCTCTTTCCCGCCGTCATCCCTTTTTAATTAGACTGCAATGCCCTATTGCTGCCATTGGAGGGCAGCACAGGATAAGCATAGCTGTCAAGTATCCCTTAATGGCCAGGAAAACCCCTTATTTTACCCTCTTTCCCATCGTCATCCCTTATTAATTAGACTGCAATGCCCTATTGCCGCCATTGGAGGGCAGCACAGGATAAGCATAGCTGTCAAGTATCCCTTAATGGCCAGGAAAACCCCTTATTTTACCCTCTTTCCCGCCGTCATCCCTTATTAATTAGACTGCAATGCCCTATTGCCGCCATTGGAGGGCAGCACAGGATAAGCATAGCTGTCAAGTATCCCTTATTGGCCGGGAAAACCCCTTATTTTACCCTCTTTCCCACCGTCATCTCTTATTAATTAGACTGCAATGCCCTATTGCCACCATTGGAGGGCAGCACAGGATAAGCATAGCTGTCAAGTATCCCTTAATGGCCAGGAAAACCCCTTATTTTACCCTCTTTCCCGCCGTCATCCCTTATTAATTAGACTGCAATGCCCTATTGCTGCCATTGGAGGGCAGCACAGGATAAGCATAGCTGTCAAGTATCCCTTAATGGCCAGGAAAACCCCTTATTTTACCCTCTTTCCCATCGTCATCCCTTATTAATTAGACTGCAATGCCCTATTGCCGCCATTGGAGGGCAGCACAGGATAAGCATAGCTGTCAAGTATCCCTTAATGGCCAGGAAAACCCCTTATTTTACCCTCTTTCCCGCCGTCATCCCTTATTAATTAGACTGCAATGCCCTATTGCTGCCATTGGAGGGCAGCACAGGATAAGCATAACTGTCAAGTATCCCGTATTTGCCAGGAAATTTCCCTTATTTCCAAATCCACAACTTGACAGGGATGTTCCTCAGTCATCGCATTTCTGTGGTGACCAACCTTCGTTTATGTCTTGTTGCAAGTGTCCATGTTTGGCCCTGGGTAAAACATCGTGGGAAAACTTTGTATGAAATGTTTCTTTGTGCTGGTCGGTTTTGCCTTGTGTTGTAAGAGCGGAGCTAACAGTCCCAAAATTCAGTTTGTCTTTCTGTAATATATTTTAATTTCTTTGTCCATTTTGCCATCTCCACTGAATATTGTTCCTAAGTATTTGAACTCGGCCACTTGTTTTATACTTATTCCCTCTCTTTCTTATACTTGTTTTCTGGTTTTCTTTAGCCAAAGGAGTACATTCCTCTTATAGGCATTAATCTATCCAGCTGCAGTGGCTCGGTGGTTAAGAAGCTCGCCTTGTTAGCTGGAAGGCTAGCAAGAGGGCAGTTTGAGATCCGGGTACTGCATGACGGACTGAGTGCCCATCTCTGTCCCAGCTCTTGGAGCCTCATTAGGGCGTTTCTTGAGCAGAGTTTCTTCTGCAAAAGTCCTTTCAACCCAGAATAATTTCTGACACAAAATTATTATTATTGTCCACTGAATCCTTCACTGGGCCAGAGTACAAAAGATTAATACAAAAGATACCTTCAGAGCTCAGATAAATTACTATTAAAGGTAAAGGTTTCCCTTGTTCGAAAACCAGTCGTATCCGACTCTAGGGTGCAGTGCTCATCTCTGTAAAAAAAACCTCACTTTTCCAACCTTTGTCCCCAAGGCAGAACTTCCTTCTCAGGTTTTTTTTTTTAAGCAAATGAAAACCCTTTTAATTCAGACCTCTTTTTAATCTGATGGCAGCTGATTTTTTTAAATAAAAGGAAAGGACAATGATTCCAGATATGACTCAGATCTAATATTCATCTCACCCTTTGGATGGGGTTCTCACCATCTAAATATATTTAACAGAGAGAGTCCATCTTTTTTTTAAAAAAGAAATAACTGCTATTAAACATCCATTCATCTCTAACAGCAGCCGGATCACAGTCTTTATTAAGCTGCACAGTCAGAAAGGCATCTAAAATTAAACCAGACCTCTTCAAATCTGGTGGCTTCCAGATGTCTTGCACACATAGCTGTCAAGTACCCCTTATTGGCCAGGAAAACCCCTTATTTTACCCTCTTTCCCGCCGTCATCCCGTATTAATTAGACTGCAATGCCTATTGCCGCCATTGGAGGGCAGCAAAGGATAAGCATAGCTGTCAAGTATCCCGTATTTGCTGGGAAATTTCCCTTATTTCCAAATCCAAAACTTGACAGGTATGCTTGCACAGAAATGCACAGCACAAGCCCTGTTAGGATGATAGGGTCCACAACTGGAAGATGTTAAGTGTTGTCGTTGTCGTCATCATCATCCTTTTTTAACTGTATAGTCGTCTGATCATATCAGGCCAAAATAAAATAACATCTGGAGGATGCTAAGTGAGCAAAGTCAGGGTGGATTAGTGGTTGCTGAACTTGACAAGGTCGGCAGTTTGAGACCCAAGTACTGCGCAACAGAGTGAGCTTCTGCCTCTGTCCCAGCTCCTGCCAACCTAGCAGTTCGGAAGCAAGAAATTGCAAGGAGATAAATAGGGGGGCCATTTCAGTGGGAAAGGTAAACAGCATTCTTTGCACTCTGGTGTTTAGTCATGCCTGCCACACGACCATGGAAACGTCTGCAGATGCAGACGGCGCTGGCTCTTCAGCTTTGAAACAGAGATGAGCACTGAACCCTAGAGTCGGATACGACTGGCTTTCGAGCAAGGGAAACCTTTACTTTTACCTTTAATGATTGCCCATCACAGAAGTACACTCCAAATTGCTAAGGACAATCAATAGCCAATTTCTCAAAAGTATCAGAGGAGTAGACGGTGAGCAGACCTTTCTAAGGCGAGTGGGTTCTTTCATAAGTGCAGGGCTATTTTTAATTAGCAATTTCATTTTATATCCCTTTAGCTTTCTGAAAGCCCTGTTAACTGCCTCGAGCATTAAATGTTAAGGTGCTTTAACAGACCTTTAAAAAAAGAATCCTACAACTATTAAACTGCCATTTAATAACGTTCTTCCAGATTACAACAAAACCAAACGGAAATGTTTGACAGCTTTCGCCAGATCTGGTTCGGGCCGCTGCATTATATTACTCCTTGGACAATCTTCTTAGCCTGACCACCACGAAGATAGCCAATATTCGGAATCAGATACAGCACTTGAAGAAGATCCACCATTTTTGTAAAAAAATGTGCATTCCTGGAGAAGTGATCTCGAATCATGAACGCAGGTATTCGATATTGTTTTTTTTTAACCGTCTCATAAAGGTCTTTCGTTGCTCCTGCATTTCTAAAACTGGGAATATTCTGCCACAACAGAATATGAACAGAGGGTGCTGACCATGACCACGAGATCTTCTCAAGCCAAACTATCATACTAAGTGAGGAGAAGCCCCTTAGCTTTAAAAATTAATTGCATTCTTAATTTCAGAAGCAGCTAATATCTGCCTAACATTTGAACAGAACCGGCAGAAATGCTATTCTTACCATATGCATGTTTGGTGATCTTTATTCCACACACACGCACCTTTTATTTTCTTTAACAACGCCCCCCCCCCAAAGCACGTGCCTGAGGAATGAAACTAAGGGGCATTTTGGTGAGGTTTTCATAGGAAATAGCAGGGATTAAGATGACAAGTCAACATATTCTATTTCGCTTTCCTCCATACCTGTCACGTTTTGGATTTGGAAATAAGGGAAATTTCCCGGCAAATACGGGATACTTGACAGCAATGCTTATCCTTTGCTGCCCTCCAATGGTGGCAATAGGGCATTGCAGTCTAGTTAATAAGGGATGACGGCGGGAAAGAGGGTAAAATAAGGGGTTTTCCCGGCCAATAAGGGATACTTGACAGCTATGCTTATCCTGTGCTGCCCTCCAATGGCAGCAATAGGGCATTGCAGTCTAATTAATACGGGATGATGGCAGGGAAGAGGGTAAAATAAGGGGTTTTCCCGGCCAATACGGGATACTTGACGGCTATGCTTTCCTCTACAAAATGGACTTCTGTTCAAAGACTTGGGTGAAAGCAAAATCCATAGTCATGGAGTATGGCTGACCGGACAAAACATTTCCGAGTCCAAAAGAAATCTTGCCGTCTTAGAACCACGTAGGAGCTTTGGGAGTGGACGTCTGGAAGGAACAGCCTCAAAAGCCCCCGGACTTTTGCAAACAGGATTCCTGCAATGAAAAATGAAGGGTTCGCAGTTGTGAGACAGCTCTTTACTCAGGAAGACTGGAGATATCTATTTCTAAGCCATACCTGTCAAGTTTTGGATTTGGAAATAAAGGAAATTTCCCGGCAAATAAGGGATACTTGACAGCTATGCTTATCCTATGCTGCCCTCCAATGGTGGCAATAGGGCATTGCAGTCTAATTAATAAGGGATGACTGCGGGAAAGAGGGTAAAATAAGGGGTTTTCCCGGCCAATAAGGGATACTTGACAGCTATGTTCTAAGCTCTGATTTTCTGGAACACGTTCAACGTAATCACAACCAGTTTACAGAATAACAACCTCCGTTTTGTCCTGCTCATAGTAAAACAATCTATTTTGCATGTCTCTAAGATGTCCCCAAATCCTTTCTCTCCTCCCCCATCCCTTTCCCATTTAATGGCAGGTTGGCTCCAGGTAGTCAAATACAATGTTTTCCTAAATTTTGAAGAACATTATCTGGAGAACTAGAGATTGACAAAGCTCTTTCGATGGCCCTGATATTCCCACAATAGCAATGGTACTCAGTTTATTTTAGGCTCAGCATGTTTTTAGAGGTGGTGCTCCCTCGAGTGGTGAAAGAGGTCTGTTTGTCACATGCGTTACTACATTCACCTCCATCTTTTGCTTTTAGCATGCTTTGTTTATGTGACTGGATTGTCTGGCAGGTAAATACATGCTTATCGTGAATGTCCATTTGGACGGCTCAATTGAAAGGAACTGTATATTCCCCTTTAATGTCTACTTTGACCTTTATATTCTGAGCGACCATGGAAGCTTGCTGCTGCTGAATCTCTGATAGAAAATGGGTTTGGACCTATCCTTCTCACCTGGATATCTTGAGGTCAGGAGATCTATAACCGGAGAGAAGTTACACGTGGAATATGGAACGGATAGGTTTCTTCTGATCCAGTAGATCTATGCATCATAACAATGAGAGAGATCACATCAGAATGTAGTTAGGAGGGTCTGTTGCTCTTTCTCACAAGGCTTTGGTGTCTGGGGGTATCTTTTACTAAGCCAGACTCGTACACGAGATGTTTTTGGAATTATACTACAGTTCCGTGCCAGGAAGTTCCTGTCAAGTTGTGGATTTGGAAATAAGGGAAATTTCCCAGCAAATAAGGGATATTTGACAGCTATGCTTATCCTGTGCTGCCCTCCAATGGCGGCAATAGGGCATTGCAGTCTAATTAATAAGGAATGGTGGTGGGAAAGAGGGTAAAATAAGGGGTTTTCCTGGCCAATAAGGGATACTTGACAGCTATGAGTTGAAGTCCCAGTCATGGGAATCTGACTTCAATTTCGTAGCTACGGGTTGTGTCAGGGATGATATCATACTGCCATGAACTACATGTACCGTAATGCACCGCTCGTGTAACCCTACCCCCTCTGACCTCCTCTGACCTCACCTAACCCTATTAAAGGACCCTCACCTACCCAACGACCCTCTCTCCTATCCTGACCACTGATCCTCACTGACCGCCATGCGGCCAGTGGAAATAAAGAACTATAAAGGCAAATGAATGAGTACTGGGGTCTTTGGGCCGAACCTTCGGAAACCCTCTAACAGGTTGAGTTTTGGTTTTGGACCATACCTGTCAAGTTGTGGATTTGGAAATAAGGGAAATTTCCCGGCAATAAGGGATACTTGACAGCTATGCTTATCCTGTGCTGCCCTCCAATGACGGCAATAGGGCATTGCAGTCTAATTAATAAGGGATGACGGCAGGAAAGAGGGTACAGGATACTTGACAGCTATGCTTATCCTGTGCTGCCCTCCAATGGCGGCAATAGGGCATTGCAGACTAATTAATAAGGGATGATGGCGGGAAAGAAGGTAAAATAAGGAGTTTTCCCGGCCAATAAGGGATACTTGACAGCTATGCCAGGAAGATGTTGATTTTTTAAAAGTGATAGCTTGGATAAATTACAACAACATCAGCGCCTCTGTACAGTAGACCAAATCATTACCAGTCCACTCAGGGCTTCATCAGAGGAGATACTGATTCCCTGTCTAGAAGCAGTGCTCCCTCAGGAGGGAAATACTGTCTGTCTGCAACAACTTTGCCTCTGTCTGCATCGGGCAAATCAGCTTGGTTTTGTGTTGTATTTGATCTTTGGGAGGTAGGGCTTTGGTTTCGTAGGTCTGATGTCTCAAGACAACAAGCCCTGAAAGATCTACTTGACCGGAGGGACAACACTCAAGGAGAAGCAAATACTCTGATCTTTCATTTCAACCGTGTAGATTTTTCTCAATTCACCTTTATCACAAAACTGACAGTCCCATCAGAACATGGGAAAAAATGTTCCGTTAGTTAAACCTTGGGTTGTCTCCTAACAATTCTCAAGGTGTTCTTTTCAGGGGGAGGGGGGGGGGACCCTGAAGTAAATTCAAATTTAACTCCAAGAGAATTTGGGGGAAACTTGCCCATTCAGCACTAGGTAAAGGCTTTTCTGATTGTGGTCTTGGAAAGCAATAAAAAGCCAACCAAGCCCTGCCATAAAACTAATCCGGTTCCAATTGCACACTACAGCTGTGTGGGGCTTTATTGCTGCTGTTTCCAAGTTTTTAATCTTTTCTTTTTATTGCCGCTTTGGTGTAATTTTATCACTAACTGTATGTCCCCCACTGGGAGTTTTATAATTGAACGGCAATCAGGAAATTATTTAAGCAAGGGTTGGGGGGAAATATATGCTTTGATGTGCTATTTATTTGCACCCTATCAAATCAGGCTTCCGGGTGTGTGTGTATGTGTGCAGTATTGCAGGTCTCCCTCCTAAGTAAATTGATTACAAAAGTGCAGTTAAGGAACCTTACTACTTTCAACTTAAGTTTAATTCAATTATGATTTGTTTTGGGTGAGGGAGTTATATTTTGGCTGCAAGTAGAAAAGATAGGTTATGTGTGGGAATGCATCTACAGTTATGGATTAGCGTAAGACTCTACATCTATGAATGCTATCTACATAGGTGTTTTTATTAATGTGGATCATTTCTTTTAATTTTGTTTGGGTTGTTTTCTTTGACATTACTGTTTTGTGGGCTGTTGCAAAGCTGCCCAGAATAGTGCTTGCATGCACCAGTTGGTGGGGGTATAAAATGAAATGAATGGATGAATGGATGAAGGAATGAATTTATTTGCAGGCATCAATAGAGCAGAATCAAAGAACTCACTTCGCACAGAGCTGGAACAGCAGCAGCCTTAAGGTGCTAACAAGCTGTTAATTGGCAATTTCCTTCTCTCTCTTTCTCTCTCTCTCACACATTGTTTAGTTGGTTCTCTTAAAAGGACTGCCAGTTTGGCCAGGTTATCCTGCTATGGCACTAGAGTAGACCCTACTGCCAACAACTCAATGTTGAGTGTCAGGCGGCGGTTAACTAACCTGACAGCCCTGAGGACTAACAGCCTTGGGTGGCAAAGTCCACAGGGAAGGAAGGGTCCATCATGGCATGGAAGGCAACAGCTTCATCCATCCTGGCCTGGGGCTGTGGAGGACCTTGCAGGCCAAAAATGTTCAGGACCATTTCAGAACTGGATCAATGGTACTATGGGGGTCATGCTGCGATGTGGAAGGCAGATGAAAAGCCATTACAATATATGGTTCTCAGGACAATGTTCATGGCTGATAGCCATGAGGATTGCCAATATTCAGGTTTGGATATGGAAGAAGAAGAAGGAAGAGGAGAATAGGACTAGCAAAACTCTGCTCCAGTACTGCCTTGAAGGCTTAAAAAAAAAATGAAGCACAATCTGGACCAAAGCAGATTCCTTTCTGGAGTGAAGGCAAAGAAATATAGAGCCCTTTGAACTTCCAGTGTGAGACTTTGTATTTGATGTAGACCTGATCATCACACTTGGTCAGAAAAATAGAGACACACAATGTCAAAACAACAGGGACAAATTTAAACCATCTCTGCCAGCTCGACCAGTGAACGGGCTCTCCTCTATTGAGCTCTATGTTATGTAATCACCAGATATTGATTTGGATTCATCTGTGCCCAATCCGGTGTGAATTGTGGAGTGGAATAGGCAAGGTTCCTGCTCCCTAAAGAACAGAGGGCAAACAGCCTCCCCCCACCCCCCACCGTGCCGCCCTTTCCAAGCCAAATGTGCCCACCACTTACACCAGCCGGTGCCGGATGGGACGAAAATGCTTTGTCGTCTTGATGGCAAAGAAGATGCTCGGAATGAGGAAGATGGTGCAGCAGCCAAGGCTCAACCAAAAGGCATTCTGGGGGTGAAAATACAGAGACATGTGTTGGAACAGAGACCCGATGCATCTGTTTAATTTGCAATCCAGCCGTGTTTTCCCTCCTTTTTAGATCGACATGTAGATTGACACTCTGAGGCCTCTTTCTTTGAGTTCAATCCCTGCTTCTTCTAACCCCATCTTAGCTAGACAGACACGGACTGGCACTCAAGAAAACCAGCTCTAGTGACTTCCGAAACTGACAGTTTGTGCTGTGATTTTACAGATGGCAAGCAACATGCGCTGGACCTGCTGTCATAAATGTGGTGCCAATTTAAAAAAAGACAATGTGGGAAGATGCAGATGCAGAATAACAGCTTGAACTTGACTATTGTTATTCTTATGGCCATCACTCTGCCATATTTGATATGCAAGATGAAATACAGTACAGTAATAAGGCTCTCTCAAGTCAGGGGGCTTTATTCAGAGCTGCTTTCTAATAGCCTTTTTAGGCTTTATAGATCCCAAATGCATAGCTGTCAAGTATCCCGTATTGGCCAGGAAAACCCCTTATTTTACCCTCTTTCCCGCCATCATCCCTTATTAATTAGACTGCAATGCCCTATTGCCGCCATTGGAGGGCAGCATAGGATAAGCATAGCTGTCAAGTATCCCGTATTGGCCAGGAAAACCCCTTATTTTACCCTCTTTCCCGCCATCATCCCTTATTAATTAGACTGCAATGCCCTATTGCCGCCATTGGAGGGCAGCATAGGATAAGCATAGCTGTCAAGTATCCCGTATTGGCTGGGAAATTTCCCTTATTTCCAAATCCAAAACTTGAACGGTATGCCCAAATGCTCTTGTCTAGTCAGGGGTGTGAGTGTGAGTGGCTATCTATTAAATCAAATGTGCTAAGTTTTTAGGATTAAGTTTTAACTTTAGCCAAAAATTGATCAACTGAATTCAAGCACTTGCTTCAAACACAACCACTTCACTTTCTATCCTGAGTAGGGCATTATACAGTGGTTTGATCAGGGCTTCCCAACATAAGACCCGTGGGCCGGATCTAGCCTGTGGCACCATTTCAAGGGCACCCCTTCCAAGGGCATTCAAGAAACAAAATGGCCACCTTTTTGAAGATGTCGGGACAAAATAGCCACCCCCATCATGCAGGCAGGGCAAAATGGCCATCCGGCCCTTGAAGCTGACTGAGAGAGCGTGACCCAGCCCCTGGCTTGAAAAGGTTGGGAACCCCTGGGTTTTCTAGTGTGAGATCAAACATGTACCGATGAAGACTTCAATTTGGCCAACGACAAAGCCAAGAACATGGCTTCATTCTGACAGTCCAAAGTTTGATCTGGACATGAAAGAAGACGACCAAAATAGCAATTCTCAAGAATTAGACTGTAGGAGGTGGAAGTCCTTAGGTAGGTACAGTGGTACAGAAGTCAGGTCAGTACCTTATCTTGCAAGACTTAGGTACAGATGGTATGTAGGATCCCCTCTTGGGAAGGAGGGTCTCAAGATGGCAGTAATAATTCTTTGAGCATTTTCAGTGATATGGGCAGTAAAGACTCTGGACTGGTTCAAACAGTGATGGCTAACCTTGGCACTCCAGGTGTTCTTGAACTTCAATTCCAAGAAGCCAGGATCAGCAGGTGTTTTGACTAGGGCTTCTGGGAATTGAAGTCCAAGAACACCTGGAGTACCAAGGTTGGCCATCACTAAACTTGGGTTTCTCAACCTTGGGTCCCCAGATGTTCTTGAACTTCAATTCCTAGAAGTCCTGATCAGCAGGTGTTTTGACTTGGGCTTCTGGGAATTGAAGTCCAAGAACACCTGAAGTGCCAAGGTTGGCCATCACTGGACTAGGGTTTCTCAACCTTGGGTCCCCAGATGTTCTTGAACTTCAATTCCTAGAAGTCCTGATCAGCAGGTGTTTTGACTTGGGCTTCTGGGAATTGAAGTCCAATAACACTTGGAATGCCAAGGTTGGCCATCACTGATATTGATTCTGCATGGGGTGGGGTGGAGGATGTGTCGTTCTGGAGGGCTTTTCCGCTCCATTGGGAAGGAAGAGGAGGAGGAGGAGGAGGAGGCTGAAATACAGGACCAGCAGACTAGACAGCAAGCAAGTTGTGGCGTGCTACGAAGCCGAGCAGAAGGCAGGTGAAATCTAGCTTGCATGCATTCCTGGTTCCTACATGCCTCTGCGCCTTCCCCTCCCAGGTGCAAACGAAGCAAGGAGACTCGGATCCATCCATTGCTACTCAAAGTAGGCTGTCTCATGGAAGGGTTAGACCCCAGCCAGTGCCTGCTTAATGTCAGCAAATCAAGCTTTTTTTTTAAAAAAAGAGCATATCTGGTGCCACCAACTCTACTGACTGGGGTTGAAGTCTGTCCCAGGGAAGCCTGTCTCCATCTTTCCTCGTAGGGCCTGGGCTTCAACGGCTCAATCGTATTTTGTCTAGCCTGCTCTTTGCTTTTCCACTGTCGGGCGCATGGGAATGGGCAAGGAGAACTGCAGGTGGGATTTAAAATATGGCTACCTGCTAGGGCCATGATGGTGAACCTTGGCTGTTCTTGGACTTCAATTCCCAGAAGCCCAAGTCCCTGTGAATCCACACAAATGGGTTTACTGTGTGTACGCAGAGAAACGCTCCGGGGTTGGGACTCCAGTTTCTTAAGAAAGGGACATTTCACATCAAAAATGCAAAAAAAAATTGTGTACGTTCCTCCAAAAATAAGACTCCTAAGAACATGTACAGTAAAACCTCGCATAAAGAGCACCTCACTTAGAGACTAACTTGCTTAAAGAGCAGAATTTTCTCTGAATGGTTGCCCTTGCTTAACAACTAAAAACAACCAAAAAAACTCGCTTAACAACTAAATCGGGGTTCACGATCGCCCCCCCCCCGCCAGAAGTCACAATCGGTCACTTACAATTGCAGTGCTGATACTTTCCTCAAACATTTCGCTTAAAGAGCAATCCTGTGAAACACATTATGCTCTTTAAGCAAGGTACTGCAGTAAACCCATTTTCTAGACCTTGTTGAGCCAAAGACACCAGGAATGTTTTGTGCAGAACTGTGTACATAAGGAATGGTTTGGATCACTTACCCAGGGATCTGCAACACGGTCACATAAGATCACCCGGCCATTGTCTAGAGCCGTGGAGAACGGCTGGCAGGAAGCGACGTCCTCCGTGAGCTGGAGCAGAGAAGAAGTTTATTTTTGCTTCAGTTAAGCATGATATGGAGATGATGTTGAATCCCTGCAACTGGCAGGCAGGGGACTTTGTGGTTACAAAAGGCCACCAGCCTATAGCATAGCTGTCAAGTATCCCTTATTGGCTGGGAAAACCCCTTATTTTACCCTCTTTCCGGCCATCATCCCTTAATAATTAGACTGCAATGTCCTATTGCCGCCATTGGAGGGCAGCACAGGATAAGCATCGCTGTCAAGTATCCCTTATTTGCCAGGAAATTTCCCTTAGTTCCAAATCCAAAACTTGACAGGTATGGCCTAAAGGCCAAGGAGTTCCTAGAGCAAAATACTTCCAAGCAGAAGCATTTAAAATTCCAAATAAATGTGCAGAAGACACTGTCAAAGTTTTGCGGAATACAGACGTAATCTGGAATAAACCCTCTTCATTTGGAAAGCTCTAACTAACTAACTAACTAACTAACTAACTACCTAACTAACTTCCATTGGCTGGTTGGTTGCAGTTTTTATACCATCCATTTGGGATATTTCCCACTCTGGTCGGTGCACATACAAATAACATAACAACACAATAAAACAAACAACAAAATAAAACAAAACAACTGAATAAGTACATAAAAAACAAAAAATAAAATACCTGACATCTGTGGGCATACACTAGTTTATTATTAAGGGTGTAATATTCTTAAATCAGCAAAGCTTTTCCTAAGTGATGTTGAGTGTCCTCTAAAAAGACCCATTCATTGGCATCTGACTTCCTAATATTCATCTGAAGTTTGTTCCCCCTAAACCAGTGTTTCCTAAACTTTGTTTTTTGGGACGTCAATTCCCAGAAGCCTAATTCAATTCTCCAAAGCACTGATTGACCAATGTACTGACTTAGGATTCTGGGAATTGAAGTTCTCCCTGTGGAACTAGTGCCTTAAACCAGCCAGATCATGTAGGGCATGCAGTGTGGATTAATTTAATGGTAGTGTTCCCTTCTGCCAACATGTTGGCCTTCTCATGACAAAACACCAAAGTCTGGATGCCTCTGGTCCCTACTGTTGCTTAAATGCTCCGTGCAAGACTTCACATGCCAATGACATCACACAGAGGCTGGACTTACCACACTCTTCAGCCACGTCAAGTACTGGGAGATATATCCCACTTCTTTTCTGACAAAGCAACCTAATTCCTGAGGGGGGGAGAGAAGAAAATGCAGATTAAAGAGCTACAGGTACCTTTGAAAAAGGTAATCCAATATGTTCACCTCTCTCCTACTTTATCCCACTTGTTTTCTTTGCCATTTTGTTATACTAGCCGATTACCCGGCCTTGCTCGGGTTTTTTTCCCCATACATGTGTCCGGCCACCTGTGTCAGGCCCCTGCCTAGCTCACTGTGATGTCACAATCAGGTGACCTACTTGGGGCTATGACATTAGCATCACTATGTGTCCGGCCACCTGTGTAAGGCCCCTGCCCAGCTCAATTACATCACGATGATGTCACAATCGGGTGACCTACCTGGGCTATCACTATAGATACTACCACTGGGACACACAAACACCCTCCTGTAAAGTATACTTCCCTTTGCAGATCAATTTAGGGGCATACACACACACCCCGGGCTCGTGACCCCCGCAGTGACCATCCAGCACGCCCAAGGTACGTGTGTGCCACGTTACAGCGTGATCGGTGCAGGGGTCTAGATTTGTGTTCTTCACATTCAACAGGACACCTCTGTTTTATATATAGAGATAAATAAACTGAAGACATTTCAATAGAGTTGCAATAGAGAAAGTCCTGTCTCACAAACACCAGGCTAGCTTCTCAGAACAGTGAGATGTGAGACAGGACCTCTACTGAAGGTTGGAGAGTCCACACAGACACCTATGGGAAGAGGTAGTCTTTCAGAAATCCCAGCCCAAACCCAATTAGGGTTTTATTGATTAAAAGCAGCCCTTGAAATTGAGCTGGGACAGAATTTCAGGGCAACATCAAGACCTGTGCGACACAGTCTCTAGATCACAGGTGAGACAACCTGTGCACTTCACTTACCTGTCTCAGGATCTTCTGAGACTCTAAGGGGACAATGGTCTCAGCTTGGCTAATTTGGGACTCGGTGCGGTTTATCAGAGTCTAGTGAGGAATAAGGGAAACACAAACATAAGCAAACAGAGGAAGTGTTTTAGCCAATGGGGAAATATTGACACAAGACAGGGAAGGTGTAAGTTGGACCCTAAGGACCAACCCCAAGAATAGCATCCCTGTGTTCAAGTTCCTTCTTTGGTCCCTGGAGTGGGTAGCTATGGAAACTTGTGCAACCTCCAGACATTTGCCAAGCTTCTCTTGTCCCTAGTTTGCCAAAGCTAGATTCTAGAAATCTTGGCCAGCACAGTCAACAGTGAAGGTTTCTGTGAGTTTTTTAGTTCAAGAACATCTGAGGACTGAAGGTTGGGAACCACTGGTGTAGATCCTATACCAGTGATGGCCAACCTCGGCACTCCAGGTGTTCTTGGACTTCAATTCCCAGAAGCCCTAGTCCGCAGGAGTGTTGACTTGGGCCTCAAGGAACTGAGGTCCAAGAACACCTGGAGTGCCAAGGTTGGCCATATACTATGGTGTTTAGCAAATATAAATATGCAGATTTAAAACAAGGTGCATTGGGAAAGGGGGGGTCTTTGTTCAAGTGCTTGAAAGATTTGCTCTTACAAAAGGTTTAGATCAGGAGTTCTCAACCTTTTAAAACCGGGGCCCGGGTCATGCTCCCTCAGACAGCTTCAGGGTCTGGATGGCCATTTTGCCCTTTCTCTACCACATGGCATTTCCAGGTATGGTGGAGGTGGTGGGCCCCCCGCATGAAATGGCACCAATGGCCACATCCAGTTCTTTGGGTCGCACGTTGAGTATCCCTGGTTTAGATTGATATTCCACAGCTTTGTGGAGACCAGGAATTTTACACGTTGTAATACCAGTACCTGCAAGCCTGGCGCCATTGCTGATAAGAACTGGACACTAGCTTTCAGCTTCTCCTGCAAGAAATCAAAACAGACACATTCAATTTTATATGGACTATTCCACACATCTTAGGTAAGGACAACCTGTCTTTTTTCCCATACTGGAGAGATATTCACAAGATGGATGAGTTTAGAGCAGGGGTTCCCGACCTAAGGCCTGTGGGCCAGATCTGGCCCATGGTGCCATTTCATGTGGCCCTCCATGGGCATTCAAGAAACAAAATAGCCACCCCCTTGTTAGCTTTGAGGGCTGGACAGGCATTTTGCCCTTGCATGCACGATGGGGGTAGACAGCTTCAAAGGGGGTGACCATTTTGTTTCTCAAATGCCCTTGGAAGGGGGCTCACATGAAATGGTGCCATGGGCCAGATCTGGCCCATGGGCCTTAGGTTGGGAACCCCTGTCCTAAGGTCATGGGGAAAATTTCAGGGAAGTGATCAGTATTTCCGAATGTGGTTCCGAATGTCCCAAGCTCGGATTATCACTCTGGGAAATTAACACAAGCCACACTTAAACTTCAAGGGTGGTGTTTCCATGGCATGATGAATTGTATGCTTACCACCAGGGCCTCCATTGTGCGGATTGTCATATTCTGAATTTTTTTCAGATTCTTGGCTTCTTCTGCCAGCCGGTCTGCCAATGTCCTGTCGCTCTGCAGGGGACACCAATAGCCCGGGTTATATCCAGAAAGCAAGAAAAGGAACTTGAGACAGACTGCACCGAATCTTCTCTTTCCCTCTCCATACGGACCGGCAAAGAACAGAATTTCCTTTCCTTTGGGGCTCCTACCTGAACTTGGCTGAGTTCTCCTAGTTCCACAGCCAGGCCAGCCAGGCTGGTTTTTACTACAGGTTTGCGTATCTAGAGGGGTGGAAAGAAAGCAGCCGTTAACATCTCTATTGCATTACACTGCACAACAACGATTTTGCTACACGTGATTTACATGGTACTGAGTGTGCTGATTCCAAATATGCACTCAGAATCTGCCTATCACGTATAGATTTTAAGTTATAGGCATGCTATAGCTGTTCAAATAGTTGGTAATTGGGTAATATATTTTTACATGGGGATATTATAGCACTATGCCTGCTGCAGCCTCTGCTGAATCACGTCCCATAGTGGCATGGATGTTCCAGCAGTGGCTGAGCATGTTTGGGCAAGTCAGTGAGCTGATGTCAGAAATAGGTATATAAGATGAGATGGACCAAGAGCTTGTCTCAAGTGCAAAACCATCTTATTGGATAGTACAGCTAGGCCATAGTGAGTCTGTTTTGAGCTAAAGATGAGTAGGCGCAGCTGTGTTAATAAACCGGACAATCATGTCTATATGTGTAATTGACTTAAGATTCTGAAGTCCTAGACAGTATTGGACTTCAGATTTGGATTCAATGCACTTGGTTTAGTATAGGACACATGAATTAGACTAAGTAGTGTTCATTGTGGATGTGACTAACATGTATCTATCTGTCTGTCTGTCTGTTTTTCTGTCTGGTGATAGATAGATAGATAGATAGATAGATACTGTGTTATTTTGCAGACATGTCACATCCACAATGAGCCCTGGTAACAGAGTGGCTAAATTGCTGGGCTGCAGCCAAAACTACTGACATTATGAGTTCGATCCTGATGGGGCTCGAGGTGGACTCAGCCTTCTATCCTTCCGAGGTTGGTAAACGTTTGGATCAACACTCCTTGTGTCTAAAGAGCAGGAAGGGCCTACCCAAGCCTCGCGCTCTCACCTCTGTTGTGAACCCCGCAAAGTCTATCTGGTCCATCTCGCTCTTTCTGAAGGTCTCCAGGTCCTTCTTCCCATCAGCATTGAGCAGAACCATCTCTTCGAAATGGACGCGAAAACTGTCCGGGCGTTTCTGGAACTCAGCTGTGTACTGGAGCCAAAATGGATGAAGATGAAGGCCAACCGCAATTATCAGCCTGAACATAGACGCTCAAATTCAAAAGAGCAAAATCTCGTGACGCCAATGCAGAAGCTAGAGTCCCTACGTTGGCAATGTGCTTCTGAGCCCTTGAACCAACCCTCTGTCAACTGGTTCATCTCTGCTAAAGACCAAAGAGGTCATCTTGGGTGGCCCAACAGGACTCCAGGTAGCACCCTGAGGTGGGAAATCTTATAAGGGTGGCTCAGTGGTTAAGAAGCTCACCTTGTTAGCTGGAAGGCTGGCAAGTCAGCAGTTCGAGACCCGAGTACTACATGATGGATTGAGTGCCTGTCTCTGTCCCAGCTCTTGGGGACATGAGAGGAGCCTCATTTGGGCGTTTATCTGAGTGGAGTTTCTTCCGCCAAAAATCCTTTCAATCCAGAATAATTTCTGACGTGAAATTATTATTATTATTACCAATAATGAGAAGGTTTTGAACTATTCTCTACATCCCTACCAGTCGAGGTGTTTCCAAATTTGAAGGAACTGTCTTTTCTCTAGAACAATGGGAAGTGGGACACGGGATACAAAATGTATCCGCACATACACACTCCACAAGGATTATTAGAAATTCCTTGCAGGTCCAGAGCAAACTGGAGTGCACACAGGGCCACTCATGGCAAACATATACTGTAATTTCATTCAATCCACTCTTAGAAGCTGAAATCATTGTTGTGATGGTTCCGACACACCATGTTTCACAAAGGCATGCAGACAAAGACCATGTTTATGTCCAGAAAATCAATTGCCCATTTTTGTCAAGTATATCTCTGTCCCAATTCTGTGGGAGAGAATTATGGCAACTCTACGCTGAAGTGTACGGAATGCTATTACCTTCCCACTGAAGCAATACCTATTTATCTACTTGCAAATTCAGGACCTGGGACAGACCTCATTCCATGACACAGCATCCGGGTCTCGAACTGCTGATCTGCCGACCTTCCAGTTGTCAAGGTTAGCCTCTTAACCACTAAGGCAGCGTGGTCTCATAAGGCGACGAACCACACCTAAAACAATCCAGTGAATACCAAGCATGCGCCGTAGAATGTGTAATGTTGAGTCCTTATGGGAAACTGGGAAGAGACTAGTATTGCACATTCTCCTGCTTGAAATTGTCTACTTTGAGTTGCTTTCTAAGCCTAGTTTTCTTGGTAAGAGAGGTTAGAAAAAGGAATAATAAAAGAAACCTGTACTTTTCATTTGCACTGGTAAAAAGATATGTCAGGCAGATAATGAAAAAGTTATGCAACCTCTCCTTGCTGGATCGTCTTTTGTCTGTACTTGTTCTGTGATTTAATTCCTGCTTTCTTTTGAAAAGCAGCGGAAAGAATCAGTGAGCAGCCTACAACATGTAGTTTGAGCCAAATCCCTATGGGTGTAGCCCGGCCGAAGCTGGCTTTATATTTCCATATATTGCAAAGATAAGGTTGAAGCTAGGTTTCATAGCCAAAGTCAATAAGATATAACACATGCCGGCTAACGTTGGAGCAAGAGCAGAGACTTCAAAGTTCATTTTTTGGTCACTGAGAAACTATTACCTATTTTGATGGCAATGCAAAGGTTTTTATTTTTAAAAAAAATTATTTTCTTCTAATTAAAAATGCCAAATGAAAAAAAAAAGGTCATTATTTCCCCAAATATTGCAGTAGTACAGCTTATGGGGGGAGTGGGGAGAAGCATGTCGGCTGAAATAAAACGAATGAATGAAGAAGCAAAGCAGGATAAATAAGCTGTGCAAATTTGCTTCGTTTATTTCAGCTCTAGATCTCTTCGATGCACAGAAAGCTGATTTTTAGAGGGGAATTTACATAAGCACCTTCCCCTCTCCCCCCCCCCCCCCCCCCCACTGATGCTGTTTGCAAAAGTAACCCCTTTTGAACTAACTGATTCAGCCCAACGACTGGAAAAATCCTAGGAAAGATTTGAGTTAGAAAGAGCAGAAAAGCTGAGGAGGGAGACGCTCTTCTCATGGAAAATGGCCAGGCTCTCTTGCCGCCTGAGATATCAGAAAGCCAATATATTTTTGCAAGAAGGGGCACTTGGAATTTGGGTGGATCCAAACAGCAGGGGTTTCCAACCTAAGGCCGTTGGGCTGGATCTGGCCCATGGCACCACTTCATGTGCCCCCCCTTCACCCCTCCAAGGACATTCGAGAAACAAAATGGCCACCCCTTTGAAGCCGTAGGGACAAAATGGCTGTCTGGCAGTCGAAGGTGACTGAGAGTGTGACCCGGCCCCTTGCCATACAGCATACCTGTCAAGTTTTGGATTTGGAAATAAGGGGAATTTCCTGTCAAATACGGGATACTTGACAGTTATGCTTATTCTTTGCTGTCCTCCAATGGCGGCAATAGGGCATTGCAGTCTAATTAATAAGGGATGACAGCAGGAAAGAGGGTAAAATAAGGGGTTTTCCCGGCCAATACCGGATACTTGACAGCTATGCCATACAGTGATCTTATATATTTGCACTTGATGCTACTGCACTCTTGTGCCGATGAGGATTTAAGTTTGGCCAACGACAAAGCCAAGAATGTGGCTTCATTTTGACAGTTCAAAGTGGAAGAAGAAGAAGGTGAAGATGAAGACAATGACGATGGCGATGATGATGATGATGAGCTAATTTGAAGGCAAAAAGCAGTGATGGCCAACCTTGGCACAACAGGTGTTCTTGGACTTCAATTCCCAGAAGCCCAAGTCAGCACTCCTTCTGGGCTTCTGGGAATTGAAGTTCAAGAACACCCGGAGTGCCAAGGTTCACCATCACTGGCAAAATGGCTTGTTGTAGCTGTCAGAAGTGAGTAGAAAGTGAGCGACAGTCCTCTAAATCAGGGTTTCTCAACCATGGCCCGCCAGATGTTCTTGGACTTCAATTCCCAGAAGCCCAAGCCAGGCTTCTGGGAATTGAAGTCCAAGAACATCTGGAGGCCCAAGGAAGGTTGAGGAAACCCTGATCTAGAGATTTTTCAGTCCCAGAAGCCAGAGTCCAGCATGGATGATGGTAAGACTTTATGAATAGCGTAGTCCGAAGCACACAGAAGACCAAAAGACTTTCCAGCTTCAAGATCTATTTAGAGCTCTTGCGCAAACAAGATTAGCAAAAAGGGGTCAATGGAGGAAGATCGGCAAAGCTGGGCAAAAGGAGAGGCGAGACAATCTTTCTCTCACCTTAGCAACATCAAGATGCTCATTAAGATGGTAGCTGTTCTCCAGCGGCAGAATATCCCAAAAGCTGGCCCCATTCTGGCATTGCCTAAAAATAAGAACTGGTAGAATCAAGTCTTCCTTATGGCGCCATGTTCCTCAATGAGGCTGCCTTGCTTCGCAGCCCCTGTTACCAAACCCTCTGGCTCAAATCGTTGAGGTTTTAGGGAGAAAAATAGATTCAGTTCTGCAAATTAGAAAACATAGACATCCCAAAACACAGTCTAACACAGCGATGGTTTCAATAATTGCAACAGGCATCCCAGTTTTAGTAGTGAAAGGAGGAAATCCCATGGGTGCAAAGCAGAGCAAACGTAGACCATTATTGTACAAGCACCCATTCAGTCAAATGGGAAGGTACTCAGCAGGTCCTTAATGCTCAAGGAAGCCTCAGTTTTAACTCCACTCTGAATGGAAATGAGCCTTAAGTCCGCCGGCTCAGATCCAGGAAGAGTTTTATGGCAAGAACAAACATTCTTGAGGCTACTCAAGAGCAAAACCAAATTAGAAGATGAAGGAAGGAGCTCACTGGACAAGGACCAACATTAAAGAGGGATATAGCTGAGGAACTCAACCTCCCCAATGTCACTTGGAGGACCCTGAATAGACTGATGGTTGGAGTCCCTCAATGCAAGACCAACAGGCTCAAGTGAGGGCTGCTGGTGGACAACAACATGCTGTGTGAATGTGGAAAGGTATAGAATACAGCTCATTTACTCGATGACTACCAGAAACCTGCACCGATGAGGACTTGGGTTTGGGCAACAACAAAGGAAATAAAATGACTTCATTTTGGTTGTCCAGGGATTGATGGGGACATGAAAAAAGAAGAAGAAGCTCCATCAGGATCAAGGAGGTTTTGACTTTACCCTTCAGAACCAAGAGGAAGGTGGTCTAAAACTTGTGAGAAGGCTCCATCCTTGATGAAGTCTTGGCCAAAGAAAGACTCACCGGTAAGCAGTAGTTAAGTTGACGTTCTTTTTCAGGCCAAGGTATTGGGTGATGTTCATAGAAGAAGGCAGATTTCCAGGTGTGTCAACAAACTGGAGGTTAGAAAGAAGAACAAAACATGATTTAAATCTGGTTGATGTTGAGAGACCAAAAATGAACCTAAACTTGGTTTCTCAACCCCGGGGCCCCAGATGTTCTTGGCATTCAACTCCCAGAAGCCCTGATCAGCAGGTGTGTTGAGTTGGGCTTCTGGGAATTTAAGTCCAAGAACACCTGGAGGCCTAAAGTTGAGAAACACTGATTCAGGGTAGTCTGTTCAAGTTTGCCCTGACAGCAATGGATGGTACGGATCCAAATTAGGCTTCCTCCAAGCTTGAAGTACCCTTCCAGGTGTGTTTTTTTTGGGGGGGAAACGCCATAAATACTGACCTCAAACATTCATAAGGGTACGCAAGAGCAAAAGCAAATTAGAAGATGTGGGAAGGAGCTCACTGGACAAGGAACAGCATTAAAGGAGGATAATGGCTGAGGAACTTGACCTCCCTTATGTTACTCGGAGGACCTTGAATAGGGCTGAGGGTTGAGTCCCTAAATGCAAGACCAATATGCTCAAGTGGGGACTGCTGGTGGACCATGACACATTGTGTGAATGTGGAGAGGTGCAGAGTCCGGCTCATTTACTGGTCTGCCGATTGCTGCCCGAGACATGCACTGATGAGGTCTTGGGTTTGGCCAACGACAAAGCCAAGAAAGTGGCTTCATTTTGGCAGTCCAGGGTTTGATTTGGATACAAAAGAGGATCACATCCTTGCGAACATACATGCATTCTTCTGATATGAAGAAAAGAGAGGCTTCTTTTATTATTTTCCCAACCATTCGCTGGTTTCATAGCACTCTTGAGTAGAAAGATTTATCTGAATCGAGCAGAAAGGCCCGGGGCCAAGGGGAAAATCCCTCTTGCTTTCATTTTATGACTTTATTAACTAAATAAAAAGACTCATTTGCACCCCTAGCCCCCACCCCACAACACCTCCCCTGCGGACGAGAAATGCACATGGTTGCAAGGAAGACCCCAATGACAGACACTCTCATTCCAAATGGAGATCAAGTGTTAATTGTTATTTGACGAGATTTAATTAATTCATTGCTACAGCCCCTGCGTACTAGTTATCCCTGAGGGCAAATGAAGGGAAAGGGCCAGGCAGTCTCTAATTAGATCATTCTACACAGCCTGGCCGTTTCTCCTAGCTTGACACATGGAGGAAGGTAAAACGTTGCCTCACAGGGTTTTTGCACACCAAGAGTGAGAATCCTGATCTAGTTATAGATGGAAGGATCCATTATGAGATTCATACAGAGGTCTCCATTGACAGGGAAGAGCCAACATGCAGGGGGTGGGGGAATGGCAAGATTTAGCCTCTCCACCCTCTGACCTTGTAGAAAACAATTCTGTAAGTTTCTACACAGATGACACACTCGTAATCTTGCAAACTGAACGAATCATTGTAGAAATTTTTGAAGTGGTAGCCCTGTTAGTCTGTGCAAGCATATCAGAGAATAAACAAAACAAAGTAAAAAAAATTGTTGTGACACCTTAAAGACTAACTCCTGTATTTTAATGTTAGCTTTCATGGATCAAGTCCACTTCAGCAGACATAAGATTGGATTTTCATGATATACATTTATACATCTGATATAGAGGCCAAGTGTAGCTGGGCAGAGTTGGTTGGTTCAAGAGAGGGGCATGCAAATCAATGAGTTACTTACAACCAGTAATAAAATGCAATCAGTTTGCCTTTTTGCAGCATTGAATCTCTGATGGAAATCAGTTTGAGGAGTTAGGTTTGCAAAAGGAACATATCTTACGTTAGACAGAATGTCAACTACCCAGATGTCTAATGTCAGAAGGCTTATTTTACAGACTCAGTCTGACTTCCATCAGAGATTCACCACTGCAAAAGACAAACTGATTGCATTTTATTACTAGCTGATTACCTGGCTTCGCTCGGGTTTTTCATTTCTTTAACGTAGACCAGCTTTTCCCTCTTGGAAACCTCGTGTGTGTGTGTGTGTGTGTGTGTGTGTGTGTGTGTGTGTGTGTGTGTGTGTGTGTGTGTATGTGGGTCAACTCTGCCTCCCTTCCTCCGTCTCTCTCTTCCCTCACCCGCCCTGCTTCTCTGTCGACAGTCACTTACCACCCTTATCCTTCTCATACATGTGTCCGGACACCTGGTGAGAGAGCGGCACACAGCCGTTGAAGAGCCCTTGGACCTTCCCTCCCTCGGCTTTGTCGACTGTGGCCTCCACCTCTGCCGCGGAGGCTGGGTGGCCATTTCTGGAGGGGGGCCGACCTTCTCTGCAGCTCCCATGCCCTCCCAGCTCTCTCAAGGGCCTCCATCGCCACTACTGTGTCGGCCTGAAGAGGCCCCCCATTTGCCTTCCACCTACCATGAAAACTACAACTGAGCTCAAAGGGCTACAGCTGAGCCAGTCAGATGATGTCACAATCTCAACCTACCTGGGACTATGATATCAGCTCAATTACATCACTGGGAAACACACACATTGTATGGATCAATTGCTTCCCAATTTGGGGGGTGTACCCCCCATGGGTTTTGAGACCCCCACAGTGCTGATCTCCCAAGCCCAAGGTATGTATGTGCCAAATTTCAGTGGGATCGGTCCAGGGGTGTGGGAGCATTTAGAGCACATACAAACACTTCTATTTTTATGTGGGGCTCTCAAAACCCATGGGGGGTACACCCCCCAAATTGGGAAGCAATTGATCCAAACAATGTGTGTGTTTCCCAGTGATGTAATATTGTAAATAACTCATTGATTTGCATACCCATCTCTTGAACCAAGGTGGACTTGATCCATGAAAGCTAAGGTTAAAATACAGTCAGTCTTTAAGGTGCCATAGCATTTTTTGTCTTTTTTTGTTTACTCTCTGATATGGGTGAATCATAGAATCATAGGATAACTGAGCTGGAAGGGGCCTTTGAAGCCATCGAGTCCAACCCATTCCTGCTCAAGGCAGGAATCCGAACCAAAGCAGATCTGACAGAAGTTTGCTTTCCAAGTCTCTCTTGAATGCTTCCAGTGTTAGAGCACTCTCACCACCTCTCATAGAAGTGGGTTCCACTGTTGTACTACTCTAACCATTAAGAAGGTTTTTCCTGATATTCAACCTGTAGTTTCAGCCCATTATTACGTGTCCTGAACTCTGGGATGATGGACAATAGATCCTTCCCTTCCTCTTCATGATTATCTCTCATGTATTTGAAGAGTGCAACCATCCTATCCCCCCTCAGTCGCCTATTCTCAAGGTTAAACACACCCAGTTCCATCTTTCCTCCCAGGGCTTGGTTTCCATGCCTCTGATCATCTTTCTTACCTTTCTCAACCTGGACAAAACCATTTTACTTGTAAGCCTATGCTTGAGGTTCCCACATGAACTCACCTTGTAAATCTCCTGGTTGGCCCAGTTCTTGCACATCAAGGTCTGGACATTGCCACCCACCAGGAAGGTCCCACAGACCAAGAGCATCAGTAGCCAGGAGAAGAGAAAGCTGAAGCCAACGCCACTGGAATGTGGGAAAAGAGGCAGCTCAATAGGGTGGTTGAAATGCCTCTAGAGCAGGGGTTCCCAATCTTCTCAAAATGGAGGGCCGGGTCATCCTCTCTGTCAGCTTCAAGGGCTGGACGGCCATTTTGCTGTGCCTGCACGATGGGGGTGGCCATTTTGTACCAACAGCTTCAAAGTGACTTCCATTTTGTTTCTCAAAAGCCCTTGGAGGAGTAGGGGGCACATGAAATGGCACCATGGGCCAGATACGGCCCACAGGCCTTAGGTTGGGAATCCCTGCTCTAGAGATTCTGATGCCTGTATCTCCCTTGTCCTAGATGTTACCATCAGAAGACGTGGGGAGAATTTCCCTGTTGCCACATGAGAATGGAGAGCCATCAGTCTGGGGATCAGAGATCATGCCATACCATTTTATGGTGCATGATCCATCAAAGCATCAAGGAAAAGATTAAGGTCCCCTGTTTCTGCTGCACCAGAGAGATTGAGGCTGGTTTTAACCTCATCCTAGTCTCGGCTAGAAGGCCTTACATCAAAGGTTCTCAACCTTTTCAAGCCATGGGCCGGACCGTGCCCCCTCAGACAGCTGAGCAGGCCAGACTGTGGGTCCCTCCCCCCCGCCATCCCCACCATAAACACTGCCATAAAATGTGTTTACGACAGCCATGGGCGCATTTATGGCTGTCATAAACGCATCTGCTCCTGCTGGTGGCGGCATCGTGGGCCAGATGAAATGGTGTCATGGTGCCGGGTCTGGCCTGCAGGCCGTAGGTTGAGAACCCCTGCCTTACGTGATAAGGAATTTGGCTCCAGCTTCTCCCCTGCTTTCATAGTCACTGGGATCCTCCCGCACAGCCAACCCATAAGTGCCGAAAGTGAGTCCCAGGAAGTTGCAGAAGACAATCAGCAGAACCACCGTGCAGGCGACGATACCTGCGATCCACCTGAGAAAGATGGGGAAAGGGATCAGGAAAGGTCAAGGAGGCCACCGAGAGAATAAGCCTGGACTTAATATTCTGCATCCGAAAGCAATGACAACCCAATGGGCTCCTTAATTCCCATGGATCTGGGTTCAAATTGCAGTTTAGCTAGCTACTGGCTCTACATGGGTCCTTCCCATTCAAATGTCTTTAAAACCCAAAGAGGACATCAGACTCTGCCAGAGACATTTGAGACATGGGCTGATGAATGCGTTAGCTGAAAGTGCGCTGGAGATTGTTGTAAAAATGATTATATACAAGCAATTTTTTAAATTTTTAATAAGGGGGCTGCAGTGGCTCGGCGGCTAAGAAGCTCACCTTGTTAGCTGGAAGGCCAGCAAGTCGGCAGTTCGAGACCCGGGAACTGCATGACAGACTGAGCGCACACCCTGGGTTGCCTTCGGTGGGAAGGCAAACAGCGTTCCATGCACATGAGCACTGAACCCTAGAGTCGGATATGACTGGCTTTCGAGCAAAGGGCCCGTTACCATTACCTTAAGGATAGTACTTTGCTCAGGTCTTACGTGACTATCAGCTTTGGCCACACGTGAAGGCCTTTTCACCCCAAAAGGCCAAGCATTTGGGTCAAGCAAAACATCTGTTCTGTTTTACCTGTAGCGTTCGTAATGCTTCACTTCCTTCAGGTAAGGCCGGCTGCTGTTCTCTGCCTTCAACAGAGCATCGGCCATTGGACGGGTTTGATCTGAAATCGGAAAGCCATCTGCGAAGGATTGGATTTTCTGGGCTGCTTTCTCTAATTCCATTTTGAGGTCTGCAAAAAGCAACCGTTAAGCCCAAATTTGCAATTTTGTGAGGGCACACACTTGTACAACGCATGCCGCTGGGCCCGAATCACCCCATTTAGACATGAAATGCAAGAATCTGGACTTAACTCACCCCGAATAACTTCGGCCATCTTGACCACAGCCAGTTCTGGGATGGAGTTAAAGCTGTTGTTGGCCTAGAAGTGGGGGGGGAAACCCAATGTTTTTCCAAAATTGGCACCCCAAAGAATTTTACTTATAAGAAGAACAGAAGTCCCTCTTGCCATACAAAAACTCCTTAACTCAGGCATTTGCAACCTATGAGCCGGATGTGGACCAAGGAGCCATTTCATGTGGCCTTCTGTCCTTGTTCCCACCGCCGCTGCGGCAAGTGGCAGAAACACCAAAAACATGCAGAAAATGCAACAAGAACATGTGTTTCCGCACGAGAAGTTGGCAAAAATGCCCAAAAATGCACTGTGAGAACTAATCAAAAGTGCACAAAGACACATGAGAATACATGCAAGGACTCACACAGATCTATGAGACTGGCCTGCTCAGCCGTCTGAGGGGGAGTGATCCGGCCCAGGACCCAAAAACGTTGAGAAAGCCGTCCTTAATTACTCACTTGCTGAATCATTTCAGGGAAATTAGCTTTCGGGAGTCCGTGCAAAGTTTTCAAAACTTTTTCCACTGAAGGCACCTGTGCAAAGAAATCTCTTATTTTTTAAAAAAAAACCACTAGGATGATGTCTGTAAAAACAGCCTGCAGCCCAATTATTTAATGTTGATTTGCAGCATGTGAATTATTCTAAGCATTCAATATCTAGCTTTTAAAAATTGGTGATTTCCCATACTCAGGAAGAAGTCCAAAATGTATAGATAAGTTGACCACCACCACCATCCAGGTACACAGAAAGAACTTCCTCCAAGAGTGTGCGTTGTTGAACCACAACCAGGTGTACCCTGGTAATGGCAACCTTGCGAAAGGAATTGCAGAATGAGCTCACCCAAAGGTGCCTTCATTTTGACAGTATCATGTCTGGCCTAGACAGGGAAGAAGAAGAAGTTGCTTCGGTAAGGGATGGGCCCAATTGATCTGAGCCGTAGGAGAAGACCTACCTGGAGTTGGACATTGGTCGCACACAACGCTATTCACCTTCCACTGCAAGAAGGACCACCACGCGCAACCGTTTGCCCTATCTCAGGAGGCTTTGTGATGGAGCAACCGTCTCCATGTTGGAGTACCCACACTCACTCTTCTTGAACTTACTTTTCGGTAGTTAGCCTCCAGCTCCAAGCTGTGAGCTCTGCTCAGCGCATTCGCGCAGTAGATACACCGCGGGTTCTCCAGAAGGGACACAATGTTTTGCTTCCGGTCTCTCAGGGTGGCTTCCAGTTCGTCCTGGTGCCGAATCAGAGTCTCAGCCGTTGTGTTGAGGATCTGTAACTGCTTCAAGGAGTTCTGTAGGTCTTAAAGAGAAAAGCCACACTAGATTGCATCTGCTGCTCTCCATGTAGGCTGGCCCATCAGTCTCAGGCAAAGAAACCCAACCTTCAGGACATCTAAGTGCATTAATACATTCCTTAAGACATGTAATCATGCAGTGATGTGTGATTAGATAAGGTTTCCCTTGCCTGAAAACAAGTTGTGTCCGACTCTGGAGCATGGGTGCCCAAACTACAGCCTGGGGGCCAGATCCGGCCCCCATGGCAATTCATCTGGACCGCAAAGCCCTCGTCACTCCTGGAAGCGGAAGTAAAATACACCCGTATGGGCACATTTTACTTCCGCTTCCAGGAGCGATGAGCGCTTTGTGGGCTGGATGAATTGGCATTGGGTGGCTGGATCCAGCCCCTGTGCCATAGTGACCGGCTCCCTGAACCACATGACCAGCCCATGGCCTGAAATGTTTGGCCCATGGCTGGGAAAGATGTGTGCGGCTGGATGGATTGGCACTGCGGGCCAGATCTGGCCCACAGGCTGTAGGTTGAGAACTTCTGAAATAAAAGTGTAATAGCAAGTAGCAAGCCCTCTTCCTTACCTTGTACCCGAGCCTTCATGACATCCATGGCCGAATAAACGGTCCCCTTGAGCACCAAATGGATGGTGCTACCTATGCTCCAGCTGATGTCTGCAAGACACAAAGCCAATCAGTGTCAGATTCCTCAGGGTGAGCATCGTCCTCTTGGGGATCCCTTCTCTTCCACCCCCCTTGGCCAGAAAATAGCCTTTGCTACTTTAGTGTATGAAAACCAAGACACAGGACACAGCCTCGGGCTGGGTTAACTCAGGTTTATTGCATGGTGGTCAGAGGGAACATGAGGTAATGGCGGATCAAATAGCTCTTTATATACAGTAGTAACACATTTGAACGTGGTTCCCTGATAGCCCATTGGCTACTGTCTGCGTGACGTCATTGCTGGTCACGCCCTTCTTGTCCAGGTGTAGGTGGTGGCGGGAAAACTTCCCGCGCTGTTGCCCTTGATGAGTTTGGACCAAGAGAGCTTGGACGCTCGCTGCTGCCACTGGTGGTCATTAGCTCGCGTCCCAATACAGGGTTTATGTAATACAGCTGAAGGTTACATTGTTGCCCATAGGCAAGGTTACATTGGTTCAGATACATTGTTATCCATGTGGAGGATCAAACCATTAGGACACAACAGCTACCCATGTGGCCGGGTCAATTTTGCTCATTCTGGGAGAGCCCTACGGAGTTGCTGTCTGACACAACAACCTTTGGCATCACCAGACTTCCTCACCCTCCACTTTTAACTCAACCTCCTCTACATCAGTTGGAGGAACCTGAATAGGCTGGAGGGTTGGAGTGCCTCAATGCAAGTCCAAAATGCTCAAGTGGGGGCTGCTAGCAGACGACAACACCCGGTGTGAATGTGGAGAGATGCAGACCATGGCTCGTTTACTGGCCTGCCGATTGCTACCAGAAACATGCACCGATGAGGACTTGAGTTTGGCCAACACCAAAGACAAGAAAGTGGCTTCATTTCGGCAGTCCAGGGTTTGACCAGGACATGGAAGAAGAAGAATCAAAGACATGCACCGATGAGGACTTGGGTTTGGCCAAAGCCAAGAAAGTGGCTTCATTTCGGCACTCCAGGGTTTGATTAGGACACGCAAGAAGATGCTCCACTTTTGTGTTTACGTGAAGGTTTCCAAGGCTGTAGGTTCTTGGAAGCAAATATAATAATAAAAAAAAGGCAACAGTGAAATCAACCTCATTATGATTTTCTGCTTTTTCTTTGTTGCAACAATTTGCTCTCTCCTCCCAGTCACAGGCTCATTTTTCCTTCAAGGCCACCTTAAAAGAAAGCCAGCTTTCAAATAAATGCTTTTGTTATGGACATCTCTTTCTCATTACCTCCGTCCATTTGGCACAGATGATGAGAAGAGAAAAGAGGAGAACAAACTGATTCAATGGGAATATGTTTCCCTGGAAGGCAGCGGTGTCCCTATTAGACTCCCCTAGAGTTTGGGAAACTTACTTTTTTTGGACCTGAATGCCCAGAAACTTCCAACCAATCAGTCCAAATCTGCCTTTGCATAACATTTAATTTAATTTTTCAATTTTTATGCCGCCCACTCAGGCGAACCCGACTCAGGGCTTTGATTCTGGGGGACACAATTGGTTCCAAACCTTTAAGTCAGGGGTTCTCAACCTTTTAAAGCCGGAGGCCGGTTGGTGTGCCAGACTGGTGTCTCCCGGTCACCTCCACCATTCCCCACCACCACCACTGGTGCCACCAACACTCCCCCACACACCACCGTCACCGCCGCTAACACTCCCCCCCATGCCACCAGTCTGGCCCACAAACACTCACTCCCAAGCCGCTTCTGCTTCCCTGCTTACTGGCCTGCCGTGGGTGAAGGCCCACACTCGGCCAGAGTGGCACCTGGGAAAGACATGGGCGGCCGCATGCGTCTGCTGCTTCCCCTTCCAGTGGCATTGCCAACATTTTACAACATCCACCCTGCTACGGAGTGGTGTTAGGGACACACCAAGCCAGCTGGAGGAGGAAAGGATGGCAGCGATGGCGGTGGGAGCAATGGTGCAGGCCAGATGGAATGGCACCACAGGCCAGATCTGGCCCACAGGCCAGATCTGTCTCACAAGCCGTAGATTGAGAACCACTGATTTAAGCTCTGGTTCACTACATTAGAGTAACACTTTGCCTTGAATACATTTCTAAATTCGCAGGGACTGCAAAACTGGCAGGGGTCCAGATGCTCATGGTCATCCTCCATCCATCAATGCTCCATCCATCCATGCTCCTCCATTCCTGAGGCATCTTCAGCCCGTAAGGGAGGCTTCCTCCTATTCACTCATCACAAGGTCTTTTTACGAGACCCGATCCTGAGTCCAAGAAGAGTCTACTTCTAGCAACACCTATTTGGTTGCATTCACACGTTGCTTTTTAGGAAGTATGCTTCATTGGTGATGCACTTGTGAAACTAGCAAAGTACAAAGTGTCAAAAAAAGCACAAACCCAGCCATGGAAGGTAACTCACTGTTTAGGTCATGGAGGATCTGCTCTTTGGGCACAGAAAACTGTCCCACGGACTTCCAAACGCCCTGTTGAAGAGAAAGGGGAGGGGGTTGCCCTTTTTAAAGAGCTTTCCAATGAAAGAGACATCAAAAAAACATGTTATCTCAGGTCCCTTTTAAGAGCCAACCCAATGGAAATCTTAACCTGTGGACTGCCAGTGCATTATTAGGACAGGCGATGCCTGACCAGCCCATTCCAGCCTGTGAGCATGTCCAGAAACGTAAATGTTCAAAGGAAGGAGCGATGCTCTGTGCAGCTCTCACATCCAAATAGGAACCAATGCTTTGATTCACTGCACACTTCTCCCGATCGTCTATGGACAATCAGGGAAAGTGATTATCTTATGCTTTAGATATTATCACTAAAGTGATGCATCAGCTTGTTTAAGTAAAATAATTTTGTTTTTCTTTGCATGGGTGTGCATTACACATAGAAATAACCAAGGAGAGAAACTAGAGTGAAATTGACCTTGGTTGACCTTTGTTGGGATCCACCTTAAACAACTGCCCACATGCAAAGCATTTTTTTTTCTTTACTTCTGATGAATGGCTTTAGCAATGATCCCTAAAACCAGCCAGTAACCTGTCGGGAAATCTCCAGGATGCTCACCAGCTTCAGGACCAACTGCCTTAAAAAAAAAAAATGGCCAGACACATGAGAGGGGTCTTCCTCCTGGACCACATGCTGGAGAGCTTTTCTCACCCCCCACCCCCAACTCTCCGATGAAAGCATGCGGCACCACCAGCTGCAGGAGAAGTAGCGGCGTCGGCTCCTTCCAGAGTGCCCTGGATTTGCGTCTCTGAGGACATCCGCCTGCCAGCTCACATTAGCACATGAGGGTGTGAGAAGCCCTTCCACATCTGCCGGGCAGGAGGGTGGCCAGAAAGCGAAGCAACGCTGGCAGGGGCCATCTTGTCCTCCCGTGTCCTCTGTCAGAGCAATTGGGTGGGTGGGAAGAATGAAGCCTCCACATCTGAGCCCAAACACAGCACACATAGGCTTGAAGAAGCCGGGTGGTGCAGGGGTTCAACTGCTGTACTGGAGCCAGAACACTGTGAGTTCGATCCTGATAAGGGATGAAAGTTGACTCAGCTGGTAAAATGAATCCCCAGCAAAAATTGTTTGGTTTATTAACACAGCTCCGCGTACTCATCTTTAGCTCAAAACAGACTCACTATGGCCTAGCTGAACTATCCAATAAGATGAGTTCGCACTAGAGACGAGCCCTTGGTCCATCTCGCCTTATATACCTATTTCTGACCTCAGCTCACTGACTTGCCCAGACATGCCCGGCCGCTGCTGGAACATGCATGCCACCAAGGGACGTGATTCAGCTGAGGCGGCAGCAGGCATAGTGGGAGCTGCAACTGTTACAATGTTCCCAATGTAAAAATACATTACATAATTACCGACCATTTGAACACCTATAGAACACCTTAAAAACTGAAGTGATATATCTCCTTACCCGAGGGATCCCATTGACATGGTACCTCAGAGCCTGCAAGGTGTGTAGCACATCCCGGGCACCCGGTTCCATCTCTTCTTTCACCTTCTGGTTGGCCGCAAAAGCACAGATCACACCACCCCTGGGAGAAAAACCAGTTGTGGCATGAGACAAGGAATGAGGAGAAGTGGCTCCACACATGCAGGTCCTCCTGAAGACTCGTGGCCTTTCACGTGGGACTCTCAGCCTTTGAAAGACGTAGACTGTCACCCAAGAAAACCTACTCTGCCATAAATCTTCAAAGTGATGCCAAACTTTGGTTTTTGAGTTTGGTCCAGTTTCTGATCTTCGTAAACACCTTGCATGTTGCAGGCATGTAAATATTCATGCACACCCGTGGTTCCCAACGTGGGGCACATGCTCCACAGGGGGCAACTTGAGAATGAGTTAGACCAAGTTATGTAGGAATCGGGGCCACTGGGGGCCGGAAGGTCCCGGAGGAGGACTGATCAAGTAACGACACGAGACAAGCTGCTGGATCGATCAGACACTTTATTGGTCAAAGGCAGAATCATTTATAGGGAAAAAGTGCAACGGTGGCAAACTGTCCTCTGGCAAGGCATTACCTCATGCGTTGACACATGTTAATGGGAAAACCTTCAAAGGGGAAGTTAATTAACTCGGGCAAACAGGGAACAAGATTGACCATTGTCTTGGGACTTAGGCAGGGGTAAACATGGCTTATTTGCACCAGGGATTTCCCCAAACCGGGAGATGAGTCATTATGGTTAATAGAATGCATGAATCAGCTATCTGCTTACTCGGCAGAGTCGCGGGTCAGGTCACCTTAATTGGGTGAATCAAGCCCTATACTTTTATTCACCCCCCTTAATTTGACGACCGGTGAGCCCACTGGTCGGGAGCCTGTCTCACCGCAGTGGTCTCTGGTCTATTCCGTGCCCTATGGGGCACGGGGAATCCATATCTCCCCTTTATTTTCTATTTAAGAACCTGACCGGCGACCTTACGCAAGATAGGCATCAGCTGTTGAGCTGGGATGACGTCACGGGATTTCCCTCTGGGGCGGCACTTGGAGATCAGCGAGGGAATACACTGAGCAAAGCAACAGAGCGTAATGCCTAGTATGGCTATTCCCACCACTATCTGAAGCACCGTCTGTAGCCATCCCCAGGGGATCCATGACCACATCCAATTCCATAGGGAACCCCACCAGGCTCCCCACGCGGAGCCTTCCGTAATGCCTGCAACAATGGAATGCAGGTTCTTGATCTGGTTTTGTATTTTCCGGGAGTTGTCAGTAAGGTTAAAACAGCACATCCCATGGACAGATTCGCACCCCAGGTGGTGCAATAAGAGGAGGTAGTCGATAGCCGCTCGATTATCAAGAACAGCTTGGCGGAGTTCCACCTGCTCTTGATTAAGGAGCGCTATCGCTGAGGAGGTATGATTGATGGTTTTTGCTAAACCGCAGGCCAAATGACCAATTCTCCGTGCGTTGCCGGTGGCCAACCCCGGCACGCCGATCAAACTGATGGATAGGGAAACATACTCAGCGGGACTCATTACTCTGATGCTGCTGTCACAAGAGCTGTCTAACTGGGTTGTGCGTGTGTGCCGAATGAGCGGGGAAATATTCACATGTGATACATTTGTGTCACTAGAACGTGGGGCAATCATGTCCCTGGTAGGGAGTACAAGTGTCAAGCGACTAATGCAACACATTGAGTCCGACAGATTGGCAGGGATGTAGTTCCAGGTGTGCTGGTTGCAGGTAAAGAACCACCCTGAGGGCAGGGTGACATGAGCGTACAATGAGATGAGGGTCTCCGGTTTATTGCAAGTCCAGTTGCCAACGCCAGGGTCAATACAGCGGCGCCGTGCCTGGCCGTCTGCGGTGCAACCGGTCATGCGGGTACAGGCGGCGCCCGGGCTGACCGCCACCCGAGGGGTATGGAGGGTGGCTGCATCAGCCGGCAAGGTTGGGGTAAGTTGCTGTCCCCCCCAGCGTGCATATGCCGAGAAGGCGGTAGGAGAGTGAGGGGCAAAGGATGCTTTTCGCAACCAGGCACTGTCCTCGGTGTGCTCGTCCGGAGTATGGCACACCGGGATGAGACAGGTGCTGAGCATGGATGCAGAACCAACGTCCTGCTGTAAGCAAAAATCGGACTGGTTGACGAGACCCGCCAACCTTTCCCACAAGTTGTACTGCATTCGTGTAGACAGGTCTTCACCAGGCGACAAACCGTCGGCCTGGATTGAGGCTGCCTGGGCGCCTCCCCCCAAAAGCAGGGAGAGGGCCAGGACTATGGAGATCGCCACGGTGTTGGCGTGAATCTGGGCCAAGACTGCAGCTGTGAGGTTCTCCGGCGTCGGTTCCTTCCCCTCGCGCTGGACGGCGTCCTGAGCGTCATGGCAAAGAACCTTGACCATCCCCCAGGTGACTTTGGGGATCGGCTGTCGCCTCCTCCGACGGATCCTCTCGTGCAGGGTGAGGTCCTTCATCTCCGGTATCGGACTCGGGTCGGTCTGGTTCCACGCCATGCGGTTCCGTGTGAGGTTTGACACACCGAGCTGGGATCCAGATGACACCTGTAGGAGACATAACTGCAGCATACCCTCTCCCCCAGGTGACGAGCGGCACCGGCCCCCTCCAAGTGGGGTCCGGTGGCACCCGGTACCGGACCATTGGTCGCGGGAGAGCTTCCGAACGGCGGAAATGCCTCTCCTGCGGCGTGCAATCCGAAAAAACATTAAGGTGATTGTATGTGAACAAAACCTTGTTTAAGCAAAACTGTGCTGCTCCTTGTGACTTGGGGAGGGCAGGAGGTTCCCCCCTTTCTATTTGTTTGTCAAGGTAGGACTTTAGCGTCCGATTGACACGCTCTACAATCGCCTGCCCTTGCGGATTGTAGGGAATTCCAAAAGTGTGCTCGATGTCCCAAGTCGCCATGAAGGCGGCCAACTGCCTAGAGCAGTAGGACGGTGCGTTATCCGTTTTCACGTGCCGTGGCTTGCCCATCGCCGCGATGCAGGAAAGGAGGTGCTGCTCCACGTGGGTAGCCGTCTCTCCTTTCTGCGCCGTGGCCCAAACGAACTGGGAAAAGGTATCAATGCAGACGTGCATGTATTGCCATCTGCCAAACTGCGGCACATGCGTGACGTCCATCTGCCATACCTGGTTGGCCTCAGTCCCCCGTGGGTTGACCCCCCACGAGGGCCCCCCCGGCGCCCCTGCGCAATGCTGGCAAGAGCGGACTATACCCTGGGCTTGAGAAAGCGGCAGATTGAACTGTCTGGCGAGTGCCTTGGCATTTTGGTGAAAAAATGCATGGCTTTGGATTGGGGTAGTGAAAACTCCCAAAACTGAACGTTGCTGAATGTCCTTTGCGGCCGCGTCCGCTCTGCTATTGCCCGCGGAAATCGGACCCGGTAGGTCTTGGTGACTTCGGATGTGGGCAATATAGAGCGGCTCCGTGCGGTTTCGCAAATGAAATTGAGCGGTGAGAAACAGACTTAGTAAATTCTTGTCTATCGCGGGAGTGATGTAGGCTCCCGGTAGACTGTGCAACAAATTCCTTACGTACAGGCTGTCAGTAATAATATTCAAACGCTCCTGGGCGAAGGTGCGCAAGGCAAGGTTCACGGCTGCCAACTCTGCCCGCTGAGCGGACTTCTGTGGAAGAGTTAGCAGCGTGTGCCAAGCTTCGCCCTCCTGCCAGGTCAAAACACCATAGGTGCGACCTCCGTCTGTGAAAACTGTCCTGGCCCCCTGAAGCGGGACCAGCGAGAGCAATTCGAACAAGCTGACTGTTCCTGTCTGCAGGGAAACGAGTCTAGGGTCCTTGGGCAAGTGGTACGCTAAACTCCCAGTGAAACCTTCCAAGGCTATCGGAAGCGAGTCACCGAGCTGCACTAATTGGTGAATTTGTTCCTTGGTGAAAGGAACCACAATTTTGGCCAAATCATTTCCTGAAATGTCCCTAGCTCTCAGCCTGCCGCGGTAAATCACCGCGGAGACCAGCTCTTGGGGCGGAACGATGTTCCGCGAAGATGTGTTAGGTAAATAAACCCACTCCACAATTTTCGCTCCCTTCTCTGAGTCTACGCCTAACGCCCCAGTGAACATGGATCCTGACCGTACGATGTACAAATTCAGGATCGGGGCATAAGGCCCCTGGGCGATCCTATCCACCCACCTCTGGCTGAGAACTTGGTTCACTTTCTCGAGCGCCAAGCGCGCGTCTCGAGAGATTTTTATCCGGTCTGCCGGCTGCTTACCTAAAGTTAGCAGCGAGAAGAGCGGCTTTAAGAGATCCGTATCCAATCGGAAATACGGTCTGGCCCAATTAATGTTCCCTAAAATCTGCTGTAACTCTACCAGGGTGACTGAGTCCTGTAAAGCTATCTGGGGTAAAACCGGTGCGGCAAAAGAACGGAGAAGCCGATGACCCAAGTATGAAAAGGGCTCGGTTTTCTGCACCTTCTCTGGGGCTATGAGTAGACCCTTGTCCCCCAGGCTGGCCTGGAGGTCAGAAAACACTGCGCTGCCGAGTTGCGGCAATGCCACTAAGATATCATCCATGAAATGACACACAATAGCTTTAGGGTAAAGGCTTCGAAACTTTGCCAGTGCGTTGTGAACATAAATTTGGCACAGGGTGGGCGAATTGAGCATGCCCTGTGGCAAAAATTTCCACGCGTAACGGAGCGTGGGCTCACTGTGGTTCACAACCGGCACCGTAAAAGCAAACCTTTCCCGGTCCCTGGGGTCTAAGGGGATTGTATAGAAGCAATCCTTGAGATCTACAACCAGAATCTCCCACCCCTCGGGAATCATATTAGGATTTGGGATGCCGCATTGAAGCGGACCCATGGGCTGAATACACTTATTGATCTCCCTGAGATCGTGGAGGAGTCGCCACTTCCCCGACTTTTTCTTAATCACAAAAATTGGCGAGTTCCAGGGACTGGTGGACTGTTCTATATGTCCTGCGTCTAGCTGCTCCTTCACTAGCTGCTTTAGGGCAACCAGTTTCTCTCCCACAACCGGCCATTGTTCTACCCAGACCGGAGTATCGGTGAGCCATTTAAGTGGCAACGCCATTACCCGAAGGTAAGGGTGGCACCGTACTGCTGGAGAATGTCTCGCCCCCAAAGGTTGACGTGCACGTCAAGAATGTGCGGCCGAATTACCGCCGTGCCGTCAGCCCCTGGGATCGTGACTTCTACCCACTCTCGGCTCCTAAACGCTTCCTGAACACCGCCTACCCCCCACACATCGGAGACCGGCTCAATGGCCCACTCCCTTGGCCACTGGCCCCTGCTTATCACGGATACATCAGCTCCGGTATCGAGTAGGCCTGAGAACACTCTTTTGTTCAAAAATACCTCGATAACGGGGCGCTGCTTCCACTCAATGTTGGTCTCCACTGTCGCTAAGACCTGGTATCCTTGCACTGCCTCAACCGCGCTCAGGCGGTCTGCTGAGCCGGGCTCTGAGCTGTCACTGAGCCTCCCCTGGCTGCCTGCTGGCGAGTGACAAGGAACCATGATCAGTTGCGCTAAGGAATCTCCCTTATGAATGGTCTGGGGCAGGTGTGTCCAGAGTTGGACCTGGAGAACGCCTGAAAAATTCGAGTCAATGACTCCTGGAATTATAAATATTCCGCGGGCTCCAGCTACACTGCGGGGCAAAACTAAACCTAAAAAGCCTCTGGGCAGGGGACCCATGTACTGGGAATCGACCAGATAGACTGTGCCTGGCAGGTCGCATGTAACGTCTACCTGACAAGTCAGCTCTAGCCCTGTGCTACCCTTGGGGCTAGCCTGTGCCCTCGTAGTGCCTGGAATATGCCTGGAACCTAGTCCAGCTCTGGGAAGTCCGGATTCTGGGGAATGAGAGAAGTCTCTGTTTGGACTGGGGCCAGAGACATGCCCGCGTTCCGGTTTCCCGAACTCGGACAAAACTTGGCCCAATGATAGCCTTTCCTGCACTTTGGACATGGGGTTTTCGGGGCTGTGGACTGGCTGGACCTTTGTCCGCCTCCCTTTGATCAGCATTCTTTAGCGAAGTGCCTGACCTTGCCACAAGTGTAACAAGTTCCCCTGGTCTTCCCCTTGGGGTGAGATCTTTTTCCCCCCTGCACTGCCGCCGCTAGCAGACCCATTTTGTAGGAGTCCGTGCCGACGTCAGAACAGGCCCTAATCATGTCCGACAGTGTCAGGTCAGGACGATTGCCTAGGGACTGCAAAATCTTACGACAGTCCAAGTTGGCATTGTCCTTGGCTAGCTTGATCATGAGCTCTTGCTGGGCTTGCTCATTGTCAATCTGCCTGGTGATGGCTTCTTCCAGGCGATTGATGAAGTCCATGTAGGGTTCCTGGGCTCCCTGCTTGATAGCGGTATAATTCTTAGCCGCTTTGCCAGATGCTGGGATCTTGAAGTACGCCCTATAGGCGGCTTCAGCGGACATTTCGAGAGTGGCGAGAGGCAAGTTGATTTGGGCGTTAATGGCCTCAAAGGCACCTGAGCCATATAGCTGCTCAGCGATTACCGCGCCTCCCATTCTCGCGGCTCTGGCCTGTGCCTCGAGCCGGTACTCGCTGTCCCAGATCATGTACTGGCTAGGGGTTAGCATCATCCTCATGACGGCTTTCCAGTCGTGAGGAATCCACATGGTGGCTTCACACGCTTGCTGAAGCGTGCCCCTAGTAAAACGACTTTGGAGCCCTGTCTCTGAGATTGCTTTCCGTAAAGCCATGAGAAGCTTGTACGGGACTGGGGAATGCACTACCTGTTGCGCGCCTGTGAGCGCGTCCATCTCTAAGCGGATGGGACAAATCTGTCTAAGCTCAGCTAGCTGTTCTGCTGACAATTCCCCCTTCTTGAGCTCTATCTCTGCTGTGCGCTGAAGGGCACTCTTTACAACTAGGGAAGCTGGCGCTGTCAGAGGAACGCCTGCGCTCCTCATTCCTTGCGTTCCTTCGGTGACGTCTGCAGCTGTCACCGGGGGAAGGCTTCCCTCGCTGCTATGCTGATAGCTGAATGACGGACAGAGCGCCGTGGGCGCAGCCGGGTGGACTGGCTGGCCTGAGGGCTCTTCTAACGGGGGTTCTAGGGCCTCTGTCCGGGCTGGCTCGATCTGCTCTAAGAGCCTTCTACACTTTTTCCATGTGCTGACTACCCTGCCGGGCGCTTTGGGGGGCTGCTGGATGCAGTCTCCTATCTGATCCCAGAGCTTCAAGGTTAACGTACCTACTTCTGGGTAAAGTAGGCAGTGTCCCCTGAGGTACGCCAAAAGTCTCGCTAGCTCTCCGCTGTGAAATCGCAACTTAAAAACCCTGGCCAGGATTCTGAACTCTTCCTCACGAGTTCTTTGGCTAGCGGACGGACTTGGTCTATGAGAGCAAGTCCCCATATTACCTGTGATGGGTCCTCCGAAGTTTCCTTCTCGGGCCGAGAGTCGATGCGTCCTTTTACAGGTAACAGTTCTGGCGACGAGTGTCTGGGGTAGCTGTCGGAGCGCGGACCTTCCTGTCCCGGGCCCTCGGCGGCCACTGCAATGTCAGGGGCTCACAGCCTGCCCTGACCGGAACGCGTTTTTCCCTTCGCGAACCTCCCCAAAGCCGGGAAAAAGGTAGGTAGGAAAGTCTCTTGGGAATGCCTCTCCGCGGCCACTCCTCTGTCCGGCTGGCTGCCGACCAGAGTGCCGCGCAGTCCTCCGGGACAACGGGTCGCGGTTCAGGCGTTGAACCGGACCGCGTGGACCGTTACTCACGAGTAGACCTCTCCGGGGTCCTCTTACTCACGAGTAGCATCACGTCGGGGTCACCAGATGTAGGAATCGGGGCCACTGGGGGCCGGAAGGTCCCGGAGGAGGACTGATCAAGTAACGACACGAGACAAGCTGCTGGATCGATCAGACACTTTATTGGTCAAAGGCAGAATCATTTATAGGGAAAAAGTGCAACGGTGGCAAACTGTCCTCTGGCAAGGCATTACCTCATGCGTTGACACATGTTAATGGGAAAACCTTCAAAGGGGAAGTTAATTAACTCGGGCAAACAGGGAACAAGATTGACCATTGTCTTGGGACTTAGGCAGGGGTAAACATGGCTTATTTGCACCAGGGATTTCCCCAAACCGGGAGATGAGTCATTATGGTTAATAGAATGCATGAATCAGCTATCTGCTTACTCGGCAGAGTCGCGGGTCAGGTCACCTTAATTGGGTGAATCAAGCCCTATACTTTTATTCACCCCCCTTAATTTGACGACCGGTGAGCCCACTGGTCGGGAGCCTGTCTCACCGCAGTGGTCTCTGGTCTATTCCGTGCCCTATGGGGCACGGGGAATCCATAAAGTTAATGGCCTTTTAGGCTTCTTCCACATGAATAGGAGTTCACTTTTTGAATAATAATTACCATATTTGCCGGCGTATAAGAGGCACTCCCCCCTTAAAATGCACCGGGAAAACGGAGTGCGTCTTGTATGCCAATGCATCTTATACACTAGCAAATATGTATTTACCTGTGTGTAAACACACTTTTGCCCATTAAAATACACCGGGGAAATGGAGTGTGTCTTATACACTGGCAAATACGGTACAGTCAAACCTCTACATATTAATTTAATTAGTTCCTCAAGGTTGGCTGTATCTTGAAAAATTCTTATTTTGAATTCCCCATAGGAATGCATTGAATTTTGTATCTCGGGGGAAACCCTATTAAAAATTCATATCTCGAACCTGATTTTTCCTGAGATTTCCACATGTACCTCGAGTTTTTCTTAAGTTGAGCCATTCTTATCTCAAGGTTTGACTGTATATGTCACTGGGGGGAGTGCATCAGGATTTTAGGGCATGGCCAAAAAAAGTTTGGGAACCCCCTGATCTACTACTAAAACACTGGAACCCTCTCTATGTGAATAGAAAAGGAGAAACCTATGGCCCATACAATGTATTCCAACTGCAAAGCCCATAATCCACAGTAGCCAGTGCAGATGCTAAAGCTAGTATTGACAACCACACCCTGCCTCCATCTCCTACTCATACCTGTCAAGTATCCCGTATTGACCAGGATTTCCCATATTTTAGCACTCGTTCATCCCCTTTCCCGCTGCCATTCCATATTTTGAATGGCGAAAAAAGGGATTACTGCGCATGCGCGCCCATCACAAAGGGGTTCTGCACATGCACAAATGGGTTCTGCGATACAAACGGGTTACTGAGCATGTGCGACTCCGCATGCGCAGTAATTTCCCGTATTTTCCAGAGCCGCGCTTGACGCGTCTGCTCCTACTTACAGGAGGACCAGTGTAGTCAGCAGGAGTCCCAGCATGAGGAGGTTGCGTTTGCAGAGGAGCGAGCGGCGGTAGGCCTTGATCCGCCCACCGCAGCGCTTGTGTCTCCGGCAGCAGCAGATGCTCAGTCCGGTGATGGGAACGGCCACAAAGTAGACGATGGCAATGACGGCACAGATGACATATCCTGTTTGATACTTGAGGATCTGCAGAGAGAGGGATGGAAACGTCCTTTAGAGGAATATTCCCTTTACCGCCTTTTGACCCTGAACCTGATCACCCAATATTTATTGTCCTGTCTGGCCAGGTTGTCCTGCTATGCTCATGGAGTAGACTCTACTGCCAGTGACTCAACACTGATGGTTAGGCAGCAGGTAACTAACCCCATAACCCCGAGGACTCATGGCCTTGTGTGGACAGGTTCACAGGGAAGGGTGATGATCTCCAAGTGGATTAAATCCCACTTGGATCCCTCTTGATGGAGGGCAGCAGCTTCATCCATCCTGGCCTGGGGATGATGATGAGGACTTTGTGTGCCAAAAGGGCTCAGGACCAGAAAGGGACTCGTAGAATTGGATCAGTGGTACAGGTATCATGCTTCGATGTGGAAGGCAAATGGAAGGCCACTGCGTTATTATATTGCTCCCAGGACAATCTTCATGGCTGATCGCCACGAGGATAGCTAATGTTCAGAATCAGACACAGTGCTTGAAGAAGAAGAATATTTCTCGACCCTTAAACCATGGCTTTCATTGGCATTGCGAAATGCCTCTTGCGAAGAAGGACCATGTAGGAGTGAAGATTGGGGTTAGCCTGGAGCGCATTTACCTGCACATCATATGATTGCTGGTTTTGTTTTGTTAACTAGATGTTCTTTTTTTTTGTGTTTTAGGAATTTTTAAAGGGTCTTTTTATTGTTTAATGTTGGGGATCTTATGTACGCCGCCCGGAGTCGCATGTCAATTGGGGCAGCTATACAAATTGAGTTAAATAAATAAATAAATGGATCTTACTGGACCCCTTTATGAGCAAACCAAATTGCAATCTATTTCCCCATATGAGCACATGTCCAGTTGCACTAAAGTTTAAATGGTTTCTATGCCTTTCTCTCAATAAACTCCCCCCCCAAAAAAACAAAAAACTAGTGTCAAATCTTAATTATCTCTCTCAAATTGCATCCTCCATAAATGTAAAATCTCCACCATTAATCTACAAAGTCCTCAGATAGCCTCCTTGTACATACATCCATGTGCAACCAAGCCTGAAAGAATCATCCTATGCAAACCATGCTCTTGGGCATATCATGGGTGAGAAAGCTTTAGGCTTAGATATCAAATGGAGTTACAATGGACCCTCGAATAATGACATTACTTGGTTCCCCAAGTAGCGTCGCTATTGGAATAATGTCGTTATTGAAATAACGGCAAAAAACATTGTTATTTGAATAACGACGGTAAAAATACCGTCGTTAATCGAATGACGACGTCGTTATTCGGATGACGACGGGAAAAAGTACTGCTGTTATTCGAATAACGTCATTATTCGAACAATCACATTGCGAGCGTCGTAGCATTGTTAATCGAAAATGACGCTATTCGAATGCGTCGTTAATCGAGGGTCCACTGTATCAAACTTGTATTTTGATCTCATAATAAGGCTGACTTTGTCCTCATTACATCCAAATTCATACTTTTCCACTCCAATGTTTCTCACCTGAGAAGTTCTTGCGGACGGCGGGTCATTCAGCGCATCTCTCAACAGTTCTGTAAAGGTAAAGGTAAAGGTAAAAGTCACCCTTGCTCAAAAGCCAGGTGTATCCGACTCTAGGGTTCAGTGCTCACCTCTGTTTATAGCCGAAGAGCCAGCGCTTTCTGTATTTGCAGACATTTCCGTGGTCATTACTAGTTGAAACATATGGGTGATGTTTATCACACAGCCATGACCCCTGTTATGCATCCTCTAAATCTGATGCATGGTAATAATTTGTCAGTGCAATGTTGCACTAACTGCAAAATCTATTTTTGATCCGTTACCAAGGGCTAACCCACAGGGAACACATAACAATAATCTCAACGTGAATTTATTAAAGTGTACATTTATTTTGGCCAGCTCAGCCTTCCCCAGGAAGCGATGAAGTTGTCTTATTAGTGAAAATTGAGCAGAGGGGAATCCTCCCCGCCCTGTTTCAAGCCACACAGTTTGCAAAACCCAAAGGTGTAATTTTCACCTTAAAATGAGTAAGGTTATAATCATAATGAGAGGTTCTTGTGCACAATTAAGACATTAAACTCTTGAAGATCCATCTTTACTGGACCAGCCACTCTCTGCCTAAACCAACATGAAATTATCTCCTCCTTCTCCTTCAAACTCCATCTCTCTTCTACCACTCAGACAAAATCCTTTTGCTTACCATAGTAAATCATACCTGGAAGTAAGTCCATTGACTCAATGGGGATTAGAGGAGTCAATAATGCTAAACTAAATTGTAGCTAGAGTAGTCCCATTTGAATCAATGATTAGTAAAGGTAAAGATTGCCCTTGCTTGAAAGTCACTTGTATCTGACTCTAGGGTTCAGTGTTCATCTCTGCTTCATAACCAAAGAGCCAACGCTTCTCTGTGTCTGCCGACGTTTCCGTGGACATGTGGCAGGCATGACTAGACACCAGAGTGCATGGAACCATAGCTGTCAAGTATCCCGTATTGGCCGGGAAACTCCCGTATTTTACCCTCTTTCCCACCATCCTCCCGTATTTTTTTAGACTGAAATGCCCTATTGCCACCACTGGAGGGCTGCACATGGTACACATAGCTGTCAAGTATCCCGTTTTGGCCAGAAAATTTCCCTTATTTTCAAATCCAAAACTTGACAGGTATGGCATGAAACGCTGTTTTCCTTTCCACCGAAGTAGTCCCTATTTACCTACTTCCGATTTCTTGCTTTCGAACGGCTAGGTTGGCAGGAGCTGGGACAGAGACAGGAGATCACTCCGTCATGTAGTACCCGGGAATCGAACTCCAACCTTCCAGTCAGTGTAGGGTCGCCATACATCCTGGAAAACCAGGATTGTCCCAGATTCAAGGTCAGAAAAATTGTACCAGCCAGTTCAATAAAAATCATGTTAAAGTCCCGGATTTTTAAAACTTACTGATTGTGTATTGTAACACACCATTAAATTAAATTTGAATTATCGTCATCAGTGAGTGATTTCCTGCCACATTGGAGTTGGAATATACCTGGAGACAAATCTTAACGTCCTCGCCTCACACCTCTGCCCGATAAATGTGACCAACGTGTTTCCTGGAACGGAGGATGTTAAGAGTTGACCGCGATGTGACTTCTCAGAAGTACAACAGATCATCTTACAGTAAGAATTAACTGTTGCAAATACTGTAAATTCATTTATGTATTGATATATTTAATGTGAAAGTGTTTTACAGCTGTTTCCCTTGCTCGAAAGCAAGTTGTATCCGAATTGAGGGTTCAGTGCTCATCTCTATAGCCAAAGAGCCAGTGCTGTCTGCATCTGCAGACATTTCTGTGGACATGTGTCAGGCATGACTAGACACCAGAGTGCATGGAACGTTGTTACATTTCCCACCGAAGTGGTCCCTATTTATCTACTTGCAATTTCTTGATTTCTAACTGGCAGGAGCTGGGACAGAGACGAGAGCTCACTCCGTCGTGCAGCGCTTGGGTCTTGAACTGCCAACCTGCTGACCTTCTGGAAGTTCATCTTCTTAACCACTAAGCAGTCACTATGTTATAACATAAGGAGAGGTGGTACATTGTTGTTTATTCTATTTTGCTTTTTGTTTTATTGCGTTGCTGTTCTTTATTTTGTCTGTACACTGCCCAGAGTGAGAAATATTCCAGGTAGGTGGTATTAAAAATGCAATAAATAAATACTGAGCAACCTTTACTATCCAGAGCCTTCTGTATCTCTTAGAAACCCTTGTGATTTTTTCTCTCTCTATTGCTTTGGTTCGAAGATAGCCAATTATTATTATTATTTTGTTTACCTGCTCCATCATGTTCCTAACCAGCTTGATCTGCAGGTTTTTGCTAATCTCTGCCATGAGAACTGCATCTCTGGCCAGTTTTCTGCAAAGCAAGCTTCTCTTGAGCGCATCAGGCCAGACCTAGGTGGTGGTTTCTTGCTTGGGTTTTCCTGACCCACCTCTGACCATATCTGGCTGGTGACTCTGGAAAGCGTAAAACTTACCCGTAGGGAAAGCGTTCTGCTGAATCACTTCAAGATACCTCTGGACGAACCCGTAGAGAGGGTCCAGGGGTCCAGAGGTCCGGCGGTATGGAGTAACCTGTTGGTCAGGAGTCACGGCCACAAACTCAAGGGACAACGAAGGGTTCCCCAAAGAACATGGTTGTGGCAGGGCGAGATCCGGGACGGCAAAGACCAAGGCCAGGAACAAACCCAGCAGATGTCCCATTCCAGAGGTCCAGATTCCTCTTCCAAGGTCTACGTGGGTTCAGGAAGAAACCTCAGCCAGAGGAATGGCTGGATCCAGGACTTGAGGAGAGAATGGCTCTCGCCCTCGTGTGAGATGTTTCTGTCCTTTGGTCAAGCAAGAGGAGGGAGAAGAAGTCTTCTCATGCAGCCGTTGGAGGTCTTTTCTGTCCTTCAACCCTCTTAAGCTTGGCTTGGAAAGAAGAAGGCAAGTTCAAAGCAAGACATGGCTTCTGGTATTGGTTTACCTTTCCCTTTTCAGCTCTCTGTGCCTCTCTGCAGCTGCAGCGACTCCAAAGAAAGAAAGAAAGACGGAGAACCCAGTGCAGAAACCTGTCTAACTCGTTTGCTACTGTTGGTTTGCAACCCGTGCGCCACCTCCTTCCTGGTTTCCAGCTTGTGGGATGGGATAGGGTGGGGCACAAGAAAAGTGTGAATGAAGAGCTTTTCTCAGGAGCGGCTACAGACACCCAGGCCTGGTCTGGGCTCCTGATCTCCTATATCCGTGATGGCGAACCTTGGCACTCCAGGTGTCCTTGGACTTCAATTCCTAGAAGCCCAAGTCTCTGTGAGTCCATACAGTAAACCCATTCATGTGAATCCACAGAGACTTGGGCTTTTGGGAATTGAAGTCCAAGAATACACGCAGTAAACCCATTCGTGTGGATTCACAGAGACTTGAGCTTCTGGGAATTTAAGTCCAAGAACACCTGGAGTGCCAGGATTCTCCATCATGGTCCTATAGCATCCTATTAGGTCACCCTTGCTCAAAAGCCAGTTGTATCCGACTCTAGGGTTTGGTGTTCATCTCCATTTATAGCCAAAGAGCCAGTGCTGTCTGTATCTGCAGATCTTTCTGTGGTCATGTGGTAGGCATGACTAGATGCCAGAATGCACAGAATGCTGTTACTTTTCCTGCCAAAGCAATACCTATTTATCCACAGTAAAACCCGACTTACGTATGCCTCAAGCTATGTAAAATTCGACTTACATAAGGAATTTTTTTGCTAAAATGGTGTCCTGATTTACGTAGGTGTCCCAATTTACATAACATGGTTTCCTATGTGTTTGCTTCGATTTACGTAAAAATTTCGATCCCCCCCCCCATGGGTTTGCTTCAATTTACATAAATATTCATTTTTCTATCGGTTTGCTTCAATTTACATAAAAAACACCAATGTACGTAAAAGGCTACAGAACAGACATTTTACTCGGGTTTTTTACTGTTTTACTTGCAATTTCTTGCTTTCGAACTTCCAGGTTGGCAGGAGCTAGGACAGAGACGGGAGCTCACTCTGTCATGCAGCACTCAGGCCTTGAACTGCTGACCTGCCAACCTTCCAGTCGTCAAGTTCAGTGTCTTAACCACTAAGCCACCACAGTCCCTATCATCCACATATTCTCAAATCAGGACAAAAATGGCCATGTATGCTCAGACGGTGCTAGTTAACTGTGAACTCTAGTGAAGGGGGTGACCCTAGACCAGGAGTCCTCAACCTTTTAAAGCCATGGGCCGGGTCACACTCCCACAGACAGCTTCAGGGGCTGGATAGCCATTTTGCTCTTCCTCCACCACATTGTACTTCTGGGTGTGGTGGAGGCAATAGGAGGCCACATGAAATGGCCCCGGGGGTCGCATCTGTCCCACAGGCCACAGGTTGAGAATCCCTGCCCTAGATCCTAGACAAGCCCTTATCTTGTGGAGTGAGGGAAATCCCTGCTCAAATTATCTGTCAATACTTATCTAACTTAATGAAGATGGTAATTAAGGCTCAGGGTGCCTCTGGGGTTCTCTTGACAAAACCCCGAAGCAGCCTGAGCTCTACGCGGGCTCAGGTGGATCTTTCGGGGATTGCCAAGCCCGGAAGGTTTGCATGAATGGAAACCTCCAGCTTGAATGAGCCAACGGAGGTCGGACGCCAACATTCCTGGAGGCGAGCTGAGACTTGCCAGTAAAGTGTATTGCAAGGCTTGCCTTGACAGCTTTATTATGAGTCTCAGACATCTTTGCTAATCAGAAGCACAATTAATGCCTTTGCGAAGAGTAAGGTAAAGGTCTCCCTTGATGGAGAGCCAGCCGTGTCTGACTCTAGGGTTTGGTGCTCATCACCAAAGAGCCAGCACTGTCCGCACATGCAGATGTTTCTGTGCTCATGTGGCAGGCGTGACTAAACACTGGAGTACATGGGATGCTGTTACCTTTTGCACGAAAGCAGTACCTATTTATCTACTGTACTGTAGGGTTCGGTGCTCATAGACATGTCCATAGACATGTGGCAGGCATGACTATACATGGAACGCTGTTATCTTCCCACTGACGTGTACCTATTTATTTGCAATTTCTTGCTTTTGAACTGTGAGGTTGGCAGGAGCTAGGGAAAATAACAGGAGCTCACGTAATTGTGCAAGCACTCGGGTCTTGAACTGCTGACTTGCCCACCTTCCAGGTGCCAAGTTCGGCATCTTAGCCACTAGGCTGATGAAGACCCAAGGCCCTCACGTACAGGCACAGATGTCCAAGTTTCCCCTCATCCAGCCTCGTTTGCCCTCAGATTGGCTAGAGAGGCATGGAAACATTGCAGACATTATTGTCCCCCTTGAGATCTGGCACAAAAAATCGTCGTGAAGGCAAAGATGGAGGCTGACGATGAACAAACAGAGCATTTTGTGCCAAGGTGAGGATCTTATCTCTGGTTCACAATGCAACATCCTCCCCATCCTTTAGCCCCAAGGAGTCAGCCATAAGTGCATGGAGTGGGTTGATGATGCAGACCTACCTACTCACTGAGAGATACTTCAAGTAGCAATTAAGTTGAAACCTAAGTGGTTGTGACAATTCTGTCAGCCAGGTTTATCTTTGTAATCAGCGCTTGCCATTGCTTACATATCCCTTGCTGTGTTTTGAAACATTAAAGCAGGGGTGCGCAAACTACAGCCTGTGGGCCAGATCCCGCCCCTGCCACCAATTCATCCAGCCCACGCCACCCTCATTGCTCAGAATGAAGCAGAAGTAAAACGAGTAAAGCGGCGAGGGTGGCATGGGCAGGATGAATTGGCGGCAGGGGCGGGATCCAGCTCACTGGCCATAGTTTGCACACCCTTTGTTTAAGCGGAGAAAATGGCAGCCTGAAATCTATCTCATTCCTTAGGTATCCCTTGCTATGTTTTGAAACATTAAATTAAAGGAGCCCTGGCGATGCAGGGGTTAAACTGCTGCACTGCAATCCAAAGGTTGTGAGTTCGATCCTGAACATGGCTCAAGGCTGACTCAGCCTCTTCCAACCTTCCAAGGTGGGTCAAAGGAGTCCCTAGCATGTTGAGGGCAAAATGGGAATTAACTTGTGAACTGTCCAGAGAGGTAAAGGTAAAGGACGCCGTTGCTTGGAAGCCAGTTGTATCCGACTCTAGGGTTCAGTGCTCATCTCTGTTTCATAGCCAAAGAGCCAGCGCTGCCTGTGTTTGAAGACATTTCCGTGGACATGTGGCAGGCATGCCTAGACACCGGAGTAAACAGAATGCCATTTACCTTCCCCACCGAAATGGTCCCTATTTATCCACTTGCAATTTCTTGCTTTCGAACGGTTAGGTTGGTATATAAGTGCCTTTGTTTTGTTTTAAATAAGATATTTCAGGGCTCTAAAACTCTAGCACAGGGGTTCTTAACCTATGGCCTGAGGGTCATATACGGCCCACAACACCATTTCATGTCCCCCCCCCCCGCCCCACTGCCTCCGCCACACCCAGAAGTGCTGTGTGTGGCAGGCAGGGCAAAAGGGCTGTCCGGGGCCCTGAAGCTGTCTGGGGGAGCACGACCCGGACCTCACCTTGAAAAGGTTTGTGAACCCCAGCTCTAGCATGTTTCTGCACGTCCAGTCTAATTTTGGGACAAACCTTAAAAGACCTGGGCTTGACTATTGTTTTACTTCCCCCCCTTTTTCTTCATCTGTAGCTCTTTAGCTTCCTCTAGTGACTGGAGGCAGGCACAACCAAGAGAGACATCAAGTCTTTTCTGACATTGGCTTTCCATCACTGGGGGTTGGATGACTCATAACCTGTGGGTGGCATTTGAAGAAGTTCTCTTGCGTTTTCACACTGAAGCGGCAGAGCATATCAGCATGGAATCTTTGGGTCATTTCAGAGAGGATCGTACAGAAGAAAGACTCAGTAAATGCTACTACTCTTTCATTGCTAACTTGATGCGAGCCTGTTTCTACTTCTTTGGTGCGCTACTACATGAATTAAATCAATGGCATTTTACTCCTGTAGCTGCAGTGCTGAAGCATGAATTAATGGAAACAGGAAGTAAGCAATGGGGAGCACAAGTCAGGCAAACTGATGGGGGCACCCTCAGAATCTAGCAATGGACATGAAAAAGACTTATTCTTCTCTGGTGTCTTCTGATGTTTGGAGACCCTCTAGACTCCTTATGGCAAACCTTGGCACTCCAGGTGTTCTTGGACTTCAATTCCCAGAAGCCCAGGCCTCTGTGAATCCACACAAATGGGTTTACTGTGCAGTCAACCCATTTGTGTGGATTCACAGAGACTTGGGGTTCTGGGAACTGAAGTCCAAGAACACACGCAGTCAACCCATTTGTGTGGATTCACAGAGACTTTGGCTTCTGGGAACTGAAGTCCAAGAACACACAGACAGTCAACCCATTTGCATAGATTCACAGAAACTTTGGCTTCTGGGAACTGAAGTCCAAGAACACACACGCAGTCTACCCATTTGTGTGGATTCACAGAGACTTGGGCTTCTGGGAACTGAAGTCCAAGAATACCTGGAGTGCCAAAGTTCACTACTACTGGTCTAGTTCAGCTTTTTCCATTCTTTGGTTTTTGAACTTCAATTCCCAAAATCCTAAATCAACCCCCCAAAGCATGGATCAGCCAATGGACTGACTGAGGCTTCTGGGATTTGAAGTCTACTGGTGGTGCATGGACCCCACGTTGGGAAACACTGCTCTAGGCTAGTGTGGTTGCAGAATCTGGCCCACAGGGATTCGACTCCACACAGACATCTTTAAAGACAATGGATCAGACATGGAAATCCTCACGGTCCCAGTAAGAGTTGTTCCCAAGCCGGTGGCATCTTCCTAATTCCAGTTTTCAGGAGCTGTGTGAGAGAGCTGTGTGCATGCATGAACGTATGTGTCTGTTGCACCCTCACCTTGGAAACCTGCTTGGATGGTAATCATAACATGTCCAAATTCTCCACTCCTCTGCATTGCTAAATGTAGCATTGTCTAAAATATTCATATTTTCTTACAAAATATGTGAAAACAACACCAGAGGACACAAGAATGCACAAACAGAGAATATCACTTTACTACAATTAATTGCATTTTTCACATCAAGTCAAGAGGCGCAGGGACGGTACAGTCTTGAGTAAGACATGTGTTTCACACACAACGAGGAGAGGTTGTTAGTTGTGTGCCCCTCCTGGCCTCACCCCCTCATACATTTCTCTATGAGGGGCTTTCTTGGTGCCTTTCATTCCTTTTCTCATTAAGGAAAACACACTTTAAATTTGAAATTATTGCTTTAGAAATGGTTTCCTCGTTGCTCGGGGTCATTTGGCTACAAGAATTAGATCTGGAGAAAATGTGTGTTGGTTGATGACGTAAAGTAGGGCAGGATTCAAGTCCCCTCAACCATCTAAAGCATGGGTTAAGGCCCATGGGCCAGATCTGGCCCATGGCACCATTTCATGTGCCCCCCACCCCACCCCTCCAAGGGCATTCAAGAGAGAAATGGCCAGCCCCTTGAAGCTGTTGGGACATTTTTTTTAATGTAGGCCAAAACTGTTTAGCATATATATCCCATTGGTGGACAGTGCACATATTAGGTTATTTAATATGTTTCTCTTTTGTTATTGTCATTGTTAATGTTATGATTTGCACGTTCATTTTATAGTTTTCATTCTTTTGTTGTATTTAATGAAACACTTTTTAAAAAAAAAATCCATTTAGCATAAATTAAAATGTGCATTTTTTAAAAATGGCATTGATGAGAAAGGTCGGTGAAGGTGTACTAAAGTGAAGAGGGGTGATGACCACACTGGGAAATTCACTCCACAGCACTATAAAGCAGGGGTTCCCTACTTTAGGCCCAGGGGCCAAATCCAGCCCGCAGCGCCATTTCATGTGCCCCCCTGCCCCTCCAAGGGAATTTGAGAAACAAAATGGCCACCCCTTTGAAGAGTTGGGACAAAATAGCCACAACATCGTTCAGGCAAGGCAAAATGCCCGTCCGGCCCTCAAAGCTGACTGAGAGAGCGTCACACAGCATGCGGCTTGAAAAGGTTGGGAACCCCTGGTCTAAAGGGGATGGAAGAAGAGCATAAAAGCAATTTTCAGAGGCAACATGGGTCTTTCTTCCTACTTCTCATACTTTGGTTTAGGAACACCAGAATGATTTGATTACAGTGATAACAAATTGCAAACAAGAAGTGCCAATTCCAGAGTAAACATCTAAGCTGGGAATCCACTTTAATAGCTGAAGCGCTCATGTGGGTGCTCCAGCTGCAGGAACCCCAGCAGCAATTTGACAGTGTGTCCTTCTCATATCTTATCCCACAAAACTGACACCAGGATCAGACCTTGGGGCCAGTTTCTGACATCAGAGGCTCCCCATGCTAGCAATAGGACTTATAAACCTCCCCACCGCGCTTAGCGCACTCTCTGGGCAGTTCACAGATTAATTAGCATTTTGCCCCCCGGCATGGTGGGTCCTCATTTTACCAACCCTGAAAGGATGGACCGCTGAGTCAACCTTGAGTCCTGGTCAGGATCGAACTCACAACCTTTTGGCATTCAGGAGAGCAGGTTAACCACTGTGCCACCAAGGCCCTCCATGATGTTGACATTGGGCAGGGTCCTGTTGGAAGCCCTCTCAAAGCCTTCTGTGTCTGATGAATTTCCATATGTTTCTGCACACGCCCTGTTCCAGAGAACATCGTTGGCGAGAGAATCCATGTTGTTCCAAGAGCTGTGGGAAGAGTTGTAACCATTGTATTTTTGGAATCCCTCAGCCGGTTGTGCACATTGGTGAAAAGGCAAAGCTGGTGTGGTCAGTGCCAGGACTCAGATGAGATGTCCTTGTACAAAAGTTACTAGCCATGCTGAGCATCGGCTCTGGGAAGTCTAAAAATTATAACGATTGCTTTTTCCAAGTGTTGATTCTGGGTGCGAATGTTTGGTGCCTATGTGTGTGTGTGCACACAACTCTTTCTGCTGCTCAATAATTCAGCACCCAGATTTGCATGTCGCTCCAGAAATGACTTCTGTGTTACATGACGAGACCCAAAGGTGTGTTATTGCATATACATCCAAGTGGACAAAGGTGAGTGAGTGCCGGTTAGGAGGTTCTCATATAGTGCAGAAGCTTATGCGTCATAAAGAACCTGGATTGATCCATGGCAGGTTGAGTAGAACATCCAGGTGGAGAGGAGGATTCAGGGGACCTTGAGTAAGCAGCCGTGCTCCAAGTGATTATAGGGCTCAGGTGCCATTCGACGTAGGAGGCGCTTCGAGTGGACAAACAGGTGTGGAGTGTGTAGGAGGTCTCCCCATCCACCTACAAGCTGAGGTCTACTACAATGTGCTTGTAAACCAAGGTGTTCCCCTTGAAACTGGGGGCGAGTAGGACATTTATGTCCTCTAACGGGAGGGGGTGGAAAGCTCGTGGGGTTTGGACCGAGAGTTCCTGGAACTTCACAAACTTCTTCTTTTCTCCGTCCCACAGGTAGATGTGTGTAAAAGAGAAGTCACTGCCCAGGGCCATGTACTGGCGCTCACCGACCTGGAAAGGCTCCATGACCATGGACCCCCGGGAAGGTAAAGCCTGCACCTCCGTGAACCGTTGGCCTTCCCACTTGAAGACTTTGGAGTCACCAATGTAGCGGCTCAGGCACAGGAAGGTGTCCCTCTGGACCCGGAAGTGCTTCACCATCTGCACATCCATGACGTCGGCCACGTCTCCCAGGGGGACAAACTGCTTCTGCACACGGTTCCACTGGTAGATGATGGGCGCCTGAGAACTGCTGGAGATGATCAGCCGTGGTTTGCCGTCCACCTCCACGTACTCCACGTCGGTGTCCCGGTGCCAAGGGTGAAGGTCTTGGTGGGAATAGAAGCCGTTCTGGTTCCAGCGGTAGAGGCTGGTGGACCCGGCTTTGGAGCTGTCGGCGATGACGAAGAACCACTCGCTCTCGATCTGGAAGGCCTCGATGTCGTTGGGTTTGCGGATCTTCTGGCTGTCGAGGTCTTGGATCTTGATGAACTTGTCGACGTTCGTGTCCCACCGGTAAATGTAGGAGCCCCCAAAGAGCTGGGCCACTACGATGTACAGCTGGGACTCAGCCACGATCGGTTTACAGTAGACGGCCGAATGAGCTGAAATGGAGCCAGAGGAAGCATCAGTGCGAGGACAAAGAAACAAAACAATCCTTTGAATTACACTGTATCAACTCCTAAGGAAATTACTGTACATTATACGGTGTGGATAGTCAGTTCTGGTCTCGTCCTCCTATAAAACTCTTTGTAAATGTTCACACATCACATAAATTTAGTTCTGTGAGATCTTTAAAATGTCCTGATCCTACTTTTCTGCACTCATACTACCAGTGACTCAACACTGACTGTCAGGCGACAGTTAACTAACCTGACTACTCTGAGGTCTAACAACCTTCAATGCTAAAGTTCATAGGGAAAGGTAATGGTCCCCCAGTGGATTAAATGGCCCCACTTGAATCCATCTAGATGGAGGGCAGCAGCTTCATCAATACTGGCCTGAGGCTAAGAAGGACTTTGCATGCCAGAAGGGCTCAGGACCAGAAAGTGGCTCGCAGAACTGGATCAGTGGCGCGGGTGTTTATGCTGTGGAAGGCAGATGAAAGGCTACTGCATTATATTCTCAAGACAGTCTTCATGGCTGATCGCCAAGAGGATCACCAATATTTGGATGCAGATATGGAAGAAGAAGAGGAGGAGGAAGAGGAAGAAGAAGTAGAAGAGTGAGACAGGTTGCCCTCCTCTAGTGTACATCAACAGATGTACACCATTTAGATGTGGCACTTGAAGAAGAATGTAACATCTGCAACTCTTCTCAACTGCTGTCAGTTTATTTCAGCCTACACAGAAAACACAGCCAAAAAGGTCCCACTTGAATCCATCTTGATGGATTTTCATCCCCAGCTACATGAAGCACCTTTTCATTCCATCTCTTGATCCTCTCTTCTCATTGAGCCAACAAAACTCCCCTTCCTGGTCCCCTATCACAAGGCAATGCAGCCACAGCTTCTTACCAGGAATTCGGTCAAAGTCCCGCAACTTGCGCTCAACGTAGTCCCACTTGAGGACGGAGCAGCTGCTGGCGCTTGGCTGGGCCAGAACCACGTAGAGGTCGCTGGAATACAGGAAGGGCTCTGCAGATACCGACTGGAAAGGCAGGACTTGATGCACCACAAAATCTGGTAGGGGAAGAAAGCCAAGAGAGACATCTAAGAATCCAACTAAGTTCTGGGGACCACTCGTAATGTTTAGGGCCATGATGCTGAACATTGGCACTCCAGATGCTCTTGAACTTCAATTCCTAGAAGCCCAAGTCCCTGCGAATCCACATGGATGGGTTTACTGCACGTACTCCAGCTGTTATTGAACTTCAGTTCCCAAAAGTCCAAGTCCTTGTGAATCCACGTGAATGGGTTTACTGCACATACTCCAGCTGTTCCTGAATTTCAGTTCCCAGAAGCCCAAGTCTCTGTGAATCCATATGGGTGGGTTTACTGCGCATACACACTGTTCTTGGACTTCAATTCCCAGAAGCCCAGATCGTCACAGTTGCTGATCAGGGCTTTTGGGAATTGAAGTTCAAGACCAGCTGGCGTGCCAAGGTTCACCATCACTGGTTTAGGGGAAAAGGATGTTAATGGCAGAGGGTTTAACATCACCCATCCAACACCTGGCTCTTTGTATTTTGGGATATTTGTAGTGTGTTATATACTATCAGGGGACTGTAGTGGCTTGGTGTTAATAAGCTGAACTTGATGACTGGATGGTCAGCAGGTCAGCAGTTTGAGACCCGAGTGCTACATGATAGAGTGTACTTCTGTCTCTGTCCCAGCTCCTGCCAACCTAGCAGTCCGAAAGCAGGAAATTGCAAGTAGATCAATAGATATTACTTTGGCAGGAAAGATAACAGCGTTCTGTGCGCTTTGGCATCTAATTAAACCTGTCACATGGTCACAGATATGTCTGCAGACGCAGACAGCGCTTGCTCTTTGTCTGTAAGCACAGATGAGCACCAACCCCTAGAGTCAGATACGACTGGCTTTTAAGCAAGAGAGACTTTTACCTTGACCTACATACTATCAAGTCAATTCAGTGACAGTACGTCAAAACTTGCAGGTGAATTCTCAAAGCCCTGTTGCTTTCTCCCCAATGGAATAAAAGGGGAAGAGGCTTTAAATGCAAAGTACCCTTTGAAACCCAAGGAAATCAGAGTTTGGTGTTGGCATGTCTCCTTGCTTGCCATGAAGGAAATCCTAATCCCATCCATGTGTTTACCTGTGGTGACGCAGTCAAAATCTTTGAGGGGCAATTCCCGGATCTTCTGGCCTTGGTACTGAGGGGGGCTTCCACAGAAAGTCGCCGGGACGCTCGTGTTGGTGTTGTCCAACCATTCTACCAGCCACTTGATGTTGCAGTCACAGGTCAGAGAATTGCCCCGGAGGTCTCTGTTGGAAAAGCAAGGGTAAGACAATCACCCAAGCAAGGCAGACTCTGGCATAGGCAGATAGACCTCTGTATTTCTTACTAGTTTCAGTTCAAATGTTATATTTGTGCTTAATCTCACCAGAAGAAAGGTGGCCTATTCAAACAAACAACCAGACAGACAGACAACCAACCAGCCAGCCAGCCAGCCAGCCAGCCAGCCAAGCAGCCAGCCAGCCAAGCAGCTAACAAACGAATGAACCAACCAACAAACAAACAAACCTACCAGCCAGCCAGCCAGCCAGCCAGCCAGCCAGCCAGCCAACCAATCAACCAACCAACCAACCAACCAACCAGCCAGCCAGCCAGCCAGCCAGCCAACCAACCAGCCAACAAACCAGCCAACAAACCAACCAACTTTTCCATTGCACTGGATGAAATTATTCATCTGATTCATTCCCTTTAGTTCGCCTCTCTATATATTTCCCTGGTTCCCACATCCTTTATTATCCAGAGTCCTACTGGCATTTCAGTAAGGTTCATGCAACATGCCATGGTCTGTTGGGGAGAAGTCAACGGATCTCTCACTTGTACAATCAAGCACACAACTGGGCATACAACCAAGCAATGCCCAGGGTCCTGTCAGTTACCTGCAGCAAGTTACACAAAATTAGTAAGATCCTGCCTATTAGTTCTTCATATTAGATTTTTTTAAAATCTACCACAGACCTGTCCTTTCTGGTGAGATGGTGATAATATGCTGTAAATCTGTGCTAAGCAGTAGTTACAACACGGCTTGCCAGGTGTTAGTCTCAATGCAGGTTTTAAAGAAAGGGGAAAGATGGTGCATTACTGGCCCCAAAGGAGAAAGAGCCTTACAAGTCACTTAGGATTTCCAAGGGCTTCAAAAGACCTCTGGGCAATGACCGCAGATTGTTGTTAGCCAGGGAGCTGAAAGAAAAGAATGAAGGCATTTTGGACTCTACTGAATATTTTCCTGGTTTTTGTTTGCAGATTGAAATAACTTCTTGCAAGGTTACTTTCTAGGGAGGATATACAGTATACTAGCTGATTACCCGGCCTTGCTCGGGTTTTTATTTTTCCCTTCCGGTTTTGCCAAAGGCTCACTGCTTGATGTGTGTGTGTGTGTGGAAATTATGTTGGATGGGGGTGTCCCCTTTGCAGCCCAATTTTGGGGGCATAAACCCCCAAATGGGTTTTGGGACCACCACAGTGTTGATCTCGCAAGGCCACGGTAGGTATGTGGCAAGTTTCAGCGATTTTGGTCCAGGGGTGTAGGAGCCTTTCAAGCACATACAAACCCACACCTCTGTTTTTTATATATAGATATATCTTCTTGCAGATGCAAAGACTCTCTCCCTGCAAATGACAGAAAATATTTCACCACCCTGCTAGTAAAAATAACTTCTCTTTCTCACACGAGACAGCTAAACAAGCCATTTTAGATCCTTAGCACAGACTCTGTTGTTGCTATGCAAGTCTTTGCCAGGGTGGTGGAGAATTAGCTCTTACTCAATGTGTAGAGACATACTGGATACTCAGGGCTCATCCCAAGAGACAGTATCCCACCTTTTAGGTGGGCGTCAGTGAACTTGGAGTGTAAAAATCACAAGAGGTGCCCTTTATCTAGGTTTGTGGGGACATGATTCTGCACAAGAGGCCACTCACAGATGCGTCAGGGACTTCAGCCCATGGAAGGTATTTTTCGACAGAGCCTGGATGTCGTTGTTCTCTATGAACCTGGAAGCAAAGAAGAAGAAGATATACTTGTTACAGCTTGAAGTAGCATCGGATCTGCTCTGTGGGAATAAAGGAAAGCCTTTGCTACCATCACATTCTTTGGTCAAAGGAAGATTATGTAAAGGTCACCCTTGCTTGAAAACCAGTCATATCCAACTCTAGGGTTCAGTGTTCATTTCTGTTTATAGCCAAACAGTGTTTGCAGATGTTTCCGTGGACATGCGGCAGGCATGCCTAGACACCAAAGTGCACAGAATGCTATTTAACTTCCCATTGAATTGGTACCTATTTATCTACTTGCCATTTCTTGCTTTCAAACTGCTCAGTTGGCTGGAGCTGGTACAGAGACAGGAGCTCACTCCGTCATGCAGTACTTGGGTCACGAACTGTTGACCTGCCAACCTTCTGGTAGTCAAGTTCAATGTGTTAACTATGAGCATTGCCTGAAATCCAGAACCTCTGGACATATCTGGACCCTGGCCACATTTCTCTCTTCTTCTCCCATTGCATCGAAGGCCATGTCCTTCCTCTCTCTTCCCACTTTCCATCAGGATCTTTCACAGGCTAGGAAATAATATTCTTCCTCCATCATCTCCTCACCACCACCATTTGTCTCGGACAGGCAGAAGCACAGAGGGAAACAGTGCCCTGGATGAAAGTGGTCCTGTCCAGAGAAGATCCCTCAAGGGACCAATGGAGAAATGTTCTCCTCAGCTAATAGTTGAGCAAGTCTTGCTTCAAGATAAAAACAGCTGAGCCCTCTCAGATCCCTCAAAGATGCCTTCAAATCATGCCATTGCCATTCCTGCCAGGAGTCCCACAACCACCACTTCCCATCACGGCCTCCTAAAGCAGGGGTGCCCAAACTACAGTCCACCAGATGGATCCGGCCCATGGTGCCATTCCATCCATCCCACACCACCCGTGCTGCTCCCAAAAGCAGAAGTAAAACACACCGCGCATGTGCAAAATGCTGCCATAAATGACCCATGGCTGCCGTAAACACATTTACGACAGCCATGGGTGCACTTACAGCAGCATTTTGTGCATGTGTGATGTGTTTTACCTCCACTTCCAGTGGGAGGAAACCACATGATTGCTCTGCTCTACCACACAACCAGCCCGCAGCCTGAAAGGTTTGGCCATCCCATCCTAAAGTGACTAAAGGCACAAGAACATTAAGCAAGGATCCGTACAGGTACTGCAGGTGCGAGAGTCCCATGAACGCATTGTCACCGATCAAGGAAAACTTGTTGGAATTCAGCAAGCTGTAAAGGGAAAGACAGGTTGTGTTAGCATCAATGGGAAGGAAATCTGGCAAATACTGTAAATCCTAGAAAGACCTGGTTTAATATTCCTTGGGTCATACTTGACAACTTCTTTTGCTTGACCCCCAAGGTCCAACAGTTTGATAGAGGCTGTACTGCAGCCAAAACTCTGCTCACAATCTGAGTTTGATCCTGACGAGGCTCAAGGATGACTTAGCCTTCCATCCTTCCAAGGTCATTAAAATGAGCACCCAGCATGTGGGAAGCAAACTGTACATTACCTGGTGAACCACCCAGAGAGTGCACTAAGTGCTGTGGGAAAATATATAAGTGTAATTGCTTTTTTTCCAATTGCCCAGGGGAAGGGTCTTCCAATTTCCTTCTGATTAATTGTGTCAGTGACTTGCAGACCACTCCCCCCTCCATATCAAGTGACTTGGCTTGCTCAATTGAAACATCTCCTCTCCTAGCATATCTAGAGGAAAGTAGCCAAGAGTTCTAGCAGATAATTTGGTTCCATCATTTCAATTATTTGTTTGTTTATTTTAGCACTAGCAGAGGTGCCTGGCTTCACCTGGGTGGTCCCAACTTGGCTAGCTGAATGCCAGTGTTGCCTGGGAAACCAACTGGCCAGGGGTGGGCCTGTGATGTGAGCTCACAATCCCTGCCCCGGTTGGCCTAACACTGGGGCAGACACAAACCCTCCTGTTGAATATACCCCCCTTTGCAGATCAATTTAGGGGCAACCCCCCTCCCATGGGCTTCAGGACCTCGACAGTGACCTGCTCACATGTGCAAGGTATATGTGTGCTGAATTTCACGGGGTTTGGTCATGGGGTGCGGCAGCCCATTCCGGATATGGTACCCACACCTCTACTTTATAGGTATAGATAAGGAGTCCACCCCATATCCTAGGACAGTGATGGCCAACCTTGGCACTCCAGGTGTTCTTGAACTTCAGTTCCCAGAAGCCCTGATCAGCTGGTGTGTTGACTTGGGCTTCTGGGAATTAGAGTCCAAGACCACCTGGAGTGCCAAGGTTGGCTATCACTGTCCTAGGATCACTGGGCTGGTTAAAAAGCAAGGGAGACCTTTACCTTTATAACCCAACTGCATTAACTCATAGAGCATTAAAATAACAACAATAATGAACAGAAAACAACACCTCTCAAATCTGGTAAAGGTAAAGGTCACCCTTGCTCAAAAGCCAGTCGTATCCGACTCTAGGGTTCAGTGTTCATCTCTGTTTACATCCAAAGAGCCAGGGCTGTCTGCATCTGCAGAAGTTTCTGTGGACATTTGTCAGGCATGACTAGACACCGGAGTGCACAGAACACTGTTTACCTTCCCACCAAAGTGGTACCTATTTATCTACTTGCAATTTCTTGAACTGCTGACCTTCCAGCCATCACATTCAGCGTCTTAACCACTAAGCCACCACTGTCCCCTTCAAATCTAGAGACATTTAAAATCACAACCTCAAATGAAACTGCGGCAGTGAGAGCAACATCACTTGTTCTGGTGATAAATATCAGGGATAGGGAAAGTTACTCTGTTTTTTGGCATTGAAATTCCCCAGATTTCTACACTCAGCTCCTCACACTAGGAGTGGCAGTTCAAAAAGGTAACTTTCCCCAGCTTGAGCTGGGGCATCCGCTTCCCTCCTGGGCACAATTTCCCAATGCGACAGGCAGGCAGACCAACGTACAGAAACTGCAGGGACGGGAGATGAGCGAAGGCAGCTTCTTTGATTTCACTGAAGCCTGCATTTATCAGGGTCCTGCAATGAAAGGAGAGACATAAAGAGAGATGCTTAGAGGTATTTTGGCAGACTGAGAGAGTTGAATCTCATGAAAGGTTGACTGCAATGCCCTTAATTCTCAATCCCACAAGTGACCAGGGGTTGTATGACCCAGTCTGATAAATGCAAGATTTTTGACACACAAGGTAATGCATTCACATAGGACAATGATGGTGAACCTTGGCAATCCAGGTGTTCTTGGACTTCAATTACCAGGTCAAAGTCAGCACTCCTGCTGATCAGGGCTTCTGGGAATTGAACTTCAAGAACATCTGGAGTGCCAAGGTTGGCCATCACTAGCATAGGGTGATGAAGTCCACAAGGAAGGGTGAGGGTCCCCAAGTGGATTAAATCTCACTTGAATCCATCTTGACGGAAGGCAGCAGTTTCATCTATTCTATCCTGGGGCTGAGGAGGGATTTGCATGCCAAAAGGGCTCAGGGCCAGAAAGAGACTCTTGGAACTGGATCAGTGGTATGGGAGTCATGCTGCGATACAGAAGGTCAATGGAAGGCCACTGCATTCTATGGTTCCCAGGACAAACTCCATGGATAATGCACAAGAACAAGAACTGCAAACCCAACCAGGTTCAGCACCTTGGAGAGTTCCTACAAAGGCTAGAAGCAGAAACCTATCACCAAACTCTCCTGGGTCGGACGCTGTTTCTCCTGCTGCTCTTTCTGGAGCAATTGAAAAGAATCTGGTCACTCACCTTGTTAGCTGGAAGACCAGCCAGTTGGCAGTTCGAGACCCGGGTACTACATGACAGGATTGAGTGCCCGTCTCTGTCCCAGCTCCTAGCAGTTCGAAAGCAAGAAATTGCCAGTAGATAAACAGGGACCACTTTGGTGGGGAAAATATCTTGTGGACATGAAAGGAGCCTCATTCGGGCATCCCCTGAGTGGAGTTTCTCCAGCAAAAAATCCTTTCAATCCAGAATAGTTTCTGACACAAAATTATTATTATTGGCCTCTGCTCAGTGACCAATTCCTTGGGGCCTTTCCTAATTCCGTCCTATTTCTAAACCACGGTTTCGTCCCTGCTGTTTCCCATCCTCTCAGTCCAATTCAGGGGGGGTGAGATGAGTCATCTCTGCCCGTCACCATTTTAGCAGCTGTGGAGAAATGCAATCTGAAAATTATCTGCTGTCGACACTCTTTTGAACAGGTTTTAGAAGTCGTTTCTTGCTCCCACTGAAAGCTTTTCCTGCAGAAATCTTAGATCCGTGAGTCGGAAGTGATTAAGAGCTTCGGCTCTGGATGTAAATTATGACTTGGTTCATCCGGTGAACCAGACAGTGCCAAAAGCAGAACAAACTAAAACTCTTTACTCAAAGTAGGAGAGGATTTTGCTGGAACTGTTGTTACTGTTGCAATTTATTTATTTATTTATTTATTTATTTGTTTGTTTGTTTGTTAGTTAGTTAGTTAGATTTTTATCCCATCTCCCTCAACACATCATGTGACTCGAGGCGACATATAGCATAAATTAAACAAAACAGATACATAGCATAGAATCAAATCAGAGTTGCAATCCATCAAATATCCTATACAAAAATTCAACAAAAATACATAATAGTGAATCAATAATATAACAGTTCAACGTAGACCCAATTCAGTGCTCAACGATCCCGGCGGAGTCACAGAACTCAACGTCATGTCGGAGCTCCTTGACTCAAAGTCCACAATAGCATCAGATGGTCTAGATAAAATATCAGCATTTGTGAGACCAATTATTCCACAGTTCTATACAGCTGCAAATTCAAAGCTGCAATAACTACAGTATAGCCTTCTGACCTGGACTGGTAAATGGTGGAAGCAGTGAATGATCTTTTGGACATCTAATATAAAACTTGATAATTTTCAGCGTGCCACAAAAGTGTTGTTTTCACTGAAGTATACGAATGTTACGGCTTCCTAAGAAAATCAAGTTACAGGTACAGTGGAACCTTGGTTAACAAACGGCACAGTTAATATAAAAATTGCATAATAAAAGGAAATCCATAGAAAATAGTGGCTTGGTTTACAGAATTTGTTTCAGAACGGATTAATTGGTTTTCAATGCATTCCTATGGGAAAACCACATTTCCGTTAATGTATTTTGGTTTTCAGTGCATTCCTATGGGAGATTGCATTCAATGCATTCCTATGGGAAGTTCGCTTAAAGCAATTTTCACTGTAAGAAACATCCTGGAGAATGTATTAATTATGTTAACTGAGGTTCCACTGTATTTATTTTATAAGTATCAATAGTAAGAAGATGTTTGTTTGTGAACGGCTGGTGCTGTTGTACTTTGAAACTCCGATTATGGTCACCATATCTTGGAAGAGACATGATAACATGTAATGCAAAAATATTGAATACTAAAGAAAAGGACATGCGTTCCTCCATCTGTACATGAAGTCTAATGTCGCCAATGATTTCTCCTTGCTCTCTGTTCTCTCGCTGTTTTCTGTTGTTCATCGATTTGAACTGGGCACAAAGAGCAAAGAACGGTGACCACACCATCCCTTGGCAAGAAGGATTATTTGAAGCTCTCCAATTTGCTGTGATAGATGAGGACTGCTTGGAAAGGGACAATGAAGCCACTTAAACAAATCAATGCAGTCGTCAGCCTTGGTTCCAGAGCAAAAAGGACTGGGAAATGCCCGGATGGGTCTCAGAAATTCCCAACGGCGATACGTCCAGGGCCAAGGGGATGCAGCTACTCAGGTGCTTAAAGTAAGGAGAATATTCATGGCAAAAAGGTAGTCATTTCTGTACTCATAGCCCTACAATAAGTCCTCTCTGCTTTCTCATTTAAGTAGTCTCATCTTTGTCCCTTAACAGCCACTACCTAGCCATAACACTGCATCACAAAAAATAATAATATATGTATTGTCTGTTACTTTTTCTAATCTATGTGTCCTATACTAAATGAAGTGCGCCAAATCCAAATCTGAAGTCAGATTCTGCCTAGGACAATAGGATCTTAAATTAGCAAATCTCACCATCTTGGTTAAGTTCTTGCGTTAATCATGCGGGGTATATTTGCCACAAAATGTAGCAAAAATTGCCCAGTTTATTAACACAGCTGCACCTACTCGTCTTTAGCTCAAAAAGGACTCACTATGGCTTAACTGTACTATCCAATAAGATGGTTTTGCACTAGAGACAAGCCCTTCGTCCATCTCACCTTATATACCTATTTCTGACGTCAGCTCACTGACTTGGCCAGACATGCCCGGCCGCTGCTGGAACATGCATGCCACCAGAGGACGTGATTCAGCTGAGGCGGCAGCAGGCATAGTGGTAGCTGCAACTGTTATAATGTTCCCAATGTAAAAATACATTACCCAGTTACCGACCATTTGAACAGCTATAGCACGCCTTAAAATCTTTACATGATAGGCAAATTCTGAGTTCAGATTGGGAATCAGCACACTCAGTATCGTGTAAATCGCATATGTTATTCCCAGTAGCAAAATCGTTGTTGTGCAGTGTAATCATTCATAGATATAGAAATAGAGGGATAGAGGGATAGAGAGTTAAAGAGCTAGAGAACTAGATAGTTGACAAGCAAGCAAGCAAGCAAGCAAGCAGGCAGGCAAGCAGGCAGGCAGGCAGGCAGGCAGGCAGGCAGGCGGATGGATGGATAGATAGATAGATAGATAGATAGATAGATAGATAGATAGATAGATAGATAGATGGATGGATGGATGGATGGATGGATGGATGGATAGATAGATAGATAGATAGATAGATAGATAGATAGATAGATAGATATGGTAGATATGGTAGATATGGTAGGTAGGTAGGTAGGTAGATAGATAGATAGATAGATAGATAGATAGATAGATGGATGGATGGATGGATGGATGGATGGATGGATAGATAGATAGATAGATAGATAGATAGATAGATAGATATGGTAGATATGGTAGGTAGGTAGGTAGGTAGATAGATAGATAGATAGATAGATAGATAGATAGATAGATAGATAGATAGATAGATAGATGGATGGATGGATGGATGGATGGATGGATAGATAGATAGATATGGTAGATATGGTAGATATGGTAGATACGGTAGGTAGGTAGATAGATAGATAGATAGATAGATTGATAGATAGATATTTCCATGGAATCTCACTCACAGAGAGATGACATCTCGGGGCAGGTTCTTGGGAATGGCCTTGGAGTCCACACAGAACGCCGTATCTCGGGTGCAGGAACAGCTTTGTGGGCAAGGGGGAGGCTTGGGGGGCCTCCGGGAAGCAGCTGGTGGCCCCACACAGGCCAGGCCCAGGAAGCAGAGGAGAAGAATGTGCCCCCGGGGGAAGGCTTTGTCCCATAGCTGCGGTCCAGCCATGGCCTCTTCCTGGCCTTTCCACCCGTGGAAAGCAACCCTTCCCAGTCCTACCGGCAGAGATTCCTCGAGGGAAACCGTGCAGCTGCTGTGACCGGCCGCAGCTTCCTTAGAGACAGATGTGCTTTGGGCTTTGCTCTTTCCACCCAAACAGCTGCATCCGAGGCGTTGTTCTTCCAGGCTGCCACTGCCGTGTGGGCTTTGCCTGATGGAGAATTCAGCCCTGCAGACAGCGGCGCTCTCCCTGCCTGGTGTGTGGGTGAGAGAGTGAAAGGGAGAGCGCACAAGCATCACGCAACACCGAATGACAGAGTGATGATGGCACCGTTGCTAGGGATATGCAGCTATCACTCAAGCCTAGGCTGGGAGGGTACCACACAAAAGGAAGTTCTGCCCTGTGTGGCTGAGCATGCCAGCTGAGTCGATCATCCTTTGTAGTGCTTAAATCCTTCCTCCCTAAACCCAGCGGGAATAATCTAAGTATTCATCATCAGATAATCCATGCCTGCAATCCAAGCAGCCGCTTCGGGTTCCCGGGTTTATGAGGTGCCAGTAATAATAATTTCATGCCAGAAATTATTCTGGTTTGAAAGGATTTTTGTGAAAGAAATTCTGCTTAGGGGACGCCCAAATGAGGCTCCTTTCATGTCCCCAAGAGCTGGGACAGAGACGGGCACTCACTCCATCATGCAGTACCCGGGTCTCGAACTGCCAACTTGCCGGCCTTCCAGCTAACAAGGTGAGCTTCTTAACCACTGGGAGAAGTCGATGCCCTTGGACATAAAACATATGTGGGGCACCCTTCTCAAAGTTTTGATTATTAATTTGGGACATTATCAGATATGAAATGCAATAATTAACAAATTGTTCAGTGCCTTAGTGGTTATGATGCCGTAGTTGATGACTGGGAGGTCTGCAGGTCAGCAGTTTGTGACCTGAGTACAGTACTGCACAATAGACAGAGTGAGTGCCCATCTCTGTCTCAGCTTCTGCCAACCTAGCAGTTCAAAAGCAAGAAATTGCAAGTACAGTAAAAACCCCTACTTACATAAAAAGTCTGTTCCATTGGTTTTTTTACTTAACTCGAAGCAAACCCGTAGGAAAAATGATTTTTTTACTTAACTCAAAGCAAACACATAGGAAAAAAATGATATTTAGGTAAATTGAAGCAACCCCATAGGCAAAACAAATTTATTACGTAACTCAAAGCAAACCCATAGGAAATTGTGTTATGTAAACTGGGACATTTATGCAAATCGGGACATGGTTTCTGTGCAAAAATCATTATGTAAGTCAAATTTTATGTAACTTGAGGCACGTGTAAGTCGGGATTTTACTGTAGATAAATAGGTACCACTTTGGTGGGAAGGTAAACAGCGTTCTGTGCACTTTGGTGTCTAGACGTGCCTGCCACATGTCCATGGAAACTTCTGCAGTTACAGACAAAAGGGGCTCTTTGGCTATAAACAGAGATGATCACCAAACCCTAGAGTCAGATACGACTGGCTTTCGAGTAAGGGTGACCTTTACCTGCAGGCTGTAATTTCCCCGCACCATCTTGACTGAACAAACTCGAGGACGGTCATTCAAAACCTCAGGCCACCTCATGGAACAAAGGGAGGAACTTGGTGCCCTGCCTGGGTCTACAAATTGTCGATTTTCACACAGTATGGTCAACAGGTGCTAAGTCTGAAAGGTGAAATCATTAGCCAATGTGTAATGCCACGAGAAATTGCAAGTAGATAAATAGGTACCACTTCGGCGGGAAAGGTAACAGGATATAGATGATGAACTCAACCTCCCTGACGTCACTTGGAGGACCCTAAGCAGGTTGAGGGTCGAATTCCCTAAATTCAAGACCAACAGGATCGAGCGGGGGCTGCTGGCAGACAACCCCACAGTGTGTGAATGTGGAGAGATACAGAATCCGGCTCATTTAGCGGTCTGATCAGAAACATGCGCCAATGAGAACCTGGGTTTGGCCAACGCCAAAGCCAAGAAAGTGGCTTCATTTTGGCAGTCCAGGGTTTGACCAGGACACAAAAGAAGAGGTTTATTTAAATGTCCAAGCAGACTGTACAAAATTGGGCACACTTAATCGCAATGTGTCAAGAGACTTGTTTTTGCTCTTGCAAACTTCTGAAACTTTTCCTTGCCTACACATCAAATGACAAAACATCTGAAGCAGGCATCCATAAGGATGCATGATGTTTGTTAATTCTCTCCCTCCTCTTGTTACACACACGCACCCCTTTCCCAGTGTGCTCAGGTTGCTGATCCTGATAGGCTCATGTCACTTGACCGTTCCTGGCACATGCACACTGCCTATGGGTGATGTGAGGCACAGGCACCCCTTGTTCCAGCCACAGCTGTGCCCCAGACAACAAAGGACAAAGTGTGAGAAGGAGATGGCCATTGATGCTTGTGAGCCATTCTCAGTTGAGCCATAGATACACAAACAGCCCCAGCCTTGTCCAACCAGGGCCTTCCCATCAAGAGGAAAAGCACCAGGTGAGCCTTTTTTTATAGAGAGAGAGAGAGAGAGAGAGGAGATGACATTTCAGCTCTCAAGCTTCTGGGGCACAGAGAGACCATCCATTACGACAGTGATGACCAACCTTGGCACTCCAGGTGTTTTGGGGCTCCAATTCCCAGATGCCCAAGTCAACACTCCTGCTGATCAGGGCTTCTGAGAATTGAAGTTCAAGAACATCTGGAGTGCCAAGGTTTGCCATCACTGCATTAGGTTGTCTGGATGGACAACCCATCTGTCTTCCAGTCCGTCTCCACTGTTTTGCTCCTTGTAGCAGATGGAGAGAGACCGCGGTGGCTTAGTGGTTAAGTCACTGAACTTGACGACTGGAAGGCTGGCAGGTTGGCAGTTCGAGACCAGAGTGCTGCATGACGTAGTGAGCTTCTATCCTCTGTCCCAGCTCCTGCCAACCTAGCAGTCTGAAATCAAGAAATTGCAAGTAGATAAATAGGTACCATGTCAGTGGGAAGGTAACAGCATTCCATGTCTAGCCATGCTGCCCTATGTCTATGGGAAAGACTGCAGACACAGACAGTACTGGTTATTTGGCTGTCCCTTTGGCTGTCATCAAGGGTTCCCAACCTAAGGCTCACAGGCCAGATCTGGCCCATGGTACCATTTCATCTGGCCCCCAACCCCTCCAAGGGCATTTGAGAAACAAAATGGACACCCATTGGAAGCTGTTGGGACAAAATGGCTGCCCCTATCGTGCAGGCAGGGCAAAATGGCCATCCAGCCTTTGAAACTGACTTGCTCGAAAGCCAGTCGTATCCGACTCTAGGGTTCAGTGCTCAACTCTGTCTACAGCCAAAGAGCCAGTGCTGTCTGCGTTTGTAGACACTGTTGTGGACATGTGGCAGGCAAGTCTAGGCACAGGGAACACTGTTATCTTTTCTGGTGAAATGGTACCTACTTATCTACTTGCAATTCCTTGCTTTCAAACTGCTAGGTTGGCAGTACCTGGGACAGACAACAGAGCTCACTCTGTCATGCAGCACTCGGGTCTCGAACTGCTGACCTGCCGGCCTTCCAGCCAGTGTCTTAACTGCTTGAGCCACCACAGTCCCTCCAGAACGACTTGCCATGCTGCTAAAAATGCACAGGATGCTCTGGTGCTTTCCTGGAGGCAGGACAGGAGGTGTGCATTCACAGGTTGCCTCCCCAAGGATGTTGAGTGGCTCTTGCATCAAGGTTAGCCATTTGTGTGCATGGTCCTTTGCAGACAACACTCTGAGGTCTTGTCACTGTTCAGGTACTTCCCATGCTGTTCAAGAGAGCCTCTTGATGGGTTGAAGCTCAAGTGAATGAAACGTATTTTATGCAACCCGTTGGGCAGTTTACCATCAAAGCACAAAGGCAGCTGCCCACTCTCCACACTGGGTGAGACCTCACTCAAGTTGCGCTACTCATTCTGAAGACTTCTTCATGCCCTCTCTATTCTGTAAGGAGCTCCCAGGACCCATGATGAGCCAATTGCAGTTTCAGGTTTCCACATCCTTGCTTTGAGCATCTCAAGAGCATTCTTGCTCAGCTGACGCAAAGGTGTCCTGAACAAGCAGGTGTCCCAAGCCTTTCAGAAGGACAAGGAGCCTTTTGCTCTTAAGAGGCCTTGCTCTTCTTGAACAGGTTGGTTTGAGCCCAAGGGACCACTTATCTTGGACTTCACTCTGAAAGGGCTTGAGGTCAAATGCTGAGTGCCAAATCAAGAAGACCACCCCTGGATGCCGGCCAACAGGAGTTGCAAAACATCTGGAGAAGAACCAACAGGTCAACTCAAGTGCTCTCGCTCTGGACAGGAGTGCCTTATATAAAGACGGTGTCTTCTGCTATGCAGGAAGTTGAGGAGAGAAAGGCAGGAGCCGGCATGGAAGAGGCATATCATGAGATGGAGACTGGACGCAGCAGCAAAGAAATCCTGATGAATGAGGCACCACCGGTGAGTCTCACTTCCTCGGGGAAAGATTTTTATTTATTTATTTTTGCTCCTAAAAAATCTAGCCTGGAAGGAATCCTCCATGACGGAGCTATCAGCAGAAATTGAGACCATGAGGGATGGCCCAACAAGAGTTTGTAGGACATTCTGGTTTCCCCTTATGTTGGTTAGCATGAGGAACGCCCCTCCGGTTGGAGGTTCTCCCTGATCTTGAATGAGAGTTCCCATCTGCTTCAAGGTGGGTTATGTAGGAGATGCTCCCCATGGGTCGGTGTGGTCTGCCCTCCGACTCTGTTGGCATCATCTGGTATCCCACTATGTGTGCGTGTGTTGCTTTTAGCCTAGCTTTTTGCTGATGTGTAAGAAATTGCAAGTAGATAAATAGGGACCACTTTGGTGGGAAGGTAAACAGTGTTCCGTGCGCTCCGGTGTCTAGTCATGCCTGTCACGTGACCACAGTAATGTCTGCAAAAGCAGACTGTGCTGAGATGAGCACTGCACCCTAGAGTCAGATACAACTGGCTTTTGAGCAAGGGAAAACTTTACCTTTACTTCCTCTTGTTATTCTCTGACCCTGAAGGTTTACACATCATCTCCTCAATTCCTGCCTCGCCTGCCCTGCAAAAAGCTCTTGATCGTGGTGGTGGTGGTGGTGGTGATTGTCTTGATTGTCCTTGGCTTTCTACTGATGGGGCTGCACATCACAGAGAAGCACACAGAGGCTGTAAGTAACACACCATTCCTATTGTGGGGGTGGGGTGGTGGCTTCGGACAACACCACAACGTACAACTCCCGCACCCCAAGAAAGGTGTGTGGAACCTCCATCCTTGGAGTTCTACCTGGCCCAACTGATGTGCCAAAGTTCTCTAGATGTCCCCTTTCCATAAGACAGCCTCTATGTGGCGCATTAAAGGTTTTAATATATTTTCTCTCTCCCCATGCTCAAAGATTGAGACGCCTTTCCTAAAGCTTACGAATCGCTGGCAATAAGCACTTTAGGGACACAACATGCTCATTGTTCTAGGTCCTGGAAATGACTATTCAAGGCCTGAATGGAGAAGGCCCCTCCCAACATCTTTCCATGAGCCGAAAGGAGAGGCTGGCCACTTTCCACGTCAACCTGGAGGCCAACGCTTCTGCCACGGTGGTCTACGACTTCAACAATGTAAGGCTGGCTTCGCTTGGCTCACAGCTTTAGAAGGATCCTCTCTAGGGTTCCTGTTTTATACAGATTTCCCAAGACCTGTCTGCAGACCTTGCAGGAAACAAGAATCGACCGTGCTCAGTTCTTTACTCTGAACAGGTTTCTAGTCCACATGATTGAAGAAATTGATTTTTTTTCCATTGGTTTATACTACACTTCTCAATTTGCAAATTACCTGGAAGCCTTTTTTGCCTCTGTCATTCCTACAACCATTCAAATCACAAATTGGGGAGATGAAGGCTGGATTATTATTATTATTATTATTATTATTATTATTATTATTATTATTATTATTATTATTATTATTATTATTATTATTATTATTATTATTATTATTATTATTATTATTATTATTATTATTATGTGTCAGAAATTATTCTGGGTTGAAAGGATTTTTTTGCGGCAGAAATTCCACTCAGGGGACGCCTGAATGAGGCTCCTCTCATGTCCCCAAGAGCTGGGACAGAGACAGGTGCTCAATCCATCATGCAGTACCCAGGTCTCGAACTGCCAACTTGCTGGCCTTCCAGCTAACAAGGTGAGCTTCTTAACCACTAAGCCACCATAGCCCTAAGCCAGCTTTCCACATATTGAGAGGCATCAGACATGTTGGTGTTCAATGTCCAGCTTCTTTTGCCAACAAGAGCACTAGCTAGCTGTGGATGATGGGACTGTAATCCAACCCATTGAAGGGAATGTTGACCACACACCCATGGACTGGGCTTTTGAAAGGGCTTTAACATACCAGGAGACTGTGGAAAGACTGCAAAGAACCACCCCTGCTAAGATAGCCTTGAGCGGGACGGTGCTATACACTGTTGGGTCCAGAGAATGTGCTGTTGTTGGTCTGACTTACACAATTTTGCCGAGATTTAAAATTCCTGCCTTTCAACAGCTGCTGATCGGTTACCGAACCTGGCCAGGGCGGTCTTGCTACATCACCAAAATGAACAAGGAGGACATTCAGAACCTGGATGCTGTCGTCAAAACGTTCCAGCACGTCCAGGTGAGTCAGCATAGGACCTTGGCACCTACAAGCATGGCTTTGAGGACAGGTTGGCCATTCTCCCAAACCTTGCATTCTGAGCCAAGGTGGAATAACGATGGTATCCCCCTTTCTAAGGACGTCCAAATGGCCACCATTGATTGCGTGTGGGCAATTCCATGCTCTCTTCTGGCTGCTTCTGGTGGCTGAAGCCCAGCCTTCCAAAGCCAGCTCAGGTGAAGACCTACCTGAATGACAAGAACAAGCAGTGTGGATGAGGGTGGGAAGGAGGTGGGTCAAGATAACGAATGGGAGAAGAGTTGCACTGTCTGCTTCCTGAGCATGTCCCTAATTTTCTCCTTCTATTCTCGTAGCCCAAAGCCCTCACACCATCCCACAAACCGGACATAGAAGACATGGATGAGTTCTCTGAGCCACTGGCTGACCGGTCCATCCTGGGCACGACACTTAACATTCTCTGCAGCAGCGTCCCCATCTATTGGGCTTGAGGTCTCCACAGGCAGGGCCAAGAAACGCGAAGACTGGAAATGAAACCCAACAGGCCCACCAGCTCAGCCCAAGGGCTTCCCTGCATCAGAGTGGCATGCTGCAATGGTGGTGTCCAAGAGAAAATCCAAAATTCTTCAGGTGGTGGGATGGGATGGTATCTTTGTTAGGCCGAGGTGCGGACTTGCAAAAAATGGAGATTTGCACGATATTCTAATTTTCCGAGTTTCACTTGTATAACCAAGGGAAGCGTGTCAAAGCTTTGAAATGCTGTCGCCAGTCCAGGGACAATTCTGAGCTGGTCGGACCCCGTTCACTAGCTTGATAAAAGCCAACTTCCTATATCAGGGGTTCCCAACCTACAGCCCATGGGCCGGACCTGGCCCATGGCACCATTTCATGTGGCCCACCACCACTGCCGCCACACCCAGAAGTGGGAGCGGGCATGTTTATGACAGCCATAAAATGTACCCGCGCATGTGTAAACATAGTTATGTCCACCGTAAATGTGCCAGCGGTTGTTGTAAATGTGGAAGCGGGTGTATTTACTTCCACTTTGGGGGGGCGTGGTTGGGCCCGATCAGCTGTCTAAGGGGCATGGTCAAACCTAGGCTGTAGAAAGGTTGGGAACCCCTATATAGATGTGATTGCAATTAGGAAATTAATTGTGCGAAGGCTCTTTTATAGACAGAAATAAACACCATGCTAATGCTCTTCCACCTGCGTCCATGTTTGCAGGGATACAAACCCTACATCTGCAGAAAGCTTTGCTGATAAGCTGGACCTTCAGATTTCCAGACCTGCCATCTCAAGGGTTTCAAGCAATGTAAAAATGTGCACCTAGTTTAATACTGTTCTATATTCACTTTTTGTACAACTCTTACCTAATTTTCTTTGAGGACTCATTAGCTGAAGCTACCAATTGGGGATAACTTTTTATTATTATTATTTGCTCTACACTTTGTGCTGTCCTGCTGTCTTTTGCTGGCTGGGGTTTGTTCCAGTTTTTCTCAAATCCTCCTTGTCAAATCAGTAATAAAATAAAGTGCGCCTAGACAAAATTTGAAATAGGAGGAAACAAATGTCTCCCTGTTTTCTTGCCCTTCCGGTTGTTGTCGTAGAACAGCGGACCAGAGAAAAGTCATTGTGGGCCTTTTGCTCGCTTATCTCAATGACGTTGTGACATGCCACTCGTTTTGTCTGCCCGCGCCTGTGCCCTGGGAGCCAGGTTGCTGGGTCAACAACACCCTGTTCGTCGAGGCTTCAGAGAGGTGCATTTGATGCCAAAGACAGCGGGTAAAGACAGAGGAATGCCATGAGTCCGGAGGCGGTTTCTTCTTCTTTCATGTCCAAGACAGACTTTAAGCTGCCAAATGAAGCCACTTTCTTGGATTTGTCATTGGCCAAACTTAAGTCTTCATCGGAACATGTTTCCAGTAGTAACCGTCAAACTAGCAAATGAGCTGGACATTCACACAGCATGTTGTTATCCACCAGTAGCCCTCACTTGGGCCTTTGGGTCTTACATTTAGGCTAGGGAATCCGACCCTCAGGCCACTCAGGGTCTTCCAGGTGACGTAGGGGAGATTGAGCTCCTCAGCCACCTCCTCCTTTAAAGTTGCTCCTTGTCCAGTGAACTCCTTCCTCTGTCTTCTAATTTGCTTTTGCTCTTGAGTACCCTCAAAAGTGTTTGTCCTTGCCATAAAGCTCTTCCTGGAAGGATGCTGGCGCTCCACTCTGTGTCTTCCTCCAAGTGGCATGACGGAGCCAATGTTGGGGGAGATAAAGGGGAGAGATAAAGGGGAGACCCATGTGTAGTATTTGGAACAACACACATGTGCCAACCAGTGGTTGGCTTCTCCCTCTCCCTCCCTCCCTCCCTCTCTCTCTCTCTCTTTCACACACACACACACACACATACTATCACACTTTTTTTTGCACATACAGAGATATCCTGCTTTGGGATTGATGTTCAGCACCATGGATAACTCCTATAAAGTTCAGGCTCAACCCCAGAACAGATGCACAGTCCTTTAAAATCGGTACCACCATACTTCATGGGCAATCCCAGGTTTTACCCTTGGCTTCCACTACTGAAAGACACCTCCGGCAACTAATGGGAAATAAGCTTCAATGGTGGGGGTGAGGGGTCTGCAGCTTCCAGCCATTGTAGACAATACTGGGCTACTAGAGGGATGGCTCTCCAGACCAAACGCAAAAGCAATTGTCCTGTGTTTTTACACAGAGACTCTTCTGCAGTTTCCATGACTGTACTGGAAAGGACCACATTTCAAGGGCCAAAGGTCTAGCAATTTAGGTTACAGGCTGGTGGCCCTCTCTGGTTCTTCTTCCTGTTGTTATTAGATGCTATCCAGTCGCCTCTGACTTACAGTGCCCCTATGAATTGAGATCTCCAAAATGTCTCGTTCTGAACAGCTCTTCTTAGCACTTGCAAACTCAGACCTGTGGTCTCCTTTAGGTGGTCAATCCAGCTCATGTTTGGTCTGCCTCTTCTCCTGCTGCTTTCCACCATGCCCAGCATTATGGCCTTTCCCAAAGGGTCTCACTTTCTCAGGATGTGCGTAAAGTAGGAACACCCTCAAGCTTCTTCTTTTTTTGCCTCCAGAGATGGATTAGGCTCAACTAGCTTTGGGCAATCCCAAATTCTACCCTTGGCTTCTGCTACTGAAAGATACTTCCAGCAACTAATAGGAAAGAAGCTTCAATGATTGACTTTCTGGCAGTCCAAGTAGCCTCCAAATTCTCCTCCAGCACCTCCTAGACCAGTGATGGTCAGGGCTTCTGGGGAGTTCAAGAGCATCTGGAGTGCCAGGGTTCACCATCACTGTCCTAGACTGAGGAAACTGGCCCTTGGGTTAAGAAGGACATGAGAGTGATTTTGACACCTTGCAGGCATCAGGAGTGGTAGGGGCAGTTGGGGGTACAGTTTAGGATCTAACAAGACACCCTCTGGTCTTTCAGATCAATAATGGAAAAGGTCTGGCTGCCTACTAAAGAACAGCTCTGTGTGTTCATTTCATTGCAGACAATGGAGGAAATCCAAGCCGTATGCATAATTTAGAACATTGAACCATGATTACACTGCACCACAATATATATTGTGCGGAGAAAGGAAACACTCCCTTTGGGCTGCTGGGCAGAGGGGCAGGGCAAACCCTGTGCTGGGGTGACTGCATGGGTGCCCACAGAGAGGACTGTGAGTGCCACTTCTGGCATGCGTGCCATAGGTTTGCCACCACTAGTCTAATCTATGTGTCCAATACTAAATCAAATCTGTTGAATCCAAATCTGAAGTCCGATTCTTCCTGGGACGTCAGGATCTTAAGTTAGCAAATCTTACCCTCTTGGTTAGGTTATTGCATTGATCATGCGGGGTATATTTGCCACAAAATGTAGCAAAAAATTGCCCGGTTTATTAACACAGATGCACCTACTCATCTTTAGCTCAAAAAGGACTCACTATGGCCTAACTGTACTATCCAATAAGATGGTTTTGCACTAGAGACAAGCCCTTCGTCCATCTCGCCTTATATACCTATTTCTGACGTCAGCTCACTGACTTGGCCAGACATGCCCGGCTGCTGCTGGAACATGCATGCACCAGGGGACGTGATTCAGCTGAGGCAGCACAGGCATAGTGATAGCTGCAACTGTTATAAGGTTCCCATGTAAAAAATACATTACCCAATTACCGACCATATGAACAGCTATAGCACGCCAACACCTGTACGTGATAGGCAAATTCTGAGTTCAGATTTGGAATCAGCACACTCGATATCATTCAAATCAGGTGTGTTATTTCCAGTAGCAAAATCGTTGTTGTGCAGTGTTATTGCTTGAATTTGCTCACAATTAACCTCTCACAAACTGCTGATTATCAATAACATGGGATGGGATATAGGAGTGTCCCAGTAATTGGGGCAGGTGGGTGGCCATCCTTGTTCTTCCTAACTCACCTGTATTCTTGGCATCCCTCCCAGGGCTCCAGGTAGGATATCTTCACAGCCACTCTGTAAGAGAGGTTGGGTTGCGAAGACTTGCCCAAGATCTTCTAGTAGATCTGAATTCCATTTCCCTAAGCTAAAATGGCAAGCCTGCTCCTCCACCTGCATTTCACAATCTGTAGCACAGTGATGGCCAACCTTGGCACTCCAGGTGTTCTTGAACTTCAATTCCCAGAAGCCCTGATCAGCAGGTGTGCTGACTGGGACTTCTAGTCATTGACATCCACGGACACCTGGAGTGCCAAGGTTCACCATTGCTGCTCTAGCAGCAAAAAAGATTCAAAAATAAAGTGGGTTTTCTGGATAAGAGTCCCAGAAATATCATATAGACAGAGGCTACCCAAGCCGACAAACAAAATGCTGAGCATTGCTAGTGCGCCTTCTAAAGGTGACGGATGGGGATGGTGACCATATGGTGTTATTTGTTCTCCACAGCCTGGAGAAGTTCTTCAAGCAGCATTGCCAGTTTTAATTTCACTAAGCGTGCCAGGGTGTCATGTTGTCTTGTGATTCAAATTAGGCTGCGTTAACAGAAGTCTAGTCTCCAAAACCTGCGAGGCGCTACTAGTCCCCCTCTATTGAGCACTAGTTAGGCCACATCTAGAGTCTTGTGTTCAATTCTGGGCAACGGATTTTAAGAGAAATGCAAACCAATTCGAGAAGGCAAGTGAGCGCAGAAGAATAGACGCCTTTGAGCTGTGGTGCTGGAGGAGACTCTTGAGGGTACCTTGGACTGCAAAGAGATCATATCAGTCCATCCCGAAGGAAACTTGACTGCTCCTTGGAAGGACAAATACTGACGATGAAGCTCAAGTCCTTCGGCCACCAAATGAGAAGAGAGGACTCACTCAAGAAGGCCTTGATGCTGGGAAAGATTGAAGGCAAAAGGAGATGGGGGCAACCGAGGATGAGGTGGATGGATGGAATCGTTGATGTGATGGGCGTTGATGTGGTCAGGCTGTGGACGATGGCAGAGGACAGAGGAGCCTGGCCTGCAGTGGTCAATGGAGTTACAAAGGGTCAGACTTGACTGTGCAATGGAACAATAACAAAAAGAGAAGGCAACAAGGATGACCGAGTCCTACTCTCAGGCAGCAAATCCCTGAAATTGCCAGAAATAAACTCATTTGTTGGAAATTAGGAGCTGGATAGCAAAACCACTGCCATGGAAATGGCCCATGTTTATGGAGCCAGCATGACTCACTCTCTTGCGCTAGAAGATCGGATCCAGGTGGCCACCATTTTCAACCCCGCTCTGCCTCCCAGAAATTGATTTCTCTGCTAACCCAAGGTACTGGTACTGTACCCTCTAGTTCTCCCAGGGCAAGAGTGCCCAAACTTTTTGGGCCATGGGCCAGTCATGCGGTTCAGCGGGCCAGTCACGTGGTTCAGCGGGCCGCCCAGTCACGTGGTTCCTCCCACCGGAAGCAGAAGTAAAACGCGCCTTGCAACCTGTGTTGCAACAAGATGAGGTAGATTTTAAGCCAGCATTTTCTCTGCTTAAACCAGGGGTGCCCAAACTATGGCCCACGGGCCAGATCCAGGCCCCCAACGCCAATTCATCCAGCCTGTGTTTTACTTCCACTTCTGGGAGTGATGAGGGTGGTGCGGGCTAGATGAATTGGTGTTGGGGGCCGGATCTGGTCCATGAGCCATAGTTTGGGCACCTCTCAAGGTTTCCCTTCTCTGCCTGGCACTCCTGCCCCATTGACTTGGCACTCGAGACAAATTGCACCATCCACTGTTTGCTTCTGCTACGTGTCCCAGGAAGAATATGTTTGTGGGAAAGAGGAGAGCGGGAACTGAAGCAATAGGTACACAGCTTGGATTTCCTAAGGATCCTTGCTTTAATGAGGGATCTCTCAGAGGGCTACTACTACAACTCAAACGTCAGATGTTGCAACAGCCAAAGCAAAGAGGACACTTCAGACCAGAAATTGGGGCCAATGACCAAAGCCTACTTTCTGAATAAAGAGCTCCTGTAGTCCTAAAAGTACATCTTTGAAGAGTCTTGGCAGGGCTTAGAAAGCAAACATTGGACCTCTTTGAAGGCTGTTGAGAAGATGGTCCTTCAAAGAACCCTTGGGCTACTGCTTCAAGGACACCCATGCTTGAGAAGAAAGAGCAAGGAAACCAGGTCAAAAGGTGGGGTACCTGGAGTTGGGCAGCTGAGGATTCAAGAAGAAAAGTCCCTTCTGAATCTCTGGCCTAGTGGGGGGAAGAGAGACATCTAGGGAAAGGTCTTTGGATAGAAAATGCCCATAACATGGTGGAGGAAAGAGAAGGGTGACTAAAGGAATTGGACTTCTGCTGTAAAATAAAAAGCCATGCTTGGTTAAAGGACATTATATCCATGGGGTAAAAAAAGGCCTCTGTAATCGCTGGTTTGAAATTATTCTGACACAAGAAATCAGCATCGTGGAATGTCTAAAGATACCATGGATGGGTAAGCTAAGGTATGCCAATTGAACGTCAAGGTCAGTTCAGGCTACCATGTTGAGGCAGTACAGATGGCCCTACCGATAGACAGCATGGTGTTGGATGGTCGTGTTGCTTCCAAAGGTGAAGCCAAGGTGGAAGAGGTCAGGAGATTTCCTCTTTGTGAGGGTGGGGGAGTCTATAATGTTCATGCTACCTGTGGAACTCTGGGACCAAAAAGAGGACCTTCCCAAAGCTTAGCATGTTTATACCCCCAAGGTCTGCTCTCTTCCTTGAAGAACCATAGAGTTGACTGGCCAAACTAGCCAATTCTGGTGAGCTGAACTTTTGCGAAAATCTATGCCAATGTTTCCCAACCTTTGTTTTTTTGGACTTCAATTCCCAGAAGCCTAAGTCAATTCCCCAAAGTACTGATCGGTCAATGTACTGACAATGTACTGGCACCCTCATGATGCAAATCACTGCTCTATGCTGAGGTCTGGTTCTGAAATATGCTGTTGCATGTTCATTGAGAATAATAAAGAAATGTTCAAAAAAACAACTCCAATGTTGTATAATCCACCTACCCAACCACCGGGCCTGTTTAAAGGTTCACGTGAAAAATAACTCATCTTCCAGAGGAGAAAAGGGTAGAGAAAGCAATGTGGTCCTTCTACCTAATCTAGAAGCAGATGTGGATAACACCTTTATGAAAACTCTTGCCCAATGATGGCCAACCTTGGCACCCTAGATGTTCTTGGACTTCAATTCCCAGAAGCCCTGATCAGCAGGAGTGTTGACTTGGGCTTCTGATAATTGAAGCCCAAGAACATCTGGAGAGCCAAGGTCGGCCATCACTGCTCTAACCTACCACAAAACATACGGGCTTTGGAGTCTTGTAGGAGTTTTCTCCAGATTTCGCCTTGTGGACCTGTTAGTGAGAGGACAACGAAGACAGAGGCTGCAAGGTTACGTAACCAACTTGAGGGAGCAGGTTTCACCATAAATGCAGTAGAACGTTTCACAGTTAGTAGAGCAGATGGAGAAAGGATACTTCGTTGGCCCAGGTGGGTGTACTCCTCAAAAAGGCATGCGAGGACAATATAAGTGCTTAAACTTGTTTTCTCAAGAGACCGATGTTTGCATTTCAGGAGCCCTGAAGTGCTGTGGACAAGTTTATTCAGATCTTTGGGCCATCCACTTTTAGAGGAGAGGTGGTCCTATAAGATGCAGGGAACAGGGTGGACCGACCAGGTTCTCAAATGCAAAAAAAAAAAAAATATATGTTTGGTTCACAGCCAGGTGGCTCTGAGCCAGAAGCACCCCACCTGTTTCACTCTTTCTTACAGCTCCAGATAACATAAACACATGTGTATATATATGGTCCTCTTCATTCAGAGAGAAGGCTGAGGGTTGAAGACACGGCCAGATGATGGAGAAGGAGAAGGAGATGGAAGCTATCACAAAACAGAGCCTCCTTGATGCACCACCACCGGTGAGACCTTCATGATGTTTAGAGAGGAATCCAGATTCCTTTTCTTTTCCTTTCCCTTCCTTTTCTTCGTTTTTCAGATATTTTTTACAGTGCCACTGGAAAGAAGCATAGACAGAAATGGTGCAGATGGGACCCGGGATAAAAGTTCTGCTAGAGCCACAACATGTGCAGTTAGCGTCTTTGCTAACGTTATTCTGCAAAATGAGGACTCAGCATGTTGGGGGCAAAATACTCATTAACTTGTGAACCACCCAGAGAGTGCTCATGATGGAGTTCAGCATGATGGAATGAGTGCCCGTCTCTGTCCCAGCTCCTGCCAACCTTGCAGTTGGAAAGCAAGAAATTGCAAGTAGATAAATAGGGACCACTTTGGTGGGGGAAATATCTTGGGGACATGAAAGGAGCCTCCTTGGGTGCATCTCCTGAGTGGAGTTTTTCCAACAAAAATCCTTTCAACTCAGAAAAAAATCTGACATGAAATTATCATCATCATCATCTCCCCCCTCTCTTCTTTCCCCTCCCTGTTCTCTTCTTCTCTGACCACAGGATTTACCGATCCCAATCCCGGGGCTGGGATGTTGCCCATGTTGTCCGTGTTGCCCATGCTGCGGTTGCTGCGGTTGCTGCGACTGCTGTGGCTGTTGCGGTTCTTGCGATGGCTGCCCCAGTTGCAATTGTGAGTCTTGTACAAACTGCTGCCCCAGCTGCTGCCCACCCAGCTGCGAGTGCTGTTGCCGGGCCTGCTGTTTTTTACCCAAACTTCTCATACCCAAGTTGCCCGGGTGCCCCATCCGCATCAAGAAGGTGCTGCTTATCGTGATTGTCATCATCATCGTTGTGCTCATTATCGTGGGAGCCCTCCTGATGGGGCTGTACATCACCCAAGCCCACACCGAGACCGTGAGTAGCCCATTCGGTGAACCAGTGAGGGACCAAGAGAGCAGTGGTGGTGGTGGTGGTGGTGGTGGTGGTGACCAACTTCTACTGAAGGTCATGTCCTTTTGGGAGGTTCTTCTCCATGCCAGTGGTAGACCTGACTCAATGTTGGAAGCAACCAATTGCAAGTGACACAATTACCTATAACTGGGAAGGGGCTGCAGTGGGTCAGTGGTTAAGACGCTCGCCTTGTTAGCTGGAAGGCGGCAAGTCGGCAGTTTGAGACCCGGGTACTGCATGATGGAATGAGCACCTGTCTCTGTCCCAGCACCTGCCAACCTAGCCATTCGAAAGCAAGAAATTGCAAGTAGATAACTAGGGACCACTTTGGTGGGTGAAGATGGGGACATGAAAGAAACCTCATTCGGGCGTCCCCTGAGCAGAGTTCCTCCAGCAAAAATCCTTTCAACCCAGAATAATTTCTGACACAAAATTATTATTATACCTGTAAATGGTTATTTTTATGGGCAACAACAAGTAACTAAGTTACATTTTGAAAACAACAGAACAAATAGTTACAAAGTCACCATCTGGTTTAATTAATAACAACTTCAAGTTACTTAAACAAGTTACTTTCAAGGGTATTATGAAGTATTATTAAGACCAACTTTTAATAGCTCAAATTATTTCCCTGTGGAGCCAAAAGTTGGGGATTTGATTCCCAGCCGTGCCTCCCGGGAGAAGAGCCAGCTTGAATGGCCATAACAATGATTTCATGTCAGAAATTATTCTGGGTTGAAAGGATTTTTGCGGAAGAAACTAGCCCAAATGAGGCTCTTTCCATGTCCCATAGAAAGGCTGCACAGTCCCAGGTGGCCCCAGAAGAAGGAGATAGGTTTCCCTTGCTTGGAAGCCAGTCGTATCTGACGCTAGGGTTCAGTGCTCACCTCTGTTTCATTGGGAAACCACTTCTGAGAATTCTCTACCTAAGAAAACATCAAAAACTTGATGGTGCACAATTATTATTTTCAAGGTGCAATAGCAAAGTTGGGCACTAGGGGGAGGGAGGCTTATTTTCCTGTTTTTACCCCTAGCCCAGGAGTTCTCAACCTTTTAAAGTCAGGGACCAGGTCACGCTCCCTCAGACAGCTTCAGGGGACGGATGGCCATTTTGCCCTCCCTTCGCCACATGGCATTTCCAGGTGTGGTGGAGATGGTGGTGGGCCACATGGAATGACACCGTGGGCCGCATTCAGCCCATGGGCTGCAGGTTGAGAATCCCTGTGCTCGCCTGATCATAGCAATGGGATGCAAAGTTTTACTGAAGTATTTCTTGGGTTTATGCTGGAATTCCTCATGCGAACCCGTCTTTTTCCCTCTCTTGTAGGTTCTGCAAATGACCATCAAAGGCCTGAAAGGAGAAGAGCAGATACATCTCCCCATGGATACAGAGGAAGCCACTTTCCTGGTGAACGATGGGGTACACCAACCAGCCACGATCATTTATGACTTCAGCAAGGTGAGGGGCATCCAGCCCAGAGGAGAAGGCTTTGCAAAAGGCAGATGGCACTAGAGTTGAGTTTATTCTCACGTGTATTTCCTATGACTAGAGTAGACCCACCGAATCAACTGTTGAATGGTGAATCAAGAATTGTGACAATCCTATTGATTGAGTGGGTTTGCTCTTCTTGCAACTTGTAGTGAGATTTTTGGCCCAACTGTTTACATTTTCATAATCAAATATTGAATTTAGTTTGATTATGTAGTCTATAATATCCATAATTTAGGGCATTAATTTTAAGCTATAATCTTTGTGAGATTTTAAAATGAAAAATAGAGGAATGTGGATCGGTTTGCTTTATCATGTGGCCAAACCTGATGTTGGCCTGTGAGAGATGATGCGTGTGCAGGATATGAAACATGTCATTGTGGGTTACCATCAGCTGGATGAAAACACAACTTTTGTCTGTGCACAGCTAGTGATTGGCTACAAACCCTGGGACAGGCAAGCCTGCTATCTCACAAGGATGGACAAGGGAAATGTCCAAGGTCTGGATGCCGTCTTCAAGGAGTTCCAGGTAAGGGCAAGATCCTTGGGTGGGTGGGTGGGTGGGGTCCAGAGTCTATTGGGAGACAACCTTTGGAGATACTGGCCCTTACCTGATTCCTAGACCTGACTTGAGTAAACCTCTTGAATCAAGGAACTCACATAAGCATTGGTTGTCCATTGATTAAGCAGATCTTCTGTAGTTAGGACCACCAGTTGAATTTAGGGCATGGGAAATGGGTCATAGCCAATGAGATAGAAACGTCAATGCCTCTGCAGAAGCTTGTAAACCATGGTTGCTCAAACTAGGGCCCATGGGCTGGATCCAGCCCCTGACGCCAATTCATGTGGCCCACGCCACCCTCGTCACTCCCAGAAGCGGAAGTAACATGCACCCAATATGAGCATGCTTTGCTTCTGCTTCTGGGAGCGACGAGGGTGGTGTGGGCCGGATGACTTTGTGTCAGGGGACAGATCTGGCCCATGGGCCATAGTTTGGGGACCCATGTGACAGGCCCATAGCTCGAAAGGTTTGGGCACCCCTGTCATAAACTGTCATGAAATCAACCCTGCCCATGTCTCACTCCGAGACCCACCTTGTAGCAGCAACTTTATCAGACCAATTAAGCCATCCTAGGATTCTTTGGGCAAGCTTTTGCGATAAAAGAGATGAGCACTGAACCCTAGAGTTGGATATGACTGGCTTTCGAGCAAGGGTGACCTTTACCTTTAGAAATCAACCTGGTTGGCTCTACTTTGTGTTGGAGAGATGAACCTTCAAAAATTGATTTTAAAAAAAATTCTTGCCAAGAATGGCAGCTTGGTTCCATGTCTTTTGTCTTCCACCCTAGATCAAGTCATCTCTCCCTGCTCCAACCCTGAGTGGGCAGGATCCGGAGGAGGCAGCTCTCACCCCCCTGCTCGATCATTTCCGCTTGGGCCCTGCAATCAACATCCTATGCAGTCACGTGCCCATATTTTGGGCTTAGAGAGGTGAGCGGCGGACGGAGGAGACGTTAAGGACAAAATTGGAAACTTGACATATCTAGAAGTCAAAGGATCCTAGTGTAATGGGGTAGCCATTGTCATTGAAGGTTGCCCATGACAGTGGTGGTGAACCTTGGCACTCCAGGTGTTTTTGGTCTTCAGTTCCCAGAAGCCCAAATCTCTGTGAATCCACACAAATGCATTTACTGCACAGTAAACCCATTTATGTGGATTCACAAAGACTTGGGCTTCTGGGAATTGAAGTCCAAGAACACGCACAGTAAATCCATACATGTGGATGCACAGAGACTTGGGCTTCTGGGAATTGAAGTCCAAGAACAACTGGAGTGCCAAGGTTGGCCATCACGGGCCTATTAAGTCACACTTAAAGATGCTCAGACCGACACTCGAATGCCTACATGACTGCCCCACCTACCCAACCCCATATCAATCCTTTTTCTGAAACTGCTTTCCATTGCAACCCACCCACCCCCAAAACTCCCTTTCCATCATCCTCCATCCCAAGGCATTACTAGTTACAGCCTGGCTTCGTTCCTGGACAGTAGAGAGGTCTTTCTCTCTGGGTGCCACTAGACTCCATGCACTCCTTGTTAGGCTCCATCTCAGGAGCTGCTAGGCACTTCCCTGTAATGTCCAAGCTCCACTCAAGAAATCTCCAGTTCCAGGACTTTAAAGGAGACTTGGTATGCCAGTGTAAAATGAGAACTTAAAATGACCCACTTGGTGGTCATCACATACCAAACGTCCCACAGAACCTTCTGCTCCAACGGCAGAGATGCTACCGGCAATGCCTAGCTCCTTGATGGAGAAACTTGGCATTCCAGCTCTTCTTGGACTTCAATTCCCAGAAGCCCAAGTCCCTGTGAATCCATCACATACCAAACGTCCCACAGAACCTTCTACTCCGATGGCAGAGATGCTACTGGCAAGGCCCAGCTCCTTGATGGAGAACCTTGGCACTCCAGCTCTTCTTGGACTTCAATTCCCAGAAGCCCAAGTCCCTGTGAATCCATCATATACCAAACATCCCACAGAACCTTCTGCTCCGATGGCAGAGATGCTACTGGCAAGGCCCAGCTCCTTGATGGAGAACCTTGGCACTCCAGCTCTTCTTGGACTTCAATTCCCAGAAGCCCAAGTCCCTGTGAATCCATCACATACCAAACATCCCACAGAACCTTCTGCTCCAATGGCAGAGATACTACTGGCAATGCCTAGCTCCTTGATGGAGAACCTTGGCACTCTAGCTCTTCTTGGACTTCAATTCCCAGAAGCCCACGTACCTGTGAATACATCATATACCAAACATCCCACAGAACCTTCTGCTCCAAAGGCAGAGATACTACTGGCAATGACTAGCTCCTTGATGGAGAACCTTGGCACAGAGACTTGGGCTTCTGGGAATTGATGTTCAAGAACAGCATGTATGTGCAGTAAACCCCTTCATGTGGCTTCACAGGGACTCGGGCTTCTGGGAAATGAAGTCCAAGAACAGCTGGAGTGCCAAGGTTCACCATCACGGGCCTAGCTTGATCCTATGGAGGAAGGATGGGTTGCTGTCTTGGGTACCCCTACATCTGACATAGCCTTTTCTGCTCTGCAGGCTTTGCATGGCAGAAGACTGAGCATTCCTGGACTGTGGACCGGAGGTTCTTCTCCCACTGGACCCTGCTATGCAATACTCTGGTGGTTTTGCTGTGAAATTTGGCTCAAGGATCAAACAACCAACACAGTGGAGGTTCTGACAAGGCATTCCACACAAAAGCATGTGGCTGAAAAATCATGACCCTTTTTGTTCAGAGACATTGTTGACCTTTGAAACTAAGGCCAGGCAAGCAATCCTGGGCAGGACTAAGTGAGGTTTCATGGACGGGGCTGCTTTTTCAGTGCACATTTGAGAAACTTTCCCTGGACAGGTTCTCCTGACACCACCACCACCACCCCTCCTTCCCTCTCCTTACAGACACTCTGCCATAAATTGGGCCTGGGGCAATGCATAGAGACAGGCTTCCCAACCTTTTCAAGCCGAGGGCCAGGTCATGCTCTCTCTGTCAGTTTCGAGGGCCAGACAGTCATTTTGCCCTGCCTACACCATAGCTGTCAAGTATCCCGTATTGGCCAGGAAAACCCCTTATTTTACCCTCTTTCCCGCCGTCATCCCGTATTAATTAGACTGCAATGCCCTATTGCCACCATTGGAGGGCAGCACAGGATGAGCATCGCTGTCAAGTATCCCATATTTGCCGGTAAATTTCCCTTATTTCCAAATCCAAAACTTGACAGGTATGGCCTGCACGCTGGGGGTGGCCATTTTGTCCCAACAACCATTTTGTTTCACAAATGTCCTTGGAGGGGTGGGGGTGGGGGCACATGAAATGGTGCCACAGGCCGGATCCAGCCCACGGGCCTTAGGTTAGACACCCCTGGCATAGCATTTGGATAAATTGTTTCTTGAGAGTCCTTCCAGAATTTGTGGGCTGTGGCTTTTCAAAGTCTCTGCTTCTAAATTTTGGACGTGCAGAATGAAAAGGGGAGCAAAAAAAACAAAAACCCTACGATTTTGGATTGCATCCTATGAGGGGTTTCCTTGCAGGGAATCTGCATAAAAAGGATAAAGAAGAAGGAAGGAAAGAACAGGAGGAATTTAGAAAGCAAAAGGAACATCTTCCCACTCTTTTTCTCTTTATTGTCCTTGTGCCTGGACTCCAGCAAGCTATTAAATAAATCATGTGAGACCCACATACACTAATGCAAAGTGGCACTTGTCCCAGAGGACGGTGAATAATAGATTGAAGGACATGATTTATTAGGAGAGAGCGATAGCTTCGTGGCAGCCAACAGAGTCGGGAAGGAAAGAAAGAAAGAAGAGAAACAGGGAGCATTTGTTTGGAAGAGAAGGATAATCAGGCTCAAGGATGTCTAGACTGACAATGTACAAATCTGCCATTTGTTGATCGTAGCCCCACCAGTTTGAACACATCCTCTTGAAACTGTTATTGGTTCACCTGTACATGATGTCCAGGAATGAAACTTAAAGACAGAGATTTTACACATTGCCCAAACCCATCCACCTACCCATCAGCCCTGGCGATGCCGTGGTTAAACTGCTGTCCTGCAACCAAAAGGATTGTGAGTTTGATCCTGACCAGGGCTCAAGGTTGACTCAGCCTTCCATCCGTCCAAGGTTGGTCATATGAGGACCCAGCATGTTGGGGGCAAAATGCTAATTAACCTGTGAACCACCCAGAGAGAGCACTAAGTGCGTATATGGGGTGGTATGTGACTGCTATGGTTTGGTAAAGGTAAAGGTCACCCTTGCTCGAAAGCCAGTCGTATCCAACTCTAGAGTTCAGTGCTCATCTCTGTTTATAGTCAAAGAGCCAGAGCAGTCTGCGTCTGCAGATGTTTCCGTGGACATGTGGCAGGCATGCCTTGACACTGGAGTGCATGGAACGCTGTTTACCTTCCCACCAAAGTGGTCCCTATTTATTTACTTGCAATTCCTTGCTTTCAGACTGCTAGGTTGGCAGGAGCTGGGACAGACAACGGGAGCTCACTCCGTCGTGCAGTACTCAGAAATTGAACTCCGAACTTCCAGGTGTCGAGGTCAGCATCTTAACCACTTGAGTCACTGCAAGCTTTACCATTCACCTGTTTAGCCTTGTCAAAGCACTAGCTAAGGGGCCTGTTTAATGCCCATGCTTAAAATCTATAATCTTTCCTGTCTTGCAGAAAAGGGGGTATTTCCCTAACTTTGTGTTCACTCGAGTATCCAGACATAAGATACCTGCACTTTTTTAAAAGAAAAAAAATTTTTTTTGCTTGAATGTGTAGAAATGTGGCTGATTTTACCTGTGGAAAGGAATCTTCTATATAGTTTTCTCGCAAAGCTACAAGCTTCAGGAGTTAATGTTCTTTCAAATAAATGAATTTCAATGAAATGTCCTGGTCAATTTTATTTCATTAGCATATCAAAAATACAATGGACAGTCATGGCTTGGGGCCATCAGCACCAGCAGGTAAAGCAAGGGTGCCCAAACCTTTTGGGCTGTGGGCTGGTCACATGGTTCAGTGGGCTGGTCACGTGGTTCCTCCCACTGAAAGTGGAAGTAAAATGCGCCTTGCAATTTGTTTTGCAACAGGATGTGATAGATTTTAGGCTGCCATTTTTTCTGCTTAACCCAGGGGTGCCCAAACTACTGTCTGTGGGTTGGATCCTCCAGCGCCAATTCATCCAGCCCACACTGCCCTCAGCGATCCCTGAAGCGGGCGGTCATGTTTTACTTGTGCTTCCAGGAGCAATGAGGGTGGCACAGGCCAGATGAATTGGTGTCAGGGGGCTGGATCTGGCCCATGCATGGGCCATCGTTTGGGCACCCCTGGGATAAAGACTCAAGGTAGCCTTTGTGACTTCAATTGAAACTGGCAACAGAAGAGACTAAGACGCCGAACACCATAGGAAGTTGCATTCTAACATATTTATTGTAGATTTCAGGACAGAGGAAACATTTTCCTTGTTTCTTCATCAAGCAACCATTCCTTTGTTTTAAATTATTACACTTGGTTTGTCAAGCCCCCCGCCCACCTCTTCTCTATAAGAGCAAATCCTAATGGAAATTTACAAACTTTCAAAATTTCGCCCAAAATTTCACCCAGGAAGAATGTGCAAAGTCAAAGAATGATTGATCTTGAAAGTTGGTCTTAAGATGTAAAAGCCGCAGCCAGAACAAGTTCATGTTCCGCAAGTATCCTGCCCAGTCAAACAGCACATACACCCACTGGCTGTTCTATGATGAAAGGTTCACCTTCACCCACAACACTGCCATATTCTGTGCTGCAGCAGGTAAGCTCAGAAGCACAATCCTGGCAGGATCTTCCACCAAATAATATACTTGCGCCACAGATTAGGCTAGTAATAACTGTAATACTTAGTGACCTATGTACTAATTTTACTACTCCTTAACTCCGAGCAGAAAAGCTCCTCTTTAAGCACCCTCATTTTAATTTCTGTCTCTTGATATATTTTAAGTGCACTCATTTTAACTTCTGTTCCCTTTGCTGTTCTATGCTGGTCTTGGACTGTAATAAAGATTTGATTTGATTTGATTTAAATAATAATTCTTTGATTCCTTGATTGACCAGACTATCAAGGAATAAGTTCCTGCTGGTCACAATTCATGTTCCATTCGTTTTGGTGCCATGTTCTCCTCCTCCAGGTTTGACCCAAACTGTTCATATTTGGGTCTTCCCATCTTTTTCGGGGGGGGGGGGGGGTCTGCCAAGGGGTCTTTTTACTCCTCTGAGATACCACTCTGCGACTCCTGCTGTCCAATGTCCGTCTACCATTCGAGAGACATGTCTGACCCAGGGCAAATTTCCGTTTGTGATATTCAGCAACAGCTTCGTTGATTCCACTTGGTTTTCTTTTTCTGGGCATTGGGGATGTGCTCGCGAAGAGATACCTTGAGCATTGATGTTTCCATGGCTCTTACGACTCATGATAGTTCTTCCTCACCCTTTATTAATGACCATGTTTCACTCCCATAGAGAACCGCAGGTCATCGCCATTGGCTGCTACTTGTATCCCTGTGTACATTTTTCCTGGAAGTAATTTTCTCAGTTGATGGATGTGTCTCTGGTGAGTCCATAAACCGATCCTGGCATGAAACATGCGACCACACACATTACACTGAATAGATGGTGAAGGGTGAAGTTGCCTAGCCTTCCATGCTTGTTGCTTAGCCTCTTCATGTCTGCGGCGTTCTCCTTTGAAGTGATCAGTAGCATCAGAGCATGGTTTGGCACCCAAGTGGGCACTCTACAGCCGCCTCCCAGGTTTGTGGGTTTATACCTAGCATGGTCATGGTTTGTTCCAGCTGGTCCTTATAGTGCTTCAAAGGAGCTCTGTGAGGTCTTGTACCAGAGCTAAGTTCCCCATAAAGAATTTGATGAGGAAATCTGGAATGGTCCATATGGCAGACATGCCCTCTCCATCTAAGACGATGGCCTATGATGGAAACTTCAATGCTATTTGCATGTGCCTTCTCAAGAACTGTGATGTTGGTGACATAGTCATCCCACCTGATGTTCAAGATGGACCTTAGCTTCTTTTTGGTGAAAGCGCTCAAGCTTTTTGATGTCTTGGGAACAGTACTAGATAAATCCACAGGTAGTACCATTGAACTAAATAAGGCCAGCATGTTGTTTCTTCTCGGTTTTCTCATTTAGCAAGATATCTTTGATGGAGTTACATGCTGCCCATTCCTGTAAAGCAAATCTTAAAAAGGAAGGAATGAAACTGTTCTCCATCATCCTAGAGCTGAGGATGATGGAGATGGTTGTTTGGCACATTCAGAAAGGATGGCCACCAGCTTGGGGAGCCTGTTTTCAGGATCTGAGCTTTACCAGCCCTAAGCTTTCTGCCGATCACTCCTAACCTGGTCCTGCCTGCCTATTTTCATCACTCCTAAGCGTTCAGCCCTCATTCACAGCAAACCAAACTCAAAATGCAAGACACGGCTGTGTTCCTCTTCCACACTCCTAGGTCCGTAGCTCAGGGCTTAGAGTTGGATGAGGAAGTAGATGACCCCACACAACACAGGGCAGAAGGTCAGGAGGGTCACTCTACGTGGCTCCTTAGAGGCTCTGCTGTACAACTCTCGGTTCATCATGGGATCAGACCAGTTGGGGTTCTGGAAACCAGACTGGGCCATTGGCTTTGCACCCACCGATGAGCTTTGGCCTCCTCGAGAGTAGCGGGACTTCCCAAGAGAGCTCAGGCCGTAACCGACGGCCGCCCCAACGGCCGCTGCCCCAGCAATCTTCGCTCCGCGGCTCCCACTGGAGCTGCCGGATGAGGTCTGTCTGCCGCTGCTCTTTGGAAGAACATGGAAACCACCCCGAGAAGATGAGGGAGAAGAAGAGGATCCTCGACCTTTGGTGCTGCCCCCTCCTCGCCCTCCACTGCCCCGGCGGCAAATGGTGACCTCATTGAAGAAAGCCGCCAGGATCACAGCGGTCCAGCACCAGGCGGCCCAGCTCTGCCTCATTGTGGCACACCTGGAAGAGAAGAAGGCAGAGATGAAAATGTACAATGGCCACCATCTTTCCCTCTACAACGAGTTCCCTATCTGGGAGATTCAATATAATCCCATGCAGTGATAGGTTGTGTCCTTGTTGGGCCAAACATGGTGAATCAGTTATTCATGTTCATGTCTACTGCCCTTTTTACAAGGATATCCACCTCAATTACCTTGATCCCGTCTTAACCAAATTTAGTGGACTCTCATACTCTAGATTGTTGCTTCTCTTGAACAATGGCTCCACCAAATACATGGACAAAAAGGCTACCTTCCTATCATGTACCATCCGACTTCCACCATTCGTTGGGAGGTGATGATCTTGGTTTTCCATGTTTTAATTGCACCACTGTCATGATCCAGCCTTGACTTTGGTTTTACTTTTCCGCCCGGCGGCATCCCTGGCCTGTAAATGTTAAGTTCGGTCAAGCCACAGCCTCCTTTGGTCAGCAAAAGGAGGCCGGGGCTTGACATAACTGTACGTTGATGGGCAGGAGACCCCACCACTGAAGAAAGCTGTGGCCGCTAATTATGGCCACAGATTTCTTTAGCGGCGGCATCTCCTGGCGGAAAATTCAAGCCGCTGGCTTGGCTGTGCTGCACATGCGTAGCACCGCTGTTTCGTTGCTGCTTTTCCGGTTGGTGGGGGTATCCCCTTTTGCATCCCACTGGGGGGGGCATAAACCCTAAAATGGTTTTTGAGACCCCCACAGTGCTGATCTCGCAATCCCAAGGTATGTATGTGCAAACTTTCAGCAAGATTAGTCCAGGGGTGTGGGTTGCTTTGGAGCCCATACAAACCCACACCTCTCTTTTATAGATATAGATGGAAAGTTGGTGGGCAAGAGTGATGGGGAGAAATATTTAAGGCTCCTGGGGTACTAATAAACACCCAAGGAGGAGGGTTAATACCGTAGGATGCAGGATGGTCCACTTATAAGAAGATATAGGCATCAAGGCCATGGTGAGCTTCTGTTGTCTGCCCCAGCTCCTCCCAACCTAGCAGTTCGAAAGCAAGAAATTGCAAGAAGGTAAAACAGTAGTGCTTTGGCAGGAAAGGTAACAGCATTCTGCGTGTTCCAGTGTCTAGTCCTTCCTGCCACATAACTGCAGAAATGTCTGCAGATGCAGACAGCGCTGGCTCTTTGGCTGTAAACAGAGATGGGCACTGCATCCTAAAGTCGGATACGGCTGGCTTTGAAACAAGGGAGACCACAATGGGAGTCTGGCAGAATGAGTACCTTGGCAAAGGGCTCCCTTCTAAAATGAGTTTAATTCCAGGTTCCAGAAGGGATGCATGTGTTGTTTTTTTCTGGCTGGCATCCCTCTGCCCCGACCTTTTGTGCCAGGGAATCTGTGCCAACCCCAAGCCAGCTCTCATGATGTGGCAGAACCTTCTGGGAAGGAGAGATGGGCACATGAAGTGGGAGCTGCTGAGTAATCGTCCCTCCAGCAGGAACACATCGGTCCATCCATCCATCCATCCACCCACACGCGCAACAACAACACCCTGCTGCTCACGAGACCCATTTAAATAAAAGCTTTGCCTTCCAGCAGGGAAAACAGTACACATTCTCTCTCACACACAAACATGCACACATCTACACAAACACACTATTTTTTGTAGCAGCTGAGCAGGACAACAGCTGTGTGTTTCCAACTCAGCATCTCCCCTTCCCGTCCCCAATGGAACAAACATCGGTTGTCCCTCTCCAAAAATTTCCACTACAGAAAGTGTCCAAGTGACTTGCATCAATAACTTGTTATCGTTCCTTTCCCAAAGTAATGCAAAGGACAAGAACAAAATCGCTTTTTTGGCTCTGCCCCGGTCGATGTCCTATGGTTACTACTTTCCAAGGCAAGGATCCTGTTGGCCAAAAAGCTGCGCACGCAAAGAGAATTAGCAGACATGGTTTGCCCACTTTGAGGCAGCCGCATGACCCATCCGATTGGGACCATCCAATTGTGAAATTGGTTGCAGAATTAGACATGTGATGGGTTAGGGTTAGGTTACTACGCAAACCATTTGCATAGTAACCGATGCTCCTGTCGTTTTTTCAACAGACTTCTGGACAAAAGTATTATTATTTTTTGCAATGAGATTGTAATTTCCAAATAACACGATACATAGAATCAAAATAACAGGGGAGAAGGTAAAGGTTGCCCTTCCTCGAAAGCCAGTCATATCTGACGCTAGGGTCCAGTGCTCATCTCTGTCCATAGCTCAAGAGCCAGTGCTGTCTGCCTCTGCAGATGTTTCTTGTGGCAGGCATGAGTAGAGCGCATGGAACACTGTTACCTTCCACGTTAAAGCGGTACCTTTTTTATTTACTTGCAAGGTCTTGCTTTCGAACTGCTAGGTTGGCAGGCGCTGGGACAGATGGCGGGAGCTCACTCCACGGGGCAGCGCTCGGGGTCTCAAACTATCGAACTACTGACCTTCCGGTCATCAAGTTCAGCATCTTAACCACTAAACCCTTTTTCAGAAACTAGAAAAGTGCTAAAGAAAGTCAGGAAACCTGTGAAGCAAACCCACAAGTCCCATCACACACACACCCAAAAATTAAACGCCACTTACGTTCTCTTAGAAGCTACTCCTGGGTCGTGACTCTCAGGGCAAACAGTGTGCTGCCCTCTGAAAGCTGTTGAAAGGCTTCATCCCCTGTGAACTGGCTGGCGAGATGGTTGTCCGAGGCCAGGAGAGCTTTCCAGCAAAGGACAAAGGCTCAGTGGAGCCCACGGTCACCTGACCCATAATCGGAGCATGCCATGCACTTTTTACTGACAGCCTGCACAATTCATTACCCACCAAAATGACAGCCCGCCCAATGAGGAGGCCTCTTGTGGCTTTTAGAAACCCATCTGTCCACCCCCCCTCCCCCATGTTGTCAACCCAGGAGCAAAACAAAGGGGCAGGAGGTCACAAAGAGGGAGACCGTATGGGACAGCACATGCAAAAGAAAGGCTTCCTTTCCATGGGACCTTATCAGGTGGGGAAAGACTTTCTGGAAAGTTGGTCTTCAGTGCGACAAAATGCAATGCAGTTATGAGGTTCACCCCATGCTTATAACTTGGTGCGGCCTTCCATAGGATCCAAAGAGGAGCATTTGCCAATCTGAACAGGGGGTCAGGACACAGGCTATCTCAGGGTTTCTCAACCTTGAGCATCCAGATGTTCTTGGACTTCAATTGCCAGCTGCCTTGAGGTACACAGAAAGAGCCACCTCGAAAAGGGTGGATACGTTTTACATGTTTGAACCACAGCGGCAACCTTATTTTGCTGGCTAATCTTTCTCCCACCAGATCCTGGACCATGAATGATGAAGACCAGATGCCTCAACCAACAGGTTTGCTGACTTGGGCTTCTGGGAACTGAAGTCCAAGAAACTTGAGGAACCCTGGGCTAGATTACCACAAGCAAACATCATCCTATTAATCATAGGGTGCTCATAGAAAGTCACATATATTCACTCCATAATATTTTCCTTAATTCTGCATGATGAACTAGCCTTTTCATCTTCTTGACAGGAGGAGGAGGAGAGGAAGAGGAGGAGGAGGAGGAGGAAGAAGAAGAGACGACAAGGGTGGGCTCAGATTGGCATCTCAAAGGCCAGCAAAGGAATCCACACTCAAGCTAGGTACAGTGATGGTGAACCTTGGCACTCCGGGTGTTCTTGGACTTCAATTCCCAGAAGCCCAAGTCAGCACTCCTGCTGATCAGGGCATCTGGGAATTGAAGTCCAAGAACACCTGGAGAGCCAAGGTTGGCCATCACTGTTCTAGGATTTCAAAACAGCTCCCCTTTCCATTCACTACTCAGACTTTCCAGATCTTGGCTGCCTGGCCTTCTACATCATAGCCACATTTCTAGATGACCACTAATGGTTACCCCAGCAGTTATGGAGTACTTCTAAAGTGTTACATCTTGCAAATCAAAACAAGAGCAGCATTGAGCTATAGCAGGAATTCACAACCTTCAGCCCGTGGGCTGGATGTGGCCCACAGTGCCATTTCATGTGGCCCCACCACCACTTCTACCACACCCCGAAGTGCCATGTGGTGGAGGAAGGGCAAAATGGCCATCCAGCCCTCGAAGCTGTCTGAGGGAGCATGACCCGGCCCCCGGCTTAAAAAGGCTGAGAACTCCTGGAACTTCCTTCCAACAAAGGTCTATGTGGCAGGATTCTTCCTTAAGAGCATCCTATAACTGTACGCAAAGGATGTGAAATAAGTCTTCGTTTCTTTTGCTCTTGCAGCTGAGACTGTAAAATGTGAAAATTAAATCAAATTAAATCTTTCTCCTTGCCAGTTGAGATTCCGACGGATTTTGGTCACCGCCTTTTTGCAAAATATTTGCAGAAACGTTTGGAGGCCCCAAAGAAACTCGTACGCTAGGCAGTAGCACCACATATATTGTGCACACCCAAAGAATCATGTACAAAATGCAAAGGTTTATTATGAAAAATACCAGGCTTTTTGTACAAAACAAAGTCACTGCCTTTTCATGGGAAGAAAAAGTGGTCTATCAATGAAACTAAACAAACATATAAATAATACACACATATTCTTTCTCAAGCTGGGAGTTTCCTTCCTGAAAATAAACTCTTTTTGCCCTCTTGCACGAGTGAAAAATCTCACAGCAGTTCAACTGTTCGGTTTTTCCCCCACCAGGATTGATACATCCTTTTTTTAAAATAAAAACAAAACACAGATGAGAGAATGCCAGAATCGTCGTCACATCGTCTCTCTAGAATAGTCTCATGAGATAGCTTGGTTAATTGTCAAGCAATCACACATGTGACTATGCTATAAGACAGTGATGGCAAACCTTGGCATTCCAGATGTTCTTGCACTTCAATTCCCAGATGCCAAAGTGTCTGCAAATCTACAGAAATGGGTTGACTGGCACTCCAGGTGTTCTTAGATTTCAATTCCCAGAAGCCCAAGTCTCTGTCAATCTACACAAATGGGTTTACTGCATGTACCGCAGTAAAACCATTTGTGTAGATTCACAGAGACTTGCGCTTCCAGGAACTGAAGTCCAAGAACAGCTGGAGTGCCAAGGTTTGCCATCACTGCTATAAAAAGACAGTAAAAGAATGACTTGGTTCACACACCTATATTTTGTTATCTAATCATTGCAGAAGAGAGTGGAGTTGAGCATCGAATATGACGAGCGAGTGTCCTCAGACACAAAGCTTTTCAAGTCAGTTCACAAACAATTTATGCATTTGTACATGTGTGCTAATGTGACAGAGAGATAAAGCCAGAGCTTTACGGATCTCAGTTGCAACTTCATGAAAAGCTTCCCCTGAAGTTCAAGGGGAACTTTTTTGCAAACTTCTCATTTCCAAAGAATCTGTGTTAATTGTACAGCTGGAAGAGATTCCCAGGATAAACAAGTCCAATCCCTTGATGTTGTGGGACATCTACAGCTACAGCATCCTTGACAGATGACCATACAACCAAAGAGAAGTTGACAAGGGACCATCTACCACCTTCTAGTCTTTTTTGATGGAGCACCTTGTTCAGCAATGGCCAACCTTGGTGCTCCAGATATTTTTGGACTTCAATTCCCAGAAGCCCTGATCAGCAGAAGTGCTGACTTGGGCTTCTGGGAATTGAAGCCCAAGAACACCTGGAGTGCCAAGGTTGGCCATCACTGACTTAGTCCACTCCATTGTCAAACAGCCTTTATTGTATTGAAATCTCAACTAAGACTAGAACTAAAACCATGAATGGGATTTTTTAAAAGTACATTTGAATTTAAAATTATACACAGAGGAGCAACAACTAGAACTACAAGTAGGTTTGTGCTATTTGACCCTAAAAGGAACTTTGAAGCAACCGCCAAAGACTCGTCTTGAAAGTTGCTGCATTGTTCTTGTGCTAGTTCATTTTCATAGTTTTCCAAAAAAAAAAAACCAATACTATGCATATATACATTATTGCTGTTGCTTTCTTGTGCGTGTGATATTTGGCATTTAGAGAGTATTTTTTAAAAAAAGAATAGAAGAGGTTGGCATGTTAAACAATAATATCCACAATCAATCTAGTGCAATTTAGAAGTCAAAACATGTTAAGGGATTAAGTAGACGAAGGAGATGTACAATGCAATCGTACTCATGCTTACCTCGAACAAAAGCCCATAGACTTCGTTGGGACTTTTCTTACTATGTGAATCATGCTTAGAACTGCAATTCTAGCAAACAGGACACTGGAAAGGGAATCTTTTGTTCCTTTGGGATGGTCCAAACAGGAAATTAAACCATCTTATGCCTTTTCTCCAAAGAAGTTCTAGGCCAGTGGTGACCAACCTTGGCACTCCAGCTGTTCTTGAACTTCAATTCCCAGAAGCCCTGATCAGCAGGAGTGCTGACTTGGGCTTCTGGGAATTGAAGTCCAAGAACACCTGGAGTGCCAAGGTTAGCCACCGCTGTTCTAGGCAGATAACTAAGAGCAGAACTACAATGTTACACTTAATTATCTGTAAGGCGAAAACCCAGCGGCTGTTTCTCTCCACTCAAAGCCAATAAAGGAAGAAAAAACCCATTTTGGGTAAGCAAGTACATGGGGCAAAGGGAGATGATGTTATGGCGAACCTTGGCACTCCAGATGCTCTTGGACTTCAATTCTCAGAAGCCCAAGCCCCTGTGACTCCACATGAATGGGTTTACTGCAATTCATCCGGCCTGCACCGCCCTCGTTGCTCCCGGAAACGGAAGTAAAACGTGCCTGTACGGTTAAGGCTCATCCGGGTTAACCCTTTCTCCGTATGGGAGTGTTTTACTTCCGCTTCCGGGAGCGACGAGGGTCGGATGAATCGCAGTAAACCCATTCGTGTGGATTCACAGGAGGCTTGGGCTTCTGGGAATTGAAGTCCAAGAACATCTGGAGTGCCAAGGTTCGCCATCACGGTTATAGCTCTTCCATGTCAACCTCATGGTTGTGACTCCATTCTCTCAAACAAGACTGCCCTAAACCCTACAGCAGAGGTAAGTGGGCAAAATGAAACGTATACCTCATCGGGACTGGAGCCGAGTATGGAATTATCAATGCTTTAACTTTAGGACCTTCCTCTCTCTTTCTTGATAACTCTCAGTTGCAGCTAGAGTAGACCCACTGAACCGACTGCTCAAAGATGAATGAAGCATATCCTATTGATTCAGTGGGTAGGACTTACCAACTGGATCCAAACCTTAACAATTGTGATTATTTCTGGTATTAATTGCTAGGGACTGGGAAAAGCACCCGTCCAAATTTCTGCTTTCGTGTGTCCAAGTGTCTTGGTTGGTTATGGGAACTTCTGCACCTTGACTAGGGGATTCCATTGGTTTCTCTGCCTCAGGCAGCAAAATGTTTTGGGACAGCCCTGCTCAGAAAAACATAAGGGAGGGCCAAACTCCAGATTCAGGAGACGAGGTAGACACACAGGCCTGAGGTAAGAGAGGAGCAGATAGGTTGGAGTTGAGTGGCTACTACTACTAATAATAATAATTTTGTGTCAGCAATAATTCTGGGTTGAAAGGATTTTTGTGGGAGAAACTCCGCTCAGGGGACACCAAAATGAGGTTCCTTTCATGTCCGCAAGAGCTGGGACAGATACGGGCACTCAGTCCGTCATATAATTCCCGGGTCTTGAACTGCCAGCTTGCTGGCCTTCCAGATAACAAGGCAAGCTTCTTAACCAATGAGCCACCGCAGCTACTAAAAAATAAAATAAAACTAAAAACATGGTGAAGAGCAGGAGAAAAGGAGATTGTGAAGGCCAGAGGTGTCACCATTAAGGCAGGAAATTGGTTTAATAACAGCCTTTAATTAATTAATTGACCGATTGATCAATCAATCAACTAATCAATCAATCAATCCCACCAAAGCCAACAAGATGCTTCTGGGAATGGTTGACCCCCAACATCTGTTCCTCACGGTTGTACTGCTCCTGTGCATGGAAGCTCTACTGAGTTCACCTTCAACAACCAGGGAGGAAAGAAAGGTGGTGATCAAAACAGGCGCTGTGTGTTGGGTTGGAGCCTCCTTTGTTGTGTAAACTGGGATTCTCTTGCTTCCAGGGCACGAGGGCCTTCACATGGTGGTCAGATCCTCGGCGATTTCTTCTAACCGTTGCTCGATCATAAGACGCAGGACGGAATACCTTGGAAAGAAGCCCAAAGAAGCAGCTGGGGTCAGTCTGTAGCGGCCAAGTCAGGGATGTCCAAACTACAGCCGGCAGGCTGGATCCGGCCCCTGATGCCAATTCATCCAGCCCACGCCACCCTTGTCACTCCCGGAAGTGGAAGTGAAACAAACCCAGACAGGCGTGTTTTACTTCCGCTTCCAGGAGCGACGAGGGCAATGTGGGCCAGATGAATTGGCGTCAGGGGCCAAATCCAGCCCGTGGGTCGTAGTTTGGGCACCCCTGGTTTCAGCCGAGAAAACGGCAAGCTAAAACCTATCTCATCCTGTTGCAAACCACAGATTGCAAGGCACGTTTTACTTCTGTTTCCAGTGGGAGGAACCACGTAACGGCCTGCTGAACCACATGGCTGGACCGCTGGACCACATGGCTGGACCGCTGGACCACATGGCTGGCCCTCTGAACCACATGACCGGCCCACAGCCTAAAAAGTATGGGCACCCCTGGGCTAAATAAAGAAGTACTACCTGAGTCAGTACTGCACCTGCCCACAGAGCCCAAAATATTTTGGGGGTGGAGAAGCCCTACTATTGGATGGAAATGTCATTGTGTCCCATGGTCTACAAAAGCTTTGGCCAAGGGAAACTCTTGAGATGTTGGATGACTCTTTGTTCTTCTGCCTGCGTTCTATCATTCTCCCCCAAAAGTGGTGGAGCTTGGAACGAATCCTCTCTTACACCCTGGAGAACCAGAGCTGACACTATTGAGCAAGATGGACCAGAGAGTTCACCTGGTATGATGATGGAGCCGGGGCCCAGGTCATGCTTTCTCAGTCAGCTTCGAGGGCCAGATGGCCATTTTGCCCTGCTTGCATGATGGGGGTGGACATTTTGTCCCAACAGCTTCAAAGGGTGGCCATTTTGTTTCTCAAATACCCATGGAGGGGTGGGGACCACATGAAATGGCACCACAGGCTGGTTCCAGCCCATGGGCCTTAGGTTGGGAACCCCTGTTGTATTCTCGCCCATATGCTTGGGAGGATGCCTACTTGGAAGAGGTTGGATATTGTCTGACACATCAAAGCTACACACGGGACCCTTCTCAGGAAAGGAATAACTTACTTGCGCTTCAGTTTCTTTACTTCCCGGTCTTCTTCTTCTTTGAGTTTCTGGATGAAGCTTTTCAGAACAGGCATTTCGAATTTAATATATTGAGCAACCTGTGGTAGGCAAGAAAGAAAAAAAAAACAGATTAGAGGAGTAGAACGGTTACTTGTATGATCTCATGAAGAACTTTGTTCTATGCTTTCCATCCGAGAGCATAAAGAAGTCTAATATACATTCTTAAACAATGACATGCTCCCAGATATGACTCTTTCCCCCCAATACTTCAAGGGAAAGGGAAAACTACAGGCCAGAAATGGCCCACAGTACCATTTTATGTGGCCCACCACCATCATCATCACCACCACCACCGGAAGTGCCAGAAGCAGCAAAAAACAGCCAAGATGTGCCACCCTCGCTCCCACTGATGGAAGTGGTGGAAGCAGTGAAATCAGCTGAAAACGCACTGTAAATGCACCCATAGCTGTGGTAAATGTGTTTACAATAGCTGTGGTTTACGGCAGCATTTATGGTGGGGGAACCACATGTCTGAGAGGGTATGGTCCGGCCCATTGCTGGAAAAGATTGAGAACCTCTGATTTATATGAACCTTTTGCACTGGTTGATTTGTTGAGTGATCCAATAAAGGTACAGTAGACCCTCGCATAACGACGTTTCTTGGTTCCCCAAGTAGTGTTGTTATGCAGAAAACGTCGTTATGTGGGTTTCTATGGAGTTTCCCGCATAACGACATTTTTAGTGTCGTTATCCGGATAACGTCGGTTATTTGTAGCATTGTTATCCGGATAATGACACTAAAACGTCGTTGTGCGGGAGAACACGTGGCGCGTAACGACGCGTCATTAAACGGAAATGATGCTATCCGAATGCGTCGTTATATGAGGGTTCACTGTATCACCTTCCCCTACATTTGTTCTATGTGTGAATCACACAGCTATCTTTGTCTGTTTGTGGTTGCAAAGAAATTGAAACTACTGGTCACGTCCTTCTCAGATGTTCCTTCTACAGTGATACCAGAATCAAATTTGATCAAGGGGTTTCCAGATATACAGACTATCTTCAATTTCTGCTTATAGATGAACAGAATATAGTCACAGCACAGGTGTCTAGATTCTGCAACTTGGTGCTAAAGAACCACAGAAATTTGAAGGCAAATCCTTAATAAACATTTAATGCCATATTTAATGCCATATCTAATAAAACTAACATATGTTATATACCGCATCCTAGATAACGTTAGGCAGACTTAATTTAGAAATTTTAGATAAAACCTACTGGTAAGCAGCATTACCTGTTTAAAATTTTATTAGTTATTAATTACAAATATAGGCTGTCACACTTAATTAATCTAATTTAATTTAATAGATCTATATACCGCCCTATCCAATGGACTTGACGGAATGAGTTATTATAGCTTAGGCCTTTTATTCCATGTGTTAGACATAATTCTTTTATGTAACTTATTCTGTACTGGTCTATGACTGTAATAGTAAAGATTGATTAGTTTATTTATAGAACTACACTGTGTGTGTGTTTCTGTGTTGTTAATAATAATAATAATAATAATAATAATAATAATAATAATAATAATAATAATAATAATAATAATAATAATAATAATAATGATAATAATAATAATAATAATAATAATAATTTCATGTCAGAAATTATTCTGGGTTGAAAGGATTTTTTGCTGGAGAAACTCCACTCAGGGGATGCCCAAATGAGGCTCCTTTCATGTCCCCAAGATGTTTTCCCACTGAAGTGGTCCCTATTTATCTACTTACAGTTTCTTGCTTTGCAACTGCTAGGTTGGCAGGAGCTGGGACAGAGACGGGAGCTCATTCCGTCACGCAGTACCTGGGTCTCGAACTGCCAACTTGCCGGCCTTCTAGCTAACAAGGTGAGCTTTTTAACCGCGACCGCATCCCCCGGTTTCTGTGTTGATTCTCAGCTTTCCCATAGATGTTTCCATTGGTGGGATCAAAGGAAGGAGTCTCCATGCAATGACATCAACTCATCCGTGGGAGGGCAGTAGAGGTACATGTTTATTTAACATGGCCTCCTCCTCCTTGTGCAGTATCCGATTCCGAATACTGGTGATCCTCAGGGCGATCTGCCATGAAGGTTGTCCTGAGAACAATATATTGCATTGGCCTTCCATTTGCCTTCCGCATAGCAGCATGACTCTGCCTCAACTAGAAAACTCATTCTTCAGAGGTCTGCATGGAAATTTACATCTTTTCACATAAGTCAACCTCACCCTTGCTCGAAAGCCAGCCGTGTCCAACTCTGGGGTTCAGTGCCCATCTCTGTTTACAGGCTGTCGGCATCTGCAGCTATTTCCATGGCCATGTGGCAGGCAGAACTAGGTGCCAGAGCTCACAGAACACTGTTACCTTTCCCGCTGAAGTAGTACCTGTTTATCTACTATCTTGCTTTCAAACTGCTAGGTTGGCAGGAGCTGGGACAGGAGATGGGGGGGCTCACTCATGCTAGGGACAAAACAAATATCGAGCCATTCCTGTTCAACAGTGTGGGCCGTAAACCACAGAATGAAGTTTTTTGATCATCCTTTCAGCAATGAAAGTTGAGCACTGTTGAAACTTACGTCATAGGTGACCTCTTCCACCTGGTCCTTCTCCATCAGAAACACCTTGGAGACCTGTTCACATGGTCCTTGCAGAATCCGAGCGACCAACGGATAGTCGGTGGCCTTTAGCTTCTGTTTTTCTGCGTCAAACAAGGTTCATAGATGAGTCCCTGGATCACCCAAGCCTTAGGGACTCTCCTCAAACCACCCGCCGCCTCAAACACAGAGGAAAGCATGAGTATAAAAAGAGTGGTTCTACTCACCTCCGCTGGTGTGAACAATGTACAGTGCAAATTCTTCGGCAGAGTTCTCAATCTGGAGACAGAAAAAGAGCAGAGCAACCTAGTTTGCACGCCCACATTCACATAGGTACATCATGCCCATTGCATTGACCCAAATGATCTAATTGTCTAAATGATTCTTTGTGAAAACATGCTGGGGTGGGGCAACCTCCAGCAAACGAGTATGTACAGATTCCGTTCTCCTGGAAAATTGTGGGAAAAGATATGAGCATCCCAAAAATTGCTCATTGGAACATCCCCGCAAACCTTCTAGGAGCACAAAAGGTCCTTTGTGGCCTATTTAAGAGGGTGGTTGGCTTGCGTTAGCCCCAGTTTTTAGAAAGCAGGAAGGTGAGTTGGGAAAACAGTGTAAGGTAGAGTCTGTTGAGTTTGGGGTGGGGGGAATGAGGCAGGTACCCCCAGACCCTTAGTGAATCCCCATCCTTACCTTATAGATTAAGGCTATTGCGTGTTGCTTGTCTTCTATTATTGCTCGGTGAAATAGTTTTCCCTAGCCACGGGGTCAGCAAACGTGACTCTCCAGGTGTTCTTGGACTACAATTCCCAGAAGCCCTGATCAACAGGAGTGCTGACTTGGGCTTCTGGGATTTGAAGTCCAAGCACATCTGGAGAGCCAGGTTTGTGGACCCCTGTCCTAACCCAAAGCAGATAGATAGATAGATACAGTTGATAGATAGATACAGTTGATAGATAGACAGATAGACAGATAGACAGACAGATAGACAGATAGACAGATAGATAGATAGATAGATAGATAGATAGATAGATAGATAGATAGATAGATAGATTAAAACCTCGCATAAAGAGTGCCTCGCTTAGAGACTAACTTGCTTAAAGAGAAGAATTTTCTCTGAATGGTCGCCTTGCTTAACAACTAAAACCAACCAAAAACTCACTTAACAACTAAATCGGAGTTCACAACACACATACACACACACACACACCAGCCGCTAGAAGTCACAATTGGTCGCTTACAATGGTTTTTCACTTAAAGAGCAAACTCGCTTAAAGAGCAATCCCATGAGATGCATTATGCTCTTTAAGTGAGGTACCACTGGATGGTAGACAGACAGATAGATGGATGGACAGATAGATGGATGGACAGATAGATAGATAGATAGATAGATAGATAGATAGATAGATAGATAGATAGACGGACGGACGGACGGACGGACGGACGGACAGACAGACAGACAGAAGGGGGATGCAAGAGCAGGGCAAAGGAGAATCTCATTGGAAGAGAAAGTAATATCTGGATCCATGCAATTTGGCTTGATCTGTGTCATTCAACACAGAAATAAGCAAGGTGAGTATTCAAAGAAGTGGAAAACCTAACACACCTTAAACTTGTTGAGCAGCAGCTTCAGAACTTGGGGCGTCGTCATTGTGCTGTTGATTCGGACGTTGGTGATGGAGCCATAAGCTGGCGTGAAGACTGACGTCTGGGAATGGAAGAAACACAGGAATATGTCAGGTCGTGGAATGGCTGGGAGACCGGAATGAACGAAAAATAAGGGATTTATTCACAGCTAAGAAAAGGTGTTTAATAAATCTGTTAGGTCTTAAAGGTGCCCCTATGCCTTTGCTTTGCAAAAGATGTCCAGGGCTCCTTGTCTGAAAAGAGAAGGCTGTGTTTGTCCACATTGGAGAGCAAGCAAAATTTCGGATCAGAAAGAGTGGTTGTGTGATATTTCTAGGTTACCCTTGCTCAAAAGTCAGTTGTATCCGACTCTAGGGTTCAGTGCTCATCTCTGCTTATAGCCAAAGAGCGCTGTCTGCGTTTGCAGATGTTTCCATTGTCATGTGGCAGGCATGCCTAGACATCGGAGCACATGGAACGCTGTTTACCTTCCCACCCAAGTGGTCCCTATTTATCTACTTGCAATTTCTTGCTTTCAAACTGCTAGGTTGGCAGGAGCCTGGGACAAAGACGGGCGCTCATTCCGTCATTCAGTACTTGGGAATTGAACTGCTGACCTTCCAGCCATCAAGTTCAGCATCTTAACCAATAAGCCACTGCAGTGCATTAAATTAGTATTGGTATGGGTTTTAACTGACGCTGGGTCGCTTAGGCGAAAAAGGCAGTTATATAAATCCAATAAATAAATAAATAAATAAATACATACATACATACATACATACATACATACATACATACATACATACATACATACATACATACATACATACATACATGGAAAGTAATGAGCAATTGTTGCATGTCTTGTGAACTGTCAGGTATCTTGCGCCATCTTGTAATGTGCTAATTTTAGTTTTATTCCTTGATTTATGAAGATATCCTATTTAAGGAGGCTTATAATTGTTCAGATAAATGCATTAATCAAATCAACAAGGAAAGGATAATTGGATTTTTGGAATAACGAAGAAGGAGCCTTATAAGTACAAAACCACAGCAACTTATTAAAGTTACAATAACAGTAAAGCATAAAGCACGGGTGAAACTCTTTTAACGTGAGCTCTAGTATCTCATCAAGGTCATTAATGGATCGGTGGGTGGGGGAGGAAGGAAGACTCACTTTGTGGTTATAGAAATGGCCATTGATAGAAAACCGATGGCGTTTGATACGCCGCTGCTCGGTTGGGGTGCGGAGGTTTCCTCTTCGGCGCACGCCGACGTCACTTCGCGTCCGCATCAGTTGAGGCGTCTCTTCCTGTTCGGCCTTGAGATCTCTATTATCTGAAAAAGAGATTTTTTAAAAAAAGGGTATGTTAAAAAACCACAGACATGCACAGTAAACCCATTCATGTGGATTCAGAGACTTGGGCTTCTGGGAATTGAACTAAAGACAACATCAATGCCCTGAGGGACTCAGTAAGGCTCAGGCCACTGGTATTTCCAGAAGGCCATTTCTCTGTCGTCAGTGTAACTTCCTTGGACGCTCTGAGAGGAGGATTTGAACCTTACAGTCAGCCTGAGAAGCCCAGAAGCAATTCATTAATTCATAAAGACAAATCAAACCTAATCAGCCAAATAAACTGCTAACACCAGCAATAGCCATAACATTATTGATCTATGTACTAATTTTGCTACTCCTTAACTCTGAGCAGAATGGTCCTTTTTAAGCATCCTCATGTTAACATGATACATTTTAAGTACCCCCCGTTTTAACTTCTGTTCCCTTTTGCTGTCCTATGCTGGTCCTGGACCATAATAAAGATTTGATTTGATTTTGAAGGTGGTATAATTCATAAAGAGGGAGGGTTGGATCTGTGAGATCCAGTGCAAATCTAATTGGAAAAGCTGTGCACCTGAGCAGACGCAAAGGTTGCTGCAAGCTGTCCACATTGGAAGAAAGAAGGGGTTGCGTGCAACAGCAAAGAAACTGGGGGAATAAGAAATGAATGCTGGCCAGTTGTTTGGTCTCAAAGTCCACTGACTCAATTCCAGGAAAAGCTTTACGGCAAGAAGAAACATTCTTGAGGGTTCGCAAGAGCAAAACCAAATTAGAAGATGGAGGAAGAAGCTCAGAGGACAAGGAATGACATTAAAGGAGGAGGATCTGGCTTAGGGACTCAACCTCCCCAATGTCACTTGGACGACCCTGAATAGGCTGAGGGTCAGAGTCCCTAAATGCACGACCAACAGGCCCAAGTGCTGGCGCACATCAACACGCTGTGTCAATGTGGAGATACAGAATCAGTCTCATTTGCTGGTCTGTCGACTACTACTTGAGACCATGTACCAATGAAAACATTGGCCAACGAATAACCAAGAAGGCGGCTTCATTTTGGCAGTTTAAAGTATGACCTGGACACAAAAGAAGAAATTGTTCCATGGAATTGCTTCCTATTTTTCATCTGGAATCCTAAAATCTTGCATAAAGTCTCTGGTTGCTGCTAGAAATCTCCCGGAGGCGATCTGATGTGTCTAAAACCTTGAGCCAACATTCCAGTAACGTTGTGGTTTTGACTGCAAGGAATCCAAATCACGCCATTTCCAGATTTTGGACACAACCAAGAGTGTCTGGGATTACACACTTGTAAGGTGTTTCCAATGTTTAGGTCATTTGGAAGCTTCCAAACAAACTTGGCCATCCCATAAGGAAGGCTCAAGAGTTGACTTATTGAACTGCAACTTTTTATGCCAAATCACAGGGTTTCAGCCCATGTCTTCACAATTTGTTCCCCCTATTTAATGCATACTTTTCATCCTTGTCGTCTCTTGACAGTGAAAATGTTGGGAAGGGGCCCCCCGCCCTGGGGAGGTCATTAAATCTTGGGGTCTTGTTTTCAAGGCCTAGAGGTAAAAACTGAAATTGAAAAGATGCAACCAGAGTCCAAGAGCTGGCCACAGCAAGCTCAACTTTGGCCTCTTATGCGCCGTACCCCGGGCCAAGAATGGATGCCTGGATTGTCTTCCTGACGTGCTAGCCTGAATAAATTGACAGATTCGAATTAAATGGCCTTTCCCTGGTGCCAAACTCCTTTAAGGGAAGGTCAGAGGGTTAAGGAAAACTCAGCCCACTTCAACAGACACCCAACCAGATTCCTGGCATAGACCCAGAATACAATAAAATCCCTCTTAATCCATTTTTAATAGGCTCTTCAAAAAAAAATTGCATTTCAGTTCCGCATCCCAACCATGCGTCAACCCCCAACTACTTTAGACCTAGTTGGTAGGAATTGAGAAATCAAGCAAAACAACAGCCAGTATGGGGTAGATCATGAAAAGAGGTTGACATGGAACTTGCTAAGGGATTATGAAGAGGGGTGCCCATTTTTGTCCCAGCATCTTCCTGAAACCAACAGGATGATCAACGTCTCTCACTCCCGTTGGCCACCCTAAAGGCGGAAAGGGGCGTCACTCCAGAAATGGAACGCAAATGTTGTTGGACTGTTACACAATTCCCTACTGTTGGCAAAGTCTGATGGCGATACAGTTTACAAACATCTGGAGAACTACACCATGTCTGCTCCCCCCCCCCCAAATAGCACACAGCTGTTCAATTTGTTTGATGTGCCTAGTAGACTTGTCACGGACTGACTCCCTTCTCCAAGCTTCTCTTCCTTCCTGGTCTGAAATGGAAAACAGACTCCACTTGATTCTTGCCGCTCACTCCACTTTGAGAGTTTGCACCATTTCTTCTTTTGGCGTCCAACGGGTTTTGCAACAGAGGAAAGCATCTGATGAAAGAAACCTTAAAAGCTTTGGCCCACTGGCAGACAAGAGAGCATAGCAAAGGGAAAAAGGAAGCGAGAGAGGAAATTACACGTGGTTGTCAAGAGATAGCAAGATAGGCACAAACGACAGAGCTGGGTGGGTGGGTGCCGACCTCAGCTTATGCTCCACTTTGCCTGCAAATTAACTTCCTATTGTGGCAGTTTTTTCCATCCTTTCCTTACAGATTGCAAGATTCTCTTAGATCGGTTTCTCTTTGATCGGGTTCGGGGCGTGCTATTGCACGTTATCACTTGATGGCGTGTTTTATTGAATTACAGTAAAACCCCTACTTATGGGGGAAGTCCGTTCCGTAGGCTTTTGCTTAAAGAGTTTTTTTTAATGTAACTCGAAGCAAACCCATAGGAAAAATTATTATTTTTACGTAACTCGAAGCAAACCCATAGGAAAAAGAATCTTTATGTAACTTGAAGCGAACCCATAGGAAATCGTGTAAATCGGGACAGGGTTTTAGCACAAAATCATTATGCAAGTTTAATTTTATGTAACTCAAGGCATTTGTAAGTCGGGGTTTTAGTGTATTATAATTTGCCATTTATCATTTAGTTCAGGGGTTCTCAACCTAAGGCCCATGGGCCATATCTGGCCCACAGTGTCATTTTATGTGCCCCCCCCCACTCCTCCAAGGGCATTTGAGAAACACCTTTGAAGCTATTGGGACAAAACAACTGCTCCCCATCATGCAGGCAGGGCAAAATGACCACCCAGCCCTCAAAGCTGACTGAAAGAGCTCGACCCAGCTTGGAAAGGTTGGGAAGCCCTGATTTAGTTCCTTCACAAACCTCAGCTCTCATTAGAAGCTCCTAAAACAAGACAATGATCCCAGGGTAAAGGTAAAAGTTTCCCTTGCTCGAAAACCAGTCGTATCCAACTCTAGAGTTCAGTGCTCATCTCTGCTTCAAAGCCGAAGAGCCAGTGCTGCCTGCTTCTGCAGACATTCCCATGGTCATGTGGCAGGCATAGCTAGACACCGGAGCGCTCGGAGTGCTATTACCTTCCCACCGAAGTGGTCCCCTATTTATCTACTTGCAATGTCTTGCTTTCGAACTTCTAGGCTGGCAGGAGCTGGGACAAAGATGGGAGCTCATTCCATCCTGCAGTACTTGGGAATCGAACTGCTGACCTTCAGCCTCCCAGTCAACGTCTTAGCCACTTGAGCCACTGCAGTAGAAGATCGAACATGAGGTGTGGGCAGGCTCAAAACCATGGGGTTGCGTTTGCAAGACATCAGCAGGGCTGTTCCTGACCCCAGGCATGCTTAATTGCGGCATTGATCTAGGAGACACGGATAGACTTGGCTTGCTTGCTTTTAAAAAACAACAACGAATCTCATGTGCAAAACTCACAGGCGGCTCTACTGAGGCAGGGATGGGGAAAGAGTATGCTCATTGTGGACATGTTTATTTCTCCATGGCAACCCTGCGGAACAATGACTTCTGTTGTCAATGACTTCTCTCTTTTTAAAGAGAGGAGGGCTCTGTTGTCAATGACTTCAGGGGAGGAAAAACTCCCAGCCCCTTAGAAGGGGGTGGAAGACAAGTTTTCTTCCTTATGCCGGTCACATCACCTCCAAGGAGCATGTCAGCTGATGTGGCCTTTCTAGCCCAACAATATCTCTTCCAGAGCAACCCACCAGATTTCTTTGGGGAGATCCTTACGTACAATCCTGAAGTCTCCTCCTGCTCTTTCCTCCTGCAGAAGTGAGTAGTCAGAGCTAATATGTGGCCCTGATTCATACCTAATACCTTCTTCTTCTGCCATACCCGAATCCGAATACAGGTGATCCTCGTGGCGATCAGCCCATACCTGTCAACCACAGCTCCGGACAATCCGGGAGCTACGCAGAACGGTTCTGCACAGGTTGCTTTTTATGCATGCATAAAAGCCTTCTACGCATGCGTAGAAGCAAGCTGCGCAGAAGAGATGCGCAGTAACGCCTTTTCCCCCGCTGCCAAATTCCGGGGTTTCAGCAGCTCCAGGCGGGAAATGGCAAAATTCGGCGCCAAAAAACGGGAAATCCCGGCCAATCCGGGAAGGTTGACAGGTATGGATCAGCATGAAGACTGTCCTGAGAATATAATGCCATGGCCTTCCAGCTGCCTTCTGCATCGCAGCGTGATACCCTAGTACCACTGATCCAGTTCCATGAGTCACTTTCTGGTCCTGAGCCCTTTTGGCACACAAAGTCCTCCTCAGCCAAAAACCAGGAATGATGAAGCTGCTGCACAATCAAGATGAATTCAAGTGGGACCATATAATCATCGGGGGGGGGGGGACCATCCCGTCCTGGGCCCGGAGATGATGGGGGCCCGGCACTGCCAGGAAACTACTGATGTGCGCATGCAAACTGCGAGGACGGCATCTCTCTCTCTCTCTGCCTCCCTTCCAGAACTCTCTCCTTTCTCTGTCTCTTCTTACCTTGAACATTGTCACTTCCATCGCCATCAGACAAAGGTTCGGCATCTGTGACTTGAATATCTGGCAAGGTCGTTGGCTTTATAACAGACCTAAGCAGGAAACAAAAACTATGAGGGCCTGAAGAGAACAGACCCTATTTCTCCATCCTTTCTACAAACATGGGCCAATGCGAGTGTTACAGTGGCTAATTGAACAATTGTGGTTCTAACTGATGGGTTGGCCAGTTGCCTGTTAACCAACAAATTGATCCCAAACCCATTTGTGTGTTGTGGAATGCTCCTTTTTCATGGAGCAGATGGAATGCTGTTACCTTTCCGGCCAAAGTCTTACCTATTTATGTACCTGTAGTATCTTGCTTTCAAACTGCTAGGTTGTCAGGATCTGGGACAGGTGATGGGAGCGTCAGGCAGCACTCAAGTCTCGAACTGCTGACCTGTCGACCTTGCCAAGCTCAGCATCTTAACCTCTAAACCACTCCAGCCCTGAATACAATTTATTAGAAGGGGTGGAGAAACAACTCCAGAAAATGAAACCTTCCTCCCACTTGCTGTTCACACACACACACACACACACACACACACACACACACACACACACACATTGAACTGCCTTTCTCTTAACAAAGCAACACTGGAGCTTGGTTACACACACAGGGCAGAAAGCAGAGGCCACAAGAGAAATCCAGATGTGGATTTGGTACAAACCCATGGTCTCCCAGGTTGCAGCCTGAGTGCCAAGAGGAAGAGGAGGGTGGTGGACGGATCCGTTGGTTGTCGTCTTGCATCTGTAGACGGATGGGCCGCCGTAGCCCCCAAGAAATATTGAGCAAGCCTTCCACAATGAATTCCCCTTCTTCCTGCAGAGAGAAAGCAAGAATGAAGGATCATTAGGATATTCTTTCTTTCTTTCTTCCCTTCCTTCCTTCCTTCAATCATTCACTGACTGACTAAATGACTGACTGACTGACTTATAATTGTCCCATGTCCTTCAGGTGCAGGCACCACTCAGGGTGGCTTACAACATATAAAGCACTAGCTGATTACCCGGCTTCGCTTGGGTTTTTCTTTTCTTTAACATAGGCCAGCCTTTCCCTCTTGGAAACCTTGTGGGGTGTATGCTTCCCTTCCTCTGTCTCTCTCTTCCCTCACCTGTCGCACTTCTCCGTCGACGGTCACTTACAGTGCTGATCTCGCATGCCCATTTGCCTTCCTACTGTGAAAACTACAGCTGAGCTCAGAGGGCTATAGCTGAGCTAATCAGATGATGTCACAATGGGACTATGACATCAGCTCAATTAAATCACACATTGTATAGATCAATTGCATCCCAATTTGGAGGGCATTCCCCCCCCCCCATGGGTTTCGAGATCAGCAATGCTGATCTCCCAAGCTCAAGGTAGATATGTGCCAAATTTCAGTGGGATCAGTCCAGGGGTGCAGGAACCTTTGTAGCACATACAAAAAAACACTTCTGTTTTATATATAGAGATATAATAAAACAACTAATAACACTAATAACCAACAACATAAAACAAAAGATGAAACAACTAATAGCCAACACCAGAAAACTATATATAAACATTCCTGGGCCATTCCAGATGCAGGAATGGGCTTCTGCTCCTTTCCTTGATAAACATACTATAGACGGATTTTAAGGCTCCTTTTCTAGCGGTGCAGAGGTCCAACTCCCTGGTTGCACAGTTACATTTTCTGAAAGCAAGCAGCCCAGCCTCGTTGTAAAATCTGCTCCTGCCCAACTCAGGTGAGCACATGTCTCTTACCTCTCTGTGCCGCAGTTGCAAGTTCTGCCCTTCGTAGTAGAGGTTGTACGTCTTCAGGAGTAGCAACAGCTCGCTTCTGGAAGGGTTAAGATGGAGTAGGAGATTGGCGAGAGCAGAAAGAGAGAGACTGGTCCTGGTTTCCCCAGTCTAAACAGCACCCTACGGTCTGGAGCATGAGGTATGTGTGGAAAGAGGAGAAGAGCAAAGACCACGAGGCAAACCCAGAGGAAGGTGGAGAGAGATAACATCAAAGGAATATTACCAAACACCAAATAACACTGGTGGGAGCCATTAGAAGTGCCAGAGCAAGACACCCGAAAGGAGTGTGGAGGAGGAGGAGGAGGAGGACAAGAGTGCTCCATGTTCCAGGTGATGGACTTCAGACACCTTAAGTTGCCTCTTCTACCTCTTTTTCACCTCTTCCAAACTGCCTTGTTCTAAGCCATGTCCTCACTCCACCTGGCTTGGCCAACCTTGGCCAACTTCTCCTTCCAATCTTGGCCAACATCTTCCAATTTCCCCCCATGTGCTCCCCCTTCCCACCAGCTCCCCTGACTTACTTGGAGATGTATCTGTCTCGGCCGCGGGGGACCAGGTTGCTCCCACAGAGGTAGTCCATCCCCAGGAAAGGTCTTTCATTTGGAGAAGAGACCTGGGTATTAAAAACAAAAGACAAAAGCCCAACTGAAGCAGAGCCTTCCTTTAGGACGGGGGTGGCCAAACCTTTGGAGCTGTGGGCTGGTCACATGGCTCAGCGGGCCGGCCAAGTGGTTCCTCCCACCAGAAGCGGAAATAAAACGCGCTTGCAATCTGTTTGGCAACAGATATGTTTTGCAACAGGAGGCGATTTTGGGGTGCCATTTTATCTGCTTAAACCAGGTGTGCCCAAATTACAGCTAGTGGGCCAGATCCATCCTCATCGGGATGGATCTGGCTTACAGGCCATAGTTTGGGCATTTTAATCTGAAGAAGGACAATTAGCAGCGTTAAAATAGAAGACTGAAAACTGTGCAAGAAAGATAGCCCTGGTCATTGGGGGTGGGGGGAGGCATAGTGGGGTGAGACATTCTGTTCCGAAAAACAAAGAGCGCCTTTAACAATGCTTACAATGCTGGAGCTGTGTTTGCAAACGCATGAGTAATGCCTGCAAGCCATCTACACACACCCAGCCATCTCTCAGCTTCATTGGCCAACATCACTTCCTGCCCCGCAAAGCCCAGGCCAAGAATACAGTAAGCAAAACAGCCAAATTGGCGAGGAATGTGTGCTTTTAAGCTTCAGATTTTTAATCTAGACCAGTGCTTCTCAACCTTTGGCTTTTGGACTTCAATTCCCAGAAGCCTACATCAATTCCCCAAAGCACTGATCAGTTAATGTACTGACTTAGGGTTCGGGGAATTGAAGTGCAAAAGCCAAAGGTTGAAAAACACTGATCTAGACTTGGAAGAATTTAGATTCCCTGGATGAGTAATCCTGATGGAGGACCCCGAATAGGCTGAGGATTGGAGCCCCTAAATGCAAGACCCACATGCTCAAGTGGGGGCTGCTAGTGGACAACGACACCCGGTGTGAATGCGGAGAGATACAGAATCCATTAGCTCATTTGCTTTTCTGCCGATTACTACCAGTAACATGCACCGATGAGGATTTAATGTTGGCCAATGACAAAGGCAAAAAATTGGCTCCATTTTTCAGTCCAAAGTTTGTTCTGGACGTGAAAGAGGAAGAATAAAGCATGCATAAGGATTGTGCTATGTTTGCATACCTGTCAAGTATCCCAGATTGGCTGGGATTTCCCATATTTCCACGCCGCTTTCTCCACTTTCCCACCGCCATCCCATAATTTGACCAGCGGGGAAAGTAGTTACTGCGCATGCACATATGCACAGAACCCTTCTGTGCATGCACAGAAGGGTTCTGCGCAGGTCCCGTATTTTCTGGAGCCACGCTTGACGGGTATGCGTTTGTGACCTATCCAAATACATCATTCGAATTAAACACAACTTCCATTTCTTACTTTCCACCGTATATTTTGAAATTTGAAGTTACATTGCACAGTCTGGTCTAGTTCTAAGTTTCACAGAACAGCCTAAAGAAAGGCCTGAACCCTTGACCAATGGAAATGTCGCTAAGCCACTCTTTCGACAGCTAACACCCATTTGCTTTCAAGCTGACATGAGAGCTAGAAACTTAACAAATGGAAAGAAAAAAATGAATCCTATTTCAACACTGAGCAATACATTTTGCAGCTTCTAGGACAGGGGTTCTCAACCTATGGCCCATGGGCCTGATCCAGCCTTTGACACCATTTCTTGTGGCCCACAGTGGTAATCGCCGCCGCCACTGGAAGTAGACATGTTTCCAGCACCCATAAATGCATTTACGACAGCCGTGGACACGTTTTACAGCAGCGTTTATGGTGGGAAGAACCACCAGTCTGGCCCACTCAGCTGTCTGAGGGTGTATAGTCTGGCCCATGGCTTTAAAAGGTTGGGAACCCTAGTTCTAGGTCAACAGGTGTCAGCAAGACAGAAACTGTGGCTTGTAAAGATGCAAAGCAGGAAGCGGAGATGTTGAAAGCCGGCGCTGCATCCGCACTGCATTGTTCTGCAAACGGAGGTGGATGTCGGTGGAAGGGAGCAGAACAGAAGTGCTAAGAATATCACAACTTCTCAATGGCAGCGGCTGCATGAACTCTGTGTTTCCTGCATCCTTTTCCCCCTCCGACAATGTCAATTTCACGGTCACTTGAGTGGAGGTTTCTGTCTGTTTCCTCCTGACTGCCTTAAGTGTTTCCACTATGGGTCCGACAACTCCATCGGGGTCCACAAAGCTATTCCACTGCCTGGGGCAAGAAGACCGAAGGTCAACGCTTCCCACGTCATGACACCGAAGCAAAGTGAGCCGTCAGCTAGCAAACTCTTTCCCCTCCAGGCTGGCTGAAGGACGCAGAGAGGAAGGCTAGAGACCCAACACGCCTTCTTTACCATTTTTGCTCCGGCCTGATCTCTCTGCTCACACACGGCCACGCCAGAAAGACCAACTTTCAACTGGCAACCAATGCAGGCACAACAACACTTGCTGACAATGCTGTGCTCGGGCCGGCCGTGTTTGCAAACAAAGAGTCTTTCCCAACACCATGTGGAAACCTCTCTTTGGTTTTTTTTACCCATTCCTCCAACTGTCTTTTCTTCCCCTCCTGGTTTCATATGGGGGGATTCATGGGCTTCTCCTCCCTCCTGCTCCTCCACTTTCTCCTCCTCCATCATCATTGTAATCTCCTCCTCCTCCTTCATTATCATATCTTCTCCTTCTCCATCACCATCACCATCTTCTTCTTCTTCTTCCTCCTCCTCCGGATCTGAATCCAACTATTGGCGATCCTCATGGCGATCAGCCATGAAGACTGTCCTGAGAATATTATGCCGTGGCCTTTCATTTGCCTTCCTCATCACGGCATGATGCCCATAGTACCACCGAACCAGTTCCATGAGTCACTTTCTGGTCCTGAGCCCTTTTGCCACACAAAGTCCTCATCATCAGCCCCAAGCCAGGATGGATGAAGCTGCTGCCCTCCATCAAGATGGAGTCAAGTGGGACCATTTAATCCATTTAGGGACCATCACCCTTCCCTGTGGACGTTGGCACCCAAGGCCACTAGTTCTCAGGGTTAATAGGTTAGTTGACCACCGCCTGACACTCAACATTGAGTCGCTGGCAGTAGGGTCTACTCTATGACCACAGAAGGATCACCTGGCCAGACACATAACCGGGCCAGAGTTGAGTTTATTAGGAAGTTAAATTGTGGGATTATCAGGAACAAAATGGTGATCAGCCATGAAGACTGGCCTGAGAATATAGTGCAGTGGCCTCCCACATCGCAGCATGACCCGTCCCTCATACCACTGATCCAGTTCCATGAGTCACTTTCTGGGCCCTGAGCCCTTTTGGCACTCAAAGTCCTCCTCAGCTCCAGACCAGGATGGATGAAGCTGAGGCCCTCCATCAATACGGATTCAAGTGGGACCATTTAATCCACTTGGGGACCATCACCCTTTCTTCCCTGTGGACTTCAGCATCCAAAGCCGTTAGTCCTCAGGGTGGTCAGGTTAGTTAACCCCTGACTGATGACATGCATGCATCGTATAGCAATTGCTTCATACAACAACGAGCCCCGTGGAACAGATTAAAATCGTTGTATGAGGTACCACTGTACATGCGTTTGGAAAGCAATGATCAAGTTTGATATTCCTATATCATAGTAAGCACACAGAACAATACTGAAATGGGACTCTTGCAGCCAGAGATCCTTGGGGGGGGGGGACCCCCTCCCTCCATTTTGTGACCCTCTTAAAAAACAAGCTCACGTCTCAGATCCAAAAGAATCCTTTTAAATTTTGCCAATTCCCAGCCCTATTCCCAGAAGGAACTCATGCCTGCTTCCAGATGTCCTAGACAGCTTCTGGCATCTCTTTTCTTCCCCACATTCTTCTGCAATGAGCGTCCATTGCTAACAGATGGAAGGGAGGAAAGGAGAAGAACTATTTCCCCCAAAGACCAGATTCTGGAAACAGCTGAGCTCAGGAGGAAAAAAAAAGAGGGAAAGATGTTGGAAGAGGACCACAACAAAGGCCTATTTTGGAGGCAATCCTATATTGACATGCCTGGAAGCTGCCCAGAGGGCAATGGAATTTACTTCTGAGTAGTCATGTGCAGTGGCTCAAGTGGTTGAGACACTAACTGGACAGCGGTCGGCAGGTCGAGACCCAAGTACTGCACGATGGAATGAACTCTCGCCGTCTGTCCCAGCTCCTGCCAAGCTAGCCATTCCAAAGCAAGATATTGCAAGTAGATAAATAGGTGCTACTTTGGTAGGAAGGTAAACAGCGTTCCATGCACTCTGATGTCTAGGCATGCTTGTCACAGGTCCACAGAAATGTCTGCAGACGCAGATAGTGCTGGCTCTTTGGCTGTAAACAGATGAGCACTAAACCCTTGAGTTGGATACGACTGGCTTTCAAGCAAGGGTGTCCTTTACCTACCTTTACCTAGGCACGTGCAGCCACTGAAACTCCAGAGAGCAGGAGGGAGCTGGTAAAACCACTCCTTTAACGTCTTACATGCTTTGAGAGCCCTTGGACCTGAACATCGCCCAACACACAAACACACGATGTTCTCAGAGTCAGAACTAGAGGTTGCAAATGATTGCTATGTTTTAGAAACAATTATTCATTTCCGCTTGCAACTGGTTAAGTATTAGTCAAGGTCACGGTTCTGCCTTGTTTGAAAGTCAGTCATGTCCAAGTCTAGGGGCCAGTGCTCATCAAAGTTTACAGCCCAAAAAAGCCACCGTTGTTTGCATCTGCAGATGCTTCCATGGTCACGTGGCAGGTCACGTGACTAGATGCTGGAGTGCACAGTATGTTGTTAACTTTCTACCCTATTAATCTACTTTCAATTTCTTACTTTCCAACTGCTAGGTTGGCCGGAGCTGGGACGGGAACTCACTCTGTCATGCACCACTCAGGTCTCGAACTGCCGACCTGCCAACCTTCCAAACGTCAAGCTCGGTGTCTTAACCACTAAGCCACCCACCATGGCCCTTGCTTAGCCCCATGTAAATGAAAAGATAGATAGATAGATAGATAGATATAGTAGATAGATAGATAGATACAGTAGATAGATAGATAGAATAGATAGATAGATAGATATAGATACAGTAGATAGATACAGTATATAGATACAGTAGATAGATAGATAGATAGATAGATAGAATAGATAGATACAGTAGATAGATACAGTTGATAGATAGATAGATAGATAGATACAGTAGATAGATAGATAGATATAGACAGATAGATAGATAGATACAGTAGATAGATAGATAGAATAGATAGATAGATAGATACAGTAGATAGATAGATAGAATAGATAGATACAGTAGATAGATAGATAGATAGATAGATAGATAGATAGATAGATAGATAGATAGATAGATAGATACAGTAGATAGATAGATAGATATAGACAGATAGATAGATAGAATAGATAGATAGATAGATAGAATAGATAGATACAGTAGATAGATACAGTAGACAGATAGATAGATAGATACAGTAGATAGATAGATAGATACGATAGATACGATAGATACGATAGATACGATAGATAGATAGATAGATAGATAGACAGATAGATAGATAGATATAGTAGATAGATAGATAGAATAGATAGATACAGTAGATAGATAGATAGATAGATAGATAGATAGATAGATAGATAGATAGATAGATAGATAGATTCCAAATTGCCTAATCTTGCACTTCATTCTGGGTGGGAAAAGGCCAACCTTCCAGACGTTGACTACAGAACCCATGCTACATCACTACAAACTTTTCTAGGTAGGGCGAATGGGAATTACATAGACATCTTGAGGCTCACGTCAAGCATGCATGAACCAAACATTTCCTATGGGAGAAGGCCGGCATTCTGCGTTTCCCATCTGCACCCAGAGTTTAGACAGGAAGACCGCAGGCATTGTTTGAGGGAGGAAATATGCAACCTCCACTCTCCCCTCAATGGCACAATTCAGCATAAATTATGGCCTCCGTCTATTTACTTGTTTTGCATAATTCATGCCACTCCCTGGATGTCGCTTTTTGCACATGCATTTCAAACGCTTGCCAGCTGCCCCAAGATAAATAGCAAGTTGCTGGCTGAGAATCGAAAGACCTGGGAAATCCCAAGGAGGGAGCAGGCATTCAAACAATCATCTGAACAGCAGGACAAAGGTTTCAGATCTTTAAGTCATTCATTTCTATGTAAGGTCTACAGCAGGGAGTCCCAACCTATGGCCTATGGGCCGGACCTGGCCCACGGCATCATTTCATGTGGCCCGCATCATCATCATAAGGGCACCAGCACAGAGGCTGATAACTGGCTTCATTCGCAATCTTGTTTGAGGAAAACGAATTCCACGATTCTATAGTAAAGTTAAAAGAAAAGGTCTCCCTTGCTCGAAAGCCAGTTGTATCTGACTCTAGGGTGCAGCGCTCATCACAGTTTATAGCTAAAGAGTCAACGCTATCGGCATCTGCAGACCTTTCTGTGGTCATGTGGCAGGCATGTCTAGAAGTGCATGGAATGTTGTTACCTTTCCTGCCAAAGCAGTACCTATTCATCTACTTGAAATTTCTTGCAGTTCTATACTCCTTAATTACACCCATTCAAGCCACATTAAACTTAATGGAGCTTACATAAAAATAAACGGACCATGGATCATACTACGAGCCACTTAAGCTTATAAACTTCTCTGCCTGCTCAACCTGCTCCACTAAGCAAAGGAAGGCTTATTTGCAATTATTTTAGACGAAGATTTTCATGGGACGACCTTTATCTTAAAAATAGGGACAATAAAAATATTTAAACCATTTAGGTTTCTCCAGCAGGGTCATAAATATGGAAAACCATATCATTTTTATAAGCTGTTATCAATGCTACTAAGTTTACCACACAGTGAAATAAGTTTAGGTTTGATAACACTGCACAACAATGGTCTTGCTACTGGGAATAAATGATTTAAATGATATCGAAGGTGTTGATTCAAAATCTGAACTCAGAATTTGCCTATCACGTACAGATTTTAAGGTGTGCTGTAGCTTTTCAAATGGTCAGTAAATGGATAGTGTATTTTTATATGGGAACATTATGACAGTTGCAGCTACCACTATGTTTTCTGCCGCCACAGCTGAATCACGTCCCCTGGTGGCATGTATGTTCCAGCAGCAGCCGGGCATGTCTGGCCAAGTAGGTGAGCTCACATCAGAAATCAGTATATAAGTCGAGATGGACCAAGGGCTTGTCTCTTGTGCGAAACCATCTTATTGGATAGTATAGCTAGGCCACAGTGAGTCTGTTTTGAGCTAAAGATGAGTATGTGCAGTTGTGTTAATAAAGCAGACAATTTTTGTTACATTTGTGGCAAAATATACCCCCATGATCAACGCAAGAACCAACCCAAGAGGGTGAGATTTGCTAACTTAAGAACCTAATGTCCTAGGAAGAATCAGACTTCTGATTTGGATTCAATGGACTTCATTTAGTATAGAACACATGGATTAGACCAGTGGCGGCAAACCTTTGGCACGCATGCCAGAGGTGGCACTCACAGCCCTTGCAGTCACTCCAGCACAGAGTTCGACCCGCCCCTCTGCCCAGCAGCCCAATAGGAGCGCTTCCTCCCTCCCCCAGCACAGAGTTTTCCCCGCCCCCCTGCCCAGCAGCCCAATGGGAGTGTTTCCTTCCTCCCCTGTTGCTATGTTGGCACTTTGCAATAAATAAATGGGTTTTGGGTTGCAGTTTGGGCACTCGGCCTCTAAAAGGTTCGCCATCACTAGATTAGGCCAAGTAGCAGGCAATATTTATTTATTTGTTGTGATGCAGTGTAATAGGTACTGTACATCATCAAAGGATAGGATGGAAGCAACCCTAACCGTCACACATCTTGCTTCCAGTCCATGTAGCCTACTCTCAAGCAAGCCCTGATCTCCCCATAATCCACACTAAAAATAACTTTAAACCATTTCTTCAATTCCAACCCACCCATCTGTTCTGCAAGGCAGCAGCTGTTCCCCAGATGAAACAGGCAGTGAACCGTCGCCTAATCAGAGCCCGGCCTTTTCGCTCAGCGGCTGGCCGGGCGTTGCTGGCTAGCAACCAGACACACCGGGAGGGAAACCTCTTGAGGAATGGGATTAGTCAACCGAGTAGAAAATCATATCGCCACGGATGGCTTTCCGTCACTTTCCATCCAATGGTGTTTAGAGGAAAGAGGTTTGAAAGTTCAACCTTGTCTCACTACCCCTGAGCATAGCTGTCAAGTATCCCTTTTTGGTCGGGAAAACCCCTTATTTTACCCTCCCTTATTAATTAGACTGCAATGCCCTATTGCCACCATTGGAGGGCAGCACAGGATAAGCATAGCTGTCAAGTATCCCGTATTTGCCGGGAAATTTCCCTTATTTCCAAATCCAAAACTTGACAGGTATGCCCCTGAGCCTTCCAGACCTCACTTTCAGATCCAGAAAGGGCTTTATGGCAAGAACAAACACTTTTGAGGGTAAGGTACAGGTAAAGGTCTTGAGGGTTTTTCGTCAGCTGCAACTTGTATCTGAGAATGCACTTTTTCCCCCTGAAGCAGGAAAAATGTCATTGGTATGAATTTGTTTAAGGTGGATCCCAGCTTGCCATGAAGTGACCCACATGCTACGATCATGGAGCCATCTCCTGTTGCAAACATGAAATGAGTTATGAAGGATTTAACACCAGGACTGCATTGGACTGCCACAGCCTTGAGGATATTATCAAGGTGCGCCTTCACAGCCAGTCCATCTGGCATGGCCTCTTCTGCCTCCATGACCATTGGGAATCAGAGTTCCTCCTCCGCTCATTTGGCCATTGGGCCCAATAGGATGGTTTCCAGTGGCATTTCCTCCACTGAGATGGACCATCACCCCACCTAAAGGGGCTCATCTGCCCATAGCCATTGGCCCCCTTTACAGAGTCAGGTTATTTACCACTGCCCAACACTCAGCATTGAGTTTCTGGCTGTATGGTCTACTCCGTTACCGTAGTGGGATGTCTAGCCAGACATGTCTTGAGGGTACACAAGAGCAAAACCAAATTAGAAGCTGGAGGAAGGAGCTCACTGGACAAGGAATAACATTAAAGGAGGCTAGAAATGAGAAACTCATGCTCCCCTACATCAGATGGAGGACCCTGAACAGGCTGAAGGCCTAAAGGTAAGACTAACATGCTCATGTTGGCAAACAGCATCACACTATGTGAATGTGGAGAGATACAGAATCCGGCTCACTTACTGGCCTGCCGATTACTGCCAAAAACATGCGCCGATGAGGGATTAAGTTTGGCCAATGACAAACTCAAGAAGGTGGGTTTATTTTGGCAGATCCCAAAGTCTGACCTGGAGACAAAAGAAATCATGTTTGGAGTGTACAAGGGAGAATTCTGAAGAATTCTGCCTTCACGTGGCCAAGCCAACAAATGCCTCACCTTCCGGTGGTCTTGTGTCCACGATTGCCAAAGGGGTGGCTGAGTTCGCCTATTTCAGTGCAACAAACTCCTTGCTTAGACTCAAGACAGACAGACTAGTTTTTGTCCGAGCATTTGTGGGTTCCAACCCACTTCTTCCAACATGTGTCGGAAGCACGGCGCAACCCACACACAAAAAAATCCCAAAGAAAATGAGAGCTTTCCATTTCAAGGGCTTTGCTGTCTATGGTTTGTTTACAACACACCCCGAGTTATTTCTTTGACTCTGATGGTGAAGAGGCAAAGCAACTCCTCTTCAGTTCCACTGTCAAAATAAATAAGCTCTGTCTGTGGCTTGTTTAGCTGCTCCCAGTCTTGGACAGTCTCTATCTGGAAAATCCTGCCTTTATTGTGCTATGTGAACCTTGATCTAAGAGCTGAATTCCAATTAGAGTTAACCATTTAGGCCCATGGTGGTGAACCTTGGCACTCCAGCTGTTCTTTGACTTCAATTCCTAGAAACCCAGTAAACCCATTCGTGTCAATTCACAGGGACTTGGGCTTCGGGGTATTGAAGCCCGAGAACGCGCGCAGTAAACCCATTCATGTGGATTCACAGAGATTGGGGCTTCTGGGAACTGAAGTCCAAGAACACATGCAGTAAACCCATTCGTGTGGATTCACAGGTACTTGGGCTTCTGGGAACTGAAGTCCAAGAACAGCTGGAGTGCCAAGGTTCGCCATCACTGATTTAGGCTACTTGTTGAATTAACAGTTGGGTGCTTCTTTCGTGTCCAGATCAAACTTTGGACTGCCAAAATGAAGCCACTTACTTGGCGTTGTCATAATTAAATCTTCATTGGTTGTAATCAACAGACCAGTAAAAGAGACGGATTCTGTCTCTCTCCACATCCCCACAGCATGTTATTATCCACCAGCAGCCCCCATTTGAGCATGTTGGTCTTGCATTTTGGCTATGTCCTACTGACTGAGTAGCATTTCTGCTCCCACCTTAGCTCCTAAGGTAGTGATGGCGCACCTTGGCACTCCAGATGTTCTTGGACTTCATCTCCCAGAAGCACACGTCTGATTGAATCCACATGTGTATGCGCAGTAAACCCGGTTGTGTGGATTCACGGAGACATGGGCTTCTGGGAATTGAACTCCAAGAACAACTGGTGTGCCATGGTTTGCCACCATGGTCCTAAGGATTGGGGGCAGTCCCAAGACTTCCTGGGTGGCCTACAAAACCGCCACTTGGCAACCGCTTAATCCATAGCAGAGACCATAGCACACACCACCCCGCTCCAGCATCTGGTGAACCCGTGCCTGCAGAGTTTCACGACAGCTGATGGTCTGGGGACGAATTGAGGATGCAAATGAATAGATTGCTTTCTGTACTGTTGCTACCCAGAAATAACACCATAGATAGGACTTTTGTATCTACAGACACAGATATGGAGGTCCACTCTTTGTCCTGAACTCCCTCATTGTTTGTCTTAGGACTGCAAGCGTCTTTCAGATAACCACAACCTTGAGGACAAATTGTCCTCAAGACGCCTCCCTGTCTACTCCTGTTCAGCTAAGAAGCACAAGACAGGGAGGGATCCGGTCTGTGCTGGAAGGAGGGGGATCCTTACCTGATCTCCCAATGTAAGCTTTTCTCATCTCCAAGTTTTGTTCAGTGGTTGGGCTGTAGTTCAGGGCAGAACACTAGAACTCCCTAACCTCTCAGTAGACTACAAACCCCATCATCCCATGGCTGTTAATGGGAACAAACTCTTACAATGGGTGCCATGGGGCTACAGCAATGCCTCTTGGCTACTGTCCCACTGCTGTTTCGTTATCACTCTCTGCCACAGGTAGCACGGTACTTGGAAGACGTGTGGTTGATCCAGGGGCCACTTTGTGGCACTTGGAAATGCTAAGTGAATTACCTTTCCGGGTGCAGTATTTATGTTTAGCGCTATATCATTTAGCACTCTGTTCTCTATAAACAGGTGTCTTAGTGGTTAAGACGCTGGACTTGGCAGCCGGAAGGTTGGCAGGTCAGCAGTTCAAGACCCGAGTGCTGTCATGACGGAGTGAGCTCCTGGCAACCGAGCAGTTCGAAAGCAAGAAATAGCAAGTAAATAAATAGGCGGAGAAGGTAAACAGAGTTCCATGCACTATGGTGTCTAGTCATGCCTGACGCATATCCACATCTGCAGATACAGACAGCGCTGGCTCTTTGGCTGTAAATATAGAAGAGCAGCGAGCCCTAGAATCAGATACAATTGACTTTCGGGCACGGGAGATCTTGCCCTTGCTTTTTTCACTATAAATACATCCACAGCACTAAGTGGGGAGTTGCTGTAAACCATGGGAGACCTGGGGAAAGTTTTGCAATCCTAAGCAAACTGATGATTATTGGGAGAAACCAACAGAATGAAAGAGAAGAACATTGTATTTCCATCTATATATAGACACAAGAGGGAAGTTTCTCTAAGGCTACTCCAAGATGTAGATTGTGACAAGTTTAGAAGAGTTACTTTTTGCAAGAACAGTCAGGCTAATTTGTTTTGCCCATTGTATCAGACCTGGTGAAGGTTATCTCTCCTTTGTTCTCTAAACAAAGGGAATGCTTACAATTACTCAACTGTTAAGAATGTAAGAGTGAGATGCTGGTGCGCATGGCCCAAAATTTTGCAACCAGGCTCAGCAAAGCGGGCACACTGGCCCTTTTGCACCAAAACCCACGCCTGGTTTTCCTCTATGCACGCTTGTTCCGCTCTCAAAATTAGAGCAAGTGAAGCTTTTGGGTTGCTGCAAATGTTAGATAACTGGGAATCCACACGTGTATGCGCAGTAAACCAGGATGCGTGGATTCACAGAGACATGGGCTTCTATTGCTGCCTCCTGGTACATCCTAACCCATCCCCTGCCTACTCTGGTCTAGACTGATTAACCCTGGTTCTCAAGAGCAGGGGTGTCCAAACTTTTCAGGCCAGGGCCCAGTCACGTGGTTCAGTGGGCCGGTCATGTGGTTCAGCGGGCCGGTCACATGGTTCCTCTGCAAGAAGCAGAAGCAAAACACGCCTTGCAATCTGTTTTGCAACCGTATGAGATAAGATTTTAAGCTGCCATTTTCTCTGCTTAAATCAAGGGTGCCCAAACTACAACCCAAGGGCCAGATCTGGCCCCTGACACCAATTCATCCGGCCTGCATCACCCTCATCACTCCCGGAAGTGGAAGTAAAATGCACCCGTACGTGCATTTTACTTCTGCTTCCGGGAGAGACAAGTGCAGTGTGGGCCGGATGAATTGGTATTGTGGTGGATGTGGCCCACAGCCATAGTTTGGACACCTCTGCTCTAGAGCAAATGAAGCAGCCTGACATCATTTGTACCTTTGTGTGCTTCTGATACAAAAAAAAATCATTTGTATGCAGCACAGCAAGCCTGTGGCTGAGCTCAGACCTTTCTCTTTGAGTAATGATTACCCGATAACAAAAGTTAAGGATTTTCCCCCCCATTCACACCAACCGTTGTAGGGTTTTCCCACTACTGCTTTCTTCAACATGGTGTCCTCCAAATACATGCACAGGGCTGCAAGCCCCATCCATTCCAGCCTGGATAGCCACAGTGAGCAATAAACTTGCTGCTTCAGAAGCAAATTGACAGTCCGGCGGCGGCCTAACCCATCTATCCATTTATAAATGTCCATTTGTTACTTAGCTGCATTGCTCACGGAAAAGCTGCTTAACTGGCCCTTTAAACAGTTGCGAGCAGTGAATTATATATGACTTTATTGGATTCTTTGGGCTTAGCTTATTATTATTTTTAGTGCTGCATGGGTATACTTATTTGCTGCAGCTGAGTTTTAGTGGCTTTTAAATTATAGTTTTATGTGGGTTGTGGGGCTCTTCTTTCGCGCCCAGGTCAAACTTTGGACTGCCAAAATGAAGCCAACTTCTTGGCTTCCTCGTTGGCCAAACCTGAATCCTCATCGATGCATGTTTCGGGTAGGAATCGGCAGGCCAGGCAATGAGCTGGATTCTGCACCTCTGTACATTCACACAACATGTTGTTGTCCGCCATCAGCCCCTACTTGAGCCTGTTGGTCTTACATTTAGGGACTCCGACCCTCAGCCTATTCAGGATCCTCCAAGTGACATGGAGGAGGTCCAGTTCCTCGGCCACATGTGGGTTGGGGTGTCACTGACCAAAGGTTTTTTTTACTTAAAGGTAAAGGTTGCCCTTCCTCGAAAGCCAGTCATATCTGACTCTAGGGTTCAGTGCTCATCTGTATTCCAAAGCCGAAGAGCCAGTGTTGTCTGCTTCTGCAGATGTTTCTGTGGTCATGTGGCAAGCATGACTAGACACCAGAGCGCACGGAATGCTATTTACCTTCCCACCAAAGGGGTCCCTATTTATCTACTTGCAATCAGTGAGTTCAGAGTCTTAAACCCTCGAGCCACTGCAGTGCCCACGTTTTACTTACACAGCATTTCTATTGATATGCACACCGCCCTGAGAGACCCACAAGCGGCGTATCACACTCCAGGCATGTAAAGAAGTGAACTTGGACGTCTTAGAAGCTTATGGGCAAAAAATGCCACCCACGTTTATTAAAGGTCAAGGTGAGATGTTTCTTCTCTTTGATGAGACCAACAGGCCCACCTGTATGGAGACAAATGGCCGGATGCTTTTGTGGAAGAGAGCCCCGGGGTTCTTGGGATTTAAAGTTGCTTTTTGTGGACTTCGACCTGGCCAAAGTTTACCATGAGGCGGAGGAGGAGGAGGAAGGAGGCTAACAGCAACACACACACCCAAGAGTAGAATCTCCACCAGGCTGGTAGGTAGGTGTCGGACCCCGGCTACACCTGTTTGCAGGGGATTATGGTCCTTGTAGTCAGACAACTCGGGGGAGGCCTCAAGGGGAAGTGGATCAAGAGCACGTCTATTGGAAAGAGTGGGGGAGGGGGGGGAGGAAGACTGGCCTTGGTCACAGGCCAAGTGGGGCCAAATATTTGCATCCTCCAGGGCCAACTTAAGCCAGAGAGTGCTTGAACCCAGGCTGGCGTGCAAGCAGGAAGGGTGTCACCCCACCCAGTTGCAAAAAAAGAAGAAGAAAGAACCCAACACAAAACTTTGCAAGAGTTCCTCTTTCTTTCTGGTCTTCTCCTGTCCTGCCCCACCCCACATCCCGCAACTTCCCCCATCCTCTCCCGATCTGTCTCGAGAACAAGGCCACTCATTTTAATTAATTAATTAATTAATATTATTATTTAAAAAAAACATTTTTAAAGCAAGGGTTCAAACACGACTCTAGAGCCCAGGACAAAGACGGAGAGAAAGAAGGAGAAAGACTCGGAAGTCGGGGGTGGGAGAGAAAGTGTGTGTGTGTGTGTTGCAGTGTATTTTCATTTAATGGTGTGATGCTACACACACACACACACACACACACACACACACACACACGCGCGCGCGCGCGCGCGCAAAGACAAACACACGGACCCTTTCCAGGACTTCCTTTCTCCGCCCTCCAAACCCTGATCCGTCCCGACATTACTCCAGACAACACAGGATCGAATCCCTACACAGAGGGAGCCAAAAGCCTCCCCCTCCCTCTTCCCGCAACAAGCAGCCCCCCTCCCCTTCTCTAAGCGGTTAGAGACTCTAACCACTGGGCTTTTTCCCCTCCTGCCCTCCCGTCCCCGTTGCAATTCACGGGATGCGCCCCCGAAGCTCCTCTGCGGATGGGGGGACGGGGGGGGGGGAGAGAATCTCTTTTGGGATGGGGGGGATTTTCCGGGTCCCCTGTGTGTGTGTGAGTCCTTTGCAAAGTGTCCCCCCAATTTTTCTCCTCTTACGACACCCCCCCCCCCAATAAACCTGCATCAGCAGCCGGTGGGGGGCCTTGAAGGATGCTACTGGATAGGGCGGGGGAGGGTGATGGTATGGAGTGGTTAGAGGGGAGGAGGATCAAAGAGGTGGTGGTGATGGGGGGGTTGGTGGTCCCTAACCCATGCCTGACCTACGAAGCCCCCCTGGCTGAAGCCCCCCCCCCCCAAATCCATGGAACAATCCTCAATCAAGCCCCGATCCTCTTCCCACGCAACTAAACCGAGGGGGCGGAGGAGGGAGGGAGGGCAGGAGGGAGAGCTTTGTTGTTGGATGGAAACTCTGCAAGGAGCCGCTTTGGGCCAACCTGGGGATCCGGGGTGGGGGGGGGTGGGGGGTGGGGGCAGAGAGAGAGAGAGAAAGAGAAAGAGTCCTAAGAGGATCGGCGCATCTTTCTTTTTTACCTTGCGCGGAGCGGAGCGGCCGCGCAAAGCCAGAGCAGGCGGCGCAGGGGCGGCAGCGGCAGAGGCAGCAGCAGCAGCAACTCCCGGGCCCCGATCCTGCCGCCAGACAGTCCCGGAGCCCCATCCTCATCCAGGGCCGCCGCCGCCCCCTCTCCCCTCCCCTCCCCTCCCCTCCCCTCCCCTCCCGATCCCGGCTGCGCCAATAGCTGCGGGGCTCCCCCCCCCCGGGCTCGCTGCGCTGCGATTGGAAGGGCCCGGGACCAGGGGGAGGGGAGGGGAGGGGAGGGGGAGGAGATGGAGAATGCTGATGAGGATGATGGAGGGGGACGGGGGGGGGGGGGGAGAGCCGGATCCGAAAGGGCAGGAGATGCTGAGAAAGGGAACTTTGCCCAGAGACAGTTTAGGATGGGAGGGGGGGGGAGGGGGCAGGTAAGGCAAGCCCCCCCCCCCCCAATCTTAATTTATTTCCTGGGGCAAATAACACTGGTGGATCTTTGCCATTATTATTATTATTATTATTATTATTATTATTATTATTATTATTATTATTATTATTATTATTATTATTATTATTATTATTATTATTATTATTATTATTATTATTCATAACTGTCAAGTATCCCTTATTGGCCAGGAAAACCTCTTTTTTACCCTCTTTCCCACTGTCATCCCTTATTAATTAGACTGCAATGCCATATTGCCGCCATTGGAGGGCAGCATAGGATAAGCATAGCTGTCAAGTATCCCTTATTGGACGGGAAATTTCCCTTATTTCTAAATCCAAAACTTGACAGCTTTTGTTGTTGTTGTTGTTGTTGTTGTTGTTGTTGTTGTTGTTGTTGTTGTTGTTGTTGTTGTTGTTGTTGTTGTTTATATCCGGCCCTTCTGGCGCAAGCGCCGCCTAGAGTGGCTAACAGCATCAGAAGAGAAAGCTCTCTGCAGCAGAAGAAAGCTTTCTCAATGATGCAAAATGCGAAATACAATAAATACAGGAAATGCAATGGAAATAGAGTACTGTATACAGATCTACAAGAAAATACAGTAAGGCAAAATGACAATAAAGTAGTATAGCAATACCTAATCATGTCTGTGAAGGCAGCTTTTTTTTTTGGTCTGCGAAGGCAGCTTTTGGAGAATTGTGTGTTATCAAACATGTTCTGACTTATGGCAAATCCTGCCAGGGTTTTCTACATGTGAAACTCGGAAAAATTAGAATACCGTGCAAATGTTTATTCAGTCCAGTAGTGCAACTTAAAAGGTGAAACACATATATGAGATAGAGACTCATTACACGCAAAGGGAGATAGTCCAAGCCTTACTTTGTTATAATATGGATGCTTATGGCTTACATATTATGAAAACCCCAACTCCCCCCATCTCATGTACCCCATAATCATCACATAATCTCATCTATGCCGTATGCCATGATCATCACAATTATAACAAGTGAGTCTATGTCCTATATTTGTTTCCCCTTTTAAGTGAAATTAATGGTCATTTGCATGATATTCTAATTTTCTGAGTCTCACCTGTAAGCATAAAATCACCACCATCATCAGTTTCTTTCAGTCCAGGTCCAGGTCACCAGCTTTCCATCAAAACACTTCAGTGGTTGCCAACTCAACCTTTTGCATCTTATGTCCTGCCAATCACTCGGTTGAAACTTGGGCTAAACTTCTATGCATGTCCTGGACTGCGAGAGTCAAAAGCTCTCAGCCAGTGATGGCCAACCATGGCACTCCAGGTGTTCTTGGACTTCAATTCCCAGAAGCCCTGATCAGCAAGTGTGTTGACTCGGACTTCTGAGAATTGAAGTCCAAGAACAGCTGGAGTGCCAAGGTTGACCATCACTGCTCTAAGCCCAGTTTAACAGGAACTGAGTGGAAAGGGAAAGGTGTCCCTTGCTCAAAAGCCAGCCGTATCTGACTCTAGGATCCAGTGCTCATCTGTTTACTGCCGAAGAGCCAGTGCTGTCTGTAAACAGCCCCTAGAGCCGGACATGACTGGCCTTCGAACAAGGCAGAACCTTGACCTTTACTAATACTTAACCAGTTGCAAGCGGAAATGAATAATTGTTTCTAAAACATAGCAATCATTTGCAACCTCTAGTTCTGACTCTGAGAACATCGTGTGTTTGTGTGTTGGGCAATGTTCAGGTTCAAGGGCTCTCAAAGCATGTAAGACGTTAAAGGAGTGGTTTTACCAGCTCCCTCCTGCTCTCTGTAGTATCAGTGTATAGGTAAAGGTAGGAAAAGGTCACCCTTGGTTGAACGCCAGTCGTATCCAACTCTAGGGTTCAGTGCTCATCTGTTTCAAAGCCGAAGAGCCAGCGTTGTCTGTTTCTGCAGACGTTTCCGTGGTCATGTGGCAGGCATGACTAGACACCGGAGTGCATGGAACGCTGTTTACCTTCCCACCGAAGAGGTCCCTATTTATCTATTTTCCATTTCTTGCTTCTGAACTGATAGGTTGGCAGGAGCTGGAAGAGAGACAGGAGCTCACTCTGTTGAGTAGAAAAGGCAGCCATTATCCCTGTCTCCTACTAGGGTTGCTGTCCAAGGTACTGCAATCTACAGGTATTTCAAAAGAGGTGTAATATATAGATGGAGAAGCTCGTAGTCATTGATATGCAAATTGGGATTGCGATCTCACCTTGTTAGCTGGAAGGTTGGCAAGTCGGCAGTTCCAAGACCCGAGTACTGCACAACAGAGTGAGCTCCTGTTGTCTGCCCCGGCTCCTGCCAACCTCGCAGTTTGAAAGCAAGAAATTGCAAGTAGATAAATAGGGACCGTTGTCGTTGACTGCAATTTGTAACTGAGAATGCATCCCCCACCCTCGAAGCAGAAAACATGTCATTGGCATGAATTTGTTTAAGGCGGATCCCAGCTTGCCATGAAGTGACCCACACACTATGATCTCAGAGCCCTCCCTGGTAGCCCACACGAAATGACACATGCAGGATTCAACACCAGGACTGCAAAGGACTGCCACAGCCTTGAGGTTACGGACAAGGTGCACATTCACAGTCAGTCCATCTGGCGTGGCCTCTTTCGCCTCCATGACTGTTGGGAATCAGAGTTCCTCATCCGCACATTTTGCTGTTGGGCCCCATAGGATGATTTCCAGTGGCATTTCCTCAACTGAAAAGTTCTTGGGGACATGAAAGGAGCCTCAGTTGGGCGTCCCTTGAGCGGAGTTCCTCCAGCAAAAACCCTTTCAACCCACAAAGCACCTTTGTGTACTGACACGACAGGAAAAAAAGCCCTGCAAATTATGGGAAATTATGGGATGTGATGAGTCTAGGCTTTTAAGGAATCTGAAGAATGACCATGACCACGCAGTGGGCAAATTTGCATCTAAGTCACTTTTTATTTATACAGAACAGCTTTTAAAAATACAGAATAAAATAGCTTTTATCTACTATTATTCACAACATCTGGTCCAAATATTACATGTTTCTTAAATATTTCAATTTCAATGTTTAATAAAGCAATTCTTGGGGGGGGGGGAGAGGGAGAATCCAACAGAACACAACAAAATCAATTTTTAAAAATCTCATTAAGAGAATTACATAATTCAAGGGCGAGGGGAGTCCCAGCTTAGTATGTAACATGAGATTGCGCAGCTAAGGTCAGTCACAAAAGAAAAACAAAGAAGCATTAATACCCAATGGTCTTTTTTAAAAAAAAAAACATCAGTCAAGAGTTTGTCACATCAAAAGTTATTATGAACTGAATGCTGGAATAAATTAAACTATGCTCTAGTTTGGTTCTGCAGGGAGATGGTTCACGTAGAACGAAGGATGCCAGATATTACACGCTAGTCCTTTTCTAGCAAACATGTACTGATGATTAACCACAGGCACAATTAAATCATTTACCAGACAGAAATGTTTCGGATGTTGCTGATGATGACTTCTTGATACTTAATGCAGCCCAGCAGGATTAACAGTATAGAGGCCAATGGGGAAGAAGCTAAACACCAGCTCATGCCGGGGCTCCTAATAGCACAAACGATGAAGGATTCACTACGAAATATGAAAGCTTTCCCCCAAAATTGTGACCGTCTGCCCAGCCAGGTTGAGAAAGGTTTGGGTGAGAATACCTAGATATGCAACACGGAGCATGCAAAAATTAAAAATACACCTGTGAGTCTATGATTTGCTCATGTCTCCTCCTCCTTGGGGCTGTTAAATGGTTGGTTATTTTGGTTCCAGGCAATGGCTGAAGAAAAGAGACCAAGAAAGTTTTGTGCTGGTCTATCATGCATGGATTGTTGTGATGCTCCGAATGCAGGAACATCTCCAGTGGTTTTGGGGCCATGCTCCTGCTTTCTGGCTTCAAGCAGCCTTTCTCAACTGGCTGGGCAAAGTGCAACCCAAACCGTAGCCGTTCCTGGCTGGGGAGAATGGGAACCAGAGTCCACGACACCTCTGGAAGGTTGGCTGCAAGGCCACCCAACCTGCCTGGGAAGAGGCCCTGTAGGATCTGAGCATGCATGATCCAAACACCGCAGAGTTGACCTGTGAGCAGCCGGAGCCCTGCTTCAAGAGTTGTTTGGGTGCTAGGGTTGTGCATGTGCAAACACAAAGAGCGAGGGCCATCTTAAAACCAGTTGGGCAGGCCAACCAAGCATTCTTGTGGGCCATAGCTTAACCTAACAAGTAGGTAGGCCTTCTGGACAACAGATGGTCCCTTTCTCAAGCAGGCAAAAGCAAAACACGTAGCTATGACCTTCTGCATTCGTCTTCCCAGAGCGCAATGTAGACACAGCCAACAGAGTTTAGCAGGTGTGTGCGTGTGTGTAAACTGCAATCCTATAAATGAAGTGGCTGAAAGAGGCTTCATGCATCAGCTCTATGCTACTTCCCAGAGATGACGAAGTTTTGGCACTCCAGGTGTTCTTGGACTTCAATTCCCAGAAGCCCAAGTCTCTGTGAATCCACATGGATGGGTTTACTGCGCGTCCGTGCAGTAAACCCATCCGTGTGGATTCAGAGACTTGGGCTTCTGGGAATTGAAGTCCAAGAACACCTGGAGTGCCAAGATTCACCATCACGGCCATTTCCCATCTTACGAAGGAAACGCCATTCCACCACTGGACCGATAAAATGAGAATCAGCCTGCAATTGCACCAATAAAAAGTGCTCGGCATTTCATTTCAAGAAGCTGAGATATCTAGTTTGCGCCATCAATGAAAAGGTTGACTTGCTTTTGGCTTGAACCACTTAATCTTCACCTCTCAGATGTAGCTCTTGCCAATCCTCAACTCAAAGTCACCAATGGACATTCTGGCATAAGTTCCAAAATGCACCTTTCCGACATCTATGTATACATGCATTTATTAAGAGGGAATCAATCCTTGTGGAGTTTCTCCTTCAGCAGCGACAGTGAAATGGGAAGAAAACTTTGCAAGAGTACATCAATTCTAGTTCACTTTGGAGGACGTTTAAACAGGAGAATTCCCTCCTAGATTGTGCCTGACAGGTAAGGATCTGAAATGCTGCCCTTATAGGTGACTAGCCCATACCTATCAAGTTTTGGATTTGGAAATAAGGGAAATTTCCCGGGAAATAAGGGATACTTGACAGCGATGCTTATCCTGTGCTGCCCTCCAATGGCAGCAATAGGGCATTGCAGTCTAATTAATAAGGGATGACGGTGGGAAAGAGGGTAAAATAAGGGGTTTTCCTGGCCAGTAAGGGATACTTGAAAGCTATGCTTATCCTTTGCTGCCCTCCAATGGTGGCAATAGGGCATTGCAGTCTAATTAATAAGGGATGACGGCAGGAAAGAGGGTAAAATAAGGGGTTTTCCTGGTCAATAAGGGATACTTGAAAGCCTTGCTTATCCTGTGCTGCCCTCCAATGGCAGCAATAGGGCATTGCAGTCTAATTAATAAGGGATGATGGCGGGAAAGAGGGTAAAATAAGGGGTTTTCCTGGCCAATAAGGGATACTTGACAGCTATGGACTAGCCTCAAACGCTGCTGTCTGAAAAGGCTATGCCTGTAGTCTATGGCTGGACAGGTATTCTGCTTCACATCTTCTTTTGCAAATACTAAAGCTACATTGCCCGTACTGATGATTTTAGAGAAGAGGTAACCAAAACTCTTCCCTGTTTCATCTTAAGAACATAAGCATGGGTGAATAAAGGATAAACAATCGCTAGCAATTCGTTAATGAAGAATTTCTATCACATGACATTGTCATGACAATCACATCACTCCCACCCAGGAAACCTGTGGCATGTTTATATCCTGGAAGGAAATGTTACTTGTAGTGTTCTTGTTTTAAAGTCCGCGGAGATAAAATACTGCAATATCCACTTACAAAGTTGCCCTAAGGAAAGTTTGTATTAAACGGTGTAAAACAAATTGCCCAAATCTAAGGACTCCGTCCCTGATGCAGCTTAATCGGATTTATGGTTTATCAAGCACAGAGAAAAGTCAAAAATTAAATATAAATTCAAGAGGCATCATTTCATAAGACACATTCAAACAGCTTTGCTACAGCCTTATTTAAAAGATAAAAGAAAGAACACGCTTATTTTCTTTAAATACAAAAGCTGTCAAATTTGGCTGACCCTACTATGTTTATACATCTTTGACATGACATCGTGACACTTGTCATGTATATTTACTTCTTGGAGTTGAAATTTGCCAGTTCTTTCCCTCCATCCTTTCCATTTGGTGTTCTCTCTATAGGCCAGCATCCTTTTATTGAGATGATGACAGGGAAGGCAAGGGGCAGCAGGTCAAGACACACAATTCAGAAAGATTCCAATCTTTGACTATCAACTCTTCTCCCCAAAACAAATTAAATTCCCACCCCAAAATCCCCCAATCTGTGTATACAGTATTAACCTTTCCTTGGTTTTCGCAACTGCAGAAACTTTCCTTGGTTTTCGCAACTGTCTCCATGACCCTGGGTGCTGCTATCATCCTAAGCAACTAGACTCCAAAATCCAAATTATTAAATCCTTTCCCAAACCGGGATTTCCAATGCCCTCTCGTGGATGTTTTTGCAAAATGCAAGGCTTTCTTTTTTTAACACTATGAACAGCAAAGCCAACCGATTGCTCTCAATCATACCTGTCAAGTTTTGGAAATAAGGGAAATTTCCCGGCAAATACGGGATATTTGACAGGTATGCTTATCCTGTGCTGCCCTCCAATCGTGGCAATAGGGCATTGCAGTCTTAATTAATACGGGATGACGGCGGGAAAGAGGGTAAAATAAGGGGTTTTCCCGGCCAATAAGGGATACTTGACAGCTATGCTCTCAAAATGAGTTGGCAGTTCCGAGACCTGGGTACTGCGTGACAGATTGAGCGCCCGTCTCTGTCCCTGCTCTTGGGGACATGAAAGAAGCATTGTTTGGGTGTTCCCTGAGCTAAAATCCTTTCAACTCAGAATATTTCTGCCACAAAATTATGATTATGAGTTGCCCTATCCAACAGCTCCTAATAGCTTACAGCCGTGATGGTGAACCTTGGCACTCCAGATGTTCTCGGACTTTAATTCCTAGAAGCCCAAGCCCCCATGAATCTGCATGAGAGGGTTTGCTGCGATTCATCCGGCCCCCATCGCACCTACAAGCGGAAGGAAAATGCGCCCGGACGGAGGGTTAACCCAGAAAAGCCTTAACCGGACAGGTGTGTTTTACTTCCACTTCCAGGAGCGTGAGGGCGGCGGGGGCCGGATGAATCACAGTAAACCCATTTGTGCGGGTTCATGGGGGCTTGGGTTTCTGGGAATTGAAGTCCAAGAACATCTGGAGTGCCAAGGTTCACCATCACTGGCTCACGGTCAGATTGGTGAGGTTAAAAAAGAAAGGATTATTTCCAAGTGCGCCAAGATTTTAAGCAACCGGTTTTACATCACTGGGGTTTTAAAATACTGCATTCTCTAATAAGGGGAACTCAATAAAAACAGGACTTTCTCTTTGCTTCAGAGTAAAGAGGTATGAACCTCTTCCTTATTTCCATTGCCCTTGAAGAAAAGTTTCGCCATACAAGAGGCAAGCTTGATGTCTTGTTAAGCCAACAAGGCAATGCTCAAAACATGTATAATTTTCCAGCCACATTGCATATTGCATATTTCGCTGATTTCTGTGAAGGGCTGCAAGAGAAAACTGGTGGTGGTGGTGGGGAGACTGGGCCAACGCCTTAAACAAGCCACTGGGACTTAAGTTGGGCAAGAAAAATAATTGGCTTACCACAATGGAAATTGAAACATGCTGAACTTTCTGGACGTTATGAACCTGCACCTCTAGCCTTTTTAATATGTACAGAACAAAATGGCTTTGGTATTTTATATGATTATAGATACCTATTCAAGGGAGTCGCTACTGTGCTCTTATCTTTCCTTTGAATGCACATTACAAATAACGTGGAAAGCAAATTTGCAGCCCCATCCATTGCAAGCTGGCTCAAGAAATCCCAGCCTTCTCAATGGAAGATTGCGCTTATTTATGTGCGCACAGATGTTCAGCGCACTTTTGACTTTGCATGTTTGGAGTTACACCAAGTTTAAACTGGAGTAACATCATGGGAAGGATTGCAACTTTAGTGTCATATACCTTTGAAGGCATTAGAGGCCTTGTGTCTTGTCGAGACTCTTAAGCCTTTAAAATGAACGAACAATTCATTTTCTGGGTTGATGCTCATGAGGCTTGGTTTGCTTCCGAGGCAGTAACTGAGGAAAACTTCCCAAGAGACGTTTTTAAAGAGGGTAAATTATCTTAGTGTCAAAAAGCAGCGCAAGGGGAATATTGTAGGAAAGACGAGGGATATTCGGGAGCCGTTTGGTTCTATTTTGCAGCTTTGAATACTGATACATGTGCCGTTCCCCAAACCCTAACAAGTGGCGTTGCTGCCTCTTTTGTACAGGCTTGAAAAACGGATGTTAACAATTTATAGCATTTGCTTTTACAAAAGAGAACATTCAAAACACCAGCAGCATTCAGAGCATATTGACCTTGTGAGAACACTCACCCTAATGCAGTCATGGCGAACCTTGGCACTCCGGGTGTTCTTGAACTTCAATTCCCGGAAGCCCAAGTCTCTGTGAATCCACACGGATGGGTTTACTGCGCGGACGCACAGTAAACCAACCCATCAGTGTGGATTCACAGAGACTTGGGCTTCCGGGAATTGAAGTTCAAGAACACCCGGAGTGCCAAGGTTCACCATCAAGGCCTTAATGCCTTCCTCTGACTAATCTCTCCTCAGCTTAAATAATAATAAAAAATCTTTCAGGCCGCATTTACGAAGGAAGCAAGAGTAGCTGGAAGGAAGGATGATGTATGTATGTATGGAAGGGAAAGAAGGAAGAGTAGATGATGGATGGAAGGAAGGGGGGAAAAGGAAGAGTAGAGAATGGAACTACCATTCATATAAAAAAACAAATTGTCATTGTAAGGACATTTAACAGGAATAAATTCTTATAGTTATGGATGATAAGCGTCAAAAGCCACATAATGCCAGAGCCAAGACTAGTATAGGAAATAAAATATATATATAAAAAGTCTGCTTGGCACCCGCGGTGAGCCCCCCCAATACCCGTTAAACCATCTGGTGGATGGAGATGCCATATGTAGTGTCTCTCCCCCATTTAAAATAGGTCCTGTGTTGACCTTGGAAAAGGAGGGAAAGAAGAAGGCAAGGCCAACCGTAGGGTAATTTGGGGACTGGCCAACCATTTCTATTTAATAAATATTCTTATTTTCTCAGGAGGTACGGCTTGCATTGATGCACCGCCATGAGGCCTTTTGAGTCTCGGTGTAAAGATCTGCTTCAACCAGGGGTGACCAAACCTTGGCCTGTTGGCTGGATTCGGCCCCTGGCACCAATTCATCCAGCCCACGCTGTCGAGGGCAGTGTGGGCCAGATGAATTGGCATCAGGGGCCAAATCTGGCCCACAGGCCGTAGTTAGTGCACCCCTGCTCTACAGTAAAGCACCCCAAGTAATAAGAAATCCGTGCAAAGGCACCGCTTGTCGATACAGCTGCTCCATAGTAAAAACAACTGGAGGCTTCTGAAAATAGTGTCAGGTACAGAGGACTTGACTACGCTCTGCAAAATAGCACAAACAAGGGACGGCAAAGATTGTGATCACAAGAATGGAATGTATCAGCAGGAAAAAAAAATAGGAAGGTCTGCCAGAGCGATGCATATATTTACATCCAGGCTATCGACTGATTTTGGATCTCGGATCGACAGAGTAGCAGCTGTGCCGAAAATCATGATAAATAATTCTTATAGCTCTGTGAAAATAACAATAATTCAAAAAAAATATATTGTGCAACTAGAGAGAGACATTATGGATAGCGATCCCCATCCACTCTAGGAAAGCTATTTTTTATAACATGGTCTCGGCTCTGGTTTCAGAATTTAAAAACGCAGATATACACCCAAAATAAAAATACAATAAAATACAATAAAAACAGCAAGAGATGGCAGATGTGTCTGTCACTATAGCTACAAGATGCGGATGTTCAGCCAGGGCTATACAGCGGCTTCAGAATCTTCTTCTGAACTCCGGCAGTTGCTGTTTTTCTGGAAGCCTTTCCACGTGTAGCCCATGAAGGTGGGGCTGATGGGTAAGAAAGCAAAGCACCGGTATTTCCTCACAATCTCCATGCCGAATGGGAAGTCGTAGGTTTCCATGCCGTCGATGGCTTTGCCGCCTTTGCCCGTTCCTTTCTTCCATTTCCGGATTCCCCTTTCCTCAGGACTTCCTATGTGTTGGGAGAGGCAAAAAAGAGTTTTTGAAGAGGCAAACCTTAAGAGACAGAAACCCGTCTTGGGTTCATTCACACATACCCTAGAGCAGGATTTCTCAAAGCTTTGGGGCTTTGGGTGTTCTTGGACTTCAATTCCCAGAAGCCCAAGTCAGCACACCTGATGATCAGGGCTTCTGGGAATCGAAGTCCAAGAATATCTGGAGAGCCAAGTTTGAGGACCTATGGTCTAGATCAGCCCCTACACGCCATCAAGTTCTTCTTCCTGGTCTCTGTGGATCCACAGGAATGGGTTTACTGCGCATACAGGTAGTAAACCCATTTATGTGGGTTCACAGGAGACCTTGAAGAAGAACAGTTACAGGTGAGCAACCTAATATTATAGGGCAGGGGTCTGCACACGTGGCTCTCCATGTGTTATTAGACTTCAATTCCCAGAAGCCCAAGTCAGCACATCTGCTGATCAGGGCTTCTGGGAATCAAAGTCCAAGAACATCCATAGGTCCAAGGTTGAGAAACCCTGTTCTAGAGAGATACAGTGGGAGGGGGGTGGGTGGGACCAGTTGGCCCTACTCCTGGATGTGGAACCAGATGTCTGAAAACAGGGTCCTATCTGCCTGCACCGATGGGCCATTGTTGGGAATGCAGAAGTATACCATGCTTCTGTATGTACTGTGATGTACATATACACAAGGGCCTTTCTCAGCTCCATTTGTGGCCAACACAGAGTTGCTCCTTAAAATAGTCATGGAGAGGACGTGAAAGAGATAAACCTTTTACCTACAGGATTCTCCAAGGGCTTTAGGAACCTCTAAATGTATGGGGTTGGCCAGATTATCCTGCTATGGTCATAGAATAGACCCTACTGCCAGTGATTCAATGCCGATCATTAGGCGGCAGTTAATTAACCTACCAACCCTGAGGACTAACAGCCTCAGATGGCGAAGTCTACAGGGAAGGATGATGGTCCCCAAGTGGATTAAATCTGACTTGAATCCATCTTGATGGAGGGCAGCAGCTTCATCAATACTGACCTGAGGCTGAGGAGGACTTTGCGTGCCAAAAGGGCTCAGGACCAGAAAGTGACTCATGGAACTGGATCAGTGGTACAATGGGTCTCATGCTTTGATGCAGAAGGCAGAAGGTCGGCCACTGCATTCTATTGTCTCCAGGACAATCTTCATGACTGATCGCCATGAGGAGAGCCAATATTAGGAATTAGATATGGCACTTGAAGAAGTATATGGGAAATCCATCCAAATCAGGAATGCGCTACATCCATTGGCAGTTTTGAAAAACAGGTACTTTGAGGCATTAAATGCCATAGCTGAAAAACAGGCCTTCCAATAACATGAACCAACAGAGGTGGGGTTCTTCGAAGACAGCAGAGGAGAATCAACCAGGGAAGATTCATCTAGAACCGCGATGGCCAACCTTGGCACTCCAGCTGTCCTTGGACTTCAATTCCCAGAAGCCCAAGTCTCTGTCAATCCACACGATTGGGTTTACTGGCACTCCTGGTTTTCTTGGACTTCAATTCCCAGAAGCCCAAGTCTCTGTGAATCCACGCGGATGGGTTTACTGCGCATACGTATGTGGATTCACAGAGACGTGGGCTTCTGAGAACTGACGTGGGCTTCTGGGAAATTTCTAGCAACCTGGAGTGCCAAGGTTCACCATCATGGTGCTAACAGAAGGCTCTGTAGCATGGCTCCACTAGAGTAAAGAGGGAGTGGTCAAGCAGCCACAAATTCAGTGAACATTCACAGAAGGGTTTGTGGGGTTGGGAATAGTTTCAGTATATTTAGGAAGAACCGGGGGGGGGGGGGGGGCGTACACAGGAGAAATGACAGGAAGTTCGTTGACTAACCTGGAATTGTGTTGTCTAAAATAAATGCTACGCAGCCGCCAACAAACATGGCTGTTGTCAGGAGGACGTTGAGCACTTGATCAATGCCGACAATTCCTACAAGAACAGAAGGAAGGAAAACAGAGATGAAGTTAGAACATGGTTTCTGGAGGGAACTTCACTGTCTCCTGAATAAAGGCAGAAATATTTGTATGGCTCATTTCCAAATGGACTGTAAACCAGAGGTGCCCAAACTACAGCCAGTGGGCCAGATCTGGCCCCCGACACCAATTCATCCAGCCCGCACTGCCCTTGCTGCCTAAAAATCCATCTCATCCTGTTGCAGAACAAATTGCAAGGCACCTTTTACTTCCACTTCCGGTGGGAGGAACCACGTGACCAGCCCCGCTGAACCACGTGACAGGCCCAAAAGTTTGGGCATCCCTGGTGTGAACACCTACTTCAAAATACCTAGTCCATTCTGAATATTACGTTTCACACACATAGAGGAATAAGACACACACAAAAAAGTGGCACCTGTGACAAGTGGGTTTTGTCGAAGGTAACTTGGAAGAACAAGTCCAAAGAAGATGGAAAATCCCAGGACAAAAAGGTTCCGGGAAGAATTTAAGTCGATGAATTGTAGGTTCGAAAGGCCGACGGCAGTGATCATCCCTAGACAACAAACGGACAGAGTTCAGTCAGTTGACAAAAGCTGCTAAACAGAAGATCAAGTGTCATCCCAAATTTTAAAACAAAAAATGCAAACTCAACCTGTAAATGCTGAGCAAAGCTGTTTTCATTTTTAAAAGCACGAGGCACAAAACCCAAAACCGTTGTTACATTTCTCTGAACTGTCTTATCCATCAAGACTATCAGATTACATTATCCAATTAATTAATGCAGGGGTGCCCAAACTATGGCCTGCGGACCAGATCCGGCCCTGAAACCAATTCATCTGGACCGTGCCACCCTCATCGCTCCCGGAAGAGGAAGTAAACCACACCTATACAGGTGTGTTTTACTTCCTCTTCCAGGAGCGACGAGGGTGTTGCGGGCAGGATGAATTGGCATTGGAGCCTGGATCTGGCCCACGGGCCATAGTTTGGGCACCCTTGGTTTAAGCAGAGATAATGGCAGTCTAAAATCTATCTCAAGAGCTGGGACAGACGATGAGAGATCACTCCGTCATGATAGTACTTGGGTCTTGAACTGCTGACCTTTCAGTCGTCAAGTTCAGCCGCCACAGTTCCTTTCTCCCTACACATGCTGTCCACCTGCGTGTCTGCATGTCTAAGCTAGGAAAGCCTCTGCATGCACATCTGTCTACGAAGAGGCTACTTCAAATGAGATCCTGTGGGGGGGATTTCCACACTGGTTTCCAGGGGCAGATTTCCCTGCCAAAGACATGCGCCTGAATAGGTAGACAGTGGGAGGAAGGACGAGCTGGAGATCCATCTGTGGCTCACAGAAAATAAGGACAAGGAAGGGACTGCATGGAGAATTTATCAGTATAACCCACAGCACGTCCATGGAAAAAGTTGCTTACCGAAAAGGGTACAGAAAAGCGCTCCCAGCACGGGGTCAGGGAGGGAGGCAAACAGAGCACTGAACTTGCCCACCATGCCAAGGAGGAGCATGAAAGCCGCACCATACTGGATCACCCTTCGGCTCCCGACCTAAAGAACACACAAGCAAAGAAGGCAGGGTGAAAGAGACATTCTGACAAGTGAACCACTTGGGAGTCCATGAGAAATGCTTTAGGTCCGTGATGGTGAACCTTGGCACCCCAGGTGCTCGTGGACTTCCATTCCCAGAAGCCCAAGTCTCGGTGAATCCACACGAATGGGTTTACTGCGCCTCTTGAACAGCCCTGACAAAACTAACATTGTAATCTACCCCACCTTGTGATGGCCTCATAGTCAACCCAGTGACAATTGCCAAAGGAAAAGAACAGGAGCAGCTATAACAGGCATCACTGTGTCATTGTCATCATTGCATGCCATCAGGTTGGTTCTGACTTATGGTGACCCTTTCCAGGGTTTTCTAGATAGAAAGTGCATTGAAGTGGTGTATCGTTCCCTTCCCTTGAACCAACCGTGCAACTTGCTCATGACTTACACCGGCCGGCTTTATCTCAGAAATCTAAACCACTGGGCTATCCAGTCAGCATCACCGCATTATTGGATTCCTGCATTGGTTCAGGGGGGTTGGGCTCAATGGCCTCAACGGCTCCTTCTTCCAACTCAGTTATTCTATATATATCTCACTATCTTGGTTAGGTTCTTGTGTTGATCATGCGGGGTATATTTGCCACAAATGTACCAAAAATTGCATGGTTTATTAACACAGCTGTGCCTACTTATCTTTAACTGAAAACAGACTCACTATGGCCTAGCTGTACTATCCAATAAGATGGTTTCGCACTAGAGACAAGCCCTTGGTCCATCTCGTCTTATATACCTATTTCTGATCTCAACTCACTGACTTGCCCAGACATGCTTGGCCGTTGCTGGAACATGCATGCCACCAGGGGATGTGATTCAGCTGAGGTGGCAGCAGGCATAGTGGTAGCTGCAACTGTTATAATGTCCCCATGTAAAAATACATTACCCAATTACCAACCATTTGAACAGCTACAGTGTGCCTTAAAATCTGTACGTGATAGGCAAATTCTGAGTTCAGATTTGGAATCAGCACACTCGATAAATCACATGGGTTATTCCCAGTAGCAAAATCGTTATGGAGAGGGAATTAAGATCCAATTTGAATATCTCCATCCCAAGTGAGGAAACACTTTGAGCCAGACGAGAACTGGCTGTTTCCAATTCATTTGGTGGAAACAGCCTGGTTCCCTAACCCCAAAAGTTGGATATATTATTTTTTTTTTAAATGTCTCTTTTCTCTGAATTGATTCAAATGGTTTTAATTATCATAATTACAGGGGCCTGCTAAAATTGTGGTTCAACATCACAAGTACTGTTATCTTGTGGTTCAGGAACTCAGGGGATTAAAATCTAACCATTTGACAGATACCACATCAACTGAGCATGAGATGTACCATCTAAATTTTTAATTATGGGCAATTTAGTCCAGAAAATTTGTAAGAACTGTACAATGAATCACAGCAATTTGCATTGCTTGAGGCTATACTCTTTGAAGAGCAGAATAGAATAACAGGATGCTTTAACCCTAAGCCAAGATTCTCAGAAGTACAGATCGATATCTAAGAAAGGTGGTTTTTTTTTGTTTTCTTGCTGGCTGTTTCATGCACCAGCATCAGAGTCCATGTGACGACCAATTTTCACTTTAACTGAATCACACTGCATTATAAGCAAAGCTTTCTTCCTTTCAGTGCCTCGTCTGATAACAGACTGCAGGTTCTCCTGCTCGACTCACAAATGAACAGACGTAGCATTTTCTTTTCTTTTTTTGCCAATCATCTTTGGCAATAAGTGCAAGTGGCAATTTGAACATTTAAAGTGACAATTTAAACATTAAAGGACTTGAACCCCCTTTAGCCTCTAAGGAAAAATGAAAACCTCACTTCAAATAGTTTGCAAGACTTTACTGGAAAAGGGATGCATTTTGGAAACATTTTCACAGCATTTAGATCAGGGGTGCTCAAACGTTTCCAGCCAGGAGCCTGACCACGGCCCCTCAAACAGCTGAGCAGGCTGGTCACACAGTTCCTCCTGGTGGCGGCGGCACATGAATTCAATGCACGTTTTTTGGGAGTTTTGCTGCCCCCACTGCTTCCAATGGAGGGAGCAAGGTCTGAACATTTTTGTGCCGTTTTCTGAATTTTTCAGCGTGTTTTTGCTGTGATTTTCGCACTTCTGGCAGCGGCGAGTCACTGCCGGTGTCGGCAACAGTCCGGCCCACGGGCTGTCGTTTGGGCACTCCTAATTTAGATGATGCCCCTTCCCTCTCCCCCCCAACAATTGTAATCTTGTTCTGCTTCTGATCAAGCTCCTCTCCTTTCATGATACACGAAGGGATCCCCCAAGTGATCTCACAAAAAGATCTGGTACCTTTGTAATTCCCAAGACTCCAATGTTAGGGCTGGACGAAGTGGATCCGTTCCCAGTGCCAAACACGCCGTCCAATACACACGAAAGGCCTTCTATGAAAATGCCTCTGCGATTGGGAAGTAGTTTGGGGGGGGGGGGGGGGGAGATAGTGAAACAAAGTTTTGCAACATATCAGAGAACATAGAGAGAGCACCCAAGCAAGCAACACAGTCACTTTAGGACACAAGCACGAAGTCCTGGCTAGGGGTGGGCAGAGAACAGCCCTATTAAGCAATATATATATATATATATATATATATATATATATATATATATATATATATATATATATATATATATATATATATATATATATATATATATATATATATATATATATATATATATATATATATATATATATATATATATATATATATATTTTATGGGAGCCAAGCCTCCTCCCCCTTCTTCAAATAAGCAATATGATCCCCTGTAGAGCTGAGGAACTCAACCTTCCCTACATCACTTCCTCTCCTGGAAGCGGAAGTAAAATGCAGCACCCAGAATAGGCTGAGGGTTGAAGTGCCTAAATGCAAGACCAACATGCTCAAGTAGGGACTGTGTGAATGTGGAGAGATCCAGCTCATTTGCTAGTCTGCCGATTACTGCCAGAAACCTGCACTGATGAGGACTTAAGTTTGACCAACAACAAAGCCAAGAAAGTGGCTTCATTTTGGCAGTCTAGGGTTTGATCGGGACACAAAAGAAGAAGTCCGGTGTATCTGCAAAGTTGTCTTCCAGTACCATATTTCAAAGTCCATTTTATTTTCCCTGCTGGCTTTCTTTGCTGCCCAGCAAAAAAACCCGGATGATCTTGCACGTCAGTGACACTTCCCTACTTTTGATGATCTTTTCTAATTCCTTCACTAGGCACACATGTGCTGACATTCACTTATATCAACCGTGAATACGTCAATCCCCAAATTCCATTAACTCTTATCGTAAAATGCAGCAGGAATTAGCAGGCAGTTTTGCTTTCAGGGATATAGTAAAGTTTTTCTTTCCTCAGGAGACTCACCTGTTGATGGCATGGATAGGCGGCGGAGGTGCGCAGGAGAGCCTCGCACAGGCATAATAGTCGCCGATGGATTCAATAATGCTGGCAACCACAGCACTGAGCATGCCAATCACCCCTGCGGCCGAAATGGTTGGCAATCCCCACTGAACTGCAGAGGCAGAAAGGTCGTAGTCATTCCATTTAAACCACAGTTATTTTCAGGCTATAAATTTGCTAATAATTATTATGTTTTTGGTCTAGAGCAGGGATCAGCAAACTTGGCTCTCCAGGTGTTCTTGGACTTCAGTACCCAGAAGCCCAAGTCAACACTCCTGCTGATCAGGGCTTCTGGGAATTGAAGTTCACGAACATCTGGAGAGCCACGTCTGCTGACCCCTGGTGTAGAGTAACAAACATTTCATGGGGGGATGCTTGTTAAATGTACTTACATGGATAAGGAACCTTGAACCATGGCGCTACTAGGAGTACTCCTTGCCTGGCATCAGTGCGTGCATAGAATCCATACTTTATTTTATCAGGTGGAAAGACATCCGTTACAGTGAAAATGAAGCACAGCAACCACGATACCAGAATAGCCAAAATGATCTGCAGCAAGGAGGGGGGAGATAATTTTTCATAACTATTAGGATAAAATAAACTCACTAGTTCTCCTTTGAATCTCCCTAATTTTAGCTGGGATTTTTCATACAGTTTCCCAAACCAGAAACATCTCCAAATGAGTACTTTTAGTATAAAATAAAACACTCTGAATTGGCTCAAAGACAACATCAGTGAATCCCAAAGAGCAAGCTGGAGAATATATTTTTCAGAAGGTGTTGTGTAGAGTTCCTACGGTGGGTGGAAAGTGTCACTGTTAAATTTGGGGGGAGTGGGAATAAGATGGGAGAATGGAGCCAAATACCCACATACTACACACAACAGTGATGGCGAACCATGGCACTCCAGCTGTTCTTGAACTTCAATTCCCAGAAGCCTAAGTCAGTACATTGGCTGATCAGTGCTTTGGGGAATTGACTGAGGCTTCTGGGAATTGAAGTCCAATAAAGCAAAGGTTGGGAAACACTGCTCTAGAGTCACAAACATATAATCAGACTTCATGAAACTTTGTCATAAGACAAAAATCAATTAGACCTGCCGCTTAGACATTCAGAGCCAAAACTAACTGGGAATTCAAGTTATTACTTACAGGAAACATTTTAAAGAGCTGGAACCGATATGCGGTCCATCCTTTTTTGGATTTGTAGATGGGTAGAGGCAATTTGACATTCCGTGCATACTGGGAGAACAGCAGCACTAGAAAAATTGTCCTGGAAAACAGGGAGGGGTTTTGGAAAGAAACGGTAATGCATTAATGACTTGCTAATGGCTCTTCGGCTCTAAACAGAGATGAGCACTGAACCCTAGCGTCAGATACAGCTGTCTTTTAAGCAAAGGTGACCCTTACCTTTAGTGTAACATATGGGAGAGGTGACTTAGTGCAGTGGTGGCCAACCTTGGCCCTCCAGCTGTTCTAGAACTTCAATTCCCAGAAGCCCAAGTCTCTGTGATCCACGCGAATGGGTTTACTGAGCATGTGGATTCACAGAGATTTTGACATCTGGGAATTGAAGTCCAAGAACAGCTGGAGGGCCAAAGTTGGCCATCACTGGCTCAGCTGTTAAGATGCTAAACTTGAAGACTGGAAGGTAGGAGTTTGAGACTAGAGTACTGCGTGACGGAGTGAGCTCCCATCTCTGTCCCAGCTCCTGCCTACCTAGCAAGAAATTGCAAGTAGATAAATAGGGACCACTTCGGTGGGAAGGTAAACAGCACTGCCTGCCACATGTCCGCATAAATGTTTGCAGACACAGAAAGCGCTGGCTCTTTGGCTATAAAGAGATGAGCACTGAACCCTAGAGTCAGATACGACTGGCTTTCGAGCAAGGGCGACCTTTACCTTGTAATACATATAAGAGAGAGTCCCATTTTTCATTTCATAACTCTTTTCCCCCTTAGTTGAAGGCCTTGGGTGGGCAGACACCTCAATATGCTAGGAATTACCAACTTCAACTCTGGAGCATTCAAAAAACCAAAAAGGATTAAACCACCCCAACACCAATAATCAAATTAAAACACAAAACTGAGAAAAGACAACAGATGCAGTTGGTTAACAGTTTTAGTTGCTTGTGTACTTGCTCAAGTAGAGCCGAGGCTAGTTTTGGGGAGTATTTATCATGAAGCACTTCCTGCATTTTGATAAACCCAAAGTGAAACTGAGAAAGAAAAACTTTGGATACCAACGTATCACACCAGTGTCCCAAAGCTGCAAAACAATTATTCAAACCTCTGTTTTACGTGGAATTGGAAAGCACATTTTTAAACACCCTGGCTTCTCTCTTATGGTCCACCGAACTGGGCCACTTCTCATTATATGTTTGCTTGATTCAAGCCATACTAAATTCTTGTTCACTGCTCTAATACTTGGAGAGGGTTGAGAACTGAAACAGCTCCCCACCCCATCTCCATGTTGGCGTGACCTTCCTTGCTTGCCTAGGATCTGAAGCGCTCGGCCCAAGTCAAGGTGAGACATCGACTGCTCAAGATGGCTTCTAAACACCGACACCAATTGTTGGACTGTGCATATCAACAAATCCTTCCGCCACGGCACACAGTGTGACTCTCTGCGCTGGAACAACACAGCTTCTTTATGCTGGGTGCCAAACACAGCTCTAAGAAATAGCAGGTTTGCCAAAAAGAGAGCTCTGATGTCCTAAATAAACTTCCCTGAATGTCTACGCTACATCATGTGTCAATGAGTGAGGCCAAGATAATCTCTTATCGAAAAGAAAATACTGTATTTTCTGGCATATAAGACTACTTTTTAACCCTGAAAAATCTGTGCCAAAGTCGGGGGTCGTCTTATAGGACAGGTACTTAACTGCAGCTTGTTTCCCCTTGCTTCATATGTCCGGCGCATATGGTGGGGAGTGCCGCGGCCGAGTCCCTGCTCTGTGCGGGGAGTATGAAGCAAGGGGAAGCAAGCTGCACACATCTTCCTGTACCTCGAGGAGGAGAACATGAGCGTGGATTGGCTCTCCACCAGAACCTGCCCATTCGACTCGGAGGGCTGCGCGTCTTCGGGTTGAGTGTGAGTTAATTTTTATTTGGTGTGCATTGAAAGAGAGGTAGTCTTATACGGCAAGTATATTCCAAACTCTATATTTTAACTGGAAAAGTTGAGGGTCGTCTTATACGCCGGAAAATACGGTAGTTTTGTTCGGGTGGAGTTGGAAAGGACCTCAGGGAACTTCACCTGGGGAATGTATGATGGTTAAGACAAACAAATGGAAACTTCTTGCCCTTTGCCTCCGCCATAGCCCTGCCTACCAAGGAGAAAGTTGCTCCAGGGGCTTCTTAGCCCTCTAGAACAGGTTTGGAGAGTCCCCACAGGCAGGGCTGTGGCATGGATAGCACTCTTTGTTTCTGCAGAGGGATAAAGATCCAGCAGCACAAACCCTTCTGGATTCTGGCCTTGGAAATCCAGGTCACTAATTTGGATTTTGGTACTAAATCCTTTCCTCTTCGGATGGAACAAAGCCATTTCACCCCTGAAGCTGGGCAGGAAGTATCTGTGAAGAAATTATCTGGTAAAATGTTTACGAAGCCAGCAAGCATGCATGGAAAAGTAATTTTCAGAAGCAGGATCTTTCTTGAAGACTGCTTAGCTGCCCTATTAAAGAGATAATAAAAGTCATTCTCGATAGGCCTGCCGTGAACGTCATAAAGACAAGCATTCATGGCCGGCAGGACAGCTTCAAATGGTAGCTTAAATATCCATGGCAGTTCTTGTTTCCCAGATCTTGTTGTGCACAGCAAAGTACGGATTGGTCTCAATCATTTCAAGACCAGCTTTTATATGCATCTACTAGGCCCGTGATGGCCAACCTTGGCACTCCAGGTGTTCTTGGACTTCAATTCCCAGAAGCCCAAGTCTCTGTGAATGCACATAAATGGGTTTACTTGCCCGTACGCAGACACTTGGGCTTCTGGGAATTGAAGTCCAAGAACACCTGGAGTGCCAAGGTTCGCCAAGACCAAGGGTGCCCAAAATACAGCCCACAGCCCATAGTGACCAGCTCCCTGAACCACATGTCCGGCCCGCGGCCTGAGAAGTTTGGGCTCCCCTGGCCAAGACTGTATTAAGCTCACCCAGATATTATCTTTGCCATTCTCATGTTGTCTTTCCAGCTAAAACATCCATCCGAGTTCTACAGTTTCCCTTTTACTTTGGCTATCTGCTTCTCAGATACACTCTTTATGCTCCTCTGCCGTGAGCAGGGACAGAGAGGCTCATGCGCACACTTCCCATTTGTTCGCAAAATTCCAGGAAACTTTGAACATCTAAATTTCAACTGGTCACTAAACAGGAAAACCTTCATAAATTGGTTTTTCTTTATACTTTTGAGTTTTTAGAGCAGGGGTTCTCAACCTACGGCCCACGGGCCTGGACCCAGCCCACAGCACCATTTCATGTGGCCCGCATCGCCACCGCTGCAGCCGCCACCAGAAGCATTTACGGCAGCTGTAAATGTGGCCATGGCTGTTGTAAATGTGTTTACGACAGCCAGGGATGTGTTTTACAGCGTTTAGGGCAGGGGGAAGTTAGAAATTTGATTTAAAAAATAAATAAAAAATAAACCTCTGTTTTAGAGACTCATTCTGGCGTGCTTAAGTGGAAAGCACAAAGCCTGAACTCTCTTGAACTGTAACCAAGTAAACATTGTTGAGCATTTCTGCTCCACCTAGCCACAAGACTGACCAAATGAACGGGGGAAAGGTTAATGTGAAAGTAAGGAAGAGATTAATATGTGCCAAAAGGGAGAGGTGCCGAAGAACAGTAAAGTAAAAGTCATCCTTGATTGAAAGCCAGTCGTATCCGACTCTAGGGTTCAGTGCTCATCTGTTTATAGCCAAAGAGCCAGCGGCGTCTGCGTTTGCAGACATTTCGGTGGACATGTGGCAGGCATGACTAGACACCAGAGTGCACAGAATGCTGTTACCTTTCCCACCCAAGTGGTCCCTATTTATCTACTTGCAATTTCTTGCTTTCGAACTGCTAGGTTGGCAGGAGCCTGGGACAGACGACAGGAGCTCACTCCATTGCGTTATATTTTAAGTACCCTCATTTTAACTTCTGTTCTTTTTTGTGGTCTTGGACCGTAATAAAGATTTGATTTGAGTATAGCTATTATTGGGAATAGTATGGGAAAATTAACCATAGGTATTTATAAGTCAAGAAAGTCTGGCTAAGCCTTCTCCTTTGACTTTGGGGTGTGGCCCTTAGCCGTCAGCCACCTAGATATTGTTGTTTTAGTGTTTTCATTTTGCTAGTATTATTACTAGCAGTTCTAAGTGTCTGAAAGTCAGCACACAATTTAGTAAACCAGTTAGGGGCGTTGGCAGGTGGAAGCCTGCCATGAAATTTGGGGATACAAGCCACCCTGGCCATCTGAATCACCTGCTTTCTAATACAGTATGCTCATATATATTTTTTATCAGATCTTAACTACACATGAATAGAAAGTCCCTCAATATTTACTGAGATCACTGTTAAGGTTGGTCTTGACAAAGACCTTTTTTTTGATGAGTTCCTTCCTCAGTTCCTTTCTCAGGTGCGAGAAAGATTCGCCGGCAAAAGCGCTGCCCAGGGTATGCCCGATTGTGGCTCAAAAGAGGCTCTTTCTGTGTACCCCAGGGCCAACTACAAAGCCTAGAAGGTGGCTTCAGTTTGGCAGTCCAGGGTTTGATCGGGACACGAAAGAAGACCACACGTTACCACTCAAGGAAACGAGCCCAGTTGTCGTGATGTGCCGTGAAGTCACTTCTTCCTTAGGGCAACTTTATGACGATCAGAAAGTGGCTCTTACAAACCGAATTCTCACCTTTGTTGAGAATACTTACAGCATGGCTATGCCCCAGTGTTTGCCTGCTCTCTCCCCGGCAGCCTGGAAGCCGGACAGCCCGATGAGAGCAACCGTTGGGGTAATCGTGAGAGGGCCGATGTACCTCAGGAGCGCCCCTGGCAGGCCCAGGAACCCAATCACCACTTCTATCAAAGATGACATGATGATAGCGCCTTGGATCTGAGCAGAGAGGGGAAAGAAACAGCACTGCTAAGATGCATTTCTTCCTTTCTTTCCCATAAACAAGCTTTTATGTTTCAGTGCAGTCTGGAAATGGGTCATGAACTGCAAGAATTCAACAACTAGGCTAATGATGATGAACCTTGGCATGCCAGGTGTTTTTGGACTTCAATTCCCAGAAGCCCAAGTCTCTGTGAATCCATACGAATGGGTTTTCTGCATGTGTTCTTGGACTTCAATTCCCAGAAGCCCAAGACTCTGTGAAACCGCATGAATAGGTTTACTGTGTGTGTTCTTGGTCTTCAATGCCCAGAAGCCCAAGTCTCTGTGAATCCACATGCAGTAAACCCATTTGTGTGGATTCACAGAGACTTGGGCTTCTGGGAATTGAAGTTCAAGAACACCGGGAGTGCCAAGGTTCGCCATCAGTGGACTAGGCAGAATGTGGCAAGGGTATAGGTCCGTGATGGCGAACCTTGGCCTCAAGATCAATTCCCAGAATTTCAATTCTCAGAAGCCCCCGTGAATCCACACGAATGGGTTTGCTGCGATTCATCCGTACAGACGTGCTTTACTTCCAGTTCCAGGAGCGACGAGGGCAGTGCGGGCCAGATGAATCGCAGTAAACCCATTTGTGTGGATTCACAGGGGCTTCTGGGAATTGAAGTCCAAGAACATCTTAAGTGCCAAGGTTCTCCATCACGGGTCTAGGTTATTCAACAGAGTGCTTAGGCAGCCGGTTCTCAGGGCAGAAAAGCATCTAAAGTTTAGCAATCCGTTCTATGCTACCCACAGAAGTTGGTTCCATAGAAAAGGTTGCCAAAGTACTGTATTTCTCGTCTCCTGACTGCTTAAGCACAGCGCTTAGGTTTTAAAACACACAACAGAGGTCCGACAGACCAGTTTGGCAGTTGTGCCCCATATCGCGCATCACACGGTCGTACAGGAGGAAGGACCTGGGTTTCCCAAGCTAACCTTTCAAGCGCTCAGACCGAACTGGCAAAGGCTGCTGGTTCCACGGAGGCGAGGCTCCTAGTTCCTAGGGGGGCAGGGTGCATTGATGCATTGGGTCACACGTGCTCTTTAGAAGCCGGCATAGAGCAGCGCAGCGGTCTCAGGAGACTGCCAGCCCCCCCACTTGGCTGCAGGCCTCTTGGCAGGATGGAAGCTACGGTTTGAAGATGGGGAAGAGAGAGGGGATGTTTTAAATTGAGGAAGAACCGGCAGCCCTAAAGCAATGGGGTGGTGGGTGGGAGAGTCTCATGAGACACAGGGTGTGAATTGTGGTCTATGCCCATGATGGTGAACCTTGGCACTGCAGCTGTTCTTGGATTTCAATTCCCAGAAGTCCAAGTCAGCACTCCTGCGGATCAGGGCTTCTGGGAATTGAAGTTCAAGAACAGCTGGAGTGCCAAGGTTCACCATCACTGGTCTATGCTGTTTCCCACACATACCCACACACCCAGTGGTGAAACATCTGTCCTGGTTTTGTACAGATAAAGGACGTCTCCACCTAAGGTTTGGTATTAGAGGGAAAAGATACACTGCACGTTCTTATCGGCAAAACATTGGGAATGTGGTGGCTCAGTGGTTAAGAAGCTCGCCTTGTTCACTGAAAGGTCGGCAAGTCAGCAGTTCAAGACCCAAGTACAGCATGACGGAATGAGCGCCTGTCTCTGTCCCAGCTCCTGCCAACCTAGCAGTTTGAAAGCAAGAAATTGCAGGTAGATAAATAGGGACCACTTTGGTGGGAAAAGATCTTGGGGACATGAAAGGAGCCTCATTCGGGCGTCCCTTGAGCCGAGTTTCTTCAGCAAAAATCCTTTCAACCCAGAAAGCATGTTTGTGTGCTTCTGACATGATTTTTAAAAAGCAGCATTTTGGAAAGGTTAGCCACAGCTTCGAATTATACCTGGCCTCCCAAAACAAAAATATACAGTAGTAATAGGATCTCTCCTGGTTACACTCTTTGCAAAGCAGTCAATCACACTGGTGAGCAAGATGATCCAGCAGTTTGTTGGAAACCATTGCTGTCAGGAAGTGCTTGATCATCCCAAGGTGTAGCAAGCCAGCTCTCTGACACGATCGCTTTCCCTTAACAACAGCACAATGTTCAGCTCCCACAGACGAGGCAATTTGCAGCCACAAAATGACGTGCAGAAGCAGCAAAAATTTTGCACTTGGACCAGGATGGCAAAGAAAGAGCGGGATCATTTGAACCGTTCAAAGGTGTTCAGACATCCTGATGAGAAACACCCACTGAAGAGAGGGAAATGACGCCAACTCCATTAGATAAGTTACCTCTCGTATCCTGGGGTACCAGATATGTTCTGTATGCAGCAGCTCCGCTGTTCCATTTGTAACTGTTATAGCTTGGGAGAATAGAAAGAAACTCTTCTCATTATGGCAAAAAAACAGGGTGGGGAGGAGAGAATTATTCACGAAATGCAAGAGTCTAATCCAGTGTTTCCCAACCTTTGGTTTTTGGACTTCAATTCCCAGAAGCCTCAGTCAGTCCATTGGCTGATCAGTGCTTTGGGGAATTGACTTAGGCCTCTGGGAATTGAAGTCCAAAAACCAAAGGTGTGGGAAACACTGCCCAAAACTTAAAGGTTGGGAAACACTGCTCTGTGAATCCATATGCTAGGTCCTGGCAACCTAGCTGTAAACCCATTTGTATGGATTCACAGAACCTTTGGTTGTTGGACTTCAATTCCCAGAAGCCTAAGACAATTAATTTCCCAAAGCATGGATCAGCCAATGTACCGATTTAGGCGTCTGGGAATCGAAGTCCACCTGTGGGGCCTGAGCCCCACATTGGGAACCAATGGTCTAATCTCTTCTGATGCTTTAGGTTCCACTCCAGTTGCCCCCCTAACCCTTTCTTCATCGAACATGAGTGGGAAGGCAAATGTCCAGAATCCAAGATTTGAATACAGGAAGCGTAGCCTACCTAAGGTACCTCTGGCCTGCCCGAGCCTCGCTTGAAAAGCCAAAAACATGGATACTGCAGGAATGCTCAGTTCCTCAGCACTTCAATCCTCCTGCCTTGAATGCCACCCGTGTTCATGGCATTTTGGCCAAGATCCAGAAGGGCCAGCAAAGCAAAGCAATCACACTTCTAGACCTACCCATTAGTGCTTAGTGAACTCTCTGGGTGGTTCAGAGTAATTAGCATTTTGACCTCAGAAGGATGGAAGGCTGAGTCAACCTTGAGTCCTGGTCAGGAGTGAACTCACAATGTTCTGGCTGCAGTACAGCAGTTTAACCCCTGTGCTGTCAGGGCTCTATAATGACAGGTTACTTACCTGTAACTGTTCTTCTTCTTCATGATCACCTGTGAATCCACTGCGTACGCGCAGTAAATCCATTCGTATGGATTCACAAAGACCAAAAAGAAGAATGTGATAAGAGTGTAGGCCAGTGATGGCAAAACTTTTAGAGACTAAGTGCCCAAACTGCAACCACAAACTCACTTATTTATGGCAAAGTGCCAACACAGAAACAGGGGAGGAAGGAAACGCTCCCATTGGGCTGCAGGGCAGAGGGGCGGGGTGAACTATGTCCTGGGGGTGGAAGGAAGAGCTCCCATTGGGCTGCTGGGCAGAGGGGCGGGGTGAACTCTGTGCTGGGGGAGGAAGGAAGCACTCCCATTGGGCTGCTGGGCAGATGGGCAGGGTGAACTCTGTGCTGGGGGAGGAAGGAAGCACTCCCATTGGGCTGCTGGGCAGAGGGGCGGGGTGAACTCTGTGCTGGGGTGACTGCACGGGTGCCCACAAAGATAGTTCTAAGTGCCACATCTGGCATGTGTGCCATAGGTTTGGCATCACTGGTGTAGGGGCAGAAAAAGACATTGTAGAACATTGTTATATTTAACAAGGATATAGCAATAGGAATTCCACATCTACACCTCCCTCCATAGCACTTAGTGCCCTCTCTATTAAGCAAGAAGGAAGGAAGACTGACAGAGGGAAAGGTCTGCTTGCTTACCTGTGTTATTGCACTTCCACTTGTCCAAAGAGAGAATAGCTCTTGCGGGGGCTAAAAAGGCAAACGCGCTGGCTTGGAACAAAGGTAACCTAAGGGAAACCCAAAAGAAACCATGAAGGAAAAAGTCAACAGCTGAGACTTTTTTGAGACAGTACCATCACTTCCTGTATACATTCCTCCTCCTTTGAGAAAAGGCCCAGTTGAACGTATTCATTATTGTGTGAGTAGTTGCAAAATGTTTTATGAAACACCTGGGGGGATGGACGGACGGACGGACAAGGAAGCGGTTTATGTTGCTGATAATTCATGGGCTAACTTGATGATTTGGGGAGGGACCATGACCAGACTTATATTTAGACGATCTGTAAAATGAAATTATTATACTGGCCTCTCACTTATTACATAACAGTGAAATTGAATAAGGCATTGTTATATAAAATATTCTGAATGGTTTATTTTTAAAAGAGATCAGGACTGGCAGTTTAGAAAGACATATTCTTCACAAAAGTAACAACAAAACGGCCTGATTATTTCTTCTGAGTAATTCAAAGGAATGGTTTTAAGTTCTGCACAGCTCAGCAAACCCCACCATAGGGTGAAAGCAAAACAATCACACTTCTATACTGTCCCCCCCCCTCCCAAAGCAATCACAATCACACTTATATACTGCCTCCTCCATAGCACATAGGGCATTCTCTGGGTGGTTCACAAGTTAATGAGCATTTTGCCCCCAACATGTTGGAGACTCACATTTTAACCACTGTGCCACAAAGGGTTACACTTCCAGGGACACCTAGGTAGCCACTGTGGGGAACAGAAAGGTTGCCTACATTAGTTGTTCCCAACCTTTGGGCCTGAGATGTGCTTGATTTAAAACTCTGAGAGGTCTTCACCCTTGGCTGTGCTGGCAAAGATTTCTGGCAGCTGTAGTCCAAAAACACCTGGGGACTCGAGGTTGAGAAGGACTGGCCTTCAAGGCTGATGAAGCCAGGCTGCTCTTATATTTACAACCTGTTGCAGTCCAAACAATTCCTTATACTGTACTAGGGTAAGTTAGAAACCACACATGCATTCACAATACTGGGAGGCTTGCTGCGTACTTAGTTGAAAGTGTTCTGTGTCATAGCAGGGAATATTTATGGCAGCACATGGCTGCTGCGACGACATGTTAACATGCCTCGTGGCATGTCACATGTACCTTGGCCAGAATTTTTGATGTCATTTATGTGCACTCTGTAAACTAGTTTGTACATAAGACATATGATGATGCTAGTTTTTCTGCATTAACTCAAAGGACCACCCATTATCATCTATCATGTGGGTAACGGACTTAATTGTTAAGATGGTGAACCTGATGACGGGAAGGTCGGCAGGTTAGCAGTTCGAGACCTGAATACTGCATGACAGAGTGAGCTTCCGTCTCAGTTCCAGCTCCTGCCAACCTAGCAGTCCGAGAGCAAGAAAGTGCAAGTAGATAAATAGGGACCACTTCGGTGAGAAGGCAGACAGCGTTCTGTGCACTCCAGTCTCTAGTCATGCCTGCCACATATCCACAGAAACATCTGCAGACAAAGAGAGCGCTGGCTTGTTGGCTATAAACAGAGTTGGGTATGACTGGCTTTAGAACAACAGCAACCTTTACTTAAGGGAAGTAACTGCAGTGACCACTAGTGGAAAAAGTAACTTTACTGGCATGCAAAGGGCCTGCTAGATTGGTAAAGTTCCTAAGGAACTTTAAGAGGCATTTTTCCTTTATTCCATTGAGGGTCTGGCAGAGATGTTCTCAAAGGGCAAAAGGACCTTGATCTTGGCAAAAGAAATATTCTGTCTCTTTCTCCTCCGCTGAGTGGATGATTCAACGTTGTTTTGTAATGGTTGGCCATTGTACTATGCCCTGAGCAAAACAGGTCTGCCTCTGCCTCCATAGATGTTCTCTTTCAAAGCACGCCTACTTAAATGTATGCAATTAAAAAGATTCCTCAAAAATTAAATCATAGCTTCCTTTGATTTCCACTTGGAATTTGTTTCTATGCAGGGGAAACAAAAGATCCAGTCTATCTTTAAGCACACCTCAAATAAGTTACAACACACCTCAATTAAGTTCTATTTTGTATCTAAGCACATGCTTTACAGCTATGGAGCCTGATATTTTCAGCATCTTACAGAACATTTTGCCAGATATTTCTATCACTAATATCAGAGAATAAACAAAACAAAACCGCTGTAGCAATTTGAAGACTAACTGTTATGTTTTAATGTTAGCTTTTGTGGATCAAGTCCACGTCATCAGACATGGGAGTGAGACTTCATGGCATCATTTCCCCCCTGTTCAATTGCAAATCTACAACTAATCCAAATAAAAACCAGAGATCATCTGTCATTATCTTATTGATTTGTATTCTTATCTGTTATACTAATCCAGGGATTTTCAACCTGCAGCCCACAGGCCAGATGTGGCCTGTGGCGCCATTTCATGTGGCCTTCTACCACACCTGGAAGTGTCATGTGGTGGAAGGGCAAAATGGCCGTCCACCCCCGAAGCTGTCTGAGGGAATGTGGCCAGGTTGAGAACTCCTGTGTTAATCCATCACTCTGTACCTGATGTGTATAAATTGATGCCATGAAGTCCCACTCCCATGTCTGACAAAGTGTATCTGATCCACACAAAGCTAACATGGAAATATAACAGTTAGTCTTTAATGTGCTACAGAAGTTTTGTTAAAATAGGCCAGTGGGGGTGAACCTTGGCACTCCAGGTATTCTTGGGACTTCAATTCCCAGAAGCCCAAGTTTCTGTGAATTCGCACGAATGGGTTAACTCGTGCTTCTGGGAGTTGAAGTCCAAGAATACCTGGAGCGCTAAGGTTCACCATTTAATTTAATTTGTATGCCGCCCCACTCGCAAAGCGACTCTGGGGAGCTAACAGGTTTCCCTTGCTCAAAAAAAGCCAGTCGTATCCGACTCTAGGGTTCAGTGCTCATCTCTGTTTCTAAGCCGAAGAGCCAGCGCTGTCTGCTTCTGCAGACGTTTCCGTGGTCATGTGGCAGGCATGACTAGATACCGAAGCGCACGGAACGCTGTTTACCTTCCCACCGAAGTGGTCCCTATTTATCTACTTGCAATTTCTTGCTTTCGAACTGCTAGGTTGGCAGGAGCTGGGACGAAGATGGGAGCTCATTCCGTCCTGCAGTACTCGAGAATTGAACTGCTGACCTTCCGCCTCCCAGTCAGCCTCTTAGGCACTTGAGCCACTGCAGTCCTGGGGAGCTAACAAAGGAACACAATATCACAATTATAGTACAAAACATCACGTGTCATAAGCATTTCAGAAGCATTACAGCGAATATCCCAACCACCATCATAAAACTTCAACTCATCTCCACCCGGTAATAGGCGCATAATTTTATTGTACTACCTTGCTTTACAAAGTATTCACTCTTTATTTAACACATAGAATCTTATTGGTTTGTTATACCAGCGTAAGAACAATGAGTATGCGTTGTAGTGGTAAATTGCCAGTAGTTAATGAGTTGCTAATTGCATCCCATCTTGTGGAGCAATATATGCTGCTGGCAGGCAATTAGAAGTATAAACTGGTCACTTTTTAACTAGCAAAAACTCACTGTTTACCACTGGTACAGACCATGGCATTGGCACCAGCATCACTAACCCACAGGGTTTTGGCCACTGTATTTCCATGTTCCCTCCCCTCAAGGTGTTTAACTCTGGTATTAAAGCTGAGTAACAATTCAGAGCTCGGTATTATACTAGGTTTTCATGTCAAACATTCCAAAGCAGGACAGAAATATTAAGGATCCACACTGAAAAGATCTGGTTCTTGTTTTTTAACATACGGAGGGGGGGGGGAAGAGATGGCAGTGAACAACCATTCTTTTATTAATTACTTCATGTTCTCCTAGTGCGCCCTACAAATGCTTAGGACATCTAGTTGGCAAGAGCAATAATTAAACATTCAACACTTATTTCAAACTGTTGAGAGGGTTTATGATTACAACCCCCTCAGATATATATTCATACCTGTCAACCTTCCCGGATTGGCCGGGATTTCCCGTTTTTCAGCGCCGATTTTCACCATTTCCCGCCCGGTGCTGCCGAAACCCCGGAATTTATCCGTCCGTCTATTTTACAGACAAATTTTTTTCTTGATTCTTGATTCGTAATTCACCGTCTGGCCATATTCTGTATTCCTAAAACCCCGGAATTTGGCAGCAGGGGGAAAGGCGTTACTTACTGCGCATCCCTTCTGCGCAGCTCGCTTCTACACATGCGTAGAAGGCTTTTACGCATGCGTAGAACCCTTCTATGCTTGCGTAGAACCCTTCTACACAGGCGTAGAAGGCTTCTGTGCAGAAGGGGATCGTAGAAGCCTTCTACGCATGCGTAAAAGCCTTCTACGCATGCGTAGAAGCGAGCTACACAGAATGGTTCTGCGCAAGTCCCGGATTGATCGGACAGGTATGGATACAGGTATGGATATATTGTGGAACAATAGTAAGTTGTTAGAATTACAGTTGAGAGATATGACAAAGAGCTGGCATAATACACAATTGCTTCAAATGAGGACTTGAAGTAGACCAGTAAACCCTAGTTATGGGTCACCACTGTGTAGGCCTGAAGTTTAGCAGGGAGGAAACCAGAAATGAGAACTCTCTTCCCTAGTTTTCATTCTTTTTTTGGGTGACATGAATATGTACCTCTTATGGAATTTGACCTCACTCTGATGAAAGAATAATCGTCTTTATGGTTTGATTCACTTTAATAGCAGGGCAGGGCAGCTCAAAGACAGAAAACATGAGTAAAAACGGCCTTCGCCAATTTGCAAAGAATAATAAACTTTATCTCCTTTCCAGGAAGTTGAGCAGACTTAATTAACCGTACCGTCCTATTTCATGAAAGAAAAGGTGGAAATATTCTTGGTAAAAGCGTAAAGGACAAAATAATATTTTCTAAGAGGCTAAAAAGGATGCAATTGTTTTTTTCCAGCAGACCATTTGATGTAAATTAAATTATGAAACATGAAAGTTATCTATTTCATAACAGATCTTTTTGGCAGGATTTTTTTTAGCAGTGTTCGCTTTTCTACTTAACAAGGCTTGCCTTCCTTATCAAACAGAGATGCAATTCTCCGGCCAATATTTAATTTCAGTTATAAAAACACTGAAAACTTTGCTTTTCATGGAGAGATTCCAAGATTAAATATTAGTGGGGGAAATGGAAACACAGAGGTAGATAGCGGGGGCTTAATACAATTACTTCTCAAATCATTTTCAATTTCACCCCACTTCAAATGAACACATTTACTGAAGTGCTAATTCACTCTTGGACAAAGATGAAAACTCTGCATTCTTTTACCTTTTAAAATGCATACTTTAAATATGGAATAATGAAAATTAGATAGAAACTTCCATATTCACTTTCTGAATATTTAAGAGGTATTAAAAATCATGTTATCGTCACTGGGCATGACAGCTGAGAGTACAATGATGGTGTAAAATATTTGTGAACTGCATTGATGAAGGGGTGACATAAATCAGTGAAATCATGGTTGTACAAAGCACTAGAAGAATTAAAACTATGTCGTGCAGACTGCTGTTACAACACAACACAATTTTGTAGTGTACAGAATATGTGGGTGGTTCTATATATGTGGTTGGGGGGAGAGAGAGGCACAAATCACAAGACTACCTGTTAGGCCAGGGGTACCTAAACTACGGCGCATGGGCAGAATGAATTGGCATCGGGGGCTGGATCCGGCCCACAGGCCGTAGTTTCGGAAACCCTGGCTTGAGCAGAGAAAAAGCAGCCTAAAATCTAGCTCATCCTGTTGCAAAACATAGCTGTTGTAAAACAGATTGCAAGGTGCGTTTTACTTCTGCTTTTGATGGGAAGAACCCTGTGATCGGCCCGCTGAACCACGTGACCAGCCCACAGCCAGAAAAGTTTGGGCACTCCTGCATTAGGCAGTGATCAAAATCTTTTTGTATATTTGCACCAGCATAATGGAAACGGTAGCGCAGCCTCAAGTTAAGTAGTTATTGTAGACATTATCCGTACTGTACTTACACAAGAGGGTTTTGGCCATTACATCCTAATCAGAGTTCAAAAACCAGACCCTTTTTGGGCTTGACCTCCTAGAATAGAGATGGTGAACCTTGGCACTCCAGCTGTTCTTGGACTTCAATTCCCAGAAGCCCAAGTGCCTGTGAATGCCATTTGTGTGGATTCACAGAGACTTGGGCTTCTGGGAATTGAAGTTCTAGAACACATGGAGTGCCAAGGTTCGCCATCACGGTCCTAGAATCTCATCACCCAGCATAATCTCTTTCTTTTATAGGCCCCCAAGGTGCCATAACTAGCCCGGCTGAAGGATCTGTGGCAGCAGGATTAGAAAAGACCTCTAATTTAAGAGTTTAAGAAGCTCTCAGAGGAGAGAGTAATACGCCATATGGAATTCCCAGCTGGTGGGATTTCAGTTTCAGATACCTCTGGTGTTTCAGCTACCTGAGATATTGTTTTTCATTATCTTAGTATATGAGCCAAACATAACTGATGGTCTTAATTAACTGCCACACTGTTCAGGTTTTTTTAAAAATAAAATCATATCCATCACTTATTTTTGTTTTATTTTCTTTGACTGCTACTCACTGCAACAAATACCGCTCTGATGGTGGAGAAGCAGCTACTGAAAAATATATATATATAAGAAACTGTATGTTCCAAAGGACTAGTTATTGCCCCCAATGGTGGGTGGCATGGTTAAACTGCAGCCTAAACTTTGCTCATGATCCAAGTTTGGTCCCAATGATACAAGGATGATTTAGCCTTCCATTCTTCTGAGGTTGGTAAAATTTGCAGAATTGCTTTGTGAACTGCCCAGAGAGTATTTTAGCACAATGAGATAGGACCTAAGTACAGTGGAACCTTGGTTAACAAACGGCTCGGTTAACACAAAGATCGCATAACAAAAGGAAATCCATAGAAAACAATGGCTCGGTTTACAGAATATTTTTGGGAATGGATTAATTGGTTTTCAATGCATTCCTACAGGAAACTAAATGCAATGCATTCCTATGGGAAATTCAGTTTAAGTAAATTTTGCTTTAAGAAACATCCCGGGGAACACATTAATTATGTTAACCAAGGTTTTACTGTATTTGCATTTGCATTTAGGGAACTGCAGAATGAATCTAACAAAAATGGCTGCAGCTGTTTAGCACCAGGTTGGAGTAGGCTGGTATAGTAAATAGTGTGAAATAAGGAGGTATCTACCTCTAAATAGTTAACACAAATTATCCTCAAACTCACCTGCACCCAAAAGTCGTTTGTAACAAAGTTGTGATTCCAACACAGAAAAATATGGTCCCAATCAGCTGGCTGGTAGCCCACTGGTCAAAGCCAACACACATGGCATCGGCAAGCAGGAAGGGCACGGCGATGGTGCCACTGAAGCAGGTCAGATAGTGCTGCAAACGTAAAAGAATATTTTATGTACTGCCAGTACACATGATTGCCATGGTTTACACCACTACAACTGTTCTAAGCCATATTTTCCCAAAAAAGTCCCCCCCCCCCGCCCCCATTTCTGTAACAGAATGAAGTACATAATGTATGCTCTGTTCTTTATTCTCATTCAATATGGCGATTTCAGATCAGGGAGAGAGAAAATGGTATGTAAACAATGTGAGCCTCATGGTGTAGAATAAATGAAACCTAAGGTGTGATTGGCATGTCTTGCTGTAAGAGCATTGGTCCAAAGGTGGACCCTGTGGGAGGAGATATAACCCAGAGATGCCGACACACAGAGACTCTCTCTGGTGTGCTGTGCTTTAAGCTGCTAAGATGTAGAAGCTTGTGAGAAAGGGGGGGCCTGTGGGCTATCCCTTAGAGAACCAGTTTGCTTTACTTCCTTGCTTTGAAATGCTTCCTGTTCTTTTGTTGGACTGTATCCTGAATCTTGCGATGCTTTCAATATACTTTTAATATACCTGAAGAGACTTGGAGTGATTACTTGGCTTGACGCTTCCTGAATCTACACATATCTGATGCCTGGGTTGACCAGCTACAACTCAGAAGAACAATAGGGCCTACTCGAGAATAAGGCACCGTATTTATTACTCTAAACCCGTGATGGAGAACCTTGATGTCTGAGGCAGACACCTTATCTCTGCTTCTCAGAAATTTCTGTTGCAAAATTGTGAAGCCTTTCCGTACTGGAAATCATAGCAGAATAGTGGCATGAAAGAGAGGAATATGTTTGTGACACACAAATTGCAGCACCTGGTGCTCCTAATTATTGGTGGTAACCAGGAGCTCTTTCCTTAGATTATGCAAAAAAAAGTTTATTTAATCAGCGGTTACAAACTGTTCCCTGTAAGGAGGCTCCAGAAATAGCTATGCTATTCTGATCTGAACATAGTATACTTTATCCTACTGCTGAATAGAGCAATAATATAAGCTCAGCCCTAGTTTCTCATCTTCCCAAATTCAACCTCTTTCCCCCATAGTGTACCTAATTTTATGTGTCTTTCTTGCCTCTTTTTAAAAATGAACAGGTGCAAGGGCTGTCACCTTTTCTCAGAGGCGACCAGAACACAGATGACGTATAGTATTTTAAAGTAATCATGCATCATCTGGCAAGCCATTAAAGCCATAGCTTTATCTAGTCAGTAGCAGTCAAAGAGATAAGAGTTTGGCCACCCCCAAAAAATAAAGCTTATCTGTTTTCTGAACAAAGGAAGCCCTTTGCAAGGACAAGTATTCAAAATAATTCCAAATGCTGGGAGCATTTCCTCTTGAATGCCTCTTCATGCAGAAAATACATCCAGATCCTTTTTGTGATAGTTTAAATGAGCTCCCGTCTTCATCCTAGCTCCTGCCAACCTAGCAGTTCGAAAGCAAGAAATTGCAAGTAGATAAATAGGGACCACTTCGGTGGGAAGGTAACAGCGTTCCGTGCGCTCCGGTGTCTAGTCATGCCTGCCACATGACCACGGAAACGTCTGCAGAAGCAGACAGTGCTGTCTCTTCGGCTTAGAAACAGAGATGAGCACTGCACCCTAGAGTCGGATACGACTGGCTTTCGAGCAAGGGAAACCTTTACCTTTACTACAGCCTCTTCTGTAGAGTGGAGTGACTGAGGAGCTTTCAGAGCAAGAAGCAAGTTCCAGATGGCACATAGGATATGATTAAAGTAAGGAAACTAGAACCCAATGTAAGAATGTTTGTAGCCCGAGATCGGTTGTTGCAATCTTGAATTCTTCTGCATGGTACCTGCACTAGCATTCCCCCACACCCTTGGTGAGTAATACTGAACATAAGATTTATAATTCGTCAGAGTATGTGGCAACTGTACCTGTAACCCCAAGAATATGCAGAGGTACCAGGGAGGGACATCCTCAATGGTGTATATCATGTCCATTCTTTGTGCATCTGAACTTCCACTACTGTCTAGGGTTTCTGCCAAAGAACTCTGTCAAAAACAAAAGGGTTAAATGAATCAGTAACTGTGCAGTACATCCAAAGGACAGACAGTAAAGCGGTATAAAAATGCAATCAATCAATTGATCAATAAATAAATAAAAATATAAAGCTGCCAGAGCACCTGTCAGGGGAACTGAGTCCTGCTTCTAAACAGCTGGCCAGCATAGCTTAAAAAATAATCTTGTTAAAGCACACAAAGGTGCTGTCTGGGTTGAAAGGATTTTTTGCTGGAGAAACTCCATTCAGGGGTCATCTGAAGAAGGCTTCTTTCATGTCCCCAAGATCTTTTCCCACTGAAGTGGTCCCTATTTTTTAGTCTGGCCGGACATCCCGCTATGGTAATAGAGTAGACGGTACAACCAGAGACTCAACATCAAGTGTTGGGTGGCGGTTAATAACCTGACTCCCCAAAGGGGCCGACGGCTACGGGCTGGTGAGCCCCTTTGGGTGGGGTGATGTCCCCTTCCTCAGTGGAGGAAATGCCACTAGAAGCCATCCTATTAGGCCCAACGGCAAAATGAGCAGAGGAAGGAACCACTTCACTATTCTGATTCCCAACAGCCATGGCGGCGGAAGAGTCCATGCCAGGAATAAAGTTATAAAGCCAGGAATGACAGCCAATGGAATCAATTTCTGTTTTGGTAAGTACAAGTGTCATACAAAAACTAAGCCAATGTGAAACATCAGCTACAAAGATCCCATCAAATGGGCCTCCACAAAAGAATGTGAGGGGTTTGAACACTTCCAGGCATCCTCCTGAGCACCAACAGAATCCTGATGGTTGATCCTTCCACTATGGAAGCACCATTGAATGGCTTCCAACCTAACTGAAGCAACAGCAGCAACACATATATGTGCATGTATATATCAGAATTGGTATCGGTATCTGTATTGTAGGACTGGATGTTCCCTAACAATCATGATTTTTTTTTAAATTTAAAATTTATCCCTTGAGCGCCAAAGGTTTTTTTTTTTTAATTGAAGTTCATACTAGACAGAGAAAGCTGAACAAGAGTCGTTAATCACACCATCTATTAGGAACAGTAGCCCTTGTTAGCTGGAAGGTTGGCAAGTCAGCAGTTCGAGACCCGGGTACCGCATGACAGATTGAGCGCCTGTTTCTGTCCCAGCTCATAGGGACATGAAAGGAGCCTCGTTTGGGTGTCCCCTGAGCAGGGTTTCTTCCTTTCAACACAGAAAAATTTCTGACACGAAATTATTATTATCAGAAAAGGCAGGGCAGATTTTGCAGTTTATGTCTCTTTTGTTTAAGTCTCTTTTTTTTACGGTGAACTGGAGGGGCAGAGGTAAAACCATCTTTTGGGTGGTGAATTTCTTTCAAATTGCTAGGTTGGTAGGAGCTCACTCCGTTGTGCCAACCGTCTAGTTCAAGGGTTCCCAACCTAAGGCCCACGGGTTGAATCTGGCCCACAGCACCATTTCATGTGCCACCAAACCCTCCAAGGGCATTTGAGAAACAAAGTGGCCACTCCTTTGAAGCTGTTAGGACAAAATGGCCACCCCCATCGTGCAGGCAGGGTAAAATGGCCATCTGGCCCTCCAAGCTGACTGAGAGAGTGTGACCCGGCCACCAGTTTGAAAAGGTTGGGAACCCCTGGTCTAGTTGTTTACATGGAAAACATTTCTTTTGGAATATTTATACAGTATATATATTAACACTAGTCAACTCAGCTGCATACACTGACCCATATGCTACTGGGGGTAGGAAAGGAAGACACAGAAAGGTAAGGTAAAGGTCCCCCTTGCTCCAAAGCCAGGCGTATCTGACTCTAGGGTGCAGTGCTCATCTCTGTTTCAAAGCTGAAGAGCAGCGCTGTCCGCTGCTGCAGACGTTTCCGTGGTCATGTGGGAGGCATGACTAGACACCGAAGCGCATGGAGCACTGTTACCTTCCCACCGAAGTGGTCCCTATTTATCTATTTGCAATTTCTTGCTTTCAAACTGCTAGGTTGGCAGGAGCTGGTGTTAGCACATTCATTTTAGCATGCATGAAAGAGATATGTATGAAAATCTAAATGCTTCTTAGGGAGAACCACCTAGGGAAAATGATTAGAACTTTGATTTTCAATGTGATTAATACAGTAACCCCTTCCAGTTGTCACATTTAACTGGGGGAAATTTGTCAAATCATTGTTCACAAGCAGTCCCGTTCACAAGAAACAGCTCTAGTGGAGTCATGGGCTGTGACGAAAGAACTGATGCTTAAAGAAAGAATAATGAGGCTAATAGCATGGTCTCTTTGAGAGGAGGACCTGGAGATATAATTTACTTCTACTTCTCAAAGTAGAAAAACCAGCACTGAGGCAGCAGCTCTGCTATCAGGTGACACGTTTGGTCAAGCACCAAGGGGAAGAATAATAATAGTGCGTTAGATTACAAAATCAAACTATGTTTTTGAAAACAAAGCCCAGTGACCCAGTTGTATAACTTTATCCTGTTATTTAAGCAGGCTGCACTCACTTAATTCCCTTATGATTGCTACCATCGACAACCTTGGAAATAATCTAGGTGGTCCAAGGCTTCCCGTGTAACTCCCAGGCAGTCAAAATTAATCTCTGAAACAAAGGTGGTATTAGGAACTTAAATGTTCAGACGTTTTCCCTTTCTGAACAAGCTTAGTGTTTACAGCTGGACAGAAAGAGGGTCTGTGAAAACAAAGCAATTGCTGGTATTTTAAGACTGAATATCAACATTTTTATTTCAGTTCATGTTGCTCAAAATGCAACATAAGCCAAATCATATCAAAGCATGACAAAAATCATACTCGTTTGGCAACTGATTATCTTTATTCCTTTCACAGCAAACAACTCAGACTCTTAACAGCCAAAATCTTATCTAAGTTACTGATGGACAGAATATAAGTGCTGATAAGGTGGGTAAGATGAGAAGTGGACAAACAGGTTTTTGAAAGAGTCTGGATCAATTTAGTTCTCACTTTTAGGATTGTGTGATTCTTTTTTGCAGAGGGAAGTTTGAAAATGTGACTGGGGGGAAAGGCAGTGCAAATAATTGCTTAAAGCTCCAGAGAAGAAATTCTCTTTTGAACCTTTGAGTTCAGACTTCTATGGAATGAAACTTGCTGCATCATGCTTTACAGGCTTGCTGAAAACTCTACAAGAACCGTAATAGGTTAGTGTAAATTTAGCACATTTGTGTGGCAGACTACACAAGCTGCACAGTTCATCATGTAATCATAATTTAGCAAATGAGTAGCCCCAGTTTTTACTAAACTCGGCCTTGAAGTCTTGATAAAAGTATGACTGTCGGGAATCAAAGGCAAACGAATAAAACAACCAAGATAAATCACTAGACATTCCTAAACCAAGGGTGAAAAGAGACACAGAGAGAAATGAGAACTTTGCTGGGATTGTTTATATCTGTTTTTCATCTCCATGGTTTATAATGCTGATCATTAGTTTGCAATCAGTTTCCATTTTTGGCAAGAGAATATATGTTTCTGGCAAACAGAACAAAAAATCAATCATTGATTTTTTGTGATTATGTTACCAATCTCTTGACAACAGTTTCAGAATGGCTCCAGATTTTCAACCAAGAAAACATATATAAAGACAATGTGTGTGAGCGTGTGTGGATATATGTGTAAATGGTCATTTAGTGACTGAAACTAATTTAGGAAATGGGGCTGCGGTGGCTCAGTGGTTAAGAAGCTCGCCTTGGTAGCTGGAAGGTTGGCAAGTATGCAGTTCAAGACCTGGGTACTATATGATGATTTGAACATCCGTCTCTGTCTCAGCTCCTGCCAACCTAGTGGCTCAAAAACAAGAAATTGCAAGTAGATAAATAGGGACCACTTCGGTGGGAAAAGATCTTGGGGACATGAAAGGAGCCTCATTCAGGGGTCCCCTGACTAGAGTTTCTCCAGCAAAAATCTTTTCAACCCAGAATAGTTTCTGACATGAAATTATTATTGTTTAGGAAATGAAGTCAAAAGCTAGGGTAACCACAAATATATTTCAGCATTGTGGAATTAATGCTGCGCCATGAGATAAGCAGGGACCATTGGTAGCAGTATTACACAACCAACCTATCACATGATGGCAAGTGTTGCAATAAACAAGACTGCATGGACTGGCGGCACGAGCCCTTTCCCCTCAAGGGATGCTACTTTCCCTGAATCAGAAAAGGCAGGGAGGATTTTGCAGTTTATGTCTCTTTTAATATCACTCAATTGTCCCCATCTTACAGAAAGCAAAGGTACCTTTTCTGCAATTCCATTTTCCGTCGTGTAGATTGCCATAAGCTCCGTGTCCTCTGTATCTTGATCTCCACTGGATGTTGCTCCACCATTTATTACAACCTAAGAAAACAAACAAATATACACCATTTCAGTAACATTTAATATAATAATCTTCGAGAACAAGCACACCAACTATGTTCAAAATAAAGAGCACAGAAGAAATCTTTAAGGGTGGGACCCTTTCAAAAAGGGGGAAAATAGAATTCTTTATATAAATGGCTAACTACAAAATTCAGAAATCATGCCCTCTATGGAGATTCAAAATCACACATAACAGTACACATGGGCAGGGCATAGAGACACTTCCCTTCTGTGGCCGTTTGCCATATTAGCTAATGTAGTGACCCACAGGAATGTATGTGACATTTTAGATATTTAAACAGGACTCAGGATGAGTTCCCAGAACATGTGATCTATGGTAGCCAAACAGTGGTTTCTTTTATAGGTCTGGGGGAGTATATTAAAATAGCTATTAACATCAGCGGTGTACAACCGTTTAGCATCTGATGAGTCCAAGATCAGGTTGGACTCATCAGAAAAGGTAGCACTTTCTAAAAACCATTTTTACAACAAACAAACAAATAAAAATTTCACATTATTCGGTACAGGTTAGGGAAAGAAGCTTCAGAGCTGTCCTATATGAAAGTGTGTGCAGTGAACGTTGTCTTACTCAGCAACCTTAACCAGATGCAAGAAGAGCCGAAGTTGGATTAGACCAAAGGAGAATCTAGTTCAGCAATCTCTTCCCATCCAGTAATCCAATCCCCTAATGGGAAGTAGGACATGAATGCCAAAACACCCTCCCACTCATGTTCTTCAGCAACCAACACTGAGAAAATATGCTTCTGATACTGGAGGTAAATTATAGCCACCCCTGACTACAGGTATTGGTAGCATTATCCTTCTTGAATTAAAACTCTTCAAACTGGCATCTGTCATTATCTTTCGGGAGTTGCAACAAATGTCAGTTCTCTTGTGTGGCATATACTCAAGCAGATCAAGGTTGTTTTGAGTGCCCCATAAGGCAACTTCAAGAATTATGAGAAAGGTGGTAGTGGGGGAAATCTCATCCTCTTTCCCCTATAGCCAGGATGGCTAACCTTGGCACTCCAGATGTTCTTGAACTTCAATTCCCAGAAGCCCTGATCAGCAGGAGTGCTGACTTGGGCACCCTCTAGCCATGATGGTGAACCTTGGCATTCCAGGGGTTCTTGGACTTCAATTCCCAGAAGCCCAAGTCTTTGTGAATCCACACAAATGGGTTTAGGCCAATATGCCAAGTTCAAGAACACCCCAAGTGCCAAGGTTTGCTACCACTACCATACAGGATACATGATTTCATGCATCTCTTTCTTGCCTCTTTTTAAAACTAAACAGGTGCAAAGGTTGTAACCTTTTCTCAGAGGTGACCAGAACACATACAGTATTTTAAAGTCATTTTGCATCATCTGGCAAGAGATTTTTTTACAGCCACAGTTTTATCTAGTCAGTAGCAGTCAATGAGACAAGCTTTATTTTTTGGGTGACCAGGCTCTTATCTGTTTTCTGAACAAAGGAAGCCCTTCACAAGGACACGTTTTCAAAATCACTCCAATGCTGGAAGCATTTCCTCTTGAATGTCTCCTTATACAGAAAACAAATGCAGAGCCTTTCTGCAATAGTTTAAATTTCAGCTTTTACAACCTCTTCTCTAGAACTGAGTGACTGAAGAGCTTTCAGAGCATGAAGCAGGTTTAGATGGCACATATGATTTATAAGGAGGAGGCATTATCAAAGATCACAGGTAGCTCAAAGTTTCACCATGTAAAAATCCATTTCCCTCACAATAGTACTGCTAACTAGGCTATGTCAATGGGTTACTTCTTAAAGAATTAGTATCTGGAAACATCTGGCCAAATATTGAAATAATAGAGGTACCTACAATCAGCAAAGGTGAAAGAGACAATCCAGTGTCTGGAAAACAGCTAAGGGAAAACAATTTAACTTTTTGACATTTGACTTACTGGTAATGTAAAGAAAGTAGGATGCTTGGATTCATCTTCATATTTTCCTTCTGTTGGACTTCCAGCCTCTACTGATTTAGAAGTGGTATTCTTGCCAATCCCCATTTCTTCCAACACGGTCAGGAAACTCACGCGGTCACTGGGTGATCAGTGCAGGAGATGAATGTTCAATAAAAGCAACGGCACCTCAGAAAGTCAGAAGAGCATCACAGGCATTTACAACGGAGGCTCAGGTCCAGTAGGTAAGGTTTCTAACATTTCTAGAAATGGAGAAAGGGAAACCAATGAAATAGGATCTGTAATGAAGTCTGGCAAGATATTTATAAGTACCGTAATAATGTCACTGAAAGTCAATATTATGACAAGTCATTTTGCTGTGAGTTTCAGCCAATTATAAAGGTTTCCCTGGCTGGAAACTCCCCCCCCCCCCCCCCCCCCATTCGCTGCAAGCCGGACAATCCCCTGATTTCATTCCAACGCTAATAACAGGAATGTGAAACATTCATTCGTCTCTGTTCAGCCCGTTCTTTCCCTGCAGAACTTGGGCTTAACTGTTTGGTTTTGCCCCCCTCTAAAGGCTGGATGGAGCGTCCTCCCCACTTCCGCTTTCTTTCCTTTCCTCTACTTCTTATCTCAACAGAATTGTTGCTGGAAGCAGCATGAAAACTCTGGCCAGCCTTTTGATTTGTTACCACAAAGTGTCGTGCCCATGGGTGGCATTAAAATCCTACTATTCATTAGTTGAGATAACGAAACTGACACACCACCCCTACCTACTTTGCTCCAGACCAAAAAGAGGGTAAAGTGCAACCATGCGGCACCAAGATGCGTTCATTACCCCCTATCTTTCACTCAATACCACTGTTCTTTTCCAGAGGAAAAAAAGGCATGAATTGCAGCGCTGGAAAGCCTCCAGGGATGGTGAGTCATCTTTTTTGAGACAGAGCAAAGCCCTCATATTTTTGTTTTTTAATGTCTTTAAAAATTGATGGTTGCTTCTAACGAGTGTTATTCCCCCCCCACGGACACAACTTTTTAAAGGCATTTTTTGCTTATAGGAAGCCTCTGGGAAAACCCAGAGGAACTGCCCCCAAAGATGCCAAAGTTGTCCCCTTGCTGTGGATAAAAGACCACCAAGGGCCAACCTGGGGTCAGTTTCATGAGGACATGAGCAGTAAGCAAGGCTAAAGGACGCAGATCAACTTTAGTCAAAAGTCTGGATGAACAGAAATTAATCTCTACATTCATCTCTGTTTATAGCCAAAGAGGCAGTGTTGTCTGTGTTTGCAGATGGACATGTGGCAGGCATGACGAGACACCCGAGTGCATAGAACGCTATTTATCTTTCCACCAATGTGGTTGCAGCGTTGTCTGTGTTTGCAGATGGACATGTGGCAGGCATGACGAGACACCCGAGTGCACAGAACGCTGTTTACCTTTCCTATTTCTCTACTGTACTTGCAATTTCTTGCTTTCGAATTGCTAGGTTGGCAGGAGCTGGGACAGAGACGGGTGCTCACTCAGTCGTCTTGAACTGCTTGACCTGCCAACCTTCCAGACACAGACACACACAAATACAACAACATACCACATTGTTCCAGGGGACTCAAGAGCATTTCCATAACTTGTATTATGCAAACACACCTGTCGATATATTTCCATCTCAAGGGTGGGAAAGGCCATTGACAAAACTGCCATTTGATCTGAAATTCCACCCACCGCACTTGCAATTAAAAGCAGCCAAACAAAACAAAACAAAACAGGGCTAAAGCTCAGGAAAGGCATGTGATAAATTACAAAGCCAAAAATAGCAATAGAAAAATGGTAGCTTCAAAAGGCACACAATAAAGAGGATTTGTTCAGAAAGGCAATCAAGGGTATAAAAATTAGATTCTTTGGCATGAACTCAGAGGTTAGCCAGAGGCATTTTCATCCAGATTCTTTGAGCGGCAATGAATAGCCATTGATAAATCACAATGAGAAATAAATCCCTGAATAATCTGGCAAAAAAAATGCCAGCAAAATAAAAAACCATTTTCTGAAAAGCCTGCCTAAAAAGGATGCTAAGGACTCCTTTTAAAAACAAGAGGGGAAAGGCAAAGACTGCAAAGAAAAAGGTGGTTAGGAAACACCTTTGAAATACCTGTCTGGTCACACAGTGTGTTTGGACTATGCGCAGCCTGGGAGGCTGAGAAAGCTGCAGCAGAGAAACACTATGAAGTTTTGTTGTCATGTTTATTACAATACGGAGGCAATTCATACTTACAGGATTATAGTATAGTAAAGGTAACAGTCACCCATGCTCGAAAGCCAGTCGTATCTGATTCTAGGCTTCAGGGTTCATCTCTGTTTATACCCAAAGAGCCAGCGCTGTCTGCAGATGTTTCTGTGGCCATGTGGCAGGTATAACTACACACCAGAGTGCACAGAACACCGTTTACCTTCCCACCAAAGTGGTACAGTACCTATTTATATACTTACAATTTCTTACATTCGAACTGTTAAGACTGTCAGGAGCAGGGACAGAGACGCAAGCTTGCTCCGTCATGCAGTACTCGTGTCTCGAACTGTTGACCTGCCAACTTTCCAGTCGTCAAGTTCCGTGTCTTATTAACCACTGAGCCCCTCTTATAACTGCTACTTTTTTGCTCCTGGATCTCCACGACCATAGAAGGTCTGGACCAACTGTACACGTTGTACACCAACTAGTGTCTGACTCACTAGATGGTGTAAAAGTACAGTCAGTTCCCTTATGGAAACGAACCTCCAGGCCTCTGAAAGAGGTCCTTAGTGAGATGGGAGGGCGGCAGTGACTCAGTGGTTAAGAAGCTCACCTTGTTAGCTGGAAGACCGGCGAGTTGGCAGTTCAAGACCCGGGTGCTGCATGACGGATTGAGCGCCCGTCTCTGTCCCAGCTCTTGGGGACATGAAAGGAGCCTCATTTGGGCGTTCCCTGAGCAGAGTTTCTTCAGCACTTTCAACCTAGAATAATTTCTGACACGGAATTATTATTATAGAGCGAGGGATGGGGGAAGAAAGGATAATGTGGAACAGGTTGCCAACAGGTATTGCAATAAGAGAAGGGAAAGATTACTGGCATCAACAATCAAAAGAGGTTTATTTTGGCCAGCAGGCCAGGCATCGTTTGAAAGATTTGCACAGACTGTCCTGATTAGCAAAACAAGAATGTGCTAAAAACTTTCTAAACAAGTCAAGGAGATAATTGCAAGATTTTGGCAAAAGGCGCGATTAGCCAGGGCAGTTGGGTGGCAGAGCCGATACTTTCCAGAGCCTCAGTTTTGCACGAAAGGATCATGCTCAACTCATTAGAGACTGCCAGCTTTTGAGTAGAGTTATTATTATTATTATTATTTTGGACTCTGCCATGCCAGTGACTCCAAAAGAGCCTTTGATTCTCTTCTAATGAAAGAGAGTTGCCCAGAAATGGTGCCAGGAAACTCAGCAGTTTAACTATTACTGTTGCTAGCCATGCGCCCTTAGTCCTCTTAACTGTAAAATCCCATGTGGAGAGATGGTGGTTGTCAAATGAGAAATAAATCCCTGAGTAATCTGGCAAAAAAATTCCAGCAAAATAAAAGTCATCCTCTGAAAAGCCTGCCTAAAAAAGAATGTGAAAGACGCCTTTTAAAAACAAGAGGGGAAAAGCAAAGATGGCAAAGGAAAAGGTGGTTAAGAAACACCTTTGAAATACCTGTCTGGCCACACAGTGTGCTTGGACTACACTCAGCCTGGGAGGTGCTGGTTATGACCCTCTATGGTAGCGGGCCAGGATACCTAAGAGACCGCATCGCCCTAAGAACATCTGCCCGTCCTACCAGAGCAGACCGGAGGGGCTCCCTAATTGTCCCATCAAATTGTTCCATTTGGATGTGTCCAAAGTGATTCTCAACAGCCAACCTCTTCGCACTGTCTGTGTTTGCAGACATTTTTGTGGTTATGTGGCAGGTATGACTAGACACCAGAGCGCATGGTGTAATAATAGGTCACTAGTCATCAAACATGGCATTTCCCTGTTTCTTAAACTGCTTTTAGAGGAGCTGTTCTGCCCCTGTATCGAGGGTGGGTCTCTTGACTCCCTTTTGCTATTTTATGGTGATGCCGATAGCCAAATGGTGCCCAGGAATGTTGTTGACCACCCTGTCTGAAGATGCTCATTTTTCGTCACCTGACATAGATAGCCAATTGATTTGAAAGCTAGGTGTTGTTTAGTTAATTTTCGACCCTGGTTGGCTTTATGCCAAGGGGGGGGGAGGTCAGGTCAAGCCTCCTTTGCTTGACCAGACCTCATGGTCAGTCTGATCCAGAAAGATGGAGGATGAGCACCTCACTTGGTGCTGCTGTTCATAAGGGTGACGACTTAGAAATAGTTAGATTATGCTTCTTTGGTGGGGAAAGCCTGTTATGTGGAAACCCTGATGTATTCTGATTAGCTGTATCCTGATCCTTTTTGTATCCTGAACTACCTATGAACCTGAAGAAATAAACAACTATGATTCAGCTAAGCGCCTGATCTTTGGAAGGGGTAAGAAAAGAGTTGAGCCAATCTCCACGCTGCTTGATTTTTCATTCTCTCCTTTTTACTTTTCCTGCGACTTCCTGAGGCAGGAACCCAGGCAATTGCAGCCTTGGGCTGGACTGGGCTTTGAAACCTACAGGTCGGAGTTTTTGGAGACCCTAGAAGAGGTTTGGAGAGGTTTAAAGCGCATACATGGAACACTGTTACCTTTGCCATCGAAGCAGTACCTATTGATCTACTTGCAATTTCTTGCTTTCGAACCCCAAGGTTGGCAGGAGATAGGACAGAGACGGGCGCTCATTCCGTCATGCCGTACTCGAGTCTTGAACTGCCAAACTGCTGGCCTTCCAGCTAACAAGGCGAGCTTCTTAACCCCTGAGACATTGCAGTACCTTCTTCTACACATGAGAAAGAACATGCTTGAGCAGTCGGAAATTATTCAGGGTTGAGAGGATTTTTTTGCTGGAGAAACTCTGCTCAGGGAATGCCTGAATGAGGCTCCTTTCATGTCCCCAAGATCTTTCCTCACTGAAATGGTCCTTATTTAACTACTTGAAATTTCTTGCTTTCGAACTGCTAGGTTGGCAGGAGCTGGGACAGAGACGGGCACTCAGTCTGTCATCCAGGCCTCGAACTGCCGACTTGCCAGCTTTCCAGCTAACAAGGCGAGCTCCTTAACCACTGAGCCACCGCAGCCCCATATTTGAGCAGTGAAAATAGAAACATAAATAGTAAAAGTTTCCCTTGCTCGAAAGCCAGTCGTATCCGTCTCTAGGCTGCAGTGCTCATCTCTGTTTCAAAGCCGAAGAGCCAGCGCTGTCTGCTTCTGCAGACGTTTCCGTGGTCGTGTGGCAGGTACAGAGCGCTGTTTACCTTCCCACCGGAGTGGTCCCTATTTATCTACTTGCAATGTCTTGCTTTCGAACTGCTAGGTTGGCAGGAGCTGGGACAAAGACGGGAGCTCATTCCGTCCTGCAGTACTCGGGAATCGAACTGCCGACCTTCTGCCTCCCAGTCAGCGTCTTAGCCACTTGAGCCACTGCAGTGTATAATTTTCAACATCAACACTCAGCCTAATATATACCCTATGCATAAATTACATCCTTGTGGCTCCAAAGCTCAACTCTCCACTGAGACTTATCTTGTTTTCCATTCAGTTACTTTGCCTTACCTCCAGAAAGCAGCTCTGGTATCAGAACCAGAGCAAAGCAATTGGGGTTTTCTTCCTGCCCGCAGACCAGTCATACTGAGGAAGGATTTTATATTCCACGTATTGTATAACTGTATTCCAACCAATCAGAAGACTTATTTTTATATTACACAAGGACTAAAAATACCAAGGCTCGCCACATGGGTCACAAGGTGCCTCTGATATAACAACAATGCCTCTGACATACTGTAACTACAAACTAGTCTAAATAAACAATACAGTAACAGTAACATTCTTGATCCTCATGAACAAAACTAAAAAAGTGCTGGTGGGTTAAAACACACTGCAAACCATTCCAAATACTCTTAAAAATCAAGCAAGCCAAGATAGGGATGCCATGAAAAACTAGATGAAATCCTTCAACGTGCAGCTGCCCATATCTGAAAAACTGTGGTCACTACACCACGGCGAACCATTACAGAGATGCTGAAACTATACTGCTCACAGCTGTAACTATAGGTCAGTGATGGCGAACCTTTGAGAGACCGAGCGCCCAAACTGCAACCCAAACCCCACTTAATTTATCACAAAGTGCCAACACAGCAACAGGGGAGGAAGGAAACCCTCCCATTGGGCTGCTGGGCAGAGGGGTGGGGTGAACTCTGTGCTGGGGGAGGGAGGGAGTGCTCCCATTGGGCTGCTGGGCAGAGGGGCGGGACAAACTGTGCTGGGGTGACTGCACGAGTGCCCACAGAGAGAGCTCCGAGTGCCACCTCTGGCACGCATGTAGGTCATAAGGGTGTAGTACAATGTGGGTCTCAGAAAAAGCATGAGCGGCAGCTGTGACCATTAGACTTTCACCGGGGCCGTGAATTTTTTTTATTTAACAATCCCATGGAATAAGCATAATTGATAAAATAGGCCTTTGGCAAATTAATTTCATTTCATTTCTTATTTATACCCCGCTTTCCTCAACCCAATGGGCGACCCAAAGTGGCATTTACAACATAGAAAAAGTATACAAAATACAGTATATCAAAAATGCAATTACAACAGATACAAAAAAAAAAAAGAATACAGTTACAAATGCAAATTACAGCTACACTGTCAGGGATGTTTTAGGGAAGAGTGAATGAAGAGGACAGACAGGTTTTGTCCAGACGAGGTGCATATCTATTCCAAAGACAATTCCCTGAGAAAGCCCTACCACCTCTGGGCAGGGGAGATCCTTTGACCCGGCCCTTGCAATGGAGAAGGGAAAGACTGCACAAAAGTGTAGGTGTCTGCCTTTATGCGCCCTTGTGGTGCAGTGGTTAAACTGCTGTACTGTTGCCAACTAATTGTGAGTTCAATCCTGACAGGGCTCAAGGTGACTGAAATCAAGGCATAGCTTCCTCACAAACAAACAACCAGTCCCCACAGACATTGGAACCATGGAAGGCGAGCAAGGAGCTACCAGATAACTGGGCAGACCCATAGGACTCTCTACCGCATGGCCAAGAACAACCATGGCCTGTGTGGAAAGCTTTAAATAGGTTGGAAGATCGAGGGCTAATCTGAGAAAGTGGGTTTTCCCTGTAGATGACAGCCTGTGTGAATGTGGAGGAGTACAAACTCTCTCCCATAGGATACAATGCACAGGATGCCCCTCAACATGTACTGAGGAGGACCTTATGTTGGCAAGAGGAAACGCTGTCGATATGGCCCAATATTGGGCAGATGTCATCTAGCCCTTTTTGTATTCGATTTTGTTTTTAGATGTGTTCATTTTAGCTTTGTACGTTATTATATGCTGGTGGCGCATCGGACACGAAGAAAGAAAGAAAGGGCTCAAGTTTGACTCAGGCTTCCATTCTTCTGAGGTCGATAAAATGAGTACCCAGGATGTAGGAGGAGAAATGCTAATTACCTGTAAAGCCCTGTTGGCTAACCTTGGCACGCCAGGTGTTCTGGAACTGCCGATTCCCAGAAGCCCAAGTTAGCATCCCTACTGGTCAGGGCTTCTGGGAATCTGGACATTCACAGCTTTCAGCAATTACTATTTCTAGAAACAAAAATAAATGTAGGAAACTGGACTTTTAAAAGCAAAATATTCAATCCAACAGTGCCACCTAGCTTCCAAATACAACCCTAGTATAGGTTTTTGTGTCACAAGGGTTGATCATAAAAAGACCTGTTCATGTTCATTGTCTTCTTGAAACGAACAAACTTTGAAAATATTGGTACTGAGGAAACAAACAAATATATCCAATATCATCCCTCAACATAATACACACAGAGAACCAAAGTAAGCAAGATATGGAGGGAAAGACAACTGAGTTTTATATTTATTATTCGATTGTGAGATTTCTCCTCCCAACCAAACCCAAATAAATCCACCAAAAAGACTGCAAAAAAGCTTATAGTTGTTTTCAGTCTGGAAGATGGGGGAAACTGCTTTGGGTGAGAAAATTTGTGGGTTTTTTTTAAGACATAATTTATAACAAAAATTTATAAAAGACAAAAACACTGTGTCACATTAAAGAATAACTACTCTATTTAAATGTGAGCTTTCATGGATCAAGGTCACAACCTGTTTTAAAGTCTATTTATGGCCCCTGGGCACATGGTACCTCTGTACTTTCTTCACTGTTAGAGCAATCAAAGCAACTGGAGGATAGATAGATAGATAGATAGATAGATAGATAGATAGATAGATAGATAGATAGATAGATAGATAGATACACACACACAGACACAGACAGACACAGACACACACACACACACACACAGTGGCTCTGTGCATTTTGTCTCCTTTGACTTCAAATGAAGAATATTTATTACTTTATTTCTCCTACCGTATTTTACCTTTCTCCCACAAAGAGACCCAAGGCTTACATGTTACTAAAAAAAGGCACAAAACATTTAAAATTACAACAAACTAGAGTATTAAAAGGGACTGCGGTGGCTCAAGTAAGACACTGGACTCGCTGACTGGAAGGTCGGAGTTTGATTCCCGGGTACTGCATGATGGAGTGAGCTCCCATCTTTGTCCCGACTCCTGCCAACCTAGCAATTTGAAAGCAAGAAATTGCAAGTACTGTAGATAAAAAGGGACCACTTTGGTGTCTAGTCATGCTTGCCACATGTCCACGGAAACATCTGCAAATGCAGACAGCGCTGGTTCTTTGGCTGCAAACAGAGATGAACACTGAACCCTAGAGTTGGATACGACTGGCTTCCGAGCAAGAACAACCTTTACCTTTAGCATTAAAATACAATTAAACATACCAAAATTAAAAGTTGATCCTTAAGCCAGTTGAAAAGACAACAGAAACGGGATAATACAACAGAAACTGATGTTTCATATTTAATAGTAGACCACTTTCCTCAGGTTTAGGATCTCTACAACTAAATTTAGCATTCTGTAAGGTGCAGGGGTGGGTGGGGAGTATTCATGTCAGCGTCTGGTTTCCCAAAACATTCATCAATTGAAAATCAGTGAATATGTTTTCAGTTTTGTTTTATTTATATGTATTTTGACTGAAGTTGTTCTATTTGGCAGTTAAAACAACATTGCAAACACACACACACACAAGAGCTCAGACTCCATCAAACAAACAGATTGCAGCACCTACCTATTAGCTCTTTTGTAATGTTGTTTCAGCTGCCAAAATATGAGGATCACCAATTAAAGCTGGCAAATTCTGGAGAAACAAAAAACTACCCTGCATACTAAGCTGTGACAGGAGGAGGGGAATAGAGAGCCAGTCACCAGATTTATTCCTTGGGCATGTTTTATCATTCCCAAGGACACAGAAAACACATCAAGGATGCTCTTCCTCTTCATCTCTGGGCAGTTTCCAGCAGAAATGTTATACACTGTCACCCGCACTCTCTCTTTTTTCTTTTCTCTTTGAATTTTAATCCCTAAAAATCAGAATATGCAGGGGTATGGCAAGGCATCACAGAAGCTGGACTCCAAACCCACATTTTTGGAAAATACGTACTCCCTACTCATTTAAAAACTATTATTGCATGTGAGTTGTACTTGTTATTTGTTTGTTTATTCTCGCATTCCATAAGGGCTCAACAGTACTTGCTAACATGACTGACTATAACCATGCACTTGGTATTCTGCTGCAGAAAATTTCACATTGACCTTCATACACACAAAAATGAATTTTGGAAGGCACTTCTACTAATTTCAGCATACAAAACAGGTGTCAGCAAAATGCAGATGTTGTTGGAATGCAACCCCCATCATTCTGCACCATTGCATCGGCTGGCTCTGTTTGGGGGCAGCTGCAGTCCAACATCTGGAGAGCTGCACTTTTCACCCACACCTGATGTAAAAAATGCACGCAGCACTCAAAATATATTCTCCACAAACACACACACACACACACTAATTCATATTCAGCTTTTAATTTACAATTGGAAAATGCTGAGAAACAAAACAATACTATTTCTCCACAAGTATGGTGTTCTTTTTGTATTTTACAACTCTCTTTGCCAGGTTTCAGGCCATGACATAATAGCTTTGCTGGCAATGATTTTAAAGCCACAGTAAAATCACTCTGTTTCATTAAGGTCAATAATGTCATTATTACAGGTCATGAATTACCCTAAACTTTTTTGACGTAGTGAAAGAAACTTTAAGAAGCTAGAAACTAAGAGCTGTAGAGTATTTAACTTTGTGAAAACTGTATTTTTAGATCCAAAGGTAATTCCTGTTTGCTTATGCCTGAACTCTGTGTTATTTGTACAGCTGCTTATAAAGAAATCCTGGGTTAGATACAGTCCAAATTTAGAGTGATCTAATCAGTCCTAGTGGCCCACTTCTGTAACATCATGTCCATGTGGCCTGATATGGGTCAGATGTCATCTAGTCCTTTTTAATTCTATGTGTTAAATTTAGCTTATTATATGCTGGTGGTGCCTCTGACACAAATAAAGCGCCCAAGAGAAAAATGGGGCAAAAATTACTTTCTGTACACCCTAATGCTCTTTCCATCCCCTATTTCCAACCCCTTCTAAGGTTCCTGATTACGTTATCGCCACCGTGTTGGATTTTTTGCTGGGCTTCTAAGAACATAAGAGCATAAGAACAGCCTTGCTGGAAGAGGCCACAGTAGCCCATGATCCAGTCGGGCATTCTGTCTCACACAGTGGCTCACCATGTGCTTCAGGGTATACCCAAGGAGATGCCTTCACCTGCTTAGGATTCCCTGGAAATGGCATTGAGAGAGATCCTGCCTCTCTCTCCAACCCCGAGGTTGTCCTTAAGTATCCATAATTCTACATTTCCACTTTCTCTAACCAGTCAGTTAAATTCACATCCAGCTGCCTTTATCAGCCAGACGGGACAAGGGTCAAGTATGTACATGCTTGGCTTCAACTCTCTAAGAATCCTGGGCACATGTTCAGCTGCACAAGCAAAACGTAACCTGGAAAATCAGGTGCCAAAGGTAGTGGTTTAGCTGCCGCTTCTCAAACAGAATGGATATGAGCAAACTGATCATAGAAGTCTACCAAGCACCCGCACCAAAACGGGTGGGGGACAGGCCTAGCTTTCAGGCATTTTGTAACTCTACCAGAAAAATCCTTCTAGAAAAGGATGAATTCAGAAGAATGTCCAGCAGAAATATTTTGCTAGTACAGTATTACCTGTTATGCTAGATCAGGGGTCAGCAACCTACGGCCTGCGGCGCCAAATCATCAGGCCTCTGCCCTCGCTCCAACCACCACTGCCACTGGCGGAAGTGGCCACAGACATGTTTACGGCTGTCACAAACGCATTTACAGCAGCTGCAGATGTGTTTACGGCTATCATTTATGGCAGTGGGGACCACCAGTCGGGTCCCCTCAACTGTCTGACGGAGCATGACTCGACCCCCAACTTAAAAAGGTTGCCAAACCCCCCCCCCTGTGCTAGATGATAAAAGCCCTGTTTTATCTTATCTAAACAATTCTGCTAATCTTAGAATCAAGCACAAAATGTCCTTTCTTTCATCTTCTGTCATGTTCAAGATAGAGTTTGACTGCCATTCAAGAAGGTGATTTTACTTCTGTAATAATGATATAGCCAAAAGGTGAATCCTGCTGAATCAGCTCAATAAACAGATAAATGTGTCTTTTTACGAGACAGCCCACATGTTGAAACAAACGAACACAATTACTTTTTTGTAAGTGTCCTCGGAACACACCTGTAGAAATGCAAATCAAAGTTTTACAACATATTTCTAATGATAAGTAATGTTAACGATTACTCATGTGGATGGAGAATAAAAAAAGTTTGCATGTTTAAACAGCAACATCAGAGATTAATACTCCAGTATACTTGCAGATGTTTGCCCAAACAAATGGAAGAAATCCCTGGGCAAAGACACTCATCACTTTGAAATGTTTGTAGTTATCACCTCACAAGTCATCGCATTCATTGCTAAAGAATAAAGATAACAATGACAGCAACTTCACAGAAGTTACTCAGTGCAGAATATCAATTTCAGACTTGTCTTTTCTTTTTAGGCTATTAGCTGTTCATTTACTGAATCGTGCAGGTGATTTAGATGGGACCATCCTTTACTAATAACCCTCCCTTGTTTCTACACACACACACACCAACCTTTATCTCCTTAACACTCTCGTAGTCTGCAGTGTCTTCTTACTCTTTGCACAAGGGGCACGTCATCTGGAAATGACCGTAAGGAGTTGTTGGTGTGTCAAAGAGTAAGAGATATTCAGCAGGCAAGACAATTTTGTTCTGCAGAATGACTCACTACAAAGCATCGATGTATGCAATAGCATTTGCTATTAAAGTTGAGAAAAGGAATATTAAGAGAGGATCACAATGTAGGTTTCTTCTACATATTACTTGTTCTCTTTTCTATCTAACTGCAAAACTGGGTGATGGTGAAGTACAATTTGTTAAATTTGAGGATGAAGGGGGAGCAGAATAAGTTTGCAAATCTGTAAACACTTATAGGGAGCAGGAGGCAACCATGGCGAATCCTGTCCGACTAACTTTTGAGCAGATTTGTGTAGGATTGCCTTACCATTGAAATACCCAGTGCAGAGTATTGGATAGAGTGACAGACTCAGGAGATGTGGGTTCAAATACCAGCTCTTGACATGGAAAATCACTGGCGAGATGGAAATCGTAATAGCAACAATTAAACATCTTGATTCTCACTTAACTCGAAACCAGGATAGTAGACAATAACAAAGGTGGAAAGCATAGAATAAACTAATCTCTAGCTATAATTTTAATTTAATTAACTAAACGTATTCAGTGCCCATCTCAGGACATTGGAAAAACCATTCCAGAACAAGTAGCTATTGTGTGGCATTAATTTTCTCCAAAAGAAATTACCTTTTTAAATTAAACTATTGGAACAACTTTACATATCAGGGATTCTCAACCTATGGCCTGCAGGCCAGGTATGGCCCATGGCACCGTTTCATGTGGCCTCCACTGCCTCCGCCACACCTGAAAGTGCCATGTGGTGGAGGAAGGGCAAAATCGCTGTCCGCCCCCCCGCCCCCCCCCATACCTGTCAAGTTTCGGGAAATGTCTGTCAAATAAGGGAAATTTCCCGGCCAAAAACAGGAAACTGGACAGCTATGCTTATCCTGTGCTGGCCTCCAGTATTGTTAGTCACTAAATCTAAACATGTTCTGAAACAATGCTTACATCTATTGCTCCTTCCACATTTAGTGATAAACTATAACATAATAATGATTTTTTTCCTGAACAATGTGAACTTTTCTTTTGCACTCTCCAGTTCTCCATTGTCACAGTCATGGCCACGACTGTATAATTCTCTGGGCAGGAGTAATTATCACTCTTAAAAACATATATAGAACCTCACACACCACTGTCATTAAATCAGCCTCTTGCAGCATTAGTGGTGAAGCCCAACCAGAACTTAACATAAACTTAGGAAACATCCCACAACCTTATAGGAATCAGATGTCATGTTGAAGCAGAAGTGGTAACTTGTCCATAGAAAGCTTGAAAAATGCTGTTTGAGAATACTTGTGGAATATTCCCCATGAACCTCCACTAAACATCCTTTTCTAAGTCTGATCTAGTTTGCTTTAGGGCTATTTCCGTTCATTTTTAGCAGTAGCTTAAGCAATATCTCTCAGCAGAATTCATTCATTGCTTTTCAAAAGGTCATACATGGCCTCGAATACATGTATTTTATAAGTTCCTAGCTTTGTACTTTAGATTTTTCTAGATGTTATGCAAGATCAGCGGTAAGGGTAGCACATTGCACATTCACTTTGATATTTTGGAAGAGGAGGGGGAACCATTTCTATAGCCTTCATTCTGTAGCTTGGAGGGTTGACAGGGAACATGAGACCTTTCCAAACTCAGGTCAGAATCAGTGACCCATTAAAGGATGATTATGCAAGCTTAGCATCCTTAACTGAAGAATAGGCGGCTTGCTTTGAAAGAAAGCAAACACATACACAATTGCCCCAACTCCATTTTCTTATTATACAATCCAAACTATGTCTCAGTTCCAAGACAGTCATATAAAAAAAAAAAATAGCTTGCATAACCGATCCTCCTTCATTCAACCAAATGCAATAAGTTCAGACTGACAGGCCTGTCTTCCCCATGAGCTGCTGTTTTAGTGAATAGCAAGCATTAGGACAGTTCAATAGGGCAGAGAGCTCTGGCACCCACAACACAAGCCACAAGGACACCTTCCTTGGCAAATAAATGGCAATGAAATAAATGTTCCAGATTTCTCTTGCATCGGCTCCATCCTTTTCATGAAAATAGGATGCATAATGTATCCTTTGTTAAGTGAGGTGCCGTTTGACTTTTTTAATTCAGGCCAAAGAACATCATATATTGGCATCTGCTCAAATGGTATGTCCATAAAACCAGCCCACTGCATGGCATTTTATCTACCAAAGCACCAGACACAACAAAGATTTTATTCGTTCTAAAACTCAAGGCAGGCATCTCTTTCAGATGCCAAAACACCATTTTAACAGTGTGCATTCATTCTATATACCAGTAACGCTATTAATAAGCACAGAAAAAGCTCTGCTCATAATACAAGTCTCCATTTAAAAAAAAAGTAGTGCTTTGCATAACAAATTTATGTGATCATGGGAGAATTATATGTAGAAGACATTTTACATATAATTTTAACATGCTCTTCCGCATCCATAAATACCCTAATACAGGGATTCTCAACCTGCAGTCCACGGGCCGGATGCAGCCCATGGCACCATTTCATGCTGCTTCCCACAGCCTCCACCACACCCGTAAGTACCATGTGTCGGAGGAATGGGAAAATGGCCTTCTAGCCCCCAAAGCTTAATGAGGGAGTGTGACCCGGTCCCCGGCTTAAAAAGGTTGAGAACTCCTGCCCTAATATTTATGCCTATGTTTCTGACAATATCCAAGTTTTAAAGTGGGCCAAAAAAGTGACGCGTGTAGCGAAGTGAGAACACAATATCAGTGTTAATCTCCTTTTGACCCACTGCAACAAACGTAACTTATAATTTACCCTTCTTAAAGCAAGCTGCTTTCTAAGAAAACTCCTTACTACCATCCATAAGAGCCTTATTCTGCTTAGAACCACAGTAAAGATTATTTTAATGGAAGTGTAATGCCCCACTAATAATAAAGTACAGTAAATGTAATCCCTGAATGCCAGCACTCTCTCCATACTAGAAAGATGGCTGAATAGCTCGGAAGTTTAGATATCTGGCTGCAGAGGCGCAAGATGCGCAGGCCCAGAAGAAGCAAATGGCAAACCTCTTTTGTGTGTTCTCTATCTAGAAAACATTAGAAAAAGTCACTGTAAGTCAAAATTGATTTGATGGCAGACAATAATAATTCATCTCCTCCTCCTTCTTCTAAGTGCCATATCAGTTCCAAATATTGGCTATCACCATGGTGATAATCTTCCTGTTCTTAACTCCATCCCGTACCAGTCTCTCAGGTTCATTAGCCACGAGGTCCATCAAGAATCTTCCTTTGCATAACGGGTTGGAGTATTCTGTATTTCATCTCGTACCTTATGATATGGCCAAGGTGTTGGGACTTTCTTTGTTTAATGGACTTAAGCAGTTCTTGTTCTTTATCCATCCAGCTCAACACTACTATATTAGTCACAGGGTCAACCCATGATATCCTTAGCAGCCGTCTCAGAAGGCACTCAAGACCTGGATGCTATATCTACATCCACCTTGAAAGGGTATCTTCAGCAGGACTGAATTACTTCACATCATGCTACTCTGTCCTCACTGCCTATCAGTTATTGTCCAACTGAGATGTTCAGCTGGTGAATCAGGGCTTGGAATCCATTGACATCCATGAAGAAAGGCAGCAACCTTCATTCAGACAAGCAGAAGAACAGAAGAAAAGAATGTAAAAGATGCAAGATAACACTCTTCACATGGGTGACTGATTAATGAAGAACAAGGGGCCATAAATGAGCGGCAGCAGTTGAAGTATATTATGGAGCCTGCAGGTTTAGGCGGAGGGGAAAAGAGGAACTAAAGACTGGTTTGTGCTCTGCATAAATGTTAGTGTTTTATCTAATCCTTCCTCAAAGGTGATGGATGTTGTTACAGACGCACATCGTTCTCATTCACAAAAGTCCTGTGAGGCAGAGAAGTGACGACCTGAAGACTCTCAAGCAACTTTATGACTGTGAGGTACTGAACCAAAGGCATCCTGACCTAAGCGCATTAACACTCATGCCGAAGAATATAGGAACCAACTTCGACTTTAGTGCAAATATACAAACCATTATAAACAGCCCACTTTTAGGCAGCATGAAAATGCTTCCTGTAGCGCTATAAGGTGTGTATCTTGTACAAGTGTTGTAACTCACTGATTAAGTTGTTGTTGCTGCTACTGACCCTATGAATAAGCAGTCACCGAAATGGCATGTCCTTAGTCTTGAAAACCCCATGAGGAGACTGAGTCACTTATTGTTAATCAAATCACAAAGCAAACTTGACTAAACAAAGAGCCTTTCCATATCATGTTAGATGTAAAGTTCTGACCCCGTAAGCCATAGATAGCAATTAGACATTCCACTTTAAGACAACAATTAGACATTCCTCTATAGATAACCATTAATTATTTACATAAAGATAGCATAATACACCATGCCATTCTTGAAGTCAAAATCAGATTTGAAAAGCTTACAGCAGTATCTGCAACAGTCACTTATAACCTTTACCACGTGTCCTTGGGTTTCAGATGCCATATATTATGCCACAGTTACAAATTCTTATTTGTTTTCAAACTATTTCATTATTTAGTGAACAACATTTTGAAGGGAAAAGAAAAGATCAAGTTCACGATCCTAAATTTACTTTTTTTTCCTCAATTAGAATAGCAGTATCTTTTTTCACCCACTGAAAATAGTCCTGGAACTATTATTTTCCTCCTGTCAATAAAAAAGGAAAAGCTTGATATTATTTGATGTCAAACCTAGGTTTAACATTACACAAAATGCATAATGTGGGGATCAGATATTAGTGGCAAGCTTTGGATTTATTTGAGCACCCAACCTTTTTGGGGCAAAACTGCTAATCACCTTGTGAACTGACCAGAAAGTACTCTAAGTGCTAAGCAGATGTAAGTGTAATTGCTTAATTTTAATTTAATTTAATTTAATTTAATATTTGTACTGCCGCCCCTTCGCCAGGGGCAACTCCAGGCGGCTGACAACAGATATACAAATCAAAGCCACAATAAATAAACATTAAAATACCCAGAAAGTTATCATTTGTTTCTAATTCCAACAACAGCAAGCCATTGTCTGCCTGCAAAAAAGGATAACATACCAGGATCAATGTACAAAATTCTGATGAATTCAATTCTGAGCAAATGATGGTGTGCAATGTTCAGATTAACAGCAGGCTATGATTTATTGAAGTTGTGAATTTATTGTACAAGAAAAGAAATAACAAGGAGAGGAATGAAGAGTTTAGTCCAATATTCCCTGCTGCTTAAAAATGTAACATCAAACTTCGTACAGTATTTGATATTTCATCTGAATTCATCCCAATGGGTGGTACAGTGGAACCCCACATAATGCACCGTTTAACGAAACATTTGTACAACGAAGCGTTCGTTATGTAAAGGTGATACTCCGCATAACGATTTTTTTCCCATTATGCGGGGTTTCCGCTAAGCAGGGTATACCCCGGTTAACGGAAACCCCATATAACGAACATTTATTTTCATTATGCGGGGGATCTCCCATTGGATCTGCATAGCAGGGGAAAACCACATAGCGAAAAGCTCCATGGAACAGAGCTGTTTCGCTATGCAGGGTTCTACTGTATTTGAGAATTGCTATTACAGGAGTTAAAAAAGGCTTATTCTTTTGCCATCTATGGTCATGAAAGCAAGATGTATGTAAATGCATGGCAATTTGTTGCAGTGGCTCAAGTAGCTACGATGCTAACTAGAAGGCGGGAGGCCAGCAGTTTGATACCTGAATACTGAAGGACAGAATGAGCTCCCGTCTTTGTCCCAGCTCCTGCCAACCTAGCAGTTCGAAAGCAAGAAATTGCAAGTAGATAAATAGGGACTACTTTGGTGGGAAGGTAAACAGCATTCCGTGCGCTCCGGTGTCTAGTCATGCCTGCCACATGACCACAGAAACGTCTGCAGAAGCAGACAGTGTTTGCTCTTTGGCTTTGAAACAGAGATGAGCACTGAACCCTAGAGTAGGATATGACTGGCTTTCAAGCAAGGGAAACATTTACCTATAAATAATTGCTTTAAAACTGAATATACACCTTCTATTTAAAAAATTACTATTATATTGCATGAGCAAAGAGTGCTGGCTCTTTGTCTATAGAGATGAGCACTGAACCCTAAAGTCAGATATGACTGGCTTTAGAGAAAGGGCGACATTTACCTTTATCTATATTGCATGAAAAAGATTTCCCCATACATCTTCATTTAGAAAGGTATCTTGGAATAGGTTTATAGGGAGATAATACATTTTTTCAGAAATCACGTAATCATACTGAGTTTCTATGTCACTATCTCTTTTCTTTAAAAACTTTATGTTTTAAAAATGGATTTTTCAAGAAAATAGTAGCCTATTAACTAAGACAATTTTGGGACTACTGCCTCTATTATTAATCTACAGTAATAATAATTGATGTTCATATCTTCTGTGACCATTTCAAAATTTTAATTGTCAACAATACATGGAGGCTTGGTTTTGCGAAAGAAATCCAATGAAATTAATTTAAGGTACAAATATTGACTATTATCCACAGAATAAGCAGTGATAACAAGCCAGATATACACATTTCTGCTTCCCATACAGTATTGGTGAGGTTCAAAGGTAGGGGTCAGCAGCCTAGGGCCCATGGGCCAAATCTGGCCTGTGGTGCCAAATCATCCAGCCCGTGCCCTCATTTCAGCTGCTGCCGCAGGCAATATCAGATGCGTTTATGACAGCCAAAAATGGAGGGGGGACCACCAGTCCTGCCCCCTCAACTGTCTGAGGGAGTGTGATCCGGCCCCTGACTTAAAAAGTTTGCCAACCATATCAATTAAGGAGGTACTTGAAACCCAAGACTAGCTGTTTGGGATCTCTTTAGAGTGGCCCAATATTATATTAGAATGCTACAAGAAAACCCTATCATCTCATAATGATATCATGGCACTGTGTTTTGAACAGATGCCATTGCAGTACAAAAATGCAGCAATTTTCAAACGGTCAGAACCGGAAACTTAACTTGTGAATTTTCACAGGAAAAGCTAAGCATATCAATTAAGGAGATACAATGGAACCCCGTATAACGAATGCTTTGTATAATAAAAAATTTGTTATAATTCGTTATAAGCCTATTGGCTTATAAAATGAAGCCTCTCCATCTTTTTAATGGGGCAGTTTGAATGTGGTTAGTTTTTAATGGGTGGATGGGTATGTTGGGGTTTTAATTGTTTTTAATAGGTATGTTTTAATCCTGTTGTGAGCCGCCCTGAGTTGGGTTCGCCTGATTGGGCGGCATAGAAATTTGAGTTATAAATAAATAAATAAAAACAAATTGGCGATGCACCACATAATGAAAAAAAAATGTTGGTTATACATATCGCTATTGGCAATACCCCGTGCTATGAAAAAAAATCGTTGTAAGGGGTATCGCCAATAGTGATTCATATAATGAACATTTTCCTTTCGTTACACAGTGCATCGCCAACAGCACTTTGTATAACAAAAAAAAACGTATAGCGAAGAGCTCCGCGGAATTGAGTTTTTTCGTTATATGTGAGTTATATGAATTTCAATCTCGTTGTTCTGTACAGGACAATGACAATAAAGTTTTATCGTATCTACTGTACAGTACTTGAAACCAAAGACTAGAGGTATGGGATCCCTTTGGAGTGGCCCAATGTTACACATGAGAATGCTACTATAAAACCGTATGATCTCATAAAGACAAATCAGAACAACCTTTGACTTGCTAAAATGTTATGTTCAAGGAGTGTTTTATGGATACTCTGGAATGCCAGAATGACAAATATGTCCGATCAAAGGAAGGCTAAACCCTTCCTAGAGGCAAAAATGACTAAGCAGAGCTTATCCCAGTTCGGGACCATTCGGGTTCACTGGGAAAGATGTTAAGGAGGGGGAAATTGAAGGGGAAATTGAAGGCCGCAGGGGAAAAAGGAATAAAGCATGAGGTGGCTTGATTCAACAAAAGAAACCACAGCCATGTCAATTAGGAGGACCTTCTAGAGACCTCAAATTCAACAGGATGCCCTCGGAAATACATTAGAGCAGGTAACAGCAGCAAAAACGGAAATGTTGATCCTCTGTCATTTAGAAAAGAGCAGAATTCTTTACAAGTTCTTGTACCTTTATAGTTTTACCACAAAATTCTAGGTGGAATGTTTCAAATACTTTATCAGCAATAAAAATAAGCTTTTCAATTAAAACACATTCCTCCTAAACTATATCCCATCTGAATGTTGAACAATGGATTGTGATACAGTGGTTTAGGGTTTTTTTAAAAAACATTTTCTTTTACCTTTCACTACACCTTGATGGACATTCCCATACAAATAAAATAAAATAAATAATAAATACTCAGCCTGATGATCAGTATTTTCCTCTCACAGATTCTGAGTAAAACAAAAAGTACTTTAAACATTGTGAATAAATTTTCTTCCAAGACTATTTATTAAATACCAGTAGTCAATGCCTAAACATTTTCTGATAGAAGACTGGTTTTGTTTTTTAAAAGTCCTCAATGTGTTTCAATGGATTCTGTAGTTTTCTACGAATATGATTATACAAAATTATAATTACATGCCCATCAAGAACTGATATTACTAGGGAATTCTTCAGTTGATGCAACTGCCATAAATTAAGGTTTGAAAAGCTGTACCTAAAAGTCTCCTGCCTACACAGCTGCTAAAGTTACAGGGGCCATTTATTTAAATGCTAGCCATTCTTGAAACACAGAAAGACTTCTATAGTTTAGCTATGACATGGTTGGCTTTGTTAATGAAGCCCTCTCACCTCTGAGCCCTTATACATGTGTACACGGGAAAAAAATTCTGCACAACTGCACACTGCTTAAAAAGTTATTTGCTTGACCATTGCTATATTTTTCCAGCTTTCCATACAGCTCTATTTATTTATTTATTTATTTATTTAGGCACTATCTACACCATTTGCCACATTCAAAAAGCCATATATCAAAGTACTTAGAACAGGGATTCTCAACCTGCAGCTCTCAGGCCAGATGTGGGCCACAGCACCATTTCATGTGCCCCCCCCCCCCCCCGCAACTGCATCCACCACACCCAGAAGTGCCATGTGGTGAAGGAAGGGCAAAATGGTCATCCAGTAACTAAACCTATATAAAAGTGAAGAACTTAGGAATCTGAGCAGAAGGAAAGGGGTATTTGCCATAAGGCTGTTCAGCTTTAGGGATGATCCCTAGGAAAAAGCTTAACTAAGATCAATGAGACCAACTTGGAAGAATTATTAACACTGTAGACTGACACTTTAACGACTGCTGTTATGTGTTGTCATGTTGCTTGTGACTTGTGACACCCAACAGCATTTCAAGACTTATCAGAGGTTCATGGAGCAGTTTACCAATGAGATCTCACACTCCCCATGGGTTTCTACAACCAAGCAGGGATCAGAGTGCAGTTTTCCTGACTCCTACACCTCTGGAACTCTATACACTAAAGCTATCAAACAACTGTCAGTCTAGGTATGTTTTTAAAAGATTACTGTAAGTCATCCCTGAAGAATACTGTATGGCAGTCATCTCTTAACCTGGGGGTCTAGCAGCATCAAAGTTTTTCTTCTGGAGTGCTGCAAATAAACAAGCTACAAGCTTATATAATGTACTAAGTTACTGTTCATCAGTTGGCCAAAACACTCTTCTTTGTGAACTGTTAAAATGTGTCATTTGCACATCAGTCTCTTCCCAGAGGCATTTCCATTCTCCTCCAGAATGAGTGAGTGTGTGTGTTTGTTTTGAGTTCTGTTTTCTTAAACACAAGAGTTTTCAGCCCAAGGGCAGTTACCAACTTCTAATCCTAGATGGGAACCAAAATCATTCTCATCAGAGAAGATCCAGCACCCTGGGAAAGCAATGCAATTGTTTTAGCAAGAGAAACCAATATGGATCAATTAAGGCAAACCTCTAAAGGTTTCCCTTGCTCGAAAGCCAGTCGTATCCGACTCTAGGGTGCAGTGCTCAACTGTTTCAAAGCCGAAGAGCCCGCGTTGTCTGCTTCTGCAGACGTTTCCATGGTCATGTGGCAGGCATGACTAGACACCGGAGCACATGGAACGCTGTTACCTTCCCACCAAAGTGGTCCCTATTTATCTACTTGCAATGTCTTGCTTTCCAACTGCTAAGTTGGCAGGAGCTGGGACAGACGGGAGCTCATTCCGTCCTGCAGTACTCGGGAATCAAACTGCTGACCTTCCACCTCCCAGTCAGCGTCTTAGCCACTTGAGCACTGCAGTCCGTAGGCAAACCTCTACTTAAGTGATAATTATATTTTCTGCTTTCTTCAAGCCCACTGAGCATTCTAGGAAGACAAAAGTGATTGGGAGAAATCACATGTGCAAGAACTGTAGAGTTCAAGCAGCACAGAAATGAAATGAAAAGTATGGAATGCGAGAACACCAATTACCATTGCATTTATAGACATGTACAACCAGATATACAGAAGCCAGTAGCTCTCTATAAAAATGTCATAAATGAGGGTAAACATTTCCTACAGATGTTTCTTTTTTAACATCTGATCTGTCTTGAAAATTAAGATTAAGAATTTGACTTCCCCACTCTTTCCAGGGAGAAAAGTCAACTTATGTGAGCTTGGGCAAGTCGAACAGTCCCAGTACACTCCCCAGAAAGAGGGAATGGTAAACCACTTCTGAGTATTTTTTTAAATTAAAAATTCCTGGCATGGGTCACCATAAGAACTAACTTGGTGGTACACAATAATAATGTATTTTGAACCTCACAGAGTCCAATTTTAATGTTTATTATCAATTACTCACCTCCCAGGTTTTGCCCTAACCCACCAATGGAAGATAAGGCTTTAAAAGCAGTTTTAGGAGCTTATCTATAAGCAGAAAAACTATGTCAGTGTTAAAACAAAGCAATGAAAAGTGAACAAGTATATACACTGCTATGAGTGAAGATGCTATCTTTGAGGACTAAGTAAATTGACAAAGTGACACTAAGAGGTTATCAACTGAACCATTCAGCTTTCAGAGAGCAAAGGTAAACTACAAACTGGGTAGAATCTTTTATTATGCTCTTCTCTAAATGGGAACTAGGTTAATCCCTTGTTTTCAACATAACAATATTTTAATATTCATGAAATGCAGAATCACATTCTTGCATCAATTTCAAGTCAGCTCCAAACATATCACTAGAAAGGGATGTGGCAGCATAATCCATAGCTGAAAGTGAATTAACCTAAATTCTTCACCTAATTTACAAGCTTTAAAAGCCTGTCACCCATTTTGTTTCAAGGAAAGATGGACACGCAAATGAAAAATAATCACACCTACTAAAATAGGAGGCGTATTAGGATGCACACTATTCAATTTTTAATCAGATATAAGCGTCTCGGTGGCACTAGCCCATTTCAATCACTTTATCCTGGAAGCAAAAACCCTGACATTATTAGCTAGATGTTCTTGTGTCACTAAGGGAATGGCTAGGATGATGTTATTACAGAAACAAGAGAGCAAAATGAGACTTGAATTCCAAGATATTATGAAATAGCAATAGCAGCATACAAACTAGGAAACCGGTAGGTAGGTGGAATGGAATGAACATTATAAAAAGGGTTTAGTTTGTTTTAATGAGAAGCCAGCCCTAGCTGGAGTACAGCGGCAGCAATTAGTATAAACATAAACATACCTAAAATCCTCGGTGTAGAACTGAAAGCAGAGCCCTAGGATTACTGCAAACTGTGGAAGGGTGTCAGGAGAAAGACATTAATGCTGCTCGTTTCAAAATTATGGCTGGAATGGTTCTAATTTGGCATGGAGATTAAAAGGAGGAGGGATGAACCCTCTGCTGCTGTGATCAATACCCAGCGAGGAAGACCGGAATGATGACAGTGGAAGAAATGGAAAATGGATTTTGGGAATATGACGTTAGAAATAAGAAAGAGATTATTATTATTATTATGGTAGCAGCTATGACATTGCTTATTGTTTAAAAAGTGGAAATATATTCTGAATTTGTGTTGGATGAATGGTATAAAGAACTATGGAATATAGCAATAAATGATAGATTGACTTGTGAATTAAAGTCAAAGGGATTGATTAAAAATGATTGTAAAGAGATTTGGGAAGAGTTTGTTACCGTGTTTTAATCAAATCTAAAGGAGCAGTCTAATAAAATCTAAAGGACTGCAGTGGCTCAAGTGGCTAAGATGCTGACTAGGAGGTCAGCAGTTTGATTCCCGAGTACTGCAGGACGGAATGAGCTCCTGTCTTTGTCCCAGCTCCTGCCAACCTAGCAGTTCAAAAGCAAGACATTGCAAGTAGATAAATACTGGAACACTTTGGTGGGAAGGTAAACAGCGTTCCCTGCGCTCCGGTGTCTAGTCATGCCTGCCACATGATCATGGAAACATCTGCAGAAGCAGACAGTGCTGGCTCTTCAGCTTTGAAACAGAGATGAGCACTGAACCCTAGAGTCGGATACAACTGGCTTTTGAGCAAGGGAAACATTTACCTTAAAGGAACAAGATTGGGACAAGAATATATAGCCTTTTAGAAATGGAATAATTATATAAAGTGACAATAGGTTGAAGACATATAATGTCCCACTGGTAGTAGAAGCACATATTTGCTAACTTAATGGCATTATTTTACTTTTACCTTTTGTTTTCCAATTATGGGTATTTTTAAATCAGCTGCTCTTAAAGTTAGCTTTCTTACTGTCAGTCTTTATGATCAATATATTTTGTTATACTTTGTATTTTCATGGTTTGAAAGAGAGAGAAAGAAATTGAAATTGAAAAGAGGACATTTGAGCACCTCCAAAAATTGCCGGCTGAAGACACACGCCACACCAGTGGGGTGTGACGGTGGAGCATGCAGCGGGTGCATTATTACCTGCAGCAGTTTATGCAGATTAAGAAAGCTAATAATTTAATAAACACATAAATGAATGAAAGGCAAAAATATAAATCACCCCATAGGGATTATTCTAAACCTTTGATCAGTATGGACAAAAATTGAGCAGCAAGGAGAAAGTTGGCTATAAATGGGTCCAGTTTGCAAAGGAGGGGAGCTCAGCTTTCAATCCTTTTTAGGCATATTTTATGCGTATTCTTAACAGATGCCACTGTAGTCCAATTAGGGATGGCATCTCATTAAAATAAATTAAAATGACTTGAAAAGGGGGGGGGGGGAGGAACGGTGTTCTCTTTTTTTTTGCAAAGGTAGGAAAGGAGACCACCAAGTCGAATGGGAAAGGGGTTGGGGGGGGGAACCAGATCATGCTCAAAGGAAGCTTAAGTACTGGGTTCGAAAGCTTAATTCGGATCGAAATCCCAAAGTGATGCTGAGGATGATGGATGGGAGGGAGGGAAGGAGAAACCCGGGGAAAGGAGGAGGAGGAGGAAGCAGGGCGTCTTAGCTATACACATGTGGGATGGGGAGAAGGAGAGGTGGATATATAAGATATTGGGGGGGTTGAGGATGATGGGGGTGAGGATGATGGGCCTGGTGAAGGGGGCTTGGAATACGGATGGAAGATAGGAATGAGGATGATGATGAAAATGATGATGCCTCTGTCCCAGGCAGGTGAGGGCAAAAACCGGCCCTTACCTGTGCTCTCCCCCCTCCCGCCCCTCTCACCTGCCATGGCTGGAAATGGCGGTGGCGGTGGCGGTGGTGGTGACGGCGGCGCTCCCTCCTCAAGCAGCCCCGGCCTCGTCGTGGTCGTGGCCGCCAGAGTCTGAGGAGGAGAAGGAGGGAGCGCCAAGCGGGAGCCCTCGCGGCGGCCGCGGCATGGAGGCGGAGGAGGAGGCGGGGAAGAAGGAGGAGGCCTGGCGTCCCCGCCCCTGTCCCCGTCACAAGATGGCGGGCGGCCGGCGGCCCTTTCTGAGGTCGGTGGAGCGCGAGGGCCTCAGGCCTAGTAGTGATCTTTGAGGTAAAACTAGGCCCCAGGTGCCGCCCGCCCGCGGCGGAGGGGAAAAAAACGGGGCCTCGGACTTTTCCCCCGCCTTCTCGGGTGGGTAGCGGCGGGCGGGCGGTCGAGGTGGGTTTTTTTCCCTCTCCTTTTTACCTCAGGAAAAAGGGAGGGAAAAAGGCGGTCGGAGCTGCTGAGGGGAATTTTTATTTTGAGGGGAGGGGGAGTTTGAAATAAACAGGACATAAACGATAAGCCGTAAGGTCTTAAAAACGGACAACACACACCACACCGCAACCACCAGGTTGTGTTAGCAACGTTTGGCTCAAGGAGCCTCTGAGCTTACTAAGAGCGCAAGGTGGGAAAGTCAGTCAGGGCTGTGGGGTTTTCTTTCTCCTTCAAGGAGAACAAAAGCACTTATCTGTCTAGTCATGTATTAATATCTATATCCGTGCATTATATCTATCTACACGCATTATTTCTATACAGTTATCTATTCACACATACCTATCTATGCATTATAGCTACCTATTCACGCATTATGTCTTACAGGGTGGCTGGTAAGTCCCTACCTGCCCATATGTAGTGATGCTCCAAAAAATTAAAGGGGAACACCTAAATAAACAACACAATGTGTAACCCCGAGTCAATCACACTTCTGTGAAATCAAACTGTGTCCACCCTGGTAGCCACACCGATTGACAACCAATGCCACATGCTGTTGTGTGCATGGAAGAGACCACAGGTGGACATCAGAGGCAATTAAGCAAGGCATCCCTAATAAAGGTGTGGTCCAGCAGGAGGTGACCACTGACCACTTCCCAGTTGCTTTGGCTTCTGGCTGATGGTTTGGTCACTGTTGAATGTGCTGGCGGTGCCTTCACCCTAGTGGTAGCATGAGACGGAGCCTACAACCCACACAAGTGGCTCAGGTAGTGCAGCTCATCCAGGATGGCACATCCATGCGAGCTGTGGCACGAAGGTTTGCTGTGTCCGCCAGCATTGTGTCCAGAGCATGGAGGTGCTACCAGGAGACAGGCCAGTACGTCAGGAGATGTGGAAAAGGCCGTAGGAGGGCAACAACCCAGCAGCAGGACCGCTACCTCCGCCTCTGTTCAAGGAGGAACAAGTGGGGCACTGCCACAGACCTGCAAAAGGACCTCCAGCGGGCCACCAATGCGCATGTGTCTGCTCAAATGATCAGGAACAGACTCCATGAGGGTGGCATGAGGGCCCAGCGACCACAGGTGGGGGGTTGTGTTCACAGCCCAATACCGTGCAAGACGTTTGGCATTTGCCAGAGAACAAGATTGGCAGGTTCGCCACTGGCGCCCTGTGCTGTTCACAGATGAAAGCAGGTTCACACTGGGCACATGTGACAGACGTGTCAGGGTGTAGAGATGCCGTGGAGGACGTTATGCTGCCTGCAACATCCTCCAGCATGACTGGTTTGGCGGTGGGTCAGTAATGGTGTGGGGTGGCATTTCCCTGGAGGGCTGCACTGCCCTCCATGTGCTTGCCGGAGGTAGCCTAACTGCCATTAGGTACCAAGATGAGATCCTCAGACTCCTTGTGAGACCATATGCTGGTGTGGTTGGCCCTGGGTTCCTCCTAATGCACGGCAATGTTAGACCTCATGTGGCTGGGTGTGTCAGCGGTTCCTGCAAGACTAAGGCATTGATGCTATGGACTGGCCCACCCATTCCCCAGACCTGAATCCGATTGAGCACATCTGGGACATCATGTCTCGCTCCATCCACTGACGCCACGTGGCACCACAGACTGTCCAGGAGTTGGGGGTTGCTTTAGTCCAGGTGTGGGAGGAGATCCCTCAGGAGACCATCCGCCACCTCATCAGGAGCATGCCCAGGCATTGTAGGGCGGTCATGCAGGCATGTGGAGGCAACACACACTACTGAGCCTCATTTTGACTTGTAATGTAAGGACATTACATCACAGTTGGATCAGCCTGTAGTGTTTTCTTCCACTGTCACTCTGAGTGTAACTCCAAATCCAGACCTCCATGGGTTGATGAATTTGATTCCCATTGTTAAGTTTTGTGAGATTTTGTTGTCAGCACATTCAACTACAGTATGTGAACAACAATAGGAATACAGTATTTCAGTCGTTCAGATCGTGAGATGCCTTATTTTTGTGTGCCCTTTATTTTTTTTAGCAGTATATTATAGAAAGAAATTTCAGAGAAATATGGCTGATTTAAGCCCATTTACGGACTGCAGTGGCTCAAGTGGCTAAGACACTGACTGGGAGGCGGAAGGTCAGCAGTTCGATTCCCGAGTAATGCAGGACGGAATGAGCTCCCGTCTTTGTCCCAGCTCCTGCCAACCTAGCAGTCTGAAAGCAAGAAATTGCAAGTAGATAAATAGGGACCAGATCTGCCATTCACCTTCAGACGACTGCAATTCCCCATAAGACTCGCCTTTGCCATTACAATAAACAAATCACAAGGGCAGACTGTTAGGCAGTGTGGTGTGCACTTGACAACGCCGTGTTTCTCCCATGGCCAGCTATATTTCGCATACTCCAGGGTCGTGTCGCCAGAAAATTTATACATCCTGGCTCCTGAAGGCTAGACAAGGAACATTGTTTATCAGCAGGTATTGCAATAGCTACACAGACTCACAGCTCACTGCCCCCCGCTCACCTCCAGCCCACACCGGCCACAACAGGGCCTCCGCGGGGCTGGCAAGTACACATAGAGAGGAACAGCAACAGGTAGGTATGGTGCCCGGGGTTGACAGCCAGGTATGACCTCACACCGGCATGGGTTCAACACCCTGGCAACGCCGGGTACCTCTGCTAGTATCTATTTACGATTTACATGTGAAACAGAAAATTAGAATATCGTGCAAATGTTCATTCAGTTCAGTAATGCAACTTAAAAGGTGAAACAAATATATGAGATAGACTCATTACATACAAAGCGAGATAGTTCAAGCCTTACTTTGTTATAATATTGATGCTTATGGCTTACAGTTTATGAAAACCTCAACCCCCAAATCTCATGTACCCCATAATCATCACATAATCCCATGTATGCTGTCCCCCATGAACATCACAATTATAATGAATTAAGGCATGACATGTCTTGCTTTGCATGTAGTGAGTCTATCTCATATATTTGTTTTACGTTTTAAGTGAAATTAGTGAACATTTGCACAATATTCTAATTTTCCGACTTTCACCTGTATATCTACCTATTCATGCATTCTATCTATCTTATCTATCCATGCATTATCTCTCTCTTCCTCCGATGTCTCTATCACTAGATTTAGATACATCTGTATCTGCCTCCTGCACAGCACCGCCGCCTCTTCCTTTTTATCTTTGTCCTCACAAGAACCCTGCAAAGTAGGTCAAGCGTCCCGCTTCACCCATTGGGTTGCTGCCTTTAAGTCAGAAGTGCTTGGGTGGCACACAAAGATGACAGTAATGGAATTCCACCTCGCATTGCATGCTAACACCAGAAAAGGATGGTCAATTCTCTGCCTAAGATACAAATATCTGATTCAGACATACTGAAGAGCCCGTCTTTCTTCCGAAGGATGGTTCACCGGAATCCTTTCTTCCATCTTGGAGTGAATTGGGATTGTGGATGTGATTAATTTTAGGTGTGAGTCAAAGGCCCTGGTCGGTGCCACAAAATCCTTTTGTGTTTAATTTTCAATTTCATTGGAAGGGATAAGATGGCCATGTTATATTTCAGCTGGTTGTTAATTTAGCATCATCTGTGGAAACAACAACACTCTTGCGGGCCTTAAAAACTCGACAGTCTATTTAGAATAAGGTTTTGAAAATGGCAGCCTACGTCACCAGATTATTATTGTTGTTGTTGTTGTTGTTGTTGTTTAGACTTCTATACCGCTTTCCTTCCCATAAAGGGAACTCGAAGCGGTTTACAATAATAATGCCAAACAATATAAAATATGATACAAATAATACATCAGAATACAATACAATAATGCAGCCACTGCGTTACCATGACGGTTTCCTTTTAAACAACCACAAAGAAAGAATACTGTACACGGCTTTCCATTGCACGGGACTTTCTCAACAGTACATCCGCATTCTTTTATATGAAAGGTTGTTCTGGGAGATGTACCACACTCTGCAAATTAGCCTTTCCCCTAAAGTTCATGTGTGGGTAGCATAATACCAAATACTGTGAACATTCACAGAGATAATATTAGCTTAGAATTTGTTTGATTAGAATTACTACACTCAGACAACACAAAAGCAGTTGCTACAGACCAGGGGTTCTCAACCTTTTTAACCCAGGGGCCGGATCAGACTTGGAGGGCTGGACTGGTGTTTCCCTTTCGGCAGCGGCAGCAGGGGGGACACCAGCCCAGCATGCCAACACGCCGCTGCCACCCCCAACACTCCCTTCACGCCACTGCCATTGCCAACACTACTGCCACTGCTAACTCTTTCCCCCCCCCCCCCCACGCCACCAGTCCGGCACACCAACACTCCACCGTGCTACCACAACTGCTGTCAACACCAGTCCAGCCCGCAAACACACACCCACGCCACTGCTATTTACTGGCCTGTTATGCATGAAGGAGGGGTCCTGACTATCCTTGCCCACACTCAGCCAGGAAGGCCCCTGGGAAAGATGTGGGTGGGTGCATGCGGCTTCCACTGTCGCCGTCTCAATCCTTGTCTCCTCCACTTGGCTTGGTGGTCCCTAACGTTGCTCTGTAGCAGGGCGGATGTTGTAAACCTTCTTACAACATCAACCCTGCTATGGAGCAACGTTAGGGACACGCCAAACCAAATGGAGACAAGGACGGTAGTGGCAGTGCGGGAACAGGCCGGATGGAACGGTGCCATGGGCAGGATCCGGCCCACGGGCTGTAGGTTGAGAACCCCTGCTGCAGACTGAACTGATGTATTTACTGTATTAACATTTTAGTAATGTTTTCAGTACACTGTTTTGATCTGAATAGGCTGCTTAAATTGAATGTACTGTACTGATGGTTCCATTTTAATGATGCATCATTGTTAACGTAGGACATTTATACTCCATCCTATGATCTTAGGGTAGAGTACAACAGTAACAACCGTATAACACAATTTAATACTTTAAAGCCATTTAAAGCATAAAACACTACTTAGTACATTAAACACATTTTGGTTTTTCTTATTTGGTGAACAGCTGTACAAAAGGACTTTATATGCTAAAGCCAAGTCTTCATATTTCAAATATGTGCATCTCTTAGAGTTGCAAAATGTTAATTTATTATTTATTTTATTTATTATTTATCTTATTTTCATTTATGTGAAGAAACACAAAAAAGGACAACAAAATAAGTACAACAAAGTTAGGAACATCCTCAAAATTTTTGCAATTTACTGATTTGTGGCTTAATTTTATCTTATTGTTTATTTATTTCTTCACATTTCTATCGTCACCCAACTCAGCAACGTCTCTGGGCGGCCAACAACAATTTAAAAACAACATCAACTAACTAAACTACATTATACTTGGAGTATAATGTAATTGTCAAATAAATGTCATTGTGGAATTTTGTAGCCTGCTTAAGATAGTTTAGCTGTACCAGATGGAGGAAGAATTAGAATCTGTTGCTAGAGATAAGTTAAATTTGGCTGGATTTATGGCTAGAAAGAAACAGATGTTTTTCCTCTCTATGAATATAAGAAGGAAAATGGATTAGGTAAGTGAGAATTATGAGGAGTCAGTTTCAGAGAGTGATGTACTCCATACTTGATTAAGTCCCAGAAAACGATGTTATGTCTATCTGCATATGCTTACATGTTAGGAAGTGCCACTAATGATTGCATAACCAGAGGAGGATAATGAAGATTGCAAAGTGACATCTTAGCTTAGTTTAGGGTTTTTTTTAATGGCAACCACGGGGCAAGTAGCTTTGTTTTAGTTTTCTGCAGCAGCTGTGACATCAATTTGACTTAGGTTTTCACTATTTGACATCATTAGCCAGAATCCTTTTTTTGTACATTGTTATAAATAACAGTGGCAAATTGCTACTAGAAAACAAGTTATGACTAGCGTGATATCTTTAATTTATGCCTCTGAACTTTGATTTTTATATCAATGCAAATAAGTAGGATTCCGGACATTGTTTTAGGAATTTTTATTTACCGCATCAAACGAGGCTTCTTTTGTTGTAAATCACACTCAAATCCATTGGGGTGGAGGGGGACCTCTCCCCCCACTATCAGTGGGATACTCATTTCCACTGCCTTTGCAATCATCTTTCATGTCCAGATCAAACTTTGGACTGCCACATTGGCCAAACTTTATCAGTGCATGTTTCCGACAGTAATCGGCACACCAGTAAATGAGTTGGGTTCTGTATCTCCACATTCACACAGCATGTTGTTGTCCGCCAGCAGCACCCACTTGAGCATGTTGGTCTTGCATTTTGGGACTCCGGCACTCAGCCTATTCAGGGTCCTGCAAGTGATGTAGGGGAGGTTGAGTTCCTCAGCCATATCCTCCTTTAATGTCCTTCCTTGTCCAGTGAGCTCCTTCCTCCACCTTCAAATTTGGTTTTGCTCTTGCGAACCCTCAAAGTGTGCGTTCTTGCCATAAAGCTCCTGGATCAGAGCCGGTGGACTGGAGTCTCATATCTGTTCAGAGAATGTCAAGGGTCCTTCTCTTGCTTAGGCTGGGGCAGCTGTACATGGAGGCATTTTCCATAACTGGGCTACCCAACTGAGATGTCAAACTCCGGCCAGGCTGCCATGTACAACTGAGACCACATTTGGCCGGGTGAGTTATACATTCTATAGATCTCCTTTACCTTAAGTTCTCACTCAACACTTTTTGACCTTCATTTTCTTTACTTCCCCCACTGGTACTTTGAAAGCATAAATCATAAAGACTTGGCCGCAAAGGATCAAGGTTTTCTTGTGATGTGGTGCGCAATGCCACCAGCATAAATTCACAGGCAGAGGAAATGTTTGGCATTTTAAATGCAAGCTTGGTCCAGAATGCGGTCCAAGGACCATTTCCAAGTGCGTACATGTTTTGAAGCCAAGTGGGCATGAACACTAGAAAAACCCATGTTAGCTTTGGTTGGAAGTGTTTGCTAATTGCATGACTTCTCTCATGTTTAAAAGAGTCTCACATAATGGCTCGTGGTAACAGAAAGCAGAAGGCATGCTTGTTGAAATGTGAAGCCTATGCTACAGAATAGCTGGCTTAGTAGCTAATAGGGGAAAGGTTGGAGGCCATAAATAGCAATTACAGTTATATACTGAAAGAGTGGGTCAAAGCAAGTTCCTCAGAAACACATCTGCTGTTTGATCACCAACCACCAAAGCTGTCGCTCACAACTTCTGCCCTTCCGAACAACCAGCCCCCACAGACCGACCACCTTAGAACCATGGAAGGTGAGCAAGGAGCTACCAGATAACTGGGCAGACCCACATGACTCTCTACCGCCTGACCATGAGCAACCATGGCCTGTGTGGAAACCTTTAAACAGACTACGTGCAAGGGTAGGAAGATCGAGGGCTAATCTGAGAAAGTGGGTTTTCCCTGTAGACGACAGCCAGTGTGAATGTGGAGACGTACAAACTATCTCCCATAGGATACAATGCACACAATGCCCTTCAACATGCACTGAGGGGGACCTTATGTTGGCAAGAGGAAATGCTGTTGATGTGGTGTGGACCAATATTGGGCAGATGTCATCTAGTCCTTTTTAATTTTTAGATGTGTTAATTTTAGCTTTGGGATTTTAATATCTGTTTTTATATGTTTTTAACTGTTGTACGCCGCCCTGAGTCGGGTTCCCCTGATTAGGCGGCATAAATTTCTTTAAAAATTAAATTAAATGTATTAATTTTAGCTTTGTAGCCACTGCAGTGGCTCAAGTGGCTAAGATGCTGACTGGGAGGCGGAAGGTCAGCAGTTTGCTTCCCGAGGACTGCAGGACGGAATGAGCTCCTGTCTCTGTCCTAGCTCCTGCCAACCTAGCAGTTTGAAAGGAAGAAATTACAAGTAAATAAATAGGGACCACTTCAGTGGGAAGGTAAACAGCATTCCGTGCACTCCGGTGTCTAGTCATGCCTGCCACATGACCACTGAAACATCTGCAGAAGCAGACAACGCTGGCTCTTCGGCTTTGAAACATGAGCACTGAACCCTAGAGTCGGATACGACTGGTTTTCGAGCATGGGAAACCTTTACCTTTATGTTATTGTATGTTGGTGGTGCATCTGACACAAAGAAAGAAAGAAACATATACTGCCCCGTAGTTCTTAGGGTGCTCACTGGGCAGTTTACAGGCAATTAACATTTTTGTTCCCAACATGCTGGGTGCTCATTTTACTGACCTCAGAAGGATGGAAAGCTGAGTCAACCTTGATCCTCATCAGGTTTGAACTCGCAACGTTCTGGCTTCAGTACAGCAGTTTAACCACTGTGCCACCCAAGCTCTTTTTAAATACATCAATTTGGGACTTCCTTCCTAGGATTTAGACACTTTTTAACGTCTGCTGAGTTGCCGTGTTAAGCTGTGGGAAGGCGTTGAAAGTTGAAGGTTTGACTCCCCCAGTCCTGACCTCGACAACACTAGGTTATTTATATTGGTTTAAAAATAAAAGAGTTCCTTACAATTTCTTATTACATTTGCATTTTGTGTACATTGATTTATACTCTATGTCAAGTTACTTTAAAAATAAAAAAGGGTATTTTTAATACTCAAGGTGTATTTTTTCAGTTTACTTGGGATCCCTTTGGCTTAATATTACGTATTGGTAGCCCCGTCTCGCCTTTTGAAATGGCGCAGGCTTTTCGTCTAAGCAGCTAATCTTAGGCGTGTTTGCTCAGAACTAAATTAACTTAGAATCAATATCTATACCGTTTGCTGTGGGGAAAGGCTTTAGCTCAGTAAGAAAGTGTTTCCAGGTACGGATAGAAGAAAAGAAATCTAATTAAATAAATAAATAAGACCAAAACCTTTGAGATTTGCCACCAGCTGTCGGTAGAGAACACTGCATTCAAGTCGGCAATAGTTGTAACATCCTGACCACCCTCCCTCCCTCTTTAAGAACAGTTCTACCCTTCCTGCTTAGATAGCTTCACTGAAGGACATGGTTCGAGACCCGGGTACTGCATGACGGTTTGAGTGCCCATCTCTGTCCCAGCTCCTGCCAACCTAGCAGTTCAAAAGCAAGAAATTTCAAGTAGATAAATAGGGACCACTCCGGTGGGGAAAGATCTTGGGGACATGAAAGGAGCCTCATTCGGGCATCCCCTGAGCGGAATTTCTCCAGCACAAATCCTTTCAACCCAGAATAATTTCTGACACGAAATTATTATTATTACAGTAGACCCTCGAATAGCAACACTACATGGTTCCCGCTACTGGGGAAATGTCGTTGTGTGGTTTTCAATGGCAGATGCGCCATCTAGCGGCAAAAAGCTGTCATTATCCACACAACGACGTTTTAAAAACCGTCGTTAATCCGCACAACGCCGGTTTTTCGACGTTGTGCGGATAGTCACGTGGTGAGTGACGATGCGCCGGTAAGCGGAAATGACGCTATTAGAATGTGTCATTAATTGAGGGTCCACTGTATTATGGTGGAATGATCAGATTTTTCTTAGACATTGTTGGAGACCGGAAACCTGGTCAGATGGATCTTTGATCATTGGATTTCAAGTACTTTGCACTTTCAATTAGCTAAACCAAATCTCCCTAAGCAACAGAAGTATGTTTTGGAGTAATATTTTTTAAAATTTGAAGATATCATTCTTCCTGTACCATATCCAATTCTGAATATTGGCTCGCATCATGGCCATCAGCCATGAAGACTGTCCTGAGAATATTATGCAGTGGCCTTCCATTTGCTTTCCACATCGCAATTTGAGACCCATAGTACCACGGATCCAGTTCCTTTGAGTCGCTTTCTGGTCCTGAGCCTTTTTGGCACACAAAGTGGTCCTCCTCAGCCCCAGGCCAGGATGGATGAAGCTGCTGCCCTCCATCAAGAGGGATCCAAGTGGGATTGAATCCTTTTTAGGTCCATCACTCCCTTCCCTGTGGACTTTGGCACCCAAGACTGATTGGCGTTGAGTCGCTGGCATTAGGGTCTACTCTATTACCAGAGTGGGACGACTTGGCCAGACTGATTATCATTCTAGATTTTTCAAGCATGAATGTGGGAATGGCGCATATGCTGCACTACTTTCAACCAGGGGGAAATGTGGCAATCAGTGAAATTAGGAGGACAAGTTAGTTTTCGTCTGCCTTTTTTTTTTCTTCCTCCCATTCCCCAATATCTACATCTCTTTGCACCGATTCCTGGCCAAAGAGTCCGAGAGGCCGTTGCGTACGCCACTTTCTGCTGCACACCAGAGCTGCTTACTGACGTCGCCAGCTGAGTTTATAAAGTGACTCACGGCTATAATTCCATCAGTTTGGTTACACTCTCTGCTCTATTGAGCAAGCAAAGCAGACCAGAAGACCATCATGTAAACAGGAAAAGCATACAGGAAGAAACTGTTTACATCAGTAATTGGATTAAAGGCCTTGGGGCTTGGATGGATAACTTAATGATTTCAGGAGCGGGACCGAAAGCCTGTTTAGATTGTTGCGAAAGACTTGTGTACCCACAAATAGGTTTAGTGGTGCCTTGAAAGACAAGCGGATCTTTTTGTTTGGCGCAATCAGCTGCTTTGGATTAGAAAGCCATGAAGTTGTCTACATTGGTTGTCTTTAACATGCAAAGGGGAGGGAGGGGGGGTCACTTTATTGGATTTATTTGCGGGGTTGGTTCCTGTTTTGTAATGCTGGCATGTTTACCATGTGCAGAACTGCAAGTATGGAGCTCACATGGCTGCAGTTCTTTTCCAAAAATCATAGACAAATATGTAAATACTTGCTTTGACTTTGACCTTGGTCAGTAGGGGAATAACGAGGTTATTGTGAGGGCTGGACTCCAGCTAGTCGCAGAGGTTCTATCATAGTGATGGCAAACCTTGGCACTCCAGCTGTTCTTGAACGTCAATTCCCAGAAGCCCAAGTCCCTGTGAATCCACACGAATGGGTTTACTGTGCGTACGCATAAACGAATAGGTTTACTGTGCGTACATGTCAGACGTCATTCTGGGTTGAAAGGATTTTTGCTGGAGAAATTCCGCTCGGGATGCCCGAATGAGGCTCCTTTCATGTCCCCAAGATTTTTTTTCCAACAGAGTGGTAAAGGTTGCCTTTGCTTGAAAGCCAGTCGTATCTGACTCTAGGGTTGAGTGCTCATCTCTGTGTATAGCCAAAGAGCCAGTGCTGTCTGCATCTGCAGATGTTTCCATGGACATGTGGCTGGCAGGCCTGAACACGGAACGCTGTTTACCTTCCCAGAGAAGTCCCTATTTATCTACTTGAAACTTCTTGCTTTCGAACTGCTAGGTTGGCAGGAGCTGGGACAGAGATGGGCACTCAAACCATCATTCAGTACCTGGGTCTTGAACCATGTCATTCAGTGAAGCTATCTAAGCAGGAAGGATAGAACTGTGCGTACGTGCAGTAAACCCATTCGTGTGGATTCACAGGGACTTGGGCTTCTGGGAATTGACATTCAAGAACAGCTGGAGTGCCAAGGTTCACCATCATAGGTCTATCGCTTCCCAGCCAAAGAAGGGTGTTGCCAGCCTAGCTTGAACGGATATGTTTTTGAGAAACAATCCCAACTTTTCCCCAGGGACGTAAACAGACATTTTCTAATATCAGGGGTGAGGAATCTGCGCCTTTTGGGGTTTCCCAGATGACAATTCAAGTCTTCTCTGCAACACCCTCTTTGGTGCTTTCCCCGGTTTTCCCACACGCCCTCCTACATCTTAAAAAGGTGCAAATGTTTCACCGAAAACTTAATTTCAGGCAGCAAGCGTTTTATTTTTACTGTCTGAGTAAGACCGTACTAAATTCTATTTTTGGCCTCCCTTTTTGAATGTGGCTATTCCCATGAGCAGAAGGGTTCCTCCTCCACACACACCCCAAAAGGAAAGTCTGTGAAATTGGATTCATCCTTCTGGCTGGAAAAGCTTGCTCACTGTGCATTCAATTGCCCAACAAATCTCCCTTTCTGTCCCTTTGAACCAAGCCCTGGATTCAGACCCATGGCTGGAGAGGAAAAAAGACCCTCTGCCCTGCTTTTATAAGACAGACGCATGAAGGGACATGTGAGGTTGACCCCTGGGGACATTTGTCACATCAGAAAACAAGCGTAACATTACAGATGGGGAGTACACAGAAAGAGCAGATATGCTTTTTTAAAATAGTAAAGACGTGTTGTTGTCTCTCTCAACTGATGCTATGCTCCATGTGTCATGAGTTGAGCTTTGTCCCACAACATCTTGCAAAACAAAACTCCTCTAACCCCTTGAAACACCACAAGTTGCTCTTCTTTCTGCTGCAACATAGGAACGGGACCAACACCCTCCAAACTGCATTTGTGGAACTGTCCTATTTTAAGTTTGCCTAGCTCTGTTAGAGGGAAGCTCCCAAAAAATGTGGTTAGGGGAGGATATAGCTTTATACCAGAAGAGGAGACTGGTGGCTTAGTGGTTAAGACACTGAACCTGACGACGGGAAGGTTGGCAGGTCAGCAGGTTGAGACCCGAGTGCTGCATGACGGAGTGAGCACCCATCTCTGACCCAGCTCCTGCCAACCTAGCAGTTTGAAAGCAAGAAATTGCAAGTAGATCAATAGGGACCACATGACCACAGAAACGTCTACAGTTCTGACATTGGGCTTTAATTTTTGATGTGCCATAACTCCACTCTGGACTGTAGTTTCCCCTTCTCGGGAGTTATCCAGGGTGCTGATCCTATTTTAGGAGCAGGGTTCAAACACTTTGGCTTGGCTGCTGCACGCCGCAATCGAGTGGATTTACAGCATTCCTGAAACGACAGTTAATGCTCTTGGCCATATTTCACAATCCTTCTATGCGCCCTAAGTATTCCTAGTCCCAGTTTTCAAGATATTGAGAAACTGCATTGTGTAAAATACTTTGCATCTTTTTAAGGGGGGGAAATAGTAAAGGTAAAGGTTGCCTTTGCTTGAAAGCTAGTATCTGACTCTAGGGTTCAGTACTCATCTGTTTATAGCCACTATCTGCAGATGTGTCCATGGACATGTGGCAGGCAGGCCTCAACACAGAACGCTGTTTACCTTCCCACAGAAGTCCTTATTTATCTACTCACAATTTCTTGCTTCCTAACTGCTAGGTTGGCAGGAGTTTGGACAGATGACGGGAGCTCACTCCGCCGTGCAGTACTTGGGAATCGAACTCCGACCTTCCAGTCGTTGAGTTCAGCATCTTAACCACTTAAGCCATCGCAGTCCCAAGGAAAAGAATAAATGGTTACTAAATTAGTGTGTGTGTGTGTGTGGGGGGGTGAAACCAGAAGAAGCAGTTAGTAAAATACAAATGGTAGAGGAATCTGGATGCAGGGATTAGGCAGCAATACTTGGTATTACATTTGGAGATTTAACAAGCACATCCTTCTTTTTATTTTGGAAATGTTCTCCAGATCTTTGCCTAGAGATCCGTTTAACCAAATAGCTTAAAACTTTGCTAGGATCTGTATGCTGAAAAGCATTCCAGATAGCGGCAAAAAATAAATAAGTCAGCAAGGTCTATGCTTGTCTACTCAGAAACAGTCCCATGATATAGGATTGTAATAGTAATCAAGCCCAAAAGCCTCAAGAAAGTTAATTAGAGTGTGATAGTTTTGGATTTTTTCCCCAACTCTTGAATTTGTCACGCAGCCTCCAAAGCTAAAGTGTATTTCAGATTCTTAGCACTTATTCCCCTTTTCTTAGACCTACAAAGAAGTTAGGAATGCACCAAAACCCATTGCCAACTAATCCTGAAGGCTAATTAAAATAGTGAGCAAGCTTCCGAGTTTTCACTAATTCTGCGTCACTTCCGAAACCCGTGATGGTGAACCTTGACACTCCAGATGTTCCTGGACTTCAATTCCCAGAAGCCCCCGTGAACCCACACGAATGGGTTTACTGCGATTCATCTGGACCACGCCACCCTCGTCGCTCCTGGAAGCGGAAGTAAAACGCGCCCGGATGGGCGCGTTTTACTTCCGCTTCCAGGAGCGACGAGGGCGGCGTGGGCCGGATGAATCGCAGTAAACCCATTCGTGTGGGTTCAAAGCATGCTTGGGCTTCTGGGAATTGAAGTCCAAGGACATCTGGAGTGCCAAGGTTCGCCATCACATTCCTACACTGTTGGACTCTTGGAACTTAACAGGCGCAAAATATAAGATAAACTGTGGCTCCAAGGGGAAGGTTGCCGGTCGACCCACTGTTGGTCATGTTGAGTTAGGAGTTGTGAAACCAGATGTGAAAAGGCCTGCCAGAGCAGGGGATGTGATGTAGCAGAACTGTCACATCCTATTAGATGCCTGGGGGGGGACAGGAAGAAAGCCATCTTAGTCACTTGTTGTCCGCCAACAGCAGTATATGCGCACTGCATGTATCCCGCGATGCGCTCCCCCTTGCTCAGAAAGATTATGCTGCTGCTCAGATTTCTCTCCCCATTCTGCGATCTCCTGCTACCTTTTGAAAATGAGACGAATCGTTCTGTATCATGAGAGTCTCTGGGTTAGGGTGCCAAAACGTCATCAGATTTTTGGACACATGCACCACCACCACCACCCATGTAATGTGCCCCTTGCTGTAACATTTGATTGCCTAAAAATAAAGTGGTTATGGGTTATTTCATGGGCTGCGGTGGCTCAGTGGTTAAGAAGCTCACCTTCTTAGCTGGAAGGCCGGGGTGCTGCATGATGGAATGAGCACCCGTCTCGGTCCCAGCTCCGGCCAACCTAGCAGTTCGAAAGCAAAAAAATTGCAACTAGATCAATAAGGATCACTTTGGTGGGACATGAAAGGAGCCTCATTCAGGCGTTCCATAAATGGAGTTCCTCCAGCAAAAATCCTTTCAACCCAGACTAATTTCTGACACTAAATTATTATCATGGATTATTTCTAGTTCATTACCTGTGTGCCATCTTTCAAGAGTTTCAGTGTGACGCCTCCTTAGTTTGGCACGTGTCTGTGCAAGGCTGTTTGTGCAGCCATGTGGCTGCTCACATTCCTCCACAAACAGAACACGCAGAAAGCAGTGCTCCTCCTTCTCCCCCTCCTGTCTTTTTGTGCCGTATCCAATTCCAAACATTGGCTACCATGATGGCGATCAGCCATGAAGATTGTCCTGAGAATATAATGAATAGCCTTCCAATTGCCTTCCGCATCACAACGTGGCATTCATACCACTGATGGCAGTTCCGCAAGCCACTTTTCCGGTCCTGATCCCTTTTGGCACGCAAAGTCCTCACCATCATCCCCAGGCCAGGATGGAGGAAGCTGCTGCCCTCCACCAAGAGGGGTTCAAGTGGGATTTCATCCACTTGGGGACCATCACCCTTCGCCACACCCAAAGCCATTCGTCTGCAGCATTGTCACATCAGTTAACTGCCACCTGATGACCGGCGTTGAGTTGCTGGCAGTATGGTCTCCTCTATTACCACATCAGGATAACTTGGCTGCACAAAATGCCCTGTTCCTAGGTGAAGAGCCATATGCTAAAAAACATCCGGGCCACTTAGCTATCAAAGTGTATAGACTCTCTCGCATAATTGACACAGATCCAGACCCATCCTTTTGCCTTCTTACAGCAAAAAACTCCCTTTAAGGAGGAGCTGAAAATATGACTCTGCGGTTGAGACAGATTTAAACTGGGCTTATCTGCAATAATGTAGTACCAAGAAATACGCACTAAGAGAAGTCACAGACTGTCTGGGTTTTTCACCAAGGCTTGTCAGCTCACAGGACATAAAGTCCTCGAAAAACATGATTAATCTGATGTTCTCGGTGGGACCGCAGGGATAATAGGAGGCAGAAGACGGAGGATCTCTGGCTTCAGATCAGACAAGAAGAGAAAGGGACGGGAAGGCCAAAGTCTTCCTTGCCTTTCCACCAGGTTTTTTTCTATCCAGATTTATGCAATGTAAAAAAAAGAAACACCGGCTGGCAGTAAAAATAGCACACAGCGAGAATCCCGGCCGCTGGCCGAGAAACAAATGATTTGACATGACGTGCTCACCAGCTAGAAGGACACACAATGAAGCTTCCGTCGCTTTTATTCCTTGCTCAAACAGCTCTGAAGCCGGGTGAAATCAAATAAAGCCCCTTTTTTTCTGGATACGGCAAAGGGGAAGGCCTGTTAATGCTAAATGGATGGTCTTAGTCTGGCCAGGTTGTCCTGCTATGGTCACAGAGTAGACCAGGGGTGCCCAATTTTCGGGCCACGTGCCAGTCACGTGGTTCCTCCCACTGGAAGCAGAAGTGAAACGTGCCTCGCAATCTGTTTTGCAACAGGATGAGATAGATTTTAGGCAGCCATGTTCTCTGCTTAAACCAAGGGTGCCCAAACTATGGCCCGCAGGGCAGATCTGGCCCCTGACACAAATTCATCTGGCCCACTCCACCCTTGTTGCTCCTGGAAGTGGAAGTAAAACGTGTTTTTAAAACGCGTTTTACTTCCGCTTCCAGGAGTGACGAGGGCGGTGCAGGCTGGATGAATTGGCGTCGGGGCCCAGATCTGGCCCACAGGCCATAGTGTTCTTATGTTCGGACACCCCTGGAGTAGACCCTAATGCCAGGAACTCAACACCGAGCATCAGGCGGTGGTTAACTAACCTGACAACCCTGGGGTCTAAGAGTCTTGGGTGCTCAAGTCCACAGGGAAAGAGGTGATGGTCCCCAAGGGGATTAAATCCCAGTTAAATGCATCCTGATGGAGGGCAGCAGCATCGCCATGACGATCGCCAATATTTGGATTCAGATACGGCAGAACATGAAGAAATGGATAGTGTATGTATTATTACCGACTCTTTCTGCTGCTCCATCTTGTCACGTGTCGAGCATTTCTCCCTCAAGATAAGACTTTCCCCCAAAGTCATCCCTTGACGCATAAAATGCTGACATGACCCTGAGTCATCCGAATGTGCCAGCTGCTTGTCTGTGGTGACCGCTCCCAACTCCCAGGAGCTGCTCCGGCTCAGTGGATTTGACAGTCATCTGGACAACGAACGGAGGCCCATCTGTCTGGGAACTGGCCCAGTGATCAGATAAGGGCAAAAGAGCGTGGCAGTGGTGACACTGGAAAACAGGCCACTGAATGCAGGCGTCGAGTGATCTGCGTCACGTTTCCCTTCCCGATCTGCAGATAGAAGCGGCCCAAAAGAGCCCCTGCATTTGTTTCAATTAACTTAGCAAGGAGGCGGTTACTGAGATGGATATTTTGGGTCTGAACACAGCTATCGACCGATCCAGGTGAATGAAGTGGGGAAATGACGCAGGAAAGACACAGCTTCCAGATCTCCTTCAAGTGCCATATCCTATTCCGAATATTGGCGATCAGCCATGATTTTGTCCTGGGGACCATATAATGCAGTGGCTTTCTGTTTGCCTTCCGCACCGCAGTATGACACCCGTGATACCACCAATCCAGTTCCATGCGTCACTTTCTGGTCCTGAGCCCTTTTGGCACGCAAAGTCCTCATCATCATCCCCAGGCCAGGATGGATGAAGCTTTTGCCTTCCATCAAGTTGGATCCAAGTGGGGTTTCATCCACTTGGGGACCATCAGCCTTCCCTGTGGACTTCGCCACCCAAGGCCGTTAGTGGTCAGGTTAGTTAACTGCCGCCTGACAATCGGCGTTGAGTCACTAGCAGCATGGTCTGCTCTATGACCATAGCAGGATAACCTAGCCAGACATTAGCTTCCATATATTCATACTAGACAAAAACGTTTTGTTCATCACATCTGATCTCTTCTAGTTTAAGACACCTTCGAAAGCGTACGTACAGTAAACCCATCCGTGTGGATTCACATAGATTTGGGCTTCTGGGAATTGGAAATCCAAGAACAGCTTGAGTGCCAAGGTTCGCCATCACGGCCCTATGCAATCCCACAGGCCACAGGTTCCAATCTCGTGTCAGACCTGGATCCACCCCACTCCAGATCTCGTGCCATCGGCCATTGGCTACAATCCCCAAGTTATTTTCCCCCGACTCCTTTTTGCGTCGTGAAGGTACAGATGGCTTCAGGTTGGAAACATGTTCCAAAATTTGAAATAAATATCAGTACAATTTTTATTCCTTCTCCTTATGCTCTCTTTCACACTTTACAAGCTTTATGTCAAAGCAAATGATGTAAATACATAGTTTTAACATGAAATGACATCAATGATCATTATGGACAGATGAATACAGGAAAGAAGGCTAAACAGCACTTAGAGGAGGGATGAATAAAGTACAGAAAAAATTGCAACCCACCCAGGGAGGAAAGAATTAACATCGATGCTGCTGCCTCTTTGCTGGGTTGGCCAGAAAGGTGAACGGCACAGACAGTGACCACTCGGCCAGTTGTAAGGTGAAAGAAAGAGGATAATGTATATGTTGGTTTTCCTCTAGCATTGCGATGGCGAACCTTGCCACTCCAGCTATTCTTGGACTTCAATTCCCAGAAGCCCAAGTCCCTGTGAATCTACACGAATGGGTTTACTGCACGTGTGGATTCACAGGGACTTGGGCTTCTGGGAATTGAAGTCCAAGAACAGCTGGAGTGCCAAAGTTCACCATTACTGCTCTAGCAGGTGTAAAAATACTGATAGGAACAGTGTCTTAACAAGGGATACCTCCCAAACTGCTTCGTTGAAGCATGCCTTTGAAGAACATATAAACAAACTGGGTTGTTTAAAAAATATAATTCAATACAAAATGATTCCTGCCTTGCTTCATATGCCAGGACAGGAAATGTACACCAGTGATGGCGAACCTTGAGGCACTCCAGGTGTTCTTGGACTTTAATCCCAGAAGCCTAAGTCCCTGTGAATCCACATGTGCAGTAAACCCATTCATGTGGATTCAGAGAGACTTGGGCTTCTGGGAATTGGAAGTCCAAGAACAGCTGGAGTGCCAAGGTTCACCATCACTGGTGTACACCATCATTTTGCCCTCCATTGAATCCCAACCGGGCGGGTTGACAAACCTCTTGAGCATCTTCCAGATGACTTTAGAATTCTGTACTGGCAAAGTTTTAAATGTTTTGTTCCTTGCATGAAAAGTTTTGGAATTCATTTTTTTTTTTGCTGCAGATGGTATTATTACAAACCACCTTCACTCTTTCTTATATTTCAACCTATTGTTCAGTAGAGCCAAATTCTCAACCTTGTCAACTACTTGAACAGCCACAGCTAGTGTGGAATTGTTAAATCACTTGTTTCAACTCTGACTTTTGCATGTGTTCTATCTTAGACCAAAAAATAATAACAACAACAATCATAAGAAACCTCTGAAGATTTAAAAACCTGAGTTTCCTTTACTCACTGAAATGGGCTCACATAGTCTGCTCAATTAAAGGCACAGCTAGATACGGCTGCCCCGAAAGGACTTTCCTCTGTAAAAGAAGAAATGGTTCTCTCCTTTTTATTTGCTCACACACGATGTGGTGTTGTGGCATTCCTTGGGTCGCCAGAGAAAGGATAAAAAAGAAAAATTCTGCAGAAATCCTTCCCCTCCACCATAAACAACAGCTGACAAGTTTCACTGCCCAATAATAGGATTATTATTATTATAATACTAGAAGCTTGGTCTTCTCTTGCTGCTCAGGTTCCCGCTTTAGTCTTCTAGTCATCAAAATCAGGGATGTCATCGTAGGAATAGCCCCTGTAGCCTTTCGAAGCAAAATAGGCAATCCGCAGATGGTAGAAGCCAGGAAGGAATACCAGGATTCCAATGATCAACACAGGGATTGCTCGGTCGGTTCCCTGGAAAACAGGATGGGAGGGAAAGTCCTGTGTGACACACAAGTGTGCAACATTTAGGCACGTCTAGGCAAAAGTAAAGGTCACCCTTGATCGAAAGCCAGTCGTATCTGATTCTAGGGTTCAGTGTTCAGCTCGGTTAATTTTGTGTCAGAAATTATTCTGGGCTGAAAGGATTTTTGAGGGCGAAACTCCACTTAGGGGACACCTGGATGAGGCTCCTTTTATATACCCACCAAAGGGGTCCCTATTTATCTACTTGCAATTTCTTGCTTTCGAACTGCTAAGTTGGCAGGCGCTGGGACAGACGACTGACGCTCATTGTCATGCAGCACCCAAGTCTCAAACTGCTGGCCTTCCAGAGGTCAAGTTCAGTACCTTAATCACTAAGGAGATGAGCAGTGAACTCTAGAATCAGATACAACAGGCTTTTGAGGAACGGCGACCTTGACCTATCCTGTCTTCTAGACCAAACTCCAAATTATCAGGTCCCATGGACCACATTGCATTTAGGTGTCCTTGACGGGCATTTGGAGGCCACAGATGAAGCCCTTCAATGACTTTCGAACCTAGACGTGGAACTCTAGCTGGACAATTTGTGCTTACTGTATATATCAACATTAATGTACACAACGGAAGTTCACCATACAATAAATAAAATCAGGTCCCTAAATGGCCCCTTCAGATTTCAAATTCCTGCATGAAGAACAGTTTGCCGTATATTCTCCAAGCATGTGTGTTTCTGTTAACGCCCAGGTTTCTATGCAGCTGGCCACCCCTGCTGACCCCTGGACAGAAAAGGGACCCACTTACTCCTTGGCTGATGTACCCTGCGAGGAGGAGAGCACCGATGATGATGAGAAGGCTGCCTATGAAGAACAGCACCGTTGCCAAAGCAATGGCCTTGTATGGGATCCTGGGCGGACTCTTCTTGAACTGAAAGGGAGGAAGAGGAGAGAAGGCAACAGTCCAGGCCTTCCCAACGCAAAGCAAAAAGCAACCACATCTCTCTATACAATGCCCCATATGAGCTCTTAATGTACTCTCTGGGCGGCTCAAAGGTAATTAAGCATTTTGCCCCCAAATACATGCTGGATTTACCAACCTCAGAAAGATGGAAGAGGCTGAGCCAACCTTGAGCCCCGGTTAGGATTGAACTCGCAACATTTTGGCTGCAGTCAAGCAGTTTAACTCCTGCACCACCAGGGTTCTACAATGATTGGTTTCTTACCCGTAACTGTTGTTCTACGTGGTCACCTATAAACCCATTCATGTGGATTCACAGAGACCACAAAGAAGGACTTGATAGAGCATAGTGGCAGAAACAGATAGCCCATAATTAGAATATTGCTTTATTTAACTGCAGTGGCTCAAGTGGTTAAGATGCTGAACTCGACAACTGGAAGGTTGGAGTTGGATTCCTGAGTACTGCACGACAGAGTGAGCTCCCGTCTCTGTCCCAGCTCCTGCCAACCTAGCAAGTTCGAAAGCAAGAAATTGCAAGTAGATAAATAAGGACCACTGTAGTGGGAAGTTAAACAGATAAGCACTGAACTCTAGAGTCGGATACGACTGGCTTTCGAGCAAGGGCAACCGTTACCTTTACAGTACACCCTCGCATAACGATGTTACTTGGTTCCCCAAGTAGCGTCATTATGCAGAAAACGTCGTTATTCGAATTAAAAAATGTTGTTATTGAATAACAATGGTAAAAATACCGTCGTTATTCGAATAATGACAATTTTTTGTCATTATTCAAATGATCACGTGGGGTGCGTCAGTAGCGTCATTAATCGAAAATGACACTATTCCAACGCATTGTTAGGTGGGGGTTCACTGTATCTATATTTAACAAGGATATAGCAATAGGAATGATTCTTCTGTACCATCCAATAGCTCTTAGCGCACTGTCTGGGTGGTTCACAAGTTAATTACCCCAAGCCATAGCAGTATCTCTGGATGATATGGAGTAACTGCTCATCTTAAAAGAAAGCTGCACACAACAGCATGAAGCTGAGCTGACATTAAAGAGACAACGCAAATGCACGGTCAGGTTAGGTGGCACTTCGGATACCCATGGGGTACAGCTTGCTTCAGTGCTCCCCACCCCACTTTTACCTGCAAATCAATATAGCCTTCATCTGTGCAAGCAAGCTTGGAATATTTCACTTTGCTGCTGGAGATCGAAGTAGCCAAATTAGTGCGGGACGGCATTTTGGCCAGCAGGAAACGTCAGCACCTACAACCTGGGACCCAAATAACAACAACCACCTTTTGAGATTGGACCTTGAGTGGGAAACTGGTTGAGAGCAGGGAGACTAAATAAGCTAAAGGGATGACCACATGAGCAATAGAGAGGTTGTGCCACATAACCAGGTAGAAGGACAGCCCACCCTTTTAGGTGCACCTGCGCAAGAATTTTGGCGTGCTTTCTACGATTAGCTTCAACTGAAGCAATCAGAAGACGAAGCAGCCTCCTTTCGGAGAGGTCAGAAAAGAGTTGTTTTCACAGTCAGAATCCCCAGGTTTCAATGTCATTTCCAGGGAATCCTACGCAGGTGAAGGCATCTATCTGCTTGGCAAGAATACCCTGAAGCCAATGGTGAGCCACTGTGCGAGACAGAATGCTGGACTGGATATGGGCTCCTGTGGCCTGTTCCAGCAAGGATGCTCTTATGTTCAGGTTGGGCTTAGTCTATAGATGCCAATAAAATAACTGTATCGAATGGGTTCTTTCAGCATCTAAAAGGCTACTGTTGTTTCCCAAAGTCTACTTTGGGGAAGATTTTGGCAGAGAAAAGCAGTGCAAGGCCCAAGTGGTGGGTGTGTCTTCAAAAGCACGTTGGGGCACATCTGGCTGCAAAAACTCTCCCCCATAACAATGTAACCAGGGGTATCTGAGAGTCGTTATCGGCTGCTACTCTAATCCGAGCATACAGTTTCCTGGAAGTCATTTTCTCTGTTGATGGTGACTCCTTAAAATGATCCTAGCATGGGACATATGGCCACACACAGTACACTGAATGGATGGTTGGCTTTGACGAAGCTTTCGTGTTTGTCACTTAGCCTCTTCATGTCTGTGGTGGCGTTCTCCTTCGAAGTGATCGGTAGCAGCGGAGCATGGTTTGGCGCCAAAGTGGGCAATCTATGGCCGTTGCCTCCCAGGTTTGTGGGTTGATACCTGACACCTTCATGGTTTGTTTCAGCTGCTCCTTATAATGCTTCAAAGTTGCTCCAAGAGGTCTTGTACTTGAGCCATGTTCCCCATAAAAAAAATTGGCGAGGAAGACTGGGACCATCCATAGGGTGGACATGCCCTGCCCATAAGACTATGGCCTAGGATGGAAGCTGCAATGCTATTTACATGTGCCTTCTCGAGAGCTGTGGGGTTGGAGTAAGCCAAACAGAAGAGCAAAAAATGTCGTGGCACCTTAAAGGCCAACTCCTGTATTTAACTGTGAGCTTTTGTGGCCCGAGTCCACTGCATCAGACATAAAGAGTGAGGCCTCCTGGCATCAACTTATCCACACATCAGGCACACAATAGTTTGGGCAGCCCAACAGAAGAGTAACGCAAGAAATTGCAAGTAGATAAATAGGGGCCACTTCGGTGGGAAAGTAGACAGCATTCCGTGCGCTCCTCCAGTGTCTAGTCATGCCTGCCACATGGCCACGGAAACGTCTGCAGAAGCAGGCAGCGCTGGCTCTTCGGCTTTGAAACAGAGATGAGCACTGGACCCTAGAGCCAGATACGACTGGCTTTGGAGCAAGGGAAACCTTTACCTACAACCAGGGGGTAATTAATCGTGAGATTATATCATGTTGCCATCCCTGTCCTTAAAGAAGGATATAGAGCCCTTCCTGCACCGCCTCCCCCCCCCCCCCCAGCAACACCCCCGGCTTTCATTCTCTCTTACACGCGTGTTTCCCCCGTTCCCACGTGAAGGAGGGGGGGAGTCCCTCTCCTCACCTGCGGGCCGGCGCCATCCCTCCGAGCCTCCTCCTCCCCAAGTCCCGGAAAGCCACTTCCTGTCTGCTTCCGCACACACCACGCTGACCCCGGATGTTGACAGCCCATCGAACCACAGCCTCTTCCGGGTCGCGCGCTGGAGCCCCGCCCACACACTCCCCCCGCCGGGTAACGTTCTCCCGCGCTAAGGCGCTGCAGGTTCCCGCGCGGCCGCTGGAGGCGCCCGAGGGCAATGGTGGGATTTAGCCCTGTGACGGCGGAGTTTGGCACTCAAGTCCCAGAAGCCCAAGGCTCTGTGAATCCACATGAATGGGTTTATTGGCACTCCAGGTGTTCTTGGTCTTCAGTTCTCAGAAGCCCAAGTACCCCGTGAATCTGCACGAATGGGTTTACTACGGTGTGGGCCAGATGAATCACAGTAAACCCATCCATGTGGATTCATGGGGGCTTCTGGGAATTGAAATCCAAGAACATCTGGAGTGCCAAGGGTTCGCCACCAGAATTTCTTAGCCTTACAAAAGCCGAATCTGACCTCAAAGCACTTCAGACACAACGAAGCTTTGGAGCCGCACAGGTTGCTTCAGCAGGCTGGGCAGCCCTTCGCATGGGCCTCGCTACGTAAGTTAGAAACGTAAACCACACAAAGCACATGGCACGCGTGGCGCAGTAGATGGCTTCATGGCAAGCTGGGGGCCACCTTAAACAAATCCAGGCCAAAGGCATTTTCCCTCCTCTCCAGGGAAAAATGCTCCTTCCCCCTGGCCCAGCTGGTCGGCGGGGACGTGGGAGCACCACACCTGCATGGATGGCCCCGCGGCTCAAAAAGGACCCTGGTCGCTTCTTGTCACCACCTCCTCCGGCCTCCCCAGGTCAGGACTTATTCTCAATTGTAAACCGCCCTGAGTCACTTTTTTGTTGAGTAGGGCAGGATATAAATCTAATAAATTAAATGTATGATAAATGTATTCAGTACAGTACTTGGATAGGAGTTGCAGCCGCAACCAACAAACACAACCTTGGATGGGCAGAGGGGCCAGCCAGAATTTCTGCTACTGGTTCTGGCGAACTGGTGCGAACCTGCTGATGCCCACCACTGCTTATAATGTTGAGCTCAGCAGTTTAAGCCCCGAGTGCTGCACAACGGAGCAAACTTCCGCCTCCTGCCAACCTAGCAGTTCGAAAGCAAGACAATGGAAACAGGTTCCACTTTGGAAGGAAAGGTAACAGATCCTGATCACTGTCCCTCCTAGTCCCCTCCTTTATAAGCATTTGAACAAAAGAAGCTTGTCTTATGTGCCATCACACTGCTATCATTTCAAATAGAGCCACCTAGAGATGGGATTTCTTAATGACCAAGCCAGGTGGTTTTAGACCAGTCCCAACACATGGGCCAGATACAGCGTGTGGCACCATTTCATCCAGCCCATGCCCTCATTTGTCGCCGTTTCCCCCAAGCTCACACCACCCCACCACCGCCGGGACCACCAGTCCAGGCTGCCAACTGTCTGAGCGAGTGTGAACCAGCCTGTGGCTTAAAAAGGTTAAGGACCCCTGCACTGCGGGAGTTTCCTCTACTAACTGGCAGGATCATAAACAAGTCACTTCACGAAGACATGAACTATCAAACATAATTAGATGGTTAGGATCAAGTTAATTCTGCCCACATCTTGGAAGACTGATATTTTCTTAGTATTCTGTTGACCACCTTTGTTACCAGTGGCTGGTGGGAAAACATACATGAAACACTCATTCATGTAACTCATTCTATGCTATTTCCAGATATAAATTCGGAAAGTTAACAAAAAGTAACCTTCATATATTGAGCTATGATAACACAATCCTCAGCCACGCTGTGGATAAGAAAATGAATATTCTTTATTGACAAGGTTTTGCTTTCTGAATCCATCCACTTCAAAAAAAAATCACTAAGAGCAGATTTCTCCTCTCGACATTTGTTTTCAGAAGTCACTAACAACCTCAACGTAAAGCAGTTTTTTTCCCACAGAGGCCACTACATCTCTTTAAATACTGCACTACATTCCCTGTTAAAAGAATTAAACAGTCAAGGCATAAAAACAGGTTCTAAAAGTTACAGGGAGTACACAGGAAGAAAAACTATTCCAGAAAAAGACATTTGCACCATTAAATGTGAAAAGTATTTACAGGGGGAAAATTTTTATATCTACAATTGGTTCTAAGTGCAGAAGTGAACCAAGACTGAAAACTTTTGGAAAGACTTCCAGGCCAGGCTCCTCTTTCCCAAGACCAAAGATTCTTTGCACCAAAGACTTTTAAGAGTCTTCTTGCTCTTCTATCTTTGGAGCCAAATAGTATTTCAAGTGTCCCATGTCTGCGATCTTGTATTCCACAACTGCAAGAGACAAAAAACCAAGCAAATTAATCAAACCCACTTCTGGAGTAAATTTTTTTTAAAAATCTCACCAGCTGCAGTTTGGAGGAAAAGCCTCTTAATGTTCGCTACAAGCATTTTACTTACCAAGTGGAACATCTGCAGACATACTGAGCGTAACTGTTGGAGAAAGAGGGGTCGCTTTGGTGAAGAAGTTCAAGTACCTCAAGGCAAAGGTCAGCTGAACAGCCTCGTTCATCTCTATCGTAACCTGCAACAAATTAAGGTAAAGGTCACCCTTGTTTGAAAGCCAATTGTATCCGACTCTAGGGTTCAGTGCTCATGTTTATAGGCAGAGTCTGTGCTGTCTGTGTCTACATAAGTCTCCATGGGCATGTGGCAGGCATGACTAGACAACAGAGTGCATGGAATTGTTTACCTTCCCACTGAAGTTAGGATTGCCATACGTCCCAGAAAGCCGGGATAGTCCCGAATTGAAGGTCAGAAAAATTGTCCCGGCCAATTCAATAAAAATGATGTTAAAGTCCCAGATTTTTAAAACTGATTATGTATTATATTAACACACCATTAAAATAAATTTGAACTCATCATCAAATGAGCGATTTCCTGTCATATTGGATTTGGAGTACACCTGGAGACAAATCTTAATGTCCTCGCCTCACACCACCGCCCAATAAGTGTGACCAGTGTGTTTCCTGGAACTGAGGACGTTAAGAGTTGACTGCGACGCGACTTCTCATAAGTACAACAGAGCAACTAAAGTGTTTTATAGCTGTCGTTATATTATTTTTGGTTTTTTAAAAAGACTATTTTGTAGATAACCCGCTCATTTCTGTCAAGTATATTTCTGTCCCGGTTTTGTGGGAGAGAACTATGGCAACTCTAACCAAAGTGGTCCCTATTTATCTACTTGCAATTTCTTGCTTTCGAACTGCTAGGTTGGCAGGAGCCGGGAGCTCACTTCGTCATGCAGTACCGGGGAATCGAACTCCGACTTTCCAGTCAGCAGGTTCAGCGTCTTAATCACTTAAGCCATCTATATTCTGTAGAGTTCAACTGGAGCAAATGTATTAAGAAGGCAAGCTCCCAATAACCTAGGCCTCTGCTGTTACACAGGAGAGCTAGATTAGGTGTCTGAAAGGTACTCAAAAATCTAAAGAGTCAGGTCTACGTCTTATCTTCGTTTGGTCCAACTTACAGATTCCTCCTCTTTGTCCACATCACTGGTTTGTGACAGTTTGATGTTTCCATTTCCTAGCTCTCCAGTTGCAGAAAACTTGACACCATCTTTTGTGCAAGAGATTACAACAGCATCACCAATCTGGCTAAGGTCTCGGCAGATACGGGCAAATTCACCGGAGGGCATTTTAACGACACAGCTGTATTCTTGTTCCTGAAGGGAAAACACAGAAGATTTTAAGTCCTAAATCTGAGTAATTTTACACCAAGTTATATATATGTAGTTCTATAACACATTACTAAAGCTGGCCGCTAGAAGCCGCTGTCTGTAATGTAAAATATAGGGCAGGGGTTCCCAAACTATGGCCCACTGGGCGGATCTGGACCCCAACACCAATTCATCTGGCCCACTCTGCCCTTGCCGCTCCTGGAAGCGGAAGTAAAATGTGCAGAGAAAATGGCAGCCTAAAAATCTATCTCATTCTGTTGCAAAACAATTCCAAGGCGCATTTTACTTCCACTTCCGGTGGGAGGAGCCACATGACCAGCCTGCTGAACCATTTGACTGGCCCACAAAGTTTGGACATCCCTAATATAGTTTGCTGTTAATCACAGCTTCAAGAATCTGTGGCAGTCTCAGATGTATCCTTGTGGATATAGAAAGTGACCTGTAATTGTGGTATTACTGTCAGATTTATTCTGGAACATGACGCGTGTCAAGAATCAATGAACCTAGTAAAGCAGAATTTAAAAATGTGTAATTGACTTGTGTCTTCCTCCAATGAATAATCTGCACACATTTCCCACAAAAAGCTGGCTGTAATTGCCCATTAAGTTTGTAAATGCAACTTTTGAGAAGTAGAAACCATGACTGCTGAAGATTGAGGAACACTCATACATTTTGGTTAGTTAAACAATCACAGGGTTTCTGTAGTAAGGAACTCATTTTCTCGTCACGTGTGACACTTAAGTTTTACAACACAAACACTCATACGAAACATTCACGTGTAGTTCCTTTAATCACAGGAACTGCAACACTCAACTACACTTACTGGAATTCCAAGCTGTTCTACATCCAAATCCATCAACTTCATTTCATAATCAGAGACCTTTTCCTGATCTAAAGTAAAATAAAGAGTAAAACATTGTCAATTTTTAAAATTATTTCTTTGGTCTAAATAATCTCATCAACGCGCCTGCAAAAAAGCTCAAAGTAATCTTTCTTCTCAAAGCACTACATACTAGAAACTAGACAGAAATTATGGAGACTTCTGAACACTTGGGAAGGAACCCGTGATATTAGATTCCATTCCACAGCAGGAAATGTGGTCCAGGTGGGGGCAAAGAAGTAACAGTGTTTAGAGGAAATAAACCCTAACTTTGTGTGGGTAAGGGGCTTTTCCCAAATGTGCTGAAGCATTCTGACTGAAATTTCCAATTTCTGAAAGCAAAAGTTAGCCTTCTTAGGAGATGACCAGCCTGGGCACTAGATATTCAAATTTCTACCAATTTGCTTTGGGTTACAGCAACAGAATTATGTTTCTGCAGGCACCAGCATTTCCACAGAAAATCTGAAATACTTACTTGGAGTCTCAAACACTAGAACCAGTGTGTCTGCATTGTCTTCTGCTCTCAGAGTGATTATGTCATCATTACTTGCACACTTCAGCACTTTGGACATACTGAAAGAGAAAAAAAATGCAAAACTTATTAATTACATGTTCCAGTTGTCTACAGACAACAATGCGCTAATACTTTACCACAAAAACAGTATACAACACCTAATACATGCACAAAAGTATGGAAATGAAGCAAGTAATCACCATCTGCCACAACAATGGCAAACAGAATACAACCAGAACTCAAAAATCTGCATGCAATTCAAAATGCACCTAAATAAAAAATAATAAAAGTAAACTTAAAGAGACTAAAAGATGCTGCTACTAAGAGCCAAGCCACCAGCTACTAAATGTCCTGAAAAGATGTCTAAACAAACCGTTAATCCCTGCAGGCATCATCAATGATTTAAAGAACCAGAGCTCCATTAAACTCTTGCCTTTTAGCACAAGGAGACTCCCCTGAGAGCTTATTTATGTGCTTCTGAAAAAGATGTTGATGAGCAGACATTGCAAGTTCGAACATTGCAAGTTCAAACCTGATGGGGATCTAATTTGACTCAGCCTTCCAGTCTTCTGAGATCGGTAAAAAACAAGTAACCCAGCAGGTTGGGGGCAAAATGCTAATTACCTTTTGAACCACCCAGAGAGTGCACTAAGCATTATGAGGCCGTACAGAAGTCTGATTGCTATTGCTAATAGTATACAAGCAAAGCTATGGGGGGTGGGGGTGGCGCTTGGTAGTGGAGGCTACAGAGAGGGTGGTTCAACCCTGCAAAGTTGCTGCAAGAGTCAATTGCTGTGAAGCAATTTGCCCATGAAATGGGAAGCCTGCTTTAATTGCAACCTGAGGCAGAGCAAAAATGACAGCAGCTCTTGTCATTCTGCTACTCCTGTCTGAATATACATTTCCCCCCTGAAAATCATTTTTAGGGAAAATTTCATTGGCGTGAATTTGTTCAAGTTGAATCCCAGCTTGCCATGAAGTGACCCACACACTATGATCACAGAGCCATCTCCTGAGGCACACATGAAATGAGACATGCAGGATTTAACACCAGGAATGCCGCAGCTTCGAGATTATTGTCAAGGTGTGCCTTCACAGCCAATCCATGTGGCATGGCCTCTTCCGCCTGCATAAGCGTTGGGAATTGGAACAGTGAAGTGGTTCCTCCTCCACTCATTTTACTGTTGGGCCAACAGCAGGAGTTTGCAATAAACTGCCCTACCAAGCTAAACGCAGCAAGCAATACACTTTGAAGCAAAGCCCCCCATACACACACACACACTTAATAGTCCATGAGACTATTGGGAAGGGCAGCCGGGCTACATCCTAAGGATTCTGGGAAATGCAGTCTAGGGCCGTAATGACAAACCTTTTGACACGCCAGATGTTCTTGGACTTCAATTCCCAGAAGCCCAAACACCCTGTGAATCCACACGAATGGGTTTACTGTGATTCATCTGGCCCTCGTTGCTCCCAGAAGCATAAGTAAAACGCACCCGTACAGAGGAAGGGTTAACCCAGAAGTTCCTTAACTGTACAGGCATGTTTTACTTCTGTTTCCGGGAGCAATGAGGGCAGCACTGGCCGGATGCATTGCACCAAACTTGGGCTTCTGGGAATTGAACATCTGGAGTGCCAAGGTTCACCTTCACGGCCCTAGACTACATCTCCCAGAATCCTTAGGGCTAGCAAGGCTGTAGCCCGGCTGCCCTGCCCAATAGCCTGGTGGACTGTTAAGCCAGTTCTGGGAATTGAAGCCCAAGAACATCTGGAGTGCCAAGGTTCGTCATCACGGCCCTAAGGACTCTGGGAGATGTAGTCTAGGGGATCCTCCCCCCCCCACTTGAGTGCCCAGGGCTGGAGCGAAGGGGGGGACCTCCTCCCCACTCCATATCATGCTCTGCTTGTCCTTGTCCAGAGGCTTTAGTTCGTTCCTCCCCGGCCGTCCAGCGCGCCAAACTAAACCACGCCCACGCAGCACCAACCAACCAATCAGGAAGGCCTAAAAGGCGCGAATATGCAAGACGGGCCAATCAGCGGGCAGGAAAGCAGGCGCGCGGGTCTTTTCTTTCCCGCCCTTTTGCGCGTCGGCGCTTTAGCTAACGCGTCACTGCGGAGCGACGGTTAAAGGAGGCTCACTCTCGCGCAGGCGCAGTGGTGGCTTCCTCAGAGGAAAACGGCGTGCGCCACGCCGCCCCGTCCATTTACAAGACTCCTTTTCAACGTCTGAGGTAAAATACAAGTTTTCTGACAAGAAATTATTCTTATAGTGCCTGAAGTAAAAAAAAAAATTTTTAAACTCGCCCGCCTCCTCAATTAGTAGGAACCATTTCGAATTAGCAACACTAATTAGACACGGAACCCCTTCGTTTCCCCCCCCGGGCCGTATTTCTTCCCCCTGAGGAAAAACTGGGCCCGGGCCTGAGGCGCTGTGGGGGTGGGTGTCTTTCGCCGCTTCCTAGCCAGATTTACCTCACGATTTCCACCCACCCACCCCATTTACCTGAGGATGTTGACCCCCATGGCGATGTTCCGGTCGCAGCGGTAGGTGTCGAAGCCCTCGGAGCGCATCGTCAGCTGCACCAGCGAGACGTGCGAGGAGTCCATGCTCTGCAGGCTGATGCCGCCCGAGCCCAGTTCCCAGCAGGCCTCGGTGATGAAGTCCTTCAGGGCGTCCACCACCTTCTTCAGCAGCGAGCCCTGGATCAGCCGCGCCTCGAACATCTTGGCGACCGGACGGAGGGGGGAGGGGAAGGAGGAGGAGGCCGGCGGAGGCAAAAAAAAAAACAAGGACGGGAAGAAAGGGGGGAAATAAAGAAGGCGCCGCTGCCAAAAAAAAACTTCAGCAAAACTAGAGACAAGACGAACTGCGCGGGAATTACAGAACCGCCGCGCTCCCGCCAAGCGGCTTTTATACCCGGGCTCGAGGTGGCCACGCCCCTTCCCGCGTGGCTCCTCCCGCGCGTCGCCTTCAGCCTATCACGGAAGGCCATCCCCGCTGCGCGGAGGGAGGAATGCGCATGCGTGGGTTTCTATGCCTTCGCATCAGTGAAGTGCCGCCTCTCTGGTTCTTTCTCCCGCGGAAAAAAGGGGTTCCTGCATGACGTCAAAAGAATCCGAGCCAATAAGGGGACCGCGATGCCTGCTTGCCCACTCCTGGTTGGCTCTTGTCCTCCAAAGGCGACCAATCACAGCGAAGGTGTGGCTCAGTCTGAGCTCGGAAGCTTCCCGGAGCGTTTTGCCCGGGCTTGTTCCCGCACAACAACCCAGGGAGGTAGGACAGGTGGTTCACATAGGAGGCTTTTCGTGGCTGGGTGGGGCTCTGAACTCAGCCACTGCTTCATCTCATCTCCTGTGCATTTTAAATTAAATTAATTTAAATGTAATTCAATTTTTATTTATTTCTTCAAATTTCTATCTTATTTATTAGATTTGTATACCGCCTTACTCAGCACAAGTGCGACTCAAGGCGGTTTCCAACAGAAAGCATAATACTGTTACAAAATAACAAAAATACAAATTGCAATTACAACACCACGTGGCAATAAAGATATAATACAAAATATTATAGAGTACAATAACATCTCACATAATAATAATAATAACAAGCAATTAATTCTTCCCTACTGTAAGCTCACAACACCCCTATGAGGTAGATCAGCCTGAGAGAGAGAGAACGATTATCAACTGGACTTCACTAAGGCAGGTTCGAAAACGTGTTTTTCATTCCCTTAAAATGTTTTTACTCCACCGCTCTTCTACAAAAGAGCCCAAGGCAGTTTGCAGCATTAAAAAAACATAATAGAAAGCTAAAAACAACTGTTATAACCTTAACGATAATTAAACAAATAGCATATTAAAAATAGTTGGATACAACTTGCTCAAAAGCCAGTTGTTTCCAACTGTAGGGTTCAGTGCTCATCTTTGTTTACAACCCAAAAGCCAGTGCTGTCGTGTGTCTGCAGACGTTTCCGTGGACATGTGGTAGGCATGACTAGACACCAGAGTGCACGGACTGCTCTTTACCTTCCCACCAAAGTGGTACCTATTTATCTACTTGCAATTTCTTGCTTTCAAACTGCTAGGTTGGCAGGAGCTGGGACAGAGACGGGCATTCATTCTGTCGTATAGTACCCTGGAATCAAACTCTGACCTTCCAGTCAGCGAGTTCAGCATGCATAAAACACCTTTGAAAACAAGAAGTCATAAGCCATCCATTTTTAGGAACCCCCTCTTAGCCAGTCACTGCAAGTAGATAAATTGCAAGTAGATAAATAGGGACCACTTCGGTAGGAAGGTAAACAGCATTCCATGCACTCCGGTGTCTAGTCGTGCCTGCCACATGACCATGGAAACGTCTGCAGAAGCAGACAGCACTGGCTCTTCGGCTTTGAAACAGAGATGAGCACTAAACCCTAGAGTCAGATACGACTGGCTTTCGAGCAAGGGAGACCTTTACCTTTAGTAATCCATTTCCACTTGAAGGTAACAATCCAAGGAATATAGAGATCACCCCTGAATGCACACAGAGTATAGAGTTATGAAAGTGGGGACTGAGCCATATCGATGTTGGCAATTGTCTTGTTAACCCAAGGCTGTGAATGCTCAAATGGGCAATAGGATTGTCAGTGCAGGCAGTGGCCTTCAAAGATGTTGGTGACCCAGATTAATCCTAACCACAGTTAGGATTATTAGTTGTAGCTAATACAAAAGGTCTGTAGGCTAATATGCTTTTGCAGTAAATGTCCAGCAATCCTGTCTGGCAGCAGCTCCATAGGCACCGCTCCAGAAAATACGGGAACTGCTCCGGCCTGGGTGTGCATGTACAGGAAAAATTCAATTGTGCATGTGCAGAACCCTTTTGTGCATGTGCAGAACATGTTTGCACGTGAGCAGATGGATTCTGCAAGTGCGCAGTAACCCCTTTCCCTGCCGTTCTAAATACGAGACAGCTCCAGGAAAGGGGAGGAACGCATGCCAAAATACGGGATTTCCTGGCCAATCCAGGATACTTGACAGGTATGTCCATAGGATCATACCTGTCAAGTATCCTGGATTGGCCAGGATTGGCCAGGATTTCCCATATTTCCGTACCGCTAACTCTACTCTCCCGCCATCCTGTAATTTGGCCAGCAGGGAAAGTAGTTATTGCACATGCATGTATGCGCAGAACCGTTCTGCGCATGTGCAAAAGGGTTCTGCACAGAAGGGTTTTGCGCAGGTCCCATATTTTCTGGAGCCACACTTGACAGGTATGCATAGGATGCTGAAAGTCATCGCTCCAAACCTAATTTTCTACGCTCCCCTGCTCTAACACCAGAGGGCCTGTTAATATCGAGATTCTAGGGGAGTGGCACTCACATCCGGGTATCCAAGCGTCAAAAGCGAGGGGGGACATTATATAGAAAGGCTGAAAGTACATAGACTTTGAAAGCAGAGTTATGGGGGAGTGGTAATCAAAAAATCTGAGCATTGGGGTTTATTTGGGGTGGTGTCGTTGTGAGAGAGGATTTTGCCAAAGCTTTAAAGCTTAGGAATGGCTCGGAGTTCTCTTATGTAAAGCACACAGCAGTCTAACTCAAAGAAGACTCCAGGTTCTTTTGCCAAAATGCCCCATGGAAGTTTATGGCCTAGCATGCATCCTGATTGCCATGAAGTATTCAGATTTGGATACAGTGGAAGAAGAATGCATGCTATGACGTGTTCTATAGTTCTTCACAATCTTTACATTAGTTAATGATAACAAGGTCATTCACGTGTGTATGAATAATAGCAGACATACATATGGTGTATCAATACAAGGACAACGATGCATAGTTCTTGAATTAATAGTTAAACATGATCAGATTTTTTTATTGTTACTCATATTATTATTATTTAACCTGGTGGTTAAACTTGCTGAATTGCAGCCAAAATGTTGTGAGTCTGATCCTGACAGTATTCCAGGTTGACTCAGCCTCTTCCATCCCTCTGAAATCTGTAAAATGAGGACCCAGCAAAATATTAAATAACTCGTGAATCACCCAGAGAATGCACTAAGCCAGGGGTTCTCAACCTTTTCACCCCATGGGCTGGACCACACCCCCTCGGACAGCTGGGGGGCGCATTAGTGCATGTACATTTGCACATGTGCTGGTGCATTTGTGGCTGTTGTAAACTTTTCTGCTTCTGACAGCAGTTGGGTCGTCACCACAGACCAGATGATTTGCCACCGCGGGCCAGGTGCGGCTCACGGGCCGTAGGTTGCGAACCCTTGCGCTAAGCGCAATGAGGCAGTATATAAATGTAATTGTTATTGCTACAGAAAAGCATTCACGAAAGCTCACATTGAAATACAACAGTTAGTCTTTAAAGTACTACAGCATTTTTGTTTTGTTTTGTTCATTCTCTGATATGCCTGAAACAGAGCAACACAGCTATTATTAGTAGTCAAGATCAGAAATTTATTAAACTCATTTATTAGACTCAAGGTCAGCAAAGAGAAGAAGACCTCCTGCCTATAATGAAATGTTAAAAATGTCAATTGACTCATTTAACTGTCTCCCTTCAGGAAGGCTCTGAAAACCTGGCTCTGCCAGCAGGCATGGGATACATCTGGCAGCACATCTCAGCCTTGCTGGCTCATTTAGCCCTGTGGGCGTTCCGATGTATCTAGTCATGCCTGCCACATGACCACGGAAACGTCTGCAGCAGCAGACAGCGCTGGCTCTTTGGCTTTGAAACAGAGACGAGCACTGCACCCTAGAGTCGGATACGACTGGCTTTCGAGCAAGGGAAACCTTTACCTTTTGCTATTGCACTATATTGTATTACGATATAGATATTGTATTTATATCTTTTTTTAAAAAAAATCCTGCAAATTAAACCAAGAAGTTGCGTCTCGGAGGTTCCCTCTATTCATTTTCCTATCTCTTCGCGTGGGAGCCCCAGCAAAGAAGGGAGCCGGCCCGGCCCCGCCCCCTCAGCCGCTTCCTCGCCTCCGATTGGTCGGCCCGTCCCGCTGAGCCCCGCCTCGATTCCCGGGCCTGGCCAGGGCGTCGCGCGCTGCTGCTGCTGCTGCTGCTGTTGCTTTTGCTGCTGCTGCTGCTGCGCCTGTTGCAAAAGCGCCGGCGTTTGGCGCCCCTGCCCCGCCGTGCAAGATGAGCGAGCTCCGGCAGAGGCCGGGCCGGGACGCCGATGGGCAGCCGGACGTGGAAGGGAAGGTGAGGCACACGCGGGCCGGTGGGGAGGGCTTCTTGCACCGGTTTGCAAAGCGATTGCTTTGCAGCAAGGATGCGTGTTGCAATGGGCGGTGGGGTGGGGGTGGGGTCAAGGGTGGGCGGCTCCGTCCCCTTGGCGGCCCGGGGGGGTGGGGGTGGGGGGTGGGGGGTTGCCTTTCTTCTCCCCCTCGCCTGCCCACCCAGCCCCCCTCTCTCTGGATCCGCTTCTGCATGGCAGGAGGTCGTGTGTCAACAGGCGCCGGTGTGGGCGTCGGGATAGAGCCATGTGCCTGCTTGTCAAACGCCCGGCCCTTTCCCCCAAGCCCTGGGGCCAACTTTTGCCTTGGCCTCCCGAAGGAGAAGGACGCAGAACCAACCCCTGGCGGTGCTAATTGGCCCCATGCATTAGGAGTCAAGATCAGTCATTCATTAGGCTCATTTATTCGACTCAAGATCAGCAAAGAGGAGACGTCCTCCTGCCTATATTGAAATGCTAGAAATGCTAATTGGCTTATTTATTAGTAGTCAAGATCAGTAATTTATTAGAATCATTTATTAGACTCAAAGATCAGCAAAGAGGAGAAGTCCTCCTGCCTATATTGAAATGCTAAAAATGCTAATTGGCTTACTTATTAGTAGTCAACATTAGTAATTTATTAGACTCATTTATTAGACTCAAGATCAACAAAGAGGAGACGTCCTCCTGCCTATATTGAAATGCTAGAAATGCTAATTGGCTTACTTATTAGTAGTCAAGATCAGTAATTTATTAGAATCATTTATTAGACTCAAAGATCAGCAAAGAGGAGAAATCCTCCTGCCTATATTGAAATGCTAGAAATGCTAATTGACTTACTTATTAGTAGTCAAGATCAGTGATTTATTATATCAGAGAGTAAAGAAAACAACAAAAAACGTTGTGGCACCTTAAAGACGAACTGCTGTATTTCATGCTTGTAGATTGTATGGAATGAATAGTGGGAGCCTAGCAAGGCTGGCGATCATTGGCTTAGACATATAATGGAAGTTGGGATAGAACTGGCTTGCGATAGCTTCCTTAGGGTAATTATGGTAACTTTCTTAGGATGACCCAGCTCGTGCAAACTTAGCAGTTCAAAAGCAAGAAATTGCAAGTAGATAAATAGGTGCCGCTTTGGCGTGAAAGGTAACAGCGTTCGGTACGCTTATGGCATCTAGTTGTGCCTACCACGGAAACGTCTACAGCTGCAGACAGCGCTGGCTCCTTGGCTGTAAATGAAGGAGCTCCTGGCAGTTTATTGTTGGTATTTTGGAGGGTTTCTGGTGCTACAGATTGTGTCTGGACCACAGTTGGCCACAGCTGGTTTGAGAGCCTGTCGCATTGCCATAGGCATGGCTAAGGAACTTGGGATTACCTCTTCTGGGTTTGCACCAAACATCTGGTTCAGCCAGGAAAATGATAGAAGCGTTTGGGTTGGTGGAAAGCTTTTCTATCTCTTTGATAATAGGTCCATGATGGCGAACCTTGGCACTCCAGCTGTTCTTGGACTTCAGTTCCTAGAAGCCCAAGTCTCTGTGAATCCACACGAATGGGTTTTACTGCGCGTACGGATTCACAGAGACTTGGGCTTCTGGGAATTGAAGTCCAAGAACACCTGGAGTACCGAAGGTTCGCCATCATGGGCCTATGGAAAATTTGGCTGTTTGAGTTGATGCAATTCAGGCTGATATTTAGATGAGCAAGAGAGGGATCCTAAATCCTTTGGGATTTAAATCACGAAAATTGCATCAGGCAGCAGTTTCAAGGTCCAGCAATGCCTCAGCTTTTACTACTCCATTGTCACTCTCCTTTACACACTCAGGGTGACAAAAGGTGCCATCTATTCTCTGTTGGGTGCCCTTTTTTTTACAATACAGTAGGAAATTTGGAGGGGAAACGGTGCATCGTACAGCGAAATTTTCGTTGTACGATGCAATGGATCCCTATGGGAATCGTACAGCGAAAAACTTTTCATTGTACGGTGCATCACATAGAGATTTCCATTGTAGGATTTTTCCCATAGGGATTTTCATTGTACGATGCATGCATCGTTTAATGGGGAAAAAAATCATATAACTAAGTACCTAGCAGAACTATTTATTTCCGTTATACGGGGTGCTACTATATTACAGAATTGCAAAAGCAGGTTGGTTGTTTTAACATTTGTAACCAAAGCCAATGAAAATAAAATAAAATGTAGTCAAGGAATAAATCTATTAGTTTCAAAGGATTTCCATTCCTTTCTTTTTTTGGTTACACAAGACTTTGTTTTTGTTTGTCTTGGTGTTCTATCAAAGGGGTGACGAAATGTAAAGGGCCAGCTTTGCAAAAAGCCCTTTGGTACGAGTTGGAACGTCTCAGCAAAAAGACGCCAAGAAGGGTTGTTTGGTTGTCATCATCTGAAGTATGTTGCAAAGTAGCATAAGTAAAACCCCGGCGTACAAATGCCCCGAGTTACATAAAATTCAACTTGCAAAATGATTTTGTGCTAAAACCATGTCCCGATTTATGCAATTTCCTATGGGTTTGCTTCAAGTTACATAAATATTCTTTTTCCTATGGATTTCCCTTTGCTTTGTTCTACATAAAAATTCCATTTTTCATATGGGTTTGCTTCGAGTTACATAAAAAATAATTTGTCCTATGGGTTTGCTTTGAGTTACATAAAAATGCGACTTAAGAAAAAGCCTATGGAACAGACTTTTTTTTCGTAAGTAGGGGTTTTACTGTACATATATTTAGAGAGAATGTTTTAGTTTTCCTGTTCCTTATCACTCAGGGATTCTCAACCTGCGGCCTTCAGGCCAGGTGTGGCCCATGGCACCATTTCATGTGGCCCACCACACCCAGATGTGCCATGTGTGGCAGGTAGGGCAAAATGGCCGTCCGGCCCTCGAAGCTGTCTGAGGGAGCGTGACCCAGCCCCCGGCTTAAAAAGGTTGAGAACCCCCTGCTCTAACTGTTACTATCCCAGAGGCGTTTGTGTGAATTGTGCTGCAGTCTCAGACATGAGTTCCTCCCCTCTGGAATTGACAGGGCATTGCTTTCCCTAAAAATCACTTTAAATATGCCATCATGTTTGTCGTTGTGCTTTTCTGAAACCTCTCTGTCCATTCTTTATTACTGTGGCTTGCACATTTTTTAAAAAAAGATAAGTACAGTACCAGAGGATCTTTTCTGCATTGCCTTGCACGTTGTGGCAGACAGCATGCATTTCTTGCGCCGTGCGTGTCCGACGCTTCCCGACACACATTTAAAGGTGCGCATGGAAGATTTCTTCGTGCAGGTTTCTATCCCGAACTTTTTCACCCGTGTGGCCGACGACAAAGCCAAGAAAGTGGCTTCATTTTGGCAGTCCAAAGTGTGATCTGGACATGAAAGAAGATCTCCCCGAACCAGCTGTCGTGGAGCTGACCATAGAAGGAGGAATTAAGCTTGTCTGGCCCTGTGGCTTTCACTGTTAGCTTAATGAGCTTCTGCAAAACTCTGATTTTCCTAGAATACCCTTTGGAAACCGCGGTTGGGAAACGTCACAGAATAATGATATATAGTCGCCGGTTCCTGTACTCATTCATTATGACTGTCCCAGATCCAGCGTTAATATCTGTTTTGTACATTTCAAAAGTAAATCCAAAGTGGATGTGCAATGCCCGTAGTCCATGTGGCTGCCGCTGTGCTGCCCTCCCCGGGACCCATTCCTCCAGCCCCGGAGGTGCGGGGCAGGTGCTCGAGCGAAGGGTTTCGAGCGAGTTGTGTGAGCTGTCATTGGGTAACTTTGTTATGAATTGAATTGCATTTGGATATTTTGTGTTTTGCATTTTTACCGCTATTGATTGATAATTTTGTATTTGCATATTTTGTATTGTTGCCATTGCTATTGATTGTTGTTTATATCTGACCTTGTAATTGTGAACCGCTTTGGGTTGCTTTTTCGCAAGGAAAGTGGTATATAAATACTATAATAATAATAATAATAATAATAATAATAATAATAATAATAATAATAATAATAATAATAATAATAATAATAATAATAATAATAATGTAGAACAGGGGGTCCCAACCTAAGGCCATATCTGGCCAATGGTGCCATTTCATGTGCCCCACCACCCTTCCAAGGGCATTCGAGAAACAAAATGGTCACCCCTTTTAAGCTGTGGGGACAAAATGACCACCCCCATTGTGCAACCGAGGCAAAATGGCCATCCAGCCCTCAAAGCTGACTGAGAGAGTGTGACCCGGCCCCCGTCTTCAAAAGGTTGGGAACCCTGACACAGAATGTGACTCTTTAATACAGGGACATAGACATCTCCAGGGAAGGGAGCGCATGCTAAAAAGCAAATCTCTCCGAGGAGCTTCCCACATGCAGCCCAAGCTCTGGTTTGAGCCGGCTGTTTGCTCAGGTTTTAGCAATCTTCGTTGCTCTAAAATTGGCTTACTAGGGTTCTGCTCTCGTAATCTGATTTGTGGTCAACTAAAATTAGATGGGTTTAAATGGAAATGAAGGATAGCCACGCATGAAAAGAAACAGCCGTGTAGAAGGCTCCTGTCTGTGGAACTGTGGGTAAAGTATGGGACTGCCGTGGGTCAGTGGTTAAGAAGCTCGCCTTGTTAGCCTGAAGGCTGGCGAGTCAGCAGTTCGAGACCCGGGTACTGCATGATGGATTGAGCGCCCGTCTCTGTCCCAGCTCTTGAGGAGGTGAAAGGAGCCTCATTTGAGCATTCCCTGAGTGGAGTTTCTCCTGCAAAAATCCTTTCAACCCAGAATAATTTCTGACATGAGATTATTCTTATGCGTGTAAAGTATGTTGTGGGGAGAGATACCTGGCATGACATTCCTGTTTTTGTTCCAGTTCGTTCTCTCTCTTTCTCTCTCTCTCGTTCCCAAATGAAAGCAAAATTTGATATCTTGCATAAACAGAAATAGTTTTTGCAGGTTTTATCACACACACACACACACACTCATCTTTGCAACATCCAGAAGAGGTTCTAGTCCTCAATATATAGTTTGCTGGGACTGCAGTGGCTCAAGTGGTTAAGACGCTGACTGGAAGGCAGCAGGTCAGCAGTTCGAGACCCAGGTACTGCACGACTGAATGAGTGCCCATCGTCTGTCCCAGCTCTTACCGACCTAGCAGTTCGAAAGCAAGAAATTGCAAGTAGATAAATAGGGATCACTTCACTGGGAAGGTAAACAGCATTCCACGTCTACGTATACCTGCCACATGTCCATGGAAACGTCTGCAGATGCAAGCGTCTTCAGCTACGAAACAGAGATGAGCACTGTACCCTAGAGTTGGCTACGACTGGCTTGCGAACAAGGGTGACCTTTCCATTTACCTGTAGTTTGCTAGTTCAGCTACCTGCCGATCTCAATAGGAACCAGCATTGTCATTTCCGTGGGCATGTGGCAGGCATGACTAGACACCGGAGCGCACGGAACGCCTTTTCTGAGTTTAAAAGGTCTCCCGTGATTGAAAGCCAGTCGTATGCGACTCTAGGGTTCGGTGCTCATCCAAAGAGCCGCTCGGCTTTGGAGAACTGGTGGGTGTTGTGCTGGGGTTGCTGTTTGTGCCAAGAGAGACCGGCTCCAAGCATGATCTCAGCCAGGAACGATTCAAAGAGGCTTAGGATGAAGGACAGGGAGACGAAGGGGATCTAATGGCACTTTGCAAACAAGGCAGCCCTTAAGCTTTAGATTACCCACCCATCCCAGTTGGAAATTCAGAGACTTCCCGATATAATAATAATAATAATTTCATGTCAGGAATTATTCTGGGTTGGAAGGATTTTTGCTGGCGGAGCGCTACTTAGGGGATGCCTGAATGAGGCTCCTTTCATGTCCCCAAGATCTTTTTTCCCACCGAAGTGGTCCCTATTGATCTACTTGCAATGTCTTGCTTTTGAACTGCTAGGTTGGCAAGAGCTGGGACAGACGACGGGTGCGCATCCGGTCATGCAGTACCCAGGTCTCGAACTGCCGACTTGCCGGCATTGGAGCTAGCAAGGCGAGCTCCTTAAGACACTTTGATGGTCTCCCTAGATGGCATAATCTTACCGATTTCACAATGTCTGGGAAGAGACTTCTGCAGCCAGGGATTTAGCATTACCATAAGCCATGGGTTCCCAATCTAAGGCCTGTGGGCCGGATCTGGCCCATAGCACCATTTCCAGTGGTCTCCCACCCCTCCAAGGGCATTTGAGAAACAAAATGGCCAACCCTTTGAAGCTGTTGGGACAAAATTGCCACCCCCATCATCCAGGCAGGGCACAATGGCCGTCCGGCCCTCGAAGCTGACTGAGAGAACGTGACCTGACCCCTGGCTTGAAAAGGTTGGGGACCCCTGCCATTCCCCTTATCCTGCTACCCAGCTCTGATGGGAAACTACCTCAAGGAACATGCAGTCTAAATTTAGCATAGAGAAAAACACATTTGGTACACATTAATCTAACGCAGGGGTTCCCAGCCTAAGGCCCACGGGCCGGATCCAGGCCCCGCCGCCGTTTCATGTGGGCAGAGACTGTGGTCAGGGAAAGCGACAGATGAAATAAGTTAGTTGTAAAGGTACCAAAAAAAAACCACTTTCTTCATTTTTGTGTTCTGCATCGATCTTAAGATAATGTTGACTCTTTTTTTGCTTATTTTGAAAGCTTTTGGCAAAACATACCCCCCCTCCCCTAAGCAATGATGAGATATGCAGGGTGCGTAATGGGCTAGAACAGGGGGTGCCCAAGCTTTTTGGGCCGCGGGCCGGTCATGTGATTGAGCAGGCCAGTCATGTGCTTTCTCCCACTGGAAGCAGAAGTAAGACATACCTTCCCACGTGCAAAACGCCACCATAAATGCACCCCCCGTCTGTTGTAAATGTGTTTACGACAGCAGCGGGTGCTTTATGGCAGCATTTTGCACATGTGCGGGCACATTTAATTTCCACTTCTGAGAGCTGCATGAGCAGCACGGGATGGATTATTAAGTGCCATGGGCCTGATCCGGCCCATGGGCCATAGTTTGGGCACCCCTGAGCTAGAATGTGCTTCTTCCATGCCTTTGGGTGAGTTCGTTCTGCAGTTTCTTTCACCTGACTTAGTGTGAGAAAGATTAGCCGACAGGGTTGGTTTACAGAGCATTTCTCCATCTGGGTCTTTTTCTCTCTCTCTGCAATTCATCCGGCCTTTATTTATGCGTCTTTGCCGTTCAAGCAATTGCACCTAAATCATGCCTGGCTGTCGCTCTGCTGTTCTAAGACTTTTCCTTTTAGGGTGTTGCGCGGCTCTTCCTGAACCCGTGCGTGCAAAAATAAAACCAAGGGAACCCGGGCCGTTTCCTCTCTGCAAGCATAGAATGTTCATCACGTTTCCACACACAGTGGACGGAGGAGGCACATCATCAGATGTGATGCAGCAAATAATGGAAGCACCAAAACATGCTTGGCAGCCCTGGTTGGCAAGGAAATGCTTAATAAAGCATTTCCTCGGAGGGAAAGGGACGGACGGATGGATTTGGTCTGTGCAAAAAGCATCACAGAGTCAACTCAAGGGGTTGTTTGCACTGAGCCGAGACGACACAGGTTGTTTCTTAATCCTGCGCATCTTCCCACAAATGGCATATCCTAATTCAGGAGTTCTCAACCTTTTTAAGCCGGCGGGCCGGGTCACTCCTACAGATAGCATTGGGGGCCGGATGGCCATTTTTGTGCTTCTTCCACCATATGTCACTTCCTGATGTGGTGGTGGTGGGGGGGTTCACAAGAAATGGTACCATGGGCTGCATCCGGCCCACGGGCGGCAGGTTGAGAATCCCAGTCCCAATTGGTCTAAAGGGTATGGGTAAGTCACCAGATTCTGGTTTTTTCCAGCGGTGGAGAGAAACTTGTGATCCGTGGATGGTTGCTCAGAAAAAGGGTTTTTGGCAGGCTGCGTTTCAAGGGCAGCTGATCCTCTTTTGACAAGCGGCTCTTTCTGTAGCTGGGTGTGGATTTTATTCTGGGCAGAAGAGAGAAAGAGAGTGGTTGAAGCATGAGCAGCGCTCCTTCTCCATACCTGTATGTCAGAGAGTATATTTATTTATTTATGTGTTAGACTTATATCCCGCCCCTCTAGGAAAAATATCTTTCCTACTTTGGGCAGCTAACAGAATAAGATCCAGCAATACAAACAGACACAAATATTAAAATTATCATATAAATACAGTAAAACCCTGACTTACAAATGCCCCGAGTTACATAATGATTTTTGTGCTAAATCATGTCCCGATTTGTACGATTTCCTATGGGTTTGCTTCAATTTACATAAAATTTCATTTTTTCCTATGGGTTTGTTCCAAGTTACATAAAAATTCGATTTCAGCCAAAGCCTACGGAACGGACTTTTTTTTCGTAAGTAGTGGTTTTACTGTACATCAAAACCCAGGAAATCCTAAAGAAAACCTATTTGTGACGTAGAGAGGAAGAATAAAAGGCCTAACGGTCAGCCGTTGGTGAGATATAAATGAAACAAAAGCAATGCAAAGTTTAAAAACTAAGACCCCAAAGTTGTGGCACCTTAAAGACTTACTTGCGCATTTTAGCAACAACGTCAGCCGTGTGATCCTTGTGCGAAAGAAACGCAGAAGGGAAGGCGATGCCTTTTTTGCATCACGAAATGCAACAATAATGATTGTAAGTCTTGGTGCTCCAAGGTCCCTTCTTCCGTCATTCTTGTGGGTAGCTATGGCAGGGAAATAAATGGTCAATGAAAGTCCAGGTGTCGTTCATGGCACGATGGTCGGTTTGCCAGGCTCTGTTCTTTTAGAAATAAATATGGAAGAGCAGCAGTCCATTCATTTGATAGGTGGAGGTTTCCCTCCTTCGAAAGCCAGTCGTATCCGACTCTCGGGTTCAGTGCTCATCTCTCTTATAGCCAACGGAAGCATGTGTCTTTTGGTTGCGAATAAGAGATCGATATAACGAGAGTTATTTTGAGGGATCCGTTCGTTTTTAATTGGATTGTCAATGAATTATAGCTGTGCTCCTCAACCAGTAGCCTGTGTTTCTCGTGGAACAATTGTCGCTCTTACTTTTTCAAGAGGGAAGCATTACCCCGTTGGGCACATAGGTTTCGTTTTAATTCACATCGTAAGAAACCTTCTGACTTCTCCAGACTCTTGACATTGCTGGGCTTTGGGTGCCCAGGGCTATCAAGTGTGGCTTTCTCTTTGGGAAAGATAACAAGGCACACACTAATGCTAGGAAAGGTGGGAGCTAGCAAGAAAAGCCGGGGGGCGGGGGGGACGACAAATATGGGATAGATTGGCTCAGTAAAGGATTCAGAACCTCTCCTTCCATCCATCCATCTTTCCTTCCACCCATCATCCTTCCTTCCCTCCCTTGTCCTCATCTCCCTTCTTTTGTCTTCTATTCTCTCCTTTCTTTCCTTCCTTCCTTCCTTTGTCCTCATCTCTCCTTCCTTACACACACACACACACACACACACACACACACACACACACACACACACTGGCTGGGGGTCCCGTCCCCCCATATCCCTCTCTCTCCCCACTGGAAATCCCTGTCTCTCGCGCCCTGCAGGAAACGGAACTGGACAGCAAGGCGGATGGCGAAACCGCTTCAGACAGCGAGGGCAAGCCTGACCCGGCGCCGCCTGCTTCGGTGGACGACACGCCAGAGGTCCTTAACCGAGCGCTGGCCAACCTGTCTTCAAGGTAATGCTGGCACCCGGAGAAGACTCGCGAGCCTTTCTTTGGCTGGTCCTCTCCCTGATGGTGAACTTTGAAGCATAGGTCCTCTCTTTCCCATTGGTCACTGTGTCCGCTCTCAGGGAAGGAAGGAGCACCCAAGGGAACTCCCAGGGCGGGGATGGCGAACCTTTTAGAGACCCGAGTCCCCGAACTCAACAGGCTGCTCTCCGCGCTGCAGAAGATTAGGAAGAAGCGTTCCCATTGGGCAGAGGGCAGGGTGGACTCTGTGCTGGCACGACGGCGCCTGTGCCCACAGAGAGGGCTCTGAGGACCCCCTATGGCACGCGTGCCATGGATTCACCACCACTATCCTAGGGAGATTTCAAGAAGTCCAAGCCTTCGGTAGCGGTGAGGAAGTGATAGACCAGACAGGCCCATAGGCCAAGTGGGTTGACCCTGCTGTCTCTTCTAGATCTGTGCTCAGATTGCTACTCCTAGGACTCTCTTCTCTCTTCTTTCTCTTGGGATCATTTTCCTTCTTGCGGCTTCTCAGCTAGACAGAGACTAGAGATCTGTGTACATACAAGCTACCTGTAGAGCAGGGGTTCTGTACCTGTGGCCCGTGGGCTGGATGCAGCCCCTGGGACCATTGCACATGGCCCTCCACTGCCTCCACCACACCAGGAAGTGCCATGTGGTGGAGGAAGGGCAAAATGGCCATCCCCCCAAAAAAAAGCTGTCTGAGTGAGTGTGACCCGGCCCCCAGCTTAAAAAGATTGAGAACTCCTGGTTTAGATGGTTTCTGTGCATAATAAGTCTCTAAATCATTTTTCTGTTACCCGATATACAGTAGGCAGGGCCCAAACCTGACAACCGGAAGGTTGGCAGGCCAGCAGTTTGAAACCCGAATGCTCTGCCATGGAACGAGCTCCTGTCATCTATCCCCACTCCTGCCACCCTAGCCGTTTGAAAGCAAAGAAATTGCAAGTACATAAATAGGTACCAGTTTGGCAGGAAAGGTAACGACGTTCTATGTGTTCTGGCATCTAGTCATGCCTGTCATATGGCCATGGATAGGCCACCCTTTTGCTGTCTGGCCTCCTTTCCTGTCTTTTGATGTTGTTTCTCCTTGGGTGCAGGTGGAAGAACTGGTGGGTACGTGGCATCCTGACCCTGGCGATGATCGTCTTTTTCTTCATCATCATCTACCTGGGGCCCATGGTGTTGATGATGATTGTAAGTACCCCCATGCTTCTTCTCTCTTTCTCTCTCCACGGTGTTGGCTCAGGATAGCCTCCATAGTCCCATCCGTCCACTCACCTTCCCCCCAGTCAATGCCAATAAATCAGGAGCGGCCTTTTTGCAAAGCCAACGGCCTTCCATGGCCCATTCAAGACCCATTCACTCTCAGAACCATTATGCTTGTGGTGGTGCATTTTGGCTCTATTTCATGCACTTAAACTCTTTTTACTGCACATAATAAAGTTTGAATTAGAACCATTATGTCACAAGTGATGCAATGCTTAGTAAAGGTAAAGGTTTCCCTTGATCGAAAGCCAGTCGTTTCCGACTCTAGGGTTCAGTGCTCAACTCTGTTTCAAAGCCGGAGAGCTAGTGCTGTCTGCGTCTGCAAACATTTCCGTGGTCATGTGGCAGGCATGACTAGACACTGGAGTGTACGGAACACTGTTTCCCTTCCCCCTGAAGTGGTCCCTCTTGATCTACTTGCAATGTCTTGCTTTCGAACTACTAGGTTGGCAGGAGCTGGGACAGATGACGGGCGCTCATTCCATCCTGCAGTACCAGGGGATTAAACTCCGACCTTCCAGTCAGCGAGTTCAGCCTCTTAACCACTTGAGCCACTGCAGTCCCGATGCAAAGCTTGCAGCAACGTGAAATGCTCTTAGGCCCGTGATGGCGAACCTTGGCACTCCAGATGTTCTTGGACTTCAATTCCCAGAAGCCCAAGCCCCCGTGAATCCACACGAATGGGTTTACTGCGATTCATCCGGCCCACGTCGCTCCTGGAAGCGGAAGTAAAATGCACCCATACGGTGAAGGCTCTTCCGGGTTAACCCTTCCTCCATCCGGGAGCATTTTACTTCCACTTCCAGGAGCAACCGGATGAATCGCAGTAAACCCATTCATGTAGATTCATGGGGACTTGGGCTTCTGGGAATTGAAGTCCAGGAACATCTAGAGTGCCAAAGTTCGCCATCACGGTCTTAGGCAAATCTTTGGCTCTCTCTCACTTCTTTTATTAACAACTACAACAACCTGGGATAGCTGCTATAAACTTGTTTATGCACAAAGCTTTGAACACTGGGAAGGGTTGGGGGACCACTTTGTGGGTGCCGAATGGACTAAAAGGCATTGTGGGGGTCCTTGCAGGTGATGTGTGTGCAGATAAAATGCTTCCACGAGATCATCACCATCGGCTACAACGTCTACCACTCCTACGACCTGCCCTGGTTTAGAACGCTCAGTTGGTAAGTGGCGCTGGATCCGGTTTTCTTTGGCTAGCGCTAACATCGGAGAGGAGAGAGTTTGTAGAGGCTGCCTTTCCTGGAAGATCTTGCCAAGATTGCAGGAATATTTCTGCCATTCCAGGCTCCGTGCTGTCCTCCTGGGTCCTTGTCTCACCCCACATCTGTGCAATGCATTTCCAGCTGTTCAGCACCCCTGCTTGTTTAGCATGGAGTCCTTCCCTGCCATGTTCAGTGGTGCTTCTACACTCTTTGCAAAGCGAAGACCATGCTTTCGGATCTCGCCCCGTTGTGTTCTGCAGGAAATTGAGTGGTCCCCCTTCATGTGGCTTTAAAAGGCTCTGCTCCCTGATTTGTGATAGCCCTCGGCTACTTGCTGCTATCCAAACATGTATTTTACAGTTCTGATTTGTCACTCCAAGAACATCAATGTCATTCTGGCCAGGTTATCCTGCAATGGTCATAGAGTAGACCTACTGCCAGTGACTCAATGCTGATCGTCAGGCAGCAGTTAACAAACCCGACCACCCTGAGGACTAACAGTAACAGCCTTGGGTGCCGAAGTCCACAGGGAAGGGTGATGGTCCCCAAATGGATTAAATCCCACTTGAATCCCTCTTGATGACCTACTGCAGAAGCTTCCTTTTCAAAACAATACAGGTGAAACTCGGAAAATTAGAATATCGTGCAAATGTCCATTCATTTCACTTAAAAGGTGAAACAAATATATGAGATAGACTCACTACATGTAAAGCGAGAGGTGCCATGCCTTAATTCGTTATGATCGTTATGGGGAACCAAGTAACGTCGTTATGCGCGGGTCTACTGTACATACAAATGGCCAAGCAGGAGGTATCCCTAAATCTATGTTAGATGTTCTTTTTTAAGTGCTGTATCTGTTTCCGAATATTGGCTATCCCCCCCCCCCAAAAAAAAAAAATGGGTTGACATATTTCTTTTTGTGAAACGCTCGAAAACGCCTCTGTCGGATCATGTGGGCCTTTTTATTTCCAGGTACTTCCTGCTCTGCGTGAACTACTTCTTCTATGGGGAGACGGCGACAGATTATTTCTTCACCCTGGTCCAGCGAGAGGAGCCCTTGAGGATTCTCAGCAGATACCACCGCTTCATTTCATTTGCCCTCTACTTGACAGGTGAGCGGGAGACCCGGGTATTTCGTGTTTGCGGTTTCTGGTGCTTGGAGCGAATTCCTTGAGAGGTTCCCAGAAGGGTGCATTATGCTTGTCCTACAGCAAAAGGCAAGATGAATCAATCCGTGCAAGATGGTTATCCGTCTCGTGGGCATTTGTAGAATCCGAAGGGCGTCTTTCTAGACTCACCTCCACCCAACCTCATTCTGCCCTGATATACAGTAAAACCCTGACTTACATATGCCTCGGGTTACATAGAATTCAACTTACATAGTGATTTTTGCACTAAAACCATGTCCGATTTACATAACACAATTTCTGATGGGTTTGCTTCAAGTTACGTAAAAAAATCATTTTTCCTATGGGGTTGCTTCGATTTACATAAATATCATTTTCTGATGGATTTGCTGGTCTTTACTACTACTTAGGGCAGGATAAGAGGAAAAAGCAACAAGCAAAAATGATTTATACTAAAAAAGATTAGATTATTTTAAAAAGAGTAAAACAACGAAAGAAACAAACAAAAACCTGAACCACCTGAAAGGAACTTCCAATTCCCCAGAGTATTAACTTCCAATTTAATCTCAAGCTTTTCCTACGTGAATCCTAAGAGTTTCAAAAGAATTTTTGCTTCTTTCTTTTTCTTTCCTTCTTTTATCTCCCCCCCTTTTTTCCCTTCTTCTTTTTTCTTTTCTTTTTGAATGTTAAGCATATAGTATTTGTGCTATTCAATTTAATTTCTTTTTAAAAAGAAAGTTATATTGTATCATGTGGTGTGTGTTTTTTTTGTTTAGGTTTCGGTTGTTGTGTTGTTTTATCTTTTTCCAATATTTTAATTAATAAAGTTTAATATTATTTTAAAAGAGAGACATGAGAGAGAGAAAAAGATAGCATTAACTTCTCCGTTGTTGGAAGGAAATTGATCAGGGGCATTATCTATCAATCTATCCATCTATCGATCAATTGATCTACAGTATCTATCTATCTACAGTATCTATCTATCTATCTATATATAGTATCTATCTATATCCATCATCTATCATTTATCTACAGTATCTATATCCATCTATCTATCTATCTATCTACAGTATCTACAATATCTATATCTACAGTATCTATCAATCTATCTACAGTGTCTATCTACAGTATCAACTATCTACACTATCTATCTCTCTATCTACAGTATCTGTCTACAGTATCTATCTATCTACAGTATCTATCTAACTACAGTATCTATCTATCTATCTACACTATCTATCTCTCTACAGTATCTATCTATCTATCTATCTATCTATCTACAGTATCTATCTCTACAGTATCTATCTAAAGTATCTATCTATCTATCTACACTATCTATCTACAGTATCTATCTAAAGTATCTATCTATCTATCTATCTATCTATCTATCTACAGTATCTATCTATTTACACTATCTATCTCTCTACAGTATCTATCTATCTATCTATCTATCTATCTATCTACAGTAACTATCTAAAGTATCTATCTATCTACACTATTTATCTCTCTACAGTATCTCTCTACAGTATCTATCTAACTACAGTATCTATCTATCTCTCTACAGTATCTATCTAAAGTATCTATCTAAAGTATCTATCTATCTATCTATCTATCTACTGTATCTATCTACTGTATCTATCTATTCTATCTATCTACTGTATCTATCTATCTATCTATCTACAGTATCTATCTCTCTACAGTATCTATCTAAAGTATCTATCTATCTATCTACACTATCTATCTACAGTATCTATCTAAAGTATCTATCTATCTATCTACAGTATCTATCTATCTACACTATCTATCTCTCTACAGTATCTATCTATCTATCTATCTATCTATCTATCTATCTACAGTAACTATCTAAAGTATCTATCTATCTACACTATCTATCTCTACAGTATCTATCTATCTATCTATCTATCTGTCTGTCTATCTATCTAAAGTATCTATCTATCTATCTACACTATCTATCTCTCTACAGTATCTATCTAAAGTATCTATCTATCTATCTATCTACAGTATCTATCTATCTATCTATCTATCTATCTATCTACAGTATCTATCTATCTATCTACACTATCTATCTCTCTACAGTATCTATCTAAAGTATCTATCTATCTATCTATCTATCTATCTATCTATCTACACTATCTATTTACACTATCTATCTATCTATCTATCTATCTATCTATCTATCTATCTATCTATCTATCTATCTATCTATCTATCTATCTATCTACCCAATTTATATAGCCGCCCAACTCGAAACAACTGGGCGGCTCACAACATTAAAATCAGCACCACAGTCTAATATTATTTGACTTGTTTAGCCGCCCCCTCGCCGACGCGACTCCAGGCGGCTTACAACACAAGAAGCTCCCCCAACATAACACACTCCAGCAACCCATACATATAGCTTACTGGGGTGGGGGTGGGGGTGAGTGTACCGTTCCCCTGTGTGTCTGCATTGCGTAGCTCCATAATACATTGAAGAGGTGGGAGGCCTTACCTGTTCCTTTCTTTGAAGCCAAAAGTACAGATGGGGCTCCCCAAAACTCTGCCCCTTTCAGGGATGAGGAGAAGCATTTTGTTGATTCAATTCCTCATCTTTTATTTTTTTTTAATCTCCCTTTTCTAGGCTTCTGCATGTTTGTTTTGAGTCTGGTCAAAAAGCATTACCGTCTCCAGTTCTACATGGTAAGAACAAGTCAATGGATGTTGTGCTTTCAGACTTAATGGTTTGTGAAGGGAGGGAAAAGAGAGAAAGAGAGAGATGGAAGCCGACAGATTGCTCACATCTTGGCTTAAAAATGAGCTTTAAGTCAAGACCTTCCTGATATTTTTTTCCTTTTTGTTTAGATGTGGCCTAATGTTTGGGGAGTGGTGGTGGGGACTCCTGGCAGTCTAAATCAGGGGTTCCCAACCTAAGTCCCGTGGCTTACATCCGGCCCATGGCACCATTTCATGTGACCCCTCCATGGGCATTCGAGAAACGAAATGGCCACCCCTTTGAAGCTGTTTGGACAAAATGACCACCCCCATTGTGCAGGCAGGGCAAAATGGCCATCCAGCCCGTGAAGCTGACTGAGAGAGCATGACCCGGCCCCCAGCATGAAAAGGTTGGGAACCCCTGGTTTAAATAGTCTGCATGTTTCTACCTGGTTTCTTTTAAGCCTCTGAAATTCACACACACATACATTGAAGTTTTTTTTTTCAAGGCATGCAACTGGTTTTTTTATTGTTGCCATTGTTTGTGATGTCTGTCCATTAAAACGTGATCATCTATGGATGGGTAGGTTGGGTGTGTGGGTGGATGGATGGATAAATGGATGGATGGGTTGGTTGGATAGATGGATGGGTTGGTTGGCTGGTTGGTTGGATGGATGGGTTGGTTGGATGGAAGGATGGGTTGGTTGGTTGGATGGATAAATGGATAGGTTGGCTGGTTGGTTGGATCAAAATGGATGGATGGGTTGGTTGGTTGGTTGGCTGGATGTGTTGGTTGGTTGGTTGGTTGGGTTGGATGGATGGACAGATGGATGGATGGAAAAAAGGTAGGGCATCTGACAAAACAATTGTAGCAACTTCAAGTGTGGTTTGATTTAAATAAGTCTTTGTGTTGCTGTTGAGGACCAAGAAAGCCTCTTCAAAGGTGTCCTCAAGAAGCCATTAAAAATCCAAGATAAAAATCAGGAATCGGCAGGAAGCTGAATTGGAGCCGTGGGTATTTGTGGGGCCCAGTAGATGTTTTGCTGCCATTCTCACTCAGGCGGGCTCTCTCTGCACAAGAGGAGTGGCTGGGGCAGCAAACTAAAGATGTTCGCTGCAACGCCCGAATTAAAATACTAGAGGCAGTTCCAATAACAGTCTACAAATGCCATTTCAACTGCAGATGGGTTGTTCCTTTTTGCCCAACAATGCTTTAGATCAGGGGTTCCCAACCTTTTCAAGCCGGGGGCCGGATCACGTTCTCTCAGTCATTTTTGAGGGCCAGATGGCCATTTTGCCCTGCCTGCACGATGGGGGTGGCTATTTCATCCCAACAGCTTCAAAGTGACAGCCATTTTGTTTCTCTTGGAGGGATGGGGGGCCATATGAAATGGTGCTGTGGGCCGGATGCGGCCCATGGGCCTTAGGTTGGGAACCTCTGCTTTAGAACTTGCTGAAATATCTGAAGCTGTCTTGCTTTGGAGGCTGGACACGGTAGACCTTTCAGACTGGCCCATTTCAGATTCTCCTGCAGGAAAGTTATGGATTTCCTGTTGTTGTTTATGAAATCAGAAACAATTTATCATGATCCCGGTGGAGATTTTAAAAGTGGTTTTACTAGTTTCTCTTTCTTAGTGAGTTTCCATAGTTTATTTCATTCATTCATTCATTGCATTTACATCCTGTCCATTTCAGGATATTCTTCCACTCTAGAGGTCATACAGCAATTATTATTATTTACATTAACAGTATAAAATTAAACTTAACCTGAATAAAATTAGAGATGACGACAGAAGACGATAACAATGCCGTAGTGTAGTGGTTGAGCCAGGATTCAAACCCAGGCCTTCCAGGTCTTAGTCATCACTATCCCAGGGGTTCCCAAACTTTTTATGCCGTGGGCCAGACTATGCGCCCCCGGACAGCTGAGCGGGAAATAAGTGTGTCCGCTTCCGCATTTACGACAGCCGTGGGCACATTTACGGCTGATGTAACCTCGTTTATGCATGAGTGGGCATATTTTATGGCTGTCGTAAACGCGCCTGCTTCCACTTCCAGGTGCAGTGGCAGCAGGCCACAAGATATGGTGGCACAGGCCAGGTCCGGCCCGCAGGCTGTATGTTGGGAACACCTGTTCTACACCACCATGGGTCTCCTGACCTAATCCCCAATTGAGACACCAAAAGACCGTGTGGGTTGTGGCAATTTTGGTCCATCCTGGTGGTGCTGAGATTCTTTGGTGTGGTTGCATGCAAATACTTATGACTTCTCTTTCTCTCAAACGCATAATCTGCATTTGGCTTGTCTTTTGAGAAACCCAAGGGTTTTCCCTCCCCCCATGCAAACCAGAGCGCATGTTTTCTCTTTCTATAGTTTGGCTGGACCCATGTGACTTTGCTAATAGTTGTTACCCAGTCGCACCTCATCATTCACAACCTGTTTGAAGGAATGATCTGGTGAGTCGGTGCTGCTTTTCAGACTTTTCCAAGGCCTGGGCTGTGCAAGGGGACCCTTGAAGCACAAGGAGCCTAGCATGGAAAGGGCCTTTTGCATGGGAGTGGGAACGCTGATCTATGGCCTTGTCTGGATTTGGTTATGGTGGTGGGACATCTTTTGAGGTCAGCACGATGTGATCTCCAGGGCCATTTGGTCCAGTGATGGCCAACCTTGGCACTCCAGTTGTTCTTGAACTACACTTCCCAGAAGCCCTGATAAGCAGGAGTGCCGACTTGGGCTTCTGGGAATTGAAGTCCAAGAACAGCTGGTGGAGGGCAAAGTTTGCAGATCCTTGCTCTATAATGACAGATTGCTTACCTGTAACTGTTCTTCGTGGTCCCCTGTGAACCCACATGGATGGGTTTACTGCACGAGCACGTTGTAAACCCATTCATGTGCATTCACAGTGGACCACAAAGAAGAACTTGATGGAGCGTAGGGGCTGATCTAGACCATAGGTCAGGGATGGCCAACCTTGGCATTCCAGGTGTCCTTGGACTTCAATTCCCAGAAGCCCAAGTCTCTGTGAATCCACATGAATGGATTCTAGTATGTGATTTTTTAAATCCTGGCAGCTTCTCAGAGTAGGTTTTTTTTAATAAAAAAACTTCCCTTGACGGTTTCCTTCTTGCCGTTTAGGTTTATCGTCCCCATTTCCTGTGTCATCTGCAACGACATCATGGCCTATATGTTTGGGTTTTTCTTTGGACGTACGCCACTGATCAAGGTGAGTTCAAGCGTTTATATTGGCAGGTGTGGGGTGCAGAACCCACCGTTTTACTAAAGGTTTTTTAAAATGTTTATCACTTTTATTTTGTTTGCATCGTTTGATGTTTATAGCAGGGAGTAAAAGCTAAAGACACAATACGTTGTGGGACTTGAAAGACTAAATCCCTGTATTTAAATGCGAGTTTTCTGTTTGAGCGTTCCGTGCGCTCCGGTGTCTAGTCATGCCTGCCACATGACCACGGAAATGTCTGCAGAAGCAGACAGCGCTGGCTCTTCGGCTTAGAAACTGAGATGAGCACTGCACCCTAGAGTCGGATACAACTGGCTTTCGAGCAAGGGAAACCTTTTTTTTGTTTTAAAAGATAAACAATGGTACCTCCGTTTACAAATTTAATGCATTTTCTGGGACGTTCCTTATTGCGAAAAAATCCATAAACCAGTTTCCCATAGGAATGCATTTCGCAGTTTCCCATAGGAATGCATTGAAAACCAAAATTTGTAAACAAATGCAGTTTCCCATAGCCATAGGAATGCATTGAAAAACCAATTAATCTGTTCTGGGGGGAAATCGTAAACTGAAGCATTATTTTCCAACGGATTTTCATAAACTGAAAATTACATTAACTGAGGCATTCACAAACCGAGGTACTTCTATATTTTCTTTTAATTTTCTAAAATACATAAGAAAATGCACATAAAATTTTAGAAAAGCAAAACAATGGGAAAAACAACAATTTTTGGCTTATTACAAAATTTACATTAATTATTCATCCTTATTTATATTGCTAAAAAATTGTGAATTTTCGTGGATCGAGTCCACTTTCTCAGGCTGTTTTTATATTTCTGTATTGTGGGATGTTTTTGTTATTATTGCTGCCGGCCTCCCAGAGTGGTGCTTGCAAAATTTGGGGTGGGGTATTAATTAAAATAAAAAGAAAGAAAGAACCATTGGGAAAGTGGTGAGATATATTTTTTAACCATTCATTGTCTGTACTTCTATCTGCAGCTCTCCCCCAAGAAGACCTGGGAAGGCTTCATTGGCGGGTTCTTTGCCACCGTCGTGTTTGGTCTTCTGGTAAGCCTGGAAAGCTAGCGTTCTGCTTGCGGGGTGGGGGAAGAGTTGGGAGGACCGGTGGCCCAAATTTAGCGCATTTGGATGCAGATACCATGGATTTAGATACTTTGTAGCTAAGACTGAAAAGTTGGCAGGACAGCAGCTCAAGACCCGAGTGCTGCATGAAGGAGTGAGAGCCTGTCTCTGTCCCAGCTTCTGCCAACCTAGCAGTCCAAAAGCAAGAAATTGCAAATTTATCTTCTGTTAGGCCGTCTTCTTTTCTTACTGCCAATCAGTTTTTCCAAGCCCTGTTGCCAGTCACAGCCGTGACTGATTTGCTGATTTATTCCTTCCATTTCTTCAACCGCTGCTGCCGCCACACCTAGCTGTCCTACGTGATGTCTGGCTACAGGTGCTTTGTCTGCCCCGTGGAGTTCAACAACGACACCAACAGCTTCACTGTGGACTGTGAACCTCCGGAGCTCTTCCAGCTGCATGAGTACAACATCCCTCTGGTCCTCCAGTCGGCCATCGGATGGGTAGGCAGCCCATTCTGGCTTTGGGCTATTTGGCAATAAATATGCGTGAGGGTTTCGGGTTGTGTCCAGGGGCGTTCCTGCCTAAATCCCTGCAGCCGAATGGAAAACTAAGATTTATCCTTTACGCTAATTGCTAGTTCCCTTTTTATAACTTAAGTGGGACTGCGGCGGCTTAGTGGTTAAGACTTGACGGCTGGAAGGTCGGCATGCCAGCAGTTCAAGACCTGAGTGCTGCGCGGCAGAGTGAGCTTTTGTCATGTCATGATTCGTGTTGTTTGGAATGTAATGCCGCTGGGCTTTATCCATTCTCCTCTGCAGAAAAGGGTCCGGATGTATCCCTTCCAGATCCACAGCATCGCCCTCTCCACCTTCGCCTCTCTGATCGGCCCCTTCGGAGGGTTTTTTGCCAGTGGATTTAAAAGAGCTTTCAAAATCAAGGTAAGAAGCAATTGAGCGAGGAATGGAGTCTGGAGAAGGCATTTGACAGAATGCAGATGAGCAGAACCGCTTTCATTTCTCATCCAAGGGGAGGGGGGCTATCCTCGGTTTCTTGGAATACATGTTTGGATTTATTCCCAACACGAAGAGGAGCTTAATTTTCGTTAAAAGCATTGCTGACGCACTTCCCTTTCAAACTGTGGATTGCATCTGTGGGCATCTGTGTAAAGTTTGTACAGTAAAACCCCGAGTTACGGGGAAAATCGGTTCTCTGGCCTATTTTGTAACTCGAATTTTTCATAACTTGAGGCATGCAAATGGGTTTACTGCACGTATGCAGTAAACCCATTTATGCTGGTGTAAATGAGTCGTGGCGCATACACAGTAAGCCCATTTTACACTGCTGTAAATGAGTCCGCGGCCAATTCCAGTGGCAGTGGCTGGAGCAAGGGTGGGGGGCGGATTATTTGGCATTGCGATCCAGATCTGGCCCATGGGAGAACCCCTGGATTAGATGTTGAAGACCTCTTGTCTTCCGTAAAATTGCTTTTCTCTTCCATTTTGCACAGGATTTTGCCAACACCATCCCGGGTCACGGTGGCATCATGGACCGATTTGACTGCCAGTACTTGATGGCCACTTTTGTGAATGTCTACATTGCAAGCTTTATCAGGTAACTGTTGCCATTCTTCACGTCCTCCACTGACATTTCCACCACGTCAAAGCCGTGAGATGAACATCTCTTGCTTTTCTCCCTTCCAGGGGCCCCAATCCTAGCAAACTGATCCAGCAGTTGCTCACACTGAGGCCCGACCAGCAGCTGAACATCTTCAACACCTTGAAGGCACACCTAGTCGACAAGGGCATGTTGTCTGGTTCGGAGAAACCGTAGGCACCTGGCGGGGGGACGTCAAGATTGGACTGAACCGGGGCAAGCCCCAACCCTCTCCCTCCATCCACCCACCAACCCAACCCATCCACCTTGCCAGATTTAGGACAATATCCAAGCGCTTCACGTCTCTGCTTTTGTCTTCTTATTTCATCTGGAAAAAGTTTGCGTTTGTGAGATTCATTTTAAAGAAAGGATTTTATCGGTTTGGCTATGAGTTTAGGCAAGCAGGGAAGCTCACGGAGCATTTTAGAGACTGCTATACCCACCCTAGTGGCTCCCCCCTTATTTGTGTGGGGTGTGAAAAGATGTGTCAAGTTGAGTCTGTTTTCTCGTGATGACGGGTCTGACCAGGGAGGCAGGCCGGAGGAGAGGGCGAGCAGACAAAAGTGTGCTGAACAAAGTCTCCAGAGTGCAGATGTGTTAAAGCAACGTGTATTTCCCACATGAGTCCCGTCACTGTGTGGTGGATCGAAGTTAATGGTCCCCTTGGCAAAAGTGCTTGTATCTACAGTTCAGGAACAGCAGGAGTGTCCAGTGGATGGTGAAGCAGGTGTTGCATTTCCCATATGCAGCATTGCTATTTAACCATAGAGTAGGGTGTCATCTCCCTTTGTTCATCTTTAGTATTAACTGCATTTCCACCTTGCTGAAGGATGGATTGGTTAGTCCCTTCCTTCCATACTCCCATGATCAACTCTTCCATCCATCTATACACATCATCTACTTTTCCTTCCTTCCATCCATCCATCCATACACCCATTAACTCTTCCATCCATCTATACACATCTACTTTTCCTTCCTTCCTTCCTTCCATCCATCAACTCTTCCATCCATCTATACACATCATCTACTTTTCCTACCTTCCTTCCTTCCATCCATCCATCCATCAACTCTTCCATCCATCAACTCTTCCATCCATCTATACACATCATCTACTTTTCCTTCCATCCATCCATCCATACACCCATCAACTCTTCCATCCATCTATACACATCATCTACTTTTCCTTCCTTCCTTCCATCCATCCATCCATCAACTCTTTCATCCATCTATACACATCATCTACTTTTCCTTCCTTCCATCCATCCACCCATCAACTCTTCCATCCATCTGTACACATCATCTACTTTTCCTACCTACCTACCCTCCTTCCATCCATCCATCCATCAACTCTTCCATCCATCTATACACATCATCTACTTTTCCTACCTACCCTCCTTCCATCCATCCATCCATCAACTCTTCCATCCATCTATACACATCATCTACTTTTCCTTCCTTCCATCCATCCTTCCATCCATCTATCCATCAACTCTTCCATCCATCTATACACATCTACTTTTCCTACCTACCCTCCTTCCATCCATCAACTCTTCCATCCATCTATGCACATCATCTACTTTTCCTTCCATCCATTCATACATAAACCCATCAACTCTTCCATCCATGTATACACATTATCTTCTTTTCCTTCCTTCCTTCCTTCCTTCCACCCACCCACCCATCTACTCTTCCTTCCCATCTATACACATCATTTACTTTTCCTTCCTTCTTTTGATCCATACACTCATCATCAACCCTTCCTTCCTTTCTCCCACACACCTATCATCTCCTCTTCCTTCCATTATGTGCACGTCCTTCCTTCCCAGTCACACAAACTGGCTTTTCCTTCCTGCCTCGAAAGATCGGAGCTGAGGCCAGCTTGATCACTGGGAACGCTAGAAATCTGGAGCATCTTAGTAGAGCTTCCTCAAATCACGTGCCAGAAGGGAAGGGGCTCCAGTTCTGCTTCTGAGCACCGGATCTCAAATCACTTGGCAGAATCCCAGTCCAAAAAGGAAGGGAATTCATTTCCGGTCATAATCCAGTAAACACAAGCAGAAACTCCTGCATATTTTGGGCATCATGTTATGGCGATGCCTGTTTCTTCCATCACAGATGCAACTACTGAAGGATGTAAAGCATACTGTTTTTAAGAAATAGGGCAGAAGGAACATCTCTTACAGATTGGGGGAGAGGAGGAGACCTTATCATATCCTTCCAGTAAATTAGCAAAGTAAACAGTTTGCTAAAAGGAAACATGGAAGGATGCAGATGCTTGATAATGGTTTTTTTGCTCTTTTAAATGGATGTGTTTTTGTTTCTTAAATGCTACTGGTGCAGAATATCCTTTCTAGGCAGTTCATATCAGTGCACTGATTTTCTTTTTCTTTTCTGAATGATTCCCCACCCCAACCATTCTGTATGATGATGCTCTACATCAGTGATGGCCGACCTTGACACTCCGGGTGTTCTTGGACTTCAGTTCTCAGAAGCCCTGATCAGCAGGAGAATCTGGGAATTGAAGTCCAAGAATACCTGGAGTGCCAAGGTTGGCCATCACTGCTCTACATTCTGCTGATTACCGGTACTGGCTTTCAGATAACCCATGCCACAGGCTATTCCGTTCTCAATGTTTGATGGCTTCTGCATCAAACGGAGAGGGTGGTAACATACAGGTAGCTGTGCTTAGATGTCAAACAATTTGATTTGCAAAAGAAAAAGACCATATGACCATTGACTTCAAAGCTAGCAAACATAACACTCGAAGGAGTCGAATGCCTTTTGTATAGACTTGGTTCATTTCGCATGGACTCTCTTGACCTCATTGATCCCACAGTCACACAGAGATACCTCCTGGTCTGTGTAGAAGTTTTTGTGATGACTACTGAGACCCCAGATGCACACACCAAAGCAATGCTGTTGCAACCAAACAATAGCCATGGTCCAAAGGCATGGAAGAAAAATCACCGTGGCTAGAAGAAGACCTGTTAGAACCAAGTTGACACAAAGAATTTTGTTAGGGAATTTTCAGCTGTAGCTTTTGGCAAACTGTTGGCTAACTTTTGCCTTTTAATTCCAAGGGTGTACCTTAGTGGGTAATTTATGTTGTACCCCTGCCTCCCCAGGCCAGTTTTGTGACCTACAGATGAGTTGAAGGTGGCCCAAAGTCTCAGCAGACTGCTTGAGAAAGTGGCCTGGGATTTACTTAGCTTGGTCAAACAGCATTGAAATTCACTGCTGGCCACAGTTCGTTTAGAACAGGAGATCCCGACCTTTTCAAGCCGAGGGCCGGGTCATGCTCTCTCAGTCAGCTTTGAGGGCCGGATGGCCATTTTGCCCTGCCTACATGATGGGAGTGGCCATTTTGTTCCAACAGTTTCAAAGGGGCACCTGTTTAGTTTCTCGAATACCCTTGGAGGGGGCGGGGGTGCACATGAAATGGCACTGTGGGCTGGATCCGGCCCATGGGCCTTAGGTTGGGAACTCCTGATTTAGAAACTAGGTGTATTGTGCATGAGTAGCCCAGTCTGCTGTTCAAGCCAGGTTGAACACATCACTTGCAATGGAACCGCATGGATTTATTCAGCCAGCTTACTCTGGCTCAGCCATCAGTGATTATTGGGCACCTCCTGAGAGCATGTGCCGTTCACACCCAGTGCTTGCCTTGGTCATTAAATTGCAACGTCGTGTTGCAATATTGAAAGGAGGCCATTGATCTAAATAAAAAGGCTTGCTATCTTAAGTTCCCTGTTTTGGGCTGCCGAACGATGGGTCGGGTCAGCATGAACTGTGTCTGAAATAAGAAGAACATCTCATGTCGCAGACCTAAAAATAAGTCTAGGCAGGAATAGCCTTATTCCTTTGAGGGTGAAGAATGAGGCTGATGTGGCCAAAAGGTGGAAGAGAATTAATTTCTTGCTGGAGTGAAAGTGGTGTTTCTTACTGAGAATTCACCTAAATAACATCATCATAGATTTTTGGTTCGTTCTCGACCTTTTGATGTTAGCGGCCAAAAGAGCAGAGCAAAATGGTGCCAGGCAATTTACTGATAAGATGTTGAAGAGGAAAGAGTAAGGCTGGAAATCAAAGGAATGTGGCTATGATCTCGACAACACAAATACTGCCATTCCCACTCCATTGGCAGGATTTCTATGTTCTAGTCCAGGGGTTCCCAACCTTTTCAAGCCGTGGGTCAGGTCACCTTCTCTCAGTCAGCTTTGAGGGCTTGATGGCATTTTGACCTGCCTGCGCAATGGGGGTGGCCGTTTGGTCTCAACAGCTTCAAGGGGGGTGGCCATTTTGTTTCTTGCGGGATGGGCCACATGAAATGATGATGATGTCATGGATCAGATCTGGCCCATGGGCCTTAGATTGGGACCCCCTGTTCTAGTCTAACGTGCCCAGTCTCTTAAAGCTTGAGTGGAAGAGAGTCAGTCCTCCATGTGAACCAACGGGGTCAAGAATTGTATTGTGTGCCCATGGTAGGCCAGCGTTGAGTAATCTCAGTGTGGAGGGAAGGAGGATTTGCGGGAGGCTATGTAGAGTAAGACAAAGATGTGCCAAAAAGGTGTGTAAGAGTGATGCTTGTAAGGACACAAAGCGGGTGATGTATAAGGACCTTTGAAGTAGGACCAGGGATTTTGCCTGAGCATGAGCTTGGCAGAAATCTAGAAAATCAATCTCTGAGTTTAGAAACTTTTTTTGACTACGGACACCTAGAACCCTACCTCCCATTTCAGGGACTTTCCTAAACCCTTTTGGTTCTCCACCTCATTCCCATTGAAAGATATTTTGAATACTATCGATGGTGAAGCAGAAGTGTGGGAAGTTTTCCAGCACTTTTGTATGCGGCAGAGAAAGAGACAGGTTTAGTTGTGTTTCCAAGAGAGACGTGATCCAGAGAAGCAAGTTTGGGGGGGAACACTTATTTCTGTTTCCAAGGAGCATCAGGAGGGTCTCATCCTGGCTCTACAGAATGCAGAGGGAGGATTTGCACATCTGTAGCTTGCCTCCTGCATTGTCCCATGCCTTGCTTTGCGCTTCCAGACTTTCCTTTGGAAACATGGCCGCTTGCAAGGATGGCATTACTTTGCAAAGGAGGATAGTTGGCCATGCCCATCAGCATGCATGTGTCAAGTGAGAACTTGTGAACCCCTTTAGGCCTGTAGCTCTTTCAGAAGACACACCTTGAGTTGTGGCAACCTCTATTTCCTCTCCCCAACCTGAGCTTGGTTCCTGTTCTTCAGATTTTGATAATCTGCCCTCTTCCGACCATCCGCTTGTTTCTCTGTGCGCCGTCTCTTGTGGCAGGGGTGTTGGTGGAGTTTTGGCTTCTAGTTTCTGTTTCTCTTAGTACCGCAAGCCACACGTACATTTGGGTTGGGTTTTTCTCCCCCCCCCTTCCAACTTGGGATGTCAAATATTGTATAAAGGTATTTTACCCTATTTATATACTGTAATGTTAATTAAAATGTATGGAAACTCATTGCTTTTTGTGTGTGGCGTTCTTCAGACGCAGCGGAAGAGGTGGTGGGCTTGAGCAGTTGATACATCTTTGGCGGAAGCTCTGAAGCAAAAGGGCAAAGATTTGTATTCAAGGGATTCACGCTGGATTTAGTCTACTTGGGGGACCATCACCCTTCCCGGTGGACTTTGGCGCCCAAGGCCATTAGTCCTCAGGGTGGTCAGGTTATTCAGCTGACTATTGGCGTTGCATCTTTCGCAGTAGTGTCTATTCTACGGCCATAGCAGGATAACCTGGCCAGACTATAAGATGTCACCAGAGAACCTAAACCAGTAATGGCGAACCTTGGCCCCCCAGGTGTACTTCAATTTTCAGAAGCCCTGATCAGCAGGACGGCTGACTTGGGCTTCTGGGAATTGAAGTCCAAGAACACCTGGAGTGCCACGGTTGGCCATGATGGACCTAAAAGTTCATAGTTGACCAAGCTAGGTCAGCACTGGTTCCAACTAGTATCTTGAACCAGGGAAGGTGACCGCCGAGGCAGAGGGCTTTGAATTGGACTCAAAGCCAAGAAGAATTGGGATGACATCTCTTAAGACTCCACCCAGCCCTTATAAGTCATGTCTCCGAACTTACACAAGCAGCAACGATGAAGAGTCTTCCTGGTTTAGATGTTTTTATGAGAGCTCACTTCCTCATATGGAGTGACACCACAGTCAACTCACAAGCAGTGCCATTTGGGGAAAGCTTTTTTCCTTTGCATGGAACAGAATGCATCTTGAAAAGTTTTGGAGGACTCAGGGACTCACCAAAGTTTGTGGGAGTTAGGAATAAACCAAGACGTAAGACGTCCAACCAAGTCGAATTTGAAAGCACACCAAGGGAAGTCCTTGTATGGATGGCTTCCTCATGGAGGCTCTCAACGATGGGTAGAAGGAAGTGGCTGGCAAAACAGCAAGACTTCATGGGAGTTTTTCCCCCCACACGGTGCAGGTGGGTTTCTTGTTTAAAACAAATCACCACGCACAATCTGTAGAGGTGGAGAAGATCGGCGGTTCCAATACGGCTACGGAGACTTCCCCACGGCGGCTCACACCAGAATGTCCCTCAAGCTGCTACGAAATTGGGACTTCAGCCTGAAAATGGACATGTCCAAAATAGGTACTACTTATTAATCCATTCAGATCTTTCCTCCGTGGTTTACGTGGAGCTTGCTATAATGAGACATCGGCAGAGATAGGGAACAGAGACATACACTTACCCACCAAGATATCTGCCTTGGTATCTTGGTGGGCTGAATGGAGATCTTCAACCAGGGTTCCCGGTCCTTAAGAGCTCTTTTATCACCAGGTTGAACCACACCGGACAGCTGTAATTTTTTATTCCTTCCTTCCTTGCATGCTGCTCTTGTTTGGGTTTTGAGGTTTCATCTCGGAATTTAATTCCACCTCCTCCTAGCTGTATGCAAATATTACCTGGTGACACAAACTAGGCCCGTGATGGCGAACCTTGGCACTCCAGATGTTCTTGGACTTCAATTCCCAGAAGCCCTGATCAGCAGCAGTGCGGACTTTGGCTTCTGGGAATTGAAGTCCAAGAACAGCTGGAGTGCCAAGGTTTGCCATCATTGTCCTATGCCCGTGATGCCCTTCCTGGAAGCGGAAGTAAAACGCGCCTGTACAGAGGAAGGGTTAACCCGGAAGAGACTTAACCATACGGGCGCGTTTTACTTCCGCTTCCGGGAGCGATAAGGGCAGCGCGGGGCCGGATGAATCGCAGTAAACCCATTCTTGTGGATTCACAGGGTGCTTGGGCTTCTGGGAATTGAAGTCCAAGAACATCTGGAGTGCCCAGGTTCGCCATCACGGAACTAGGCCATTTTAGGGCCAGATTTAGATGAGTTGTGTGAGAAAGAATAACAAAGGGGGAAAGGATACAGCCAAATTATCGTTTTTTATCATATAGAGGTTCCTTGTTTCAGAAATATCCTTTGTTTCTGCTTGTGTGATTCTGCTCACGAGAATCCTGCAAAGCCTATGTTTTGATGCAGGGTTTGGAAAAATTCTGCCTCTATTATATATGAAGCATTAAAATTGTAGGATAAACAGAAAGAGCCTCCTTGAAGATTGTGGTATTGAATCACAATCGGGCATACCCTGGTAACGACAGCCTTGTGTTGCCAGCTAACCTTTCTCACACTAGGTCAGGCGACATGAACTCACACAAAGGTGCCTTCATTTTGGCAGTTTCACATCTGTGTTGTCTGCCAGCAGTCCCCACTTGAGCATGTCGGTCTTGCATTTAGGGACTCTAGCCCTCAACCTATTGAGGGGCCTCCAAGTGACATATAGGGTAGTTTGAGATCCTCAGCCATCTCCTCCTCCTCTAATGTCATTCCTTGCCCAGTGAGCTCCTTCCTCCGTCTTCTAATTTGGTTTTGCTTGAAACTAAAGCAAATAACATTTCTCTTCCTTTCCTGTTTGTGGTTTTTCTGTTTGTGCTAACACTGTGTTCATGCTATCTCTAAAGTGGTTTTCCGTGCCGCTTTGTGGATTTCAGCGCCACCCAACCTAATAACCAGCCAAAGGCACAATCCTTCCAAATTAGACTCAAACAGCTGTAGGTGTCTTTTCGTTGGGCATATCTATCTATCTATATCTATCTATCTATATCTATATATCTATCTCCATATATCTATCTATATTATATCTCTATCTCTATCTATCTATCTAGATAGATAGATAGATATAGATGTAGATATATATCTCTATATATCTATATCTATATATCTATATCTATATAAAACCAGGCTTCGATCAGTGTTCCCCCTCGTTTCGCAAGAAACTCAACGACAAAACCCAGCCGATGGGAGCTATTTTAGTTTAATGTTGTCGTTTGCAAAGAATAGTCGCCTACGCAGGAAAAAGGAAGTCCACTTGAACAAATCGCGCCGCTGGTTTCCTTTTGAGAAGCAGCTGCTGCCCACAGGGCCTGGTCGTCAGATATCTCTTCCTGCCTTAAACCCAAACTTTTGGCTCCTCTCCGTTGAGAACGATGGTGACTTTCACGATCGCCTGAGGTCCCTGGGGATCCGCAACGTCCTTCGCATTGCCGTTGTCCTGCCCTACCTTCGTTGAGTTTCACTTCTCTCCTTAGTTCGCTCCCAGAGCATGATGGCGGTAGATCCCAAAGGGTCCGGGAATGGGTCCCATCATCCTTCCATCCTGGAGGACCAGCCCCTGAAGGCCGGTTGGCTGAAGAAGCAACGGTCCATCGTCAAGAACTGGCAGCAGAGATATTTCGTCTTGAAAGGGCAGTGCCTCTATTACTACAAGGATGAGGATGACCTCAAGCACCAGGTAAGGTCAAGAGGCTTCCCTGAGCTCAATGAATGCTTGGGCGTCACACTCTTTGCCTTGGAGGTTGGCCATGGCTTAAACCAACACTTGTGGGTTGGGATAGGGAAGGAACAGGAGGGCAAGAAGGGTCACTTCACACTTCCAGAGACCCTCAGGAGGATATAGCGTTTGTCTTGGAGGATCAAAATATTTGACTTGAAGTGGACTATTCTAATAACTTTCTTGACTGTTTACTGTATCTTCTTTTGTACATATGGTAAAGATCAGTGATGTGCTGCAAAAAATTTTACTACCCCCACCCTGGGCGTGGCTAACTCTGTGAGCCACACCCACTTGTCTGGTCATACCATGGCCTGGGGTAGGGAGGTAGGGAGGTAGGGCGTGGCCAGCCAAGTGGGCGTGGTCTGGGGGAATTTCCACTACCGGTGCCCGCGCACCTGTGGGCACCCGGAGCAGTGCATCACTGGTAAAGATAAAGGTTGAGGTCTCTCTGGCTCGAAAGCCAGTCATATCCGACTCTGGGGTTGTGTTCAAAGAATCAACACTGTCTGCATCTACAGGCATTTCTGTGGTCATGTGGCAGGCATTACTAGATGCTGAAGCACATAGAATGCTGTTACCATTCCCACTAAAGTGGTTCCTATTTATCTTGCAATGTCTTGCTTTTGAACTGCTAGGTTGGCAGGAAGCTAGGGCAGGCGGTGGGAGCTCACTCCACCGAGCAGCACTCAGGACTCAAACTGTTGACCTGCCAATCTTCTGGTCGTCTAGCCCAACGTCTTGAGACCCAAGTGCTGCATGACAGAGTGAGCTACGCCCCATAGAATTGAACACAACTGAGCAAGGGAAATCTTGAACTATACCTCAGCTATAGTAATTTTTTTACAGTAAGTAAATTCTGAGGTGCATAGTATAGTGAGGTGCTAGAGCTCAGTGCTTTGGTTAGGAGTTTGATTCCTCCATTGTGTTTCCAGGGAGTAGATCTAGCCTATGTAGCCTTGGGCAAACTGCCCATTTGTCCCAAGAGCTCCCCCCAGAGGAAGGCAATGGCAAATCACTTCTGTGCCTTCTCTACCTAGTCAGAATTGACTTGATGGCACACAATGCAGACATAACCTGTAGTAAGTGCCATGAACTAAAGCTCATCTATAGCTATAAAACAGAGGTGTGGGTTTGTATGTGCTTGAAAGGCTCCCACACCCCTGGTCCAATCCCGCTGAAATTTGGCACATACACACCTTGGGCTGGCGAGATCAGCACTGCAGGGGTCACAAGCCCCATGGGGGGGGTTGTACGACCCCCAAATTGGGATGCAATTGATCTATACAATGTGTGTGTTTCTCAGTGATGCAATTGGCTAATGTCATAGTCCCAGGTATTGTGACATCATCTGACTAGCTCAGCTGTAGCCCTCTGAGCTCAGCTGTAGTTTTCACAGTAGGTGGAGGGCAAATGGGCATGCGAGATCAGCACTGTGGGAGTCACAAGCCCCATGTGGGGGTGTATGCTGTTGGAACCCAGGGCCTGGTCGGGCTGGCATAGTGGTGGCGACAGAGGTCCGGGAAGGCGCGGAGCGGTAAGGGCGGTAAGTGACCATTGATGGGGAAGCGGGATGGGTGAGGGAAGAGAGAGACGGAGGAAGGGAAGCAGGAGTGACCCACATACACCCATGAGATTTCCAAGAGGGAAAGGCTGGCCTACGTTAAAGAAACCCAAGCGAAGCCAGGTAATCAGCTAGTAAAATGATAAAATGCAATTCTCTTTTTTAAAATCTAGACTCCTTGAAATAAAACAATTTCTCTATTTGTCCATGTTACCTTTTCAAATTGGTTGCTGCCTTTCATTTACAGGGTTGGGTGCCACTGCATGGCAGCACAATCAAGGAAGTCGCAGCTTCCCCTGAGGAAGGCGGGAAGTTTATCTTTGAAATCATCCCACGTGAGTCCTGTCTGTGTTTCTTCCTTTAGCCGGTTTACCTACTAAAGCTCCCTGTCTGACCAAAAGGCATCTTCTGTCTTCTTCAAGTGCAGTAGCCAGTTCCAAACATTGGCTCTCCTCGTGGTGATTAGCCATGAACATTATCCTGGGAACCATATAATGCAGTGGCCTTCCATTTGCCTCCCGCATTGCAGCATGACCCTCGTATCACCGATCCAGTTCCGCAAGTCACTTTCTGGTCCCGAGCCCTTTTGGCACGCAAAGTCCTTATCATCACCCCCAAGCCAGGATGGATGAAGCTGCTGCCCTCCAACAAGATTAATTTAAGTGGGATTTAATCCACTTGGGGACCCTTCCCCTTCCCATTGGACTTCGCCACCCAAGGCTGTTAGTCCTCAGGGTTGTCAGGTTAGTTAACCGCCACCTGACAATCGGCGTTGAGTCACTAGCAGTAGGGTCTACTCTATGACCATAGCAAGATCACCTGGCCATATTGAGGCATAAGCCGTAGAATGCTTTCATTGATTGCCTACCTTGAGAAAAAGCCAAGAGAGTGTTGAATATGGACACATATTTCGAGCCTTAGGACATGAATATGGATATGGCATTGGACACGTATTTCGAGCCTTAGGGTGTATTCAGGCCGTTGCAAAGTTTGTAAAGCCGGAGTGCCCAAACTACGGCCCGTGGGCCAGATCCAGCCCTTGATACCAATTCATCCAGCCCAAGCCACCCTCGTTGCTCCTGGAAGCGGAAGTAAAATGTGCCCGTATGGTGGGAAAAGGTTTTGCATTGCAGCAAATTGGCCATCTTATTTTGCTAACACATGATAGCCTTTCGGGAGAAACCTATTCCTTAGTAGAGAAGGAATCAATGCCTAGCACTGTGATGGCGAACCTTGGCACTTCAGATGTTCTTGGACTTCAATTCCCAGAGCCCCCCGTGAGTCCACACGAATAGGTTTACTACGATTCATCTTTCCCGCGCGGCCCTCGTCGCTCCCGGAAGTGGATGTGAAACACGCCCATACGGTTAAGGCTCTTCCGGTTTAACCCTTCCTCTGTACGGGCGTATTTTACTTCCACTTCCAGGAGCGACTAAGGTGGCGTGGGCCGGATGAATCACAGTAAACCCCTTTGTGTGGATTCACGGGGGCCTGGGCTTCTGGGAGTTGAAGTCCAAGAACATCTGGAGTGCCAAGGTTCGCCATCACGGGCCTCGCATTTTCCTCCACCAACCCTATAGGACTGCTTTTCTGTTTTTATTCTTCCTCTGCAGGATCTAAGAATCCTCTGGGAGACCAGAACCGAAGTGGGCCAGACTCCTGCGTGCTGATGGCCAGTTCTCAACTGGACATGGAGGAGTGGGTCAGATTGCTCCGGAGAGCCATCGGGTCTCCTCTAGGAGGTAAAGTGCACATAGTGCTTTTATAAAAGAGCACCCTGGGGATCAGAGCTGGGCATCTCCATCTTTCAGTGAAGGAGAAACAGAGATCTCTCAGAAGCTGACAAAGGTTAGTTTTGTAGGTAAAGTCACCTTTGCTCGAAAGCCAGTCGTATCCGACTCTAGTGTTCAGTGCTCATATCTGTTTATAGCCAAAGAGCCAGCACCGTCTGCGGATATTTCCGTGGACATGTGGCAGGCATGACTAGACACATGGAACATAAGAACAGCCTTGATGGATTACAGGCCACAGGAGCCCATCCAGTCCAGCCTTCTGTCTCACACAGTGGCTCACCCTTTGCTTCAGGGTATTCTTCCCAAGCAGATGCCTTCACCTGCTTAGGATTCCCTGGAAATGGCATGGAGAGATATCCTGCCTATCTCTCCAACCCGGAGGTTGTCCTTAGGTATCCAACACTGTTTACCTTCCCACCAAAGTGGTCCCTATTGATCTACTTGCAATTTCTTGCTTTCGAACTGCTAGGTTGGCAGGAGCCAGGACAGACGACGGGCACTCATTTTGTCCTGCAGCACTTGGGTGTCGAACACCGACTTTCCAGTCTTCAAGTCCAGTGTCTTAACCACTTGAGCCATCACAGTTTTGTAGATGATGACTATTCCTCTACATTTCCCGTGCCTCAAAAAAAAAAAGCCAATATAGTTGATACTTTGCTCACTTTCTAACTAAGAACTAGAGGTGGGCAAGAATTCTGTTTCGATTTCACCCCGTGCACATTTCCCAAAGTTTGCAAGTTTATTTATAGGCAGGATGGAAAAACAACCTTATGGGTGGGGGGAAAATGGGAGAAGCTGAAACTGGCAGCTGCGTCTATCTTGGCGCAAGACATTGACACATGACCTGTTTGAAATCGGGCTTTCAGTTACTGGGTTTTTGGCCATCTTAATAGTAAAAAAAGAATTGTTCCTCCCTTCCACCCACCCTGAGAAATACTTCCTGTTCCTCATGTCGGCAGCAGGAAGGTTTAGCACAGCTGCGTCTATTAAATCTGACCAAGGCATGTGTGAAATTTTCATTTCATATATTCTTTAAAAAACACACAACATTTTCGACCAGTTTAAAAGGGCTCAGATACAGGAGACCAGCAAAAACGTCCCCATGTCCATAGGTGGATTATTTTAATGCCAGTTTTTCCTTCGTCGTCTTCTTTCGTGTCCAGGTCAAACTTTGGACTGCCAAAATGAAGCCACTTTCTTGGCTTTGTCGTTGGCCAAAATTAACATCTTCATCGGTGCATGTTTCTGGCAGTCATCGTGCAGACCAGCATAACGGGACGGGTTATGTATCTCTCCACATCCACGCAGTGTGTTGTTATTCACCATTTGAGCCTGTTGGTCTTGCATTTAGGAACTCTGACCCTCAGCCATGTGTTCGAGGTTGCATATTGAAGAAAAGTTACTTTCTAGGATTATTTCATTGCTAATATATGCCCAGTATCCCCAAAAGAATTGCTTACTTTTAATCGTCACTGTGTTTAGTAAAGGTAAAGATCACCTTTCCTCGAAAGCCAGTCATATCCGACTCTAGGGTTCAGTGCTCGCCTCTGTTTATAGCCGAAGAGCCAACACTGTCTCCGTGGACATGTGGCAGGCATGCCTAGACACCGGAGCGCACGGAACGCTGTTTACCTTCCCACTGAAGTGGTACCTGTTTATCTGCTTGTAATGTCTTGCTTTCGAACTGCTAGGTTGGCAGAAGCTGGGACAGACAACAGGAGCTCATTCCATCATGCATTACTCCGGTTTTGAACTGCTGACCTGCCGGCCTCCCAGCCAGCATCTTAACCACTTGAGACACTGCAGTCCTCACTGTGTTTAAACAGCAACTATTTGCTTTCCTATTTCTTGAAGAAAAAACTTCTTTGTCACTTTTTAACTGTATAAGCCCATGATGGGGAACCTTGGCACTCCAGATGTTCTTGGACTTCAATTCCCAGAAGCCCCCGTGAATCCACAGACTGACAGTAGGGTCTACTCTATGACCACAGCAGGATCACCTGGCCAGACTTTAAGAGTGAAATTATCCTTTCCATATGACAATCACAATGCAACGTGGACTTTGGTTACTATAAAAAGAAATTATTACTAGCTCTAGGCAGGGATACAGTGGTACCTCGGATAAAGTCTGATTTGGATAAAGTCCGATTCGGATAAAGTCGTGGTTTTCATGCACACGTGATGTATCACATAAAGTCCAAAACCACTTAAAAAATGCACGTTGTCCGAGGTATTTGGTATAGGAACCTCGGATAAAGTCCATTTTTGGACGTTATCCAATGCATTGCTCATTTGATTTGGATAAAGTCCAAAATCGGATAAAGTCCAAACTTGTGGAACGGAGTTTGGACTTTATCCGAGGTTCTACTATAATTACTTACTTTCCAATGCTGGTTTGAAAGGCCTGATGGTGAACCAATTTCTCTCTCTTTCTGTCTGTCTCTTATGCAGTGGTTTTTGGGCAACAGCTGGTGGAAACCATGGCGTACGAGCAGCGGTTTGGGCAGCACCTGGTCCCCATCTTGGTTGAGAAATGCGCAGAGTTCATACGGAAGCAGGGCCTCAATGAAGAGGGGATCTTCCGGCTCACCGGTCAAGACAATCTGGTCAAGCAACTGCGGGAAGCGTTTGATGCCGGAGAGAGGCCGTCCTTTGACCAGTAGGTGGCGGGTTTCCCCAAGGGGATGACAAGAGAGACTCAAGGTCAACCTCAACGCATCTCCAGATGTTTCCAGAAACTGGCCACTGCCCTGAACATGGACTAGGAATTCTGAGACCTCTTGCTCCAAAACATCTGGGGATACAAACTCGGGAACCTTTGCTCTTTGTGTTTCTCCCAAATTATTTTTGCAGCTCTTATTTGGGAAGGCCGGGAGAGTGGGGAAGATTTGAAGAAATTTCTTAGGATGGAAATAGGACAATATAGGGGGGAGACACATAAAGTCAAGGTCGCCCTAGCTCGAAAGCCAGTGGTATCTGACTCTATGGTTTGGTGCTGATCTTTATTTACAACCAAAGAACCACTGCTGTCTGCGTCTGCAAACATCTCTGTGGTCATGTAGCAGGCATGACTAGATGGACGGAACACTGTTACCTTTCCTGACAAAGTGGTAACTATCGATCTACTTGCAATTTCTTGCTTTTGAACTGCTAGGTTGGCAAGAACTGGGACAGGCGACGGGTGCTCAAACCGCCATGCAGCGCCCGGGTCTTGGACTGTTCTGGTCAACAAGCTCAGCATCATCATTAAGCCACGGCAGTCTCCCTACCTAAAGTCCTGCTGGTGTGCTAAATTAAAACTTCCTTTTGGAATTCCTTCCCATAAACATGGAAAGTGGCATGTAGATCTCCCAGTGCTCTTTCATCCAACGATGACGGGGAGACGGCTCGACTGTTCCTTTTTTCTGTCTTCTTGGCTTAACCCATTTTGACATAATTCCCTCTTGATGTCTTCTGCTGTTTTTGCAGGGGTACAGATGTACATACTGTAGCATCCTTGTTCAAACTGTACCTACGCGAACTTCCAGAACCGCTCATTCCTTGCTCACAGTACGAAGACTTCCTGTTGTGTGGACAACTTCTGATGGCTAATGAGGCAAAGGTATCAAATATCATGCCCCTTTATGATAGCTTTTGTTGTTGTTCAGTTGCACAGTTGAGTATGACCCTTTGCGACCCCATGGACCACGGCACGCTGGCTCCTCTGTAATCTGCCATCCTCCACAGCCGCAGCAATGATGCAATCCATCCACCTCATCCTCTGCTGGCTCTTTCTCCTTTTGCCTTCGATCTTTCCCAACATCAAGGCCTTCTCTAGTGAGTCCTCTCTTCTCCATTTGGTGGCCAAAGAACTTGAGCTAAATCTTCAATATTTGTCCTTCCAAGGAGCAGTCAAGGTTGATTTCCTTTAGGATGGACTAATTTGATCTGATTTGGACAAAGTAGATAAGGAAAAACTGTTTTTCCCTGTCGCACAACACTAGAACTAGGGGTCACTCCATGAAACTTTTGGGTAGTAGTTCTCAAACAAATAAGAGAAAGTACTTTTTCACCCAGAGGATCTCTGGTCTATGGAACTGCCTGCCAGAAGAAGTGGTGACAGCTGTCAGTCTTGACAGCTTCAAGAAAGGATTGGACAAGTTCATAGAGGACAAGGGTATCAATGGCTATAATTATGGATACCTAAGGACAACCTCGGGGTTGGAGAGATAGGCAGGATATCTCTCAATGCCATTTCCAGAGAATCCTAAGCAGGTGAAGGCATGTGCGTGGGAATAAATACCCTGAAGCCAATGGGGAGCCACTGTGTGAGACAGAAGACTGGACTGGATCATGGGCTCCTGTGGCCTCTTCCAGCAAGGCTGTTTTGATGTTCTTATGATCTCCTCGTAGTCCAGGGGACTCTCAAGACTCTCCTCCATCACCACAGAGTTCAAAGGTGTCTATACCTCTGCGCTCAGCTTTCCTTAGGGTCCAGCTCTCACAGCCATACATGACAACTGGGTTGACCATGGCTTTGACTATGCGGACTTTTGTGGCAGGGTGATATGTCTATTTTTTTATTATGCTGCCTAGGTTTCTCAAAGCTTGCCTCCCAGGAATTAATCGCCTTTTTATTTCACGGCTGCAGTCACCATCTGCAGTGATCTTGGATCCCAAGAAGGTGAAATCTGTCACTGCTTCCCTTTCTTCCCCTTCTATCTGGTGGGGCCAGATGCCATGATCTTGCTTTATTTTGATGTTGAGTTTCACCTTAATTGCGATCCCATACTTCCATTTATGGAACTGCAGAGACACCTGAAAATCTAGAGGCCTGGACATCTCTTGGAAGCGAACATTGCTCTTCAAGCCGAATTCCCTGTTGACAACTTGAACCAAAGACCTGCTCGAGGTTTCTTGTCTCCACTTCTGCTCACCATCTACGGTGAACAGTGGCACATGGGGTCTTTGGCAATTCTGCACAGGCTAAAAGCAATACAGGAAACTGCTTCCTATGGAGGCAACCTGTGATTATGACCATGCAATTATTGATCTCTTATGATAATGGCAAATACTTGTTAGTGCTCAAAACACCATCTTTGTTTTCCTCTAGGGTCATCAGCAGCTGGTGAAACAGTTGGCCATCTTGCCCCGAGACAACTATAACCTTCTCACCTACATCTGCAGGTAGGTCCTTCGTGGATGTCTTGCTATTTTACATATACGGTTACAGTTAAGGGTTAGGATCCATACCCTCAAGTGGTGTTTGTCATGGTCTGTGGCTTTTTTTTTGCATTTGTCATGATTTGCTACAGGTCATTTGACGGCAAAGCCAAGCTTGACATGCAGGTCTGATTTCTTAGATATATATCTGCTAAGGAAAGCCCACTGTATGAGGAAGATGAGGTAACTTTCAAGGGAGAGCATCCCCTTAACATTTCCCTCAGTCTGTATATCCAAGGTCAGCAGTTCGAGAGGTGGTGAGCGCTACCACACTGGAAGCATTCAAGAGAGAATTGGACCGTCCCATCTTCATTGGTTTGGATCCCTGCATTGAGCAGAAGGTTGGAGTCAATGGCCTAAAATAGTGTTTCCCAACCTTTGGGTTTTGCACTTCAATTTCCAGAAGCCTGTCAACTCCCCAAAGCATTGATCAGCCAATGTGCTGACTTAGACTTCTGGGAATTAAAGTCCAAAACCCCAAGTTTGGGGAACACTGGCCTTAAAGGCTCTTTCTAGCTCAGTCATTTCTATGGTTCTGTGATTCACTGAAGATGTTTCTAGCTTGACCCCTTCCCTCCACCCCAGTTTTTCCAAGTGGGAGTTGGTCAAGCCCAGGGGCAGCAAATACAGCTCAAGAGCAATAACTGGTAGTTTAAAATAACAGCTGGGACTGCTGTGGCTTCGAGTGGTTAAGACGCTGACTGGTAGGCCAGCAGGTCAGCAGTTCAAAACCTGAGTTCTGCATGATAGAGTGAGCGCCCGTCTTCGGTCCCAGCTCCTGGCAACCTAGCAGTTCAAAAGCAGGAAATTGCAAGGAGATAAATAGGGACCACATTGGTGGGGAAGGTAAACAGCATTCCCTGCATGCCGGTGTCTAGGCATGCCTGCCACATGTCCACGGAAACATCTGCAAACACAGAAAGCGCTGGCTCTTTGGCTATAAATAGAGATGAGCACTGAACCCTAGAGTCGGAGATGACTGGTTTTCGAGGAAGGGAGACCTTGACCTTTGGCCTTTGCCTAAAAAGGTGTTTCCTTCTAACTCGCACTCCCTTTGGACTTTGGCAGGTTCCTCCACGAGATCCAACAGTACTCCGCCACCAACAAGATGAGCGTGGATAACCTGGCCACTGTGTTTGGGGTGAACCTCATCAGACCCAGGGTAGAGGATCCTGTCATCCTCATGAAAGGTACAGTGAGGCTCTGCCCTTTGGACAATTTGTTTTTTTCGTGGGGTGCCCAAATGTATTTAAGTATGTGCTACAAAGGAAGCCAGATCTAGGCTGTACGTTGGGAAAACCTTCATGGTTAGAGCAGTACGACAGTGGAACCCAATGCTTTGAGAAGTGTTGAGCACGCCAACGCTGGAAACATTCAAGAGAGAATTGGAAAGCAACCCTCTGTCATATATCTGCTTTGATTCGGATTCCTGCATTGAGCATGGGTGGGACTGGCAGGCCTTAAAGGCCCCTTCCAACTTAGTGATTTGCGCAGTATAGCCTTCTATGGTTTGTGCAGTACAGCATTCATTTGTCTCTGCCTAACCCTCTTTACCGCTTTACATTTTCCTTATGGCAGGCACTCCCCACATCCACAAAGTTATGACGGCCATGATTGGTAACCACGTCAAGCTCTTTCCAGCGTCCAGAGATGTGGCGCCTTCTCCGCCTCTCCTGAAGAGCGACTCCAAGAAAAACTCCGTGCTACGCAGCGCAGTAGGTTGGGATGTTATGCCGACCCCGTCAATGTCCCAGGCAGAGAACAGAAGCCTTTGGCAAGCAGTGAGTGTCTCATTGTGGGTCGAGAAAGAGAGATGCCTTTTTGTGTGAGCAGGAGCAAAATTGGGGGTGCATATGCAAAGTCTAGGGTTGAGGTGGCTTAGTGGTTTATTTTATTTTATTTTATTAAATTTATATTGCCGGCCTCTCGCCTGGGCGACTCCAGGCAGCTCACAAATATAAAAACACCATACAACAATAAAAATCACAAGACCCTTACTTTAAAAACCATTAAAACCATTAAAATATTCAAGATATTAAAACGCCCTTCCCCAGCCACAACATTAGGTTTAAAAACTGAAAGCCCAGGTGACCCTCATATAAGGTTTAGATGCTGATCTTGAACGTTGGTGTTTGAGACCCAAGCGCTACGTGATGGAGTGAGTTCCCATCATTTGCCCCAACTCCTGCCAACTTAGCAGTTTGAAAGCCAAACAATTTGCAAGTAGATAAACAGGTACTGCTTCAGCGGGAAAGGTTAACAGTATTCTGTGTGCACCAACATCTAGTCCTGCCTGCCACATGACCTCAGGAATGCCTGTAAATGCAGACTGTGCTGGCTCTTTGGCTGTAAACAGAGGTGAGCACCATACCCTAGAGTTGGACACGGCTGGCTTTTGAGCAAAGGAGACCCTTACCTTTACCTAGCGTGCAAATGTTTGACTTCACCCACTTGCTACATTTGTGATGGAGCTTAGAAGGCGCTCATTTATGAATCATTTAATATGTTTTTAAATGCTACTTTTCTTCTGAAACGACCTTCCACGAGCTTCTCAGATGATGGTGATGTCAACCTCTAGTTTAAGAAACAGGCGCATTAAAAGGTAAAGCACAATGACATGAGCAAGTGGCCAGAAGGGCATTTCTATGATGCACCTGAGATACATGTTTTTAAAGAAATCTCTTTAAACCATGGGAGAGAATGGTAGATCACTTTGGCCACCTGGAAGGTCCCAGATGCTGTATTTTCCTACACATCCTGTTAATAAACAGGGATATAATTTATTTAATATCTTTTTTTGCTCCATTGCCAGATTTCAGGACTGATCTTGGCATTCACAAGGGGAGATGAGGGGGCTTTTAACAGGATGTCTTACATTGAACACCCACTCCATCCCACCCTTAGTCTAGACAAAAGGCCCGTCAAGACAAAGGAAAAGTTGGGGAGGGGGGGTCTGCTTTGCATTGGCACTGCTAATAAAGAGGGACTTTCTGGTGCCGTCTCTAATAGCAACTGGCTGGAGATTGCCACTTCCAGGTCAGCAGGGCAATTGATCCACTCCAGGTTTTATGTCAAACGTAACAGGAACTTTCCAAGGTCCTGAAACACAATTCCAAGTCAGGTTCTGCAACAGGTTCAGTGCCTTGGGTTGACGCTTTAAATTTTGGACTAAAACCCGGAGGGCATTTACCAGCCTGGGATGCTCAGATGGCCAAATGGGTTGTTCCCTTGTTCCTACGGCAGCCACGAATGTCTAGTTTTGGCCTAAACATCCATGAAGGAACGCGATCCATGCTATAGGCTCCAAATTGTAGGTGGTAAACCTCTTGGACGGCCACAGCTCGAACGTGCTTGTCAGATTTTATTTAAGAATGTGATCTCTGTCCTGATTTTTATTTAATGGCCTTTATTGCGTCTTGTCTAGTTTGACAACCTGTTAGGTTGACCAGAACAGCTTTAATATTTTGGATTTGCTTTCAGAAAGATGATATAGAAACTGCCAGCTCCGAACGTCTTAGCAGGACGGAGCCATCAGGAGATGATAAAGGGGAGCTTCTGCCCAACGATGCTCGGAAGAGGACTCAGACACTTCCGAACAGAAGATGCTTTGCAAACATTGCTCCCAACAGATGCAACCAGAGTGCGGCTGGAAAGGACGCTTCCAGTAGTAACTTTTGCTCATCATCATCATCACCATCACTCTCATCATCATCAGTCCGTCCCAACCCTGTTTCTTCCGTAGGTGGACACAAAAGGACATTGTCACATGGACTTTCTAAGTTGTTTCATTTCCCACAACTGTCAGACTCTAACACCTCTCAGGATGCACCGAAGGAAACAGGGAAACTGACTCAATGCGGAGAGAACCCTTTGCCCCAGATAAGTGATAATCCAGGAAAGGGGTCTCAAGCCAATGAAACTCCCAGTCCGGGGCTAAATGGGGGCATTGGTCCAAACCCTCTCTCTGACGACAAGGACTCCTGTTCAGAAGACCCTGAGTTGCTTCGAAAGACGATTGCGGAGCTGAAGGAAGAGTTGGAGATGCAGAAAAAGGACTTCGAGCAACAAATAAATAGGTAGCGTAAATACTTTGGTACATTATTCCATCATTATATTTTGGTACGTTACACCTCACTTGCAGGAGGTCCAAGCTTAATTGGTGGTGCTAATGAGCACGATGTGCAAGACCCTGCTGCGTTCCAGCCCTTCTCTCATCTTCCCCGTTCGGTGATCTCGCTGCACTTGTTGAATCCTCTTTCCTTTCTTCTTTTGCAGCCTTCAGAAGGAGAACTACGAGGTCTGGACCAAAGTCGTGAAGTTAAACGACGAGGCGGAGAAAGAAAAGAAGAAATCCGCAGACCTGGGACTTGAACTTCAGAGCCTCAGGTGTTCCATGGTGGACCTTGAGAAGAAGAACAAACTCCTGGAAGACTCCATAAAAGCCCTCTGCCAGCCAGCAAGGAAAACAGAATAGAGGGAAAGGAGGAAGCCTCTCTGGGTGTAACCTAAAGATCTTCCGTCCTCGGCAAAAATGAATTTTCAAGCCCAGTGGAATAGGACTCCTTTCCTTTCCAGAACTTTTGACAGGATTTGTGGTTGGTCAAGTTGGGCTCCAGTGGATTAATGAAGAATGGTATTTTTATCCTCTTAGGACAGTGATGGTGAACCTTGGCATTCCAGCTGTTCTTGGACTTCAATTATTAAAAGCCAAAGTCAGCACTCCTGCTGATGAGGACCTCTGGGAATTGAAGTCTAAGAGCACCTGGAGCGTACATGCAGTAAACCCATTCATATGGATTCACAGAGACTTGGACTTCTGGGGATTGAAGTCTAAGAGCACCTGGAGCGTACGTGCAGTAAACCCATTCATATGGATTCACAGAGACTTGGACTTCTGGGACTTGAAGTCTAAGAGCACCTGGAGCGTATGCACAGTAAACCCATTCATGTGGATTGACAGAGGCTTGAGCTTCTGGGAATTGAAGTCTAAGAACACCTGGAGTGTACACACAGTAAACCCATTTGTGTGGATTGACAGAGACTTGGTCTTCTGGGAACTGAAGTCTAAGAACACCTGGAACATATGCGCAATAAACCCATGTGTGTGGGTTCACAGAGACTTGGGCTTCTGGGAATTGAAGTCCAAGAACACCTGGAGCGTAAGTGCAGTAAACCCATTCATGTGGATTGACAGAGACTTGAGCTTCTGAGAATTGAAGTCCAAGAACACCTGGAGTTCCAAGGTTCTCCATCATGGCATGCATACCTGTCAAGTATCCCGTATTGGCCGTGAAATCCCACATTTCACCCCTCTTTCCTGGTCATTCCCGCAGCCATCCCATATTTGAATGGCCAAAAAGGGGTTACTGCTAATGCGCGCCTGTCAGAGGAAGTGGTGCACATGCGCAAAGGGGTTACTTCAGCGGTGCACATGCGCAGTAACCCCTTTGCGCGTGCACACTATTGCAGTAACCCCTTCGTGCATGCGTGCCCGTCAGATGCAGTAGTGCTTCCCGTTTTTCACCACTGCAACTTGACAGGTTCGCCATCACGGCCTTGGGATAATGGAGAAGCATCAGTATCTCATCGTCCTTTCCCATACTGGGAGGTTTCATCACCCTATGGTCCATTCTTTGTGGGTGAAACGTCTAGACCTTCTTCAAACCCAAATGAACTGTTTTGACTCTGTGCTCTTGAACAGCAGCAACCAACGGAGAACGAGGGAATCCGCTTTCCTTGGGTTGCCAGTGGCCTGTGCTTTACCTTGGAGCAGGACTCCATCCAGTTCAGCAGTCAGGCGGTCCCTTGTTGGGGTGAGATCTCCAGCGATGCCAATCATGGGAGTCCCAGTTGGGGGTCTACAAGTTTTTGTCTACCATTTGTGGATTTTACAGCCTTTCCACTCCCCACCAAGCCAACATTGCCTTGAGGGAAATTGAATTTTGCACTCTTGGAGTCTACTTTAATTCTGAGCCTCTTTGCATCTGGTACAAATGGGGCAGAAGAGATTCAGGATGGGGACTAGTTAGTGTTTGAACCTTATTAAGCCCAAGGGAAGTCCTTCTTGTGAACCTGCTCTCTCTCACCTGCTTCCACGTCTTCTTGGAGCTTACTGCGAAGGATGCACCAAAACCAGGCGGCTTTCTTGCCTTCCTAGTTTAGCTTGCTGTATTTTGGAAAGTCCTCTTGGTGGATCTTCTTGGTTGGAATATGCTCATTATCTCAAGCTCAAACATCTTCACACAGAAAGCCACCTGAGCCAAGGAAACCTAACATTCCTTTCAAGACCATCTTCTGTTCAGTTTTGCACCCTCCGGGTGCTTCATTAACTGCTCCTTTTAATTACCCCGTTCTAGGAGAACATAGATACACAGCTATTACACAGGTAAATTCTACCTGGAAAAGCATCTTTAGGGGGAAATGTCCTCCAAGGAACAGTCGTGGAAGATGCCTGGGATTGTGTGGAAAGGTTGCCCGCGGTTCTATGGAAATAAAGTGTTGCCCAATGGTCAAATTAACCTGATGTTACAGGACTAAACGTTGGTTGAATACATCTTTAAACCAAGCCTTTCAGCAAGCAGTTTAAATAATGGATACGTGATGCAAGACGTATTATTGCATTTGCTGTGTGCATTGTGAAATAGCGCTAAACACGGTAGTTGAACATGGTGTTCTATGTGGTGGGTGAAAAAACTATCTGAAATACTGTACCTGGGCAGTCAAACAAGATGATTAGCGCTCCTTCTGAGAACCACAAAATGTGTTTTGGATCACACCCACTTCTTGTAAGTCAGGGGTGCCCAAACTACGCCCCGTGGGCCAGATACACCCCCTGACACCAATGCACCCGGCCCACACCACCCTTGCCATATGGCACGTTTTACTTCTGCTTCCAGGATCGGCAAGGGTGCTGTGGGCCGGATGCATTGGTGTCAGGGGGAATATCTGGCCCACGGGCTGTAGTTTGGGCACCCTTGGTTTAAGCAGAGAAAATGGCAGCTTAAAATCTATTTCATCCTGTTGCAAAACAGATCGCAAGGCATGTTTTACTTCCACTTCTGGTGGGAGGAACAACAACGCGACTGGCCCGCTGAACCACGTGACAGGCCCGTGGCCCAAAAAAATTGGGCACCCCTGTTCTAAGTATTCTAAAACAGCTGCCACTATAATGAAACTCCATTGTGTGAGGCCATGCTAACTGGGGCATTACTGTAGTCCAGATCCATCTAAGCTTAGAGCTACAACTACTACTACTATATCTGATTTGTAGGTATAGTGAGGCAGAACATCATGTGATTAGCATGTCATTTGCCTCATGTAGGCAAATGGGTTCCCTGAAGGTAGAGTTAGGAGAAACATCTGCAAAGGGTGGGAGTGAAAGTCCTACAGATGCTTCGTTCATATCTCAGGATCATAGAGTAAATGAGTTGGAAGGGGCCTTTGAGGCCGTTGAGTCCAATCCATTCTTGCTCAAGGCAAGAATCCGAATCAAAGCAGATTTGACGGAGGATTGCTTTCCGGTTCTCTTTTGAATGCTTTCCAGTGCTGGAGCGCTCACCATCTTCTTGAGGCAGTCGGTTCCATTGTCGTACTGCTCTAACCGTTAAGTTTCTCCGGAAATTTTGCCTATACAGTAGACCCTCACATAACAACGTTGCTTGGTTCCCTAAGTAGCGTCACTATAGGGGAAACGTCGTTGTGCGGTTTTCAATGGCAGCTGCGCCATCTAGCGGCAAAAAACTGTCATTATCCGCACAACGGCGTTAAAAAAACATTAATCCGCACAACGACTTTTTTTTGTCGTTGTGCGGATAGTCACATAGTGAGTGATTAATGATGCGGAAATGACGCTATTCGAACATGTCGTTAATCAAGGGTCCACTATATCTGGCTTCCTTTCATTTCAGCCCGTTATTACGTGTCCTGCAGATCTTTCCCTTCCTCTTCATGATTAACTTTCAGCTATTTGAAGAGGACTAAACTCTGCAGTGGCTCAAGTGGCTAAGATGCTGACTGAGAGGCGGGAGGTCAGCAGTTCGATTCCCGAGTACTACAGGACAGAATGAGCATCCGTCTTTGTCCCAGCTCCTGCCAACCTAGCAGTTCGAAAGCAAGACATTGCAAGTAGATAAATACAGGGCCACTTCGATGGTGCAGAGTTCCGTGCACTCCGGTGTCTAGGCATGCCTGCCACGTGACCATGGAAATGTCTGCAGAAGCAGACAGTGCTGGCTCTTTGGTTTTGAAACAGAGATGAGCACTGAACCCTAGAGTCAGATACGACTGGCTTTCGAGCAAGGCAAACCTTTACCTTTATGATCAGTCTCCTTCTGTCTTTTCTCCTAGGGCTTCGTTTCCAGTATCCTCTGAACATCCTTATTGCCCTTTTCTGTAAAGATAAAACCTTTACAGAAAGCCCGTCGTATCCGACTCTAGGGTGCAGTGCTCATCTCTGTTACAAAGCCGAAGAGCCAGTGCTGTCTGCTGCTGCAGACATTTCCATGGTCATGACTAGACACCGGAGCGCACGGAACGCTGTTACCTTCCCACTGAAGTGGTCCCTATTTATCTACTTGCAATGTCTTGCTTTCGAACTGCTAGGTTGGCAGGTACCTGCTCTAGTTTGTTTTGCATCTTTCTTAAGGCCCATTGCCCAGAATTGAACACAGGAATCGAGATGTGGTCTAAGTAGTGATGAATAGAGGGGGACTAGAAGTACTTTTCGGGTTTTGAGGACTATACCTAAGGAGGATATTTCTCCTTAATCAGCTAGTAGCGCGCGCACTCTCTCCCTTTTGATGTGTGTGAACCTGGCCGGGTGGCAAATGGGCTCCAAGCCCAGCCCAGTGAGCATCTGCTCGGCATAAACTCCACATTCCACCACTTCCTCTGTAGATAGGCATCGAAGCATCAGCTCGTTCTGGTTTCTAAAGAGCCAGGCTGGGCGTGTTGAGCCGTTTCTGTGCGCCTTCAAAGAAAGTCCACAGGGTTTGTCAGCCTCCCATGTAAAAGGCCAGCGTTGCAGTCTCAAGGTCAAGTCAGCGGGGAAATTGAACTGCTAATGGCTATATTTATAAGAGAGGTCAGCTCATGGAGCAACGCACTTCCTCAAACTGCTACAGCAGCATCTGCACAGGCAAACATGCCTCCCCAGTGCTATGCATTGCGTAGGACTTGCGCCTGCTTTTCTCACTGATCGGTCACAGCTGCCGCGGATGAGAGCCAAATCTCGATCTTAACAGCACATCCTTCCAACCGATCCCTTTGGCAGGCTTTTGTCCCTTTTGTATACAACCATTGTACACCTTGGTTGCGTTCCACCACCAGTCTGTTATCCGAAGGTTAGGAGACAGGGGTGTGCTGAGCACTTTGGGAGGGCAGTGGACAGGAAGTGATGGGGGCGCCTATTAGGGGAGAAATCCCATACATTCCCATTGCCTCTGCCTACCTCTGGGGAACATCAGTCACTGGGGCGCACTGGGATGAGCCCCTGTATCCCTGTGGGCCAGCACACCACTGTTAGGTGAGCATGGATTCTGCTCTGTGCTGCTTGTTGTAGATGGCTTAAAGTTCCCTGATCCCCCATGTTATGGTTATTTATCTTTTGTCTAGAATTGGCCTGGAAGCTCTTTAAAATAATGCACATGCTCCGAGAAAGAGGTGCCTCCTATAGCAGAGAACACATGTCCATCCCACACTCTGCTCATTCAGGCTTGTGCGTGCGTGCGTGTGTCTTTGCGATCACTTGCATGTGCTTGTATGCCCCTACGCTATCATCAGCGACAGCCGCCCGAGATTGTGAAAATTTGACTTATCACGCGTTAAAACAGGCTGCGACATGGCGGCCCTTCTGACACAATGTGCCGATAACAAGGATGGGGAGCCAGGGAACACCGGCTCGAAACGCCTCCATTGGCAACGCATCCCAGGAGCTATTTTGAGCCCCAGAGACTTTCTCAGGCCCAACAGCTGGAATCAGGATGGTGTGGGGTGGGGGTTGGGGGTGGGGGCGACCGGTTGGTTTCCTATTAAAGAAATTGGGATGCACATGAGCAAACCTGGCATGCACTCCCTGGAGCGCATGAATCACAATTTTTCCTATTTTCTTTGCACTGCTTTCAACACCTTAACAAAAAGTGGGTTGTTCATTAGGTTGTTCTTTCCCTTCATATCCAACATTGTGCTTCTACGTCAGAGGTGGCCAAACTATGGCCCATGGGCTGGATCCGGCCCACAACACCAAATCATCCAGCACGCACCGCCCACACCACTCTGGGAAATGGATGTAAAATGCACCTGCGCACATGCAAAACGCTGCTGTAAATGCACCCGTGGTTGTCGTAAACGCACGGGTGCATTTTACTTCCGCTTCCGGTGGGAAGAACCACGTGACCGGCCCACAGCCTGAAAAGTTTGGCCACCCCATGCTACCTTCTTTTCCAGTGCCATTTGTTTCATTAGGTAAAGGTCAAGATAGGCCAAGGTCACCCTGGCTCGAAAGCCAGTCATATCCGACTCTAGGGGCCAGTGCTCACCTCCATTTACAGCCAAAGAGCCAGTGCTGTCTGTGTCTGCAGATGTTTCTGTGGTCATGTGACAGGCATGACTAGATGCAAAGATACACAAAAAGCTGTTTACTTTCCCGCTAAAGTGGTACCTGTTTATCTACTTGCAATTTCTTGCTTTCAAACTGCTAGGTTGGCAGGAGCAGGGACAGACGACGGGCACTCACTCTGTCACGCAGCTCTTGGGTCTCGAACTGCTGAGCTGCCAACCATGTTTCATGCGCTCTGTCTGGTGTCTAGTCACATCTGCCACATGACTACAGAAACATCTGCAGATGGCTATAGAGTTGGCTCTTTGGCTATAAACAGAGAAGAGCACCGATCCCTAGACTCGGATACGACTGGCTTTCAAGCAGGAGAGGCCTTGACCTATTCCTCTGAAAGAGACCCACAGTCTGGAAAGTGGAGCCACAAGATGAAAAGCAAAGCCCTGCGAGCCTAAAGGAGAGCATAAGCGCAGCTTTTCCCATGAAGATGATGCCGGGATGCTGTGCTTTCCAGCCTGTTGTGATCTCCATATGGATGAGCTGGTCAGTCCACACAAGCATCTATTTATGGTGGCCAAGGGAGCTGGCAGGTCTTCTAGCTGCTACCGCAACACCTCCTCACTGAGGACCTCTCCTTGCTTCCAGAATAGCAGACCGTGTGGAAATGAGGAGATAAGATCCCGCTTGTTGCCCATCATGGGAACCGAGTGCTGTCGTCGTTGTGAGGTAAGCAACACCCTTCAGTACGTTCGGAAAGGAAGGTTTGGGCGCTTGGGGAGGACAATGTGAAATGCCTCCTGGTCCGGCACTCGTGTTAGCAGACATTGGCATGAAGTCAAGACTATTCCACTGACTTTTGGGAAAATCCACACCCAACAAACTCGTGGCTTCCTCGGCTCCTTCCGTAAAGCAAAACAGGAGAGAAAGATGGGGCTCGGGCTACGCAGGCAACAAAATAGGGGGTGGCCAGTCTATGTCCCTTCTTAAAAGCTGTCCTACACAAGATATTGCAAGTAGATAAATAGGTACCACTTCGGTGGGAAGGTAAGCAGCATTCCATGTACTCCGGTGTCTAGTCATGCCTCCCACGTGTCCATGGAAGCAGATGCAGACAGCGCTGGCTTTTTGGCTATAAACAGATGAGCACTGAACCCTAGAGTTGGATATGACTGGTGGTCAAGCAAGGGTGATCTTTACTCTTTACACAAACATAACTCTGTTGAGGTCTAAAAAAAATCCCGAATTTGATAAAAGAGTTTTAGCCTAGTGCCATGATGGTGAACCTTGGCACTCCAGCTGTTCTTGAACTTCAGTTCCCAGAAGCCCAAGTCTCTGTGAATCCACACAAACGGGTTTACTGCGCACGCCAAGGTTTACTGGCCTAGTGCATTCTCTACTAGACTAGTCTTAGAGGCTATGGAGCTTTCCCACAAGGGACTTTGGTGGCTTAGTGGTTAAGACGCTGACCTTGACAACTGGAAGGTCAAGCAGTTTGAGACCCAAGTGCTGTGTGATGGAGCGAGCTCCTGTCATCTGTCCCAGCTCCTGCTAAACGAATTGCAAATAGATAAATAGGTCCTTCTTCAGTGGGAAAGTAAGAGCATTCTGTGCGCTCTGGTGTCTAGTCATGCCTGCCACATAACCACAGACACATTTGCAGAGGCAGACAGAACTGCTGCTTTGGCTGCAAACGGAGCTGAGCACCAGACCAGATGAGCATGTTTTGCTTCCGCTTCCGGGAATAACGAGGGTGGTGCGGCTTGGATGAATTGGTGTTGGGGGCCTAATCTGGCCCACAGGCTGTAGTTTGGGCACCTCTGGTTTAAGCAGAGAAAATAGCAGCTTAAAATCTATCACATCTTGTTGCAAAACAGATTGCAAGGTGCGTTTTACTTCCGCTTCCAGTGGGAGGAACCATGGGATCGGCCCGCTGAACCACGTGACCGGCCCATGGCCCAAAAAGTTTGGGCACCCCTGGTCTACATAATGGGACTGACTGGATGGCCTTTTCTCTGTTCCATTTTGGGCAAATCCCATTGTCTTCAAACAGATGCGAGCCAGTTTGCACCCAAAAGGTCTGCACTAAATCGTGCGCGACTGGCTGTTGGCTTCTCCTTGTGAGTGTTGCATTGTGCTGCTTAGGCTTGGACTTGGCTTGAGCTGGGTTGGTGGTGACAGCTCAGGAAATGAATCCCACCAGAAGTCTTTGCACGGCGCGATCGAAAAGACTCTAATCTCTGCAGAGATAAGGAGTTGCTACGGCAAACCACAACATAAACCTGGAAGCGGTGGACGCTGGGAACATTTCGGCGGCTGCCCCTCTCCGGTGGCTGTGCTTGGGGGCTTTGAGGAATGAATGACCCTGAATGAAAACCTCCCCATTTAACTCAACAGCAGAACTTTTCAACACCACCTTCGGCTCTTGCCCTGCTTAACCTCATCAGCAGGAAGGCAGTGAGACTCATGGCTGGAAGAGGCGATGGAAAGATTCGGGGTAGCCAGGCTGCTTAGAAACGGTGCGGCGCGTGAGACGGGGAAACCAAAATGGCAGCTCCCTTCCATAGCAATGTGCCCTTTAATTAATAGATTATACCATACCTGTCAAGTATCCCGTATTGGCCGGGATTTCCCGTATTCCAGTGCTTTCCTCCCCTTTCCCGCTGCCGTCCTGTATTTTGAATGGTGGGGAAAAGGGTTACTGCACATGCGTGCCCATTAGAGGCAGCGGTGTGCATGCACAAAGGGGGTTCTGTGCATGCGCAAAGGAGTTGTTGCTGCACATGGGCCGGAGCTGTTTCCGTATCTTTCAGTGATGGGTATGTATTATACAGTATTGCCAGACTATCCTGCTATGGTCATACAGTTGACCCTACTGCTAGCAACTCAATGCCGATCATCAGTGTCGGTTAACTAACCTGACCACCCTGAAGACTAACAGCCTTGGGTGTTGAATTCCACAGGGAAGTTAGGGTGATGGTCCCCAAGTGGATTAAATCCCACTTTAATCCATCTTGATGAAGGGCAGCAACTTCATCAATACTGGCCTAGAAGCCTAAGTCATTTCCCCAAAGCACATCAGCCAATGTACTGACTTAGGCTTCTGGGAATTGATGTTCTTCTGTGGAGCCTGAGCCCCACATTGGGAACCTCTGATCTAAACCATAAAGGCATCTGCTTGCACATCCAAGACTTATTTAGACATTTATGCGCATTGAACTATGGAATGTCCCACAGGCAGGGTTGAATCATGAACCAAAAGACCGCGTTAAATTGTGGGTTCAAATAGAAAGGAGATCGTTGAACTGAAAGTACCATTCCAAATTCAACAGAGTCTACCCACAAAATGAGCCCCAAACTTTTCAATGAACCCCTGACAATTCCTTGATGCAAATTAGAGAAGTTTACTTAGAAAGCAAATAAGAAAACAATAAGCAAAATTAAACATTGAATAGAGAAAGAAAAACAAGACCTGTGAGGCAAATGAATCCCACCCCCCAACACATGGCCAATGTGCTATGGGAAATTGCTACCACAGGGCAGAACCAGAAAGGACGGGGGTTCTGCACCAGACAATGGAGGAATTCTGGTTTATATGTGCATTCAAATGGAGCAGAAAGGGGCTTGCACAAACTGCCAATGAAGCAGTTCAAAAGCAAGAAATTGCAAGTAGATCAATAGGTACCACTTCGATGGGGAAAGATCTTGGGGGACATGAAAGGAGCCTCATTCGGGCGTCCCCTGAGCGGAGTCTCCCCAGTAAAAATCCTTTCAACCCAGAACAATTTCTGACACGAAATCACGATTATCTTCTTTTAACAAAGTTTGTAGAACAAGCAAGCGGGGTTCAGTTCGTGGTCCTAATTAATGGCATGACATTTTGAATATGGACGGTAAGGATGGAGTAGACATTGTCCTTCCTTCATCCACCTCAAAAAAAGACGCCAGCTTCCCGAATCATGGAAGCCAAATTCTCTGTTTCCGTCTCCGTCTCTGGCTTGTCCGGTCTTGGCGTTGACCTCGTTTCATGCTCTCCGCGTGCCCTTCTGAGCCAGGACTGGAGGGGATGTGGTTATAAATAGGACGTTCATTAAGGCAGATGGAAGAGATTTATAAACCGAGCCTCTGTTTTAGGCTGCTTTGTGGATAAGGAGGGGTTTTTGTTTCCCCAATAAAGTATTTCCCCGTTGGAAACTAGAGCAGAAATTCTAACTTTTTGTTTCATTTGGATGTCAAGGATCGTGGGGGGTTGGCTGGCATTTCAGACCCAAACAGCCCATCTGTAAAGACCATTTCTTCCCAGGTCATCTCTGAAATTCTTTGCAAAATCGGTTATAGTAGGCTCTCTTTGGAAACTCTTTAAAAGGATGATGTTAGGCAGTTATCTCTGTTTTATACTGCACGGCTGAAGGTCACACCCACCAGAATATTTGCAAAATGGACAGCCAAACCCACGTCCTCTCTGACGAGAAAGTCCTGATGATTGATGAAGGTCCCTCTGTGTAAAGGCAGGTTCCCCAGTTTGTTCCTCAGAGGAAGCTCAATTTGATGGATGGACACAATAGTAAAGGTAAACGTTGCCCTTGCTCGAAAGCCAGTGCTCATCTGTTTATAGCCAACTAGCTGGTTACCCGGCTTTGCTCGGGTTTTTGTCACCCCTGTGTTTTTATATTAGTACGGCCCAAAGCGCCCTCGAAGGGCATCGAAACCCGAAGCTGGTAAATGGTAGGCAGGTTTATTCAGGTGGGCTTTAGTTAGTTGTGTTGTGTTGTGTCAAGTTAAATTTGACTTATATTAACCTTAATAGTGATTTCAAGGTAACTGAGATATTTAAGGAGTGGTTTTACCAGTTCCATATCCCCAATGAGTTTCCATGGCTAAGTCAGGATTTGAACTCTGGTGTCTAGCATTCTAATCCATCATTCTGTCCACTACATCACAATGGGTAACCACAGAAGCTGTGGTTACTAACTCTCAGTATTTAACTGATGTGAGAAAGAGCCAAGGGATGTCATTTTTGTGTTCAGACTTCCAAGACAAACACACGCAAAAAGCTGTATATTGGATTTCACTATATTTTTGTATTACACTGAATTATTTTTTTAGAAAAAAAACCAGATATTTACAGGGGGGAAAAATAACCAAGAAAATCTATAACATTTTCTGCAGCTGTTAGTGTGAACTTCTGCAGTAGGCTCCAATACACTGGATTATTCAAGTGGGTGCTACATACAAGCACAAAAATAAAACATTTTGTATTCTACATTATATTACAAGGACCGTCAATAAATAGATTAATAAATAATGGCTGCACGGATATAGGTTGAACTGGTTTGAATTAGTCCAGCAGGGGTGCCCAAACATTTTGGGCCATGGACCGGTCACGTGGTTCAGTGGGCCGGTCACATGGGTTCTGCGGGCCGGTCATGTGGAAGTAAAACACGCCTTGCAATCTGTTTTGCAACCGGATGAGATAGATTTTTAGGTTGTCATTTTCTCGGGTTAAAACCATGGGTGCCCAAACTACAGCCCATGGGCCGTATCTGGCCCCTGATACCAATTCATCCGGCCCATGCTGCCCTTGCCGCTCCTGGAAGTGGGAGCAAAACACACCCATACAGAGTGGCAAGGGCAGCATGGGCTGGTTGAATTGGTGTCAGGGGCCGGATACGGCCCATGGGCTGTAGGTTGGGCAACTCTGGTCTTCGGTATTGATTTCCCCATAAATAGGCTTCCTCCGTTGCTTCCAAGACAAAATTTGTTATCTCTTTTGGGGAAGATAGCTTTGCCTTAAAAGTGTAAAACAGTGATAGGGGACCACAATGGAGGGGAAGGGAGGCAGCATCGCTTTCCAAAGAATCTGACAAATTTCCAGCTTAGTATAAATAAAGCACCAGGCTCTATTGTTTCTCAGCTCCGACACCTCCTTATCACAACAATTTGTCAGGGAAGAGTGGCGGAAACATGGCATGTGATTTGTATCCTATACGGTTGAAGGGGAGAGTAGGGTAAAGTATGGTAAAGGGTAGGCATCAACGACAGCCTCCAAAGCGGAAAGTTCCTCTCAACTTGTAGAGATGCACCGTTTTGATTTTAATCACGTTATCATTCCTCCAACAACGTCTCTTAGGAAACTGTCAAAGAATGGGAAGGTCTTGCAGAGAAAAATGGCCACTGGCTTTGCTGCCGAACGGAGCGTTTGCTGAGAGGAAGAAACGGACACCAGGTTTTTAAAAATGAACACACCGAAAACAGCATGTGCACAACTCGAAACATGTTCTTGAAAAGGGACGTCTGGACTTTGGATGCGTGCATGTGGGAAGAAATATCGGGAAGCAGGAGAAAATCTTTCCCCCCATTCTGACATGATGTCCTACACTTGAAAAAGCCCTTCTTCTTACAGGATTACAGTATTGGCTTACACCAGTTCTCAACCTCTTCAAGCCCAGGTCATGCTCCCTCAGACAGCGTCGGGAATGGATGGCCATTTTGCCCTGCCTCCACCACATGGCACTTCTGGGTGAGGTGGAGGCAAGGGGGGCACATGAAATGGTGCTGTGGGCTGTATAGGGCCCACAGGCCACAGGTTGAGAATCTCTGGCTTACACCAACAACTATCTATGCCATAGCTGTCAAGTATCCCTTATTGGCCAGGAAAACCCCTTATTTTACCCTTTCCTGCCGTCATCCCTTATTAATTAGACTGCAATGCCCTATTGCCGCCATTGGAGGGCAGCACAGGATAAGCATCGCTGTCAAGTATCCCATATTTGCCGGGAAATTTCCCTTATTTCCAAATCCAAAACTTGACAGGTATGATCTATGCTCACTTTTAAACTTGTGCGATTCATTGACAAGCATAAAGATACGGAACGGTTTTTTAGCCATACATTTTTTCCAAACATTGAGTGTAGAGTCTGGTTTGGTTCAGCCTACACCCAGTGATGCACTGCAAAAAAACCTTTACTACCTACTCTGTGGGCTGGCCAAATCTGTGGATGGGGCCAAATCTGTGGGCTTGACCAAACATCCTGCATTATGGGCTATGGAGGTGGGCATGGCCAGCCAAGTGTGCGTGGCCTGGGGGAATTTCCGCTACCAGTTCTGCAGAACCTGACAGAACCTGCTGCAGTGCATCACTGCCTACATCCCTTCCTCCGAGGTAACCAATGTAGGACATCCCTCAACATCCTTTGAACGGATATGAGCCTCAAGTCCGCCGGCTCAAATCCAGGAAGAGCTTTATGGCAAGAAAAAACATTTTTGAGGGAACACAATAGCAAAACCCAATGAGAACATGGAGGAAAGAGCTCACTGGACAAGGAATGACATTAAAGAAGGACATGGCTGAGGAACTCAACCTCCCCTACGTCACTTGGAGGACTCTGAACACGCTGTGGGTTGGAGTCCCTAAATGCAAGACCAACATGCTCAAGTGGGGGCTGTGGTCAAACAACAATATGCTGAATGAATGTGGAGATACTCATTTACTGGTCTGACGATTAATACCAGAAACATGCACCGAGGAGGACTTAAGTTTGGCCAACGACAAAGCCAAGAAAGTGGCTTCCGTTTGGCAGTCCAGGGATTGAGCTGGACATGAAAAAGAACCAATGTAGGAAATATTGTACGCCACACACTCATACACACTTCACAATCTACTGCTTGTTTCCTGCATTTCATATTATCTGTACACTCCTTATTAAATTAGCTTATTAAACCTGTACAAATCAAAACTGTACAAATTTACAGATGGAACAATTAAATACTCAGAAGGCTCAAAACCCTGATGGACAGGAGTCCCCTGCTACTATCTACACCCACATTCAGACACAGACATGCCTTCGTAGTTTGTCTTGAAGGTGACCACTCCCTTTTCTAAGTATAGCAAAGAGATGGGAGCCAGCTTGGTAGGGACGCAACAAGCCGGAGAAGCTTTCTGGGAATTTTTCAAGTGAACCAAAGTCCGTGCCATGGCATGGGTGGTGGTCATGTGGTCATCCAATGGGTAGGTGCATGTTCCTTTGCACTGGAAGGCATCGTAGCCGGTAGGTGCAATGATCCAGGAATCCCAGCCAATTTCCTTGAAATCCACATGGAGGGAAGTTTTTTTGCAACTGGTTCCCTTGGCGTTCCTCCTTATCCGGGACGTTGAGTCGTAGATGATGTTGGACCTTATCTGGAGCAGGTTGTCTTCATTGCGCCTGGTTGGAAAGTCCTCCAAGGCCAGGTTCTGCAGATCCTTCTCATGCTCCATCATCTCGTTGAGTTCCTCCTTCTCCTCTTTCTTGAGATGGCTGTGATCGTCTGAGAACACGATTAATAAAGGCTCGTGTTTGGTTTCCGAATCGATGTCTACGTCTGCTTGGCCTCTTCCTTTGAACCCTCTGCCCCCTCTGTTCTCTATCTGCACCTCTAGCCGATGGATGGTGGATTCTGCGTGATGGTGCTTCTTGATGGCCTCCGTGACTTCAAAGGTTTCCCACTCGCTGTCCATGCCATAGATATGCCTGGAGGCCACGACTTTCGTTTTCCTCTCTTCTTCCCATCCATGCTCATTTCCCACGACTTCGAAGATGGTGACCTTTTTTTCCAGACTGTTGAGAAATATTTTCTCCTCCTCTACCAGGGTGTAAAGCCTCAGCTCAGCCACGGTTATCTTCTCATGGTGAGGGACAGATACGTTAAAAAGAAGGGGATACCTCCGTACTCCATTGAAGTGAATGGGTTGTGCAATTGGTTCTGCAAAATTAGAAAAAGATAAATGATTACTCTCCAAAAATGCATGGGCTCATGGGCCTAGTAAGGTACATCTGTGTTTAGGAGGCCCTTTTACACAGTAGATTTAAACCAAATTGTGCCCAGTTTTACCACTATCTCCATATCACCTGATGTTATAATTGGACGTGAATGCTGGGGTTCTTTTTTAAAAAAAGGACCTTGTTTGACTGATATTGATTTTCTACCATCACCATTGAGGAGGAGGTCCGGTTTAATTGACTAGGGCATAATAAAGGTTAGCTTCATTTTGTTGGCTTTCATTGTTGTGTTAGTTTATCACAGCCCAAATAACTGAAGGATCTTAAAGACCAGTTTAGAACTACATTAGCTTTCATGGACCTATGACTGCAGTTCTAACAGATTATTTGAGCTATTATCAAATGCACTTAACTCCACAAAGCATGCATCCTCAAAGAGCTACAATACCCCTCAGTGATTTTTTTTTTAAAAAAAGCCAGTAGATGAACTGCAAATTGTACTGCTAAATATGAAAACGGTCCACCAGCCAGTGGATTTGCATTTAAATATAAACCGAATTCATGAAAGTTTAGCTACAACACAATCTGGACTCAAACCAAGAGTTCTGAAGTCAGCACCCCGTTTTTAACAGATTGTTCCAAAGTCGTCTTCAACACGAACCCTTGGATTTGAAGTTAATATAATCAAGTGTCCACAAAGAGTTTGCTTTTCATTAAAATGATCCATTCTCACTGACTTGTGTTTGTAAGCAAACACATCTTTCTACTCTTATGCTCCAAGACAGGATTGTATAGCTGTGGGTAAAGAGACACACCCATCTCGTATCTTCCAAGCTCTATGAACTATGGTTATGTTCCTCTAACGGAGCTATATTTCATCACTCTCACACAAGGATATACAGTATTAAAGGTAATGGTTTCCTTTGCTTGAAAGCCAGTCGTATCCGACTCTAGGGTTCAGTGTTCATCTCTGTTTCAAAGCCAAAGAGCCAGTGCTGTCTGCTTCTACAGATGTTTCCGTCGTCATGTGGCAGGCATGCTTCGACACCGGAGCGCATGGGACGCTGTTTACATTCCCACCAAAGTGGTCCCTATTTATCTACTTAAAATTTCTTGTTTTCGAACTTCTAGGTTGGCAGAAGCTGGGACCAAGACGGGAGCTCATTCCGTCCTGCAGTACTCAGGAATAAAGCTGCTGACCTCCTGCCTTCCCATCAGCATCTTAGCCACTTGAGCCACTGCAATCTACACAGCCAATTTTAGAAGGAATGTTTCATATCTCGTGGAACTATCTAGAAAGGCAGGAATGTCTTTGCACCTTAACAGTATATGCCACAGCCCAGTCAAATCAGTGTTGAAATCATCATTGGTCCATTGCATTCAGACTCAAGAAGAAGTTCTCTTCGCAAGTTGAATCCCTTCTATAAAAACCGCAGGAAAATCCCCACCAGTGTCAAAACCAGTGTGAACTGAATTTTTAAAAAGAAATTGAAGAACCATATAAAGCTTCACTGTGTACATATTTCTGAAATCTCAATAGATGGAAGAGTTGTTCCCGTTCTTAGTGTAGTAAATTACGCCAGAGAAAACCCTCCAATCAATGTCGGTTTGGCGAATCACCTCTTCCACAATTTCTATTGGTTTGTATGGGTGTACTCTAGCAAGTCACATTTAAAGTTAGCCATTTGAACCCATTGAACCTTCAGACCAGTAGAGCAATTTACTATGCTAAACAACAGCATTTGTGAGAAAACAGAACATGTTTAGTAATCTATTCTTCAAAAGGAAGGAATAGACCTTTAAAAATGTAATTGAAAAGCACTGATAGCTGTTGACATATGAAGTTCTAAGCTTGCAAATCATTTTAGTTGATAATTTAGATATCCTCAACAGTTGTATTGGTTCAAACACAACTTTCCATTGAATAGATTCTGGGATATGAGTCTCTAAAGGGAAACTGAACATTGCTTGGAATTAATGGTCTCGATCCACCCAATTTCATCCACTTGTTTACCCAAATTGGTTTGGGAACCACCCAGTCTACAAGGGTATGTGTAAAATACAGCTTGTGTTTCATTAGTGCCTTTCTCCATACAATTACCAAAAGGACAAACATAAATACGGTGCAAAATATTGGTAATGGGGATTAACAAGAAACAACTAGCGTAATGTACTCAGAAGGCAAAAGCTTAACAAAGGCTAACTGGGAACATAGTCAGATCTCAAGAGATTTATTGTGTTGCCTTCTGAAGAACATGGAAAATGTCTGTCAAGGTACCGTCTTTTTAAACGAGATGAACCTCTCCCAGCCTGGCTTCGTCAAAGTATCCAAGGCAGGTATATATTTGGACATGCAATTACTTATAGCATAGCCAGGTAAGACCTGCCCTTGAAAAGCCAGGAGAGAGACAATCAACAACCTGCTCCAAAAGGAAGCTTGGTCCACAATACAGTCCAGCTGAATCATTACTCAAATTTCTCCTCTGCAACATTTTTCTCTATGTATTGGCTCTTTGTTCTAATATAACCTTAATCTAATCATTATGAAAATGGAGAGATAAAGAGGTTGGTTGAAGGTTATCTCTGGACCCACACGTTGAAGGAGAAGATACCAAAACCCACCTTCATTTTTGAAGCTTCTGACAATGTTGGCCAACGGCATCGAGGACTTATCGGTGGCAAACCGGTTATAGAGCTCTAACATGTATTCCGGAGGTTCCACTTTGGTGGCGTCTTGAAAGGCAATGTCGGAGAGGTTCAACGCCTTGAGGAACTCGTTTTGGAAATCCTGAAGCTGGGTGTCCTGCTCGTCAAAGAACAGCTCATCTTCACCCAAAACTGGCATATCGTCCAGCCCCACGATGGGACTACAGTCAGCCAGGTGGACCAGAAACAACAGCGAGGTCCAGATGTGAAAGGTTACAGATGCCATGGCTTTCCTTGAGCTGTCTACGGAGCTGAACCAAGTTTTGCTCTAACGCCTACTATGTGATGGCATTATCATGCCGCTAAGGATATATATGGCTTGTGTCACAGAGAGTTGACAAGTTTGGACGTTCTTTGCTAGGAACTTGTGACCAAACCCTCTCCGACTCTCGTTCCCCCCCCCACCCCACTCCCATCCTTCAGGTCTCAGTAATTGGATATGGCCTGCTATGTCTCCTATAGTAGCTTTCATTCTCTTATCTCCTCTAGTGTAAGCTGTTGACCAAATTTCTGTTGCTATCTCACCAGCCTTCTTTCTCTTAATGAGCAATTTGTAAACATTCCACATTGGGATGCTATGGAATAGAACCATTCCCACCCCCTCCCGTTGAAGACGGCCTGACTTTCTGCTAAACTTCCACCCTACCCCAGATCATTTCTCTTGGCCCAACAGACTATTTTTAAATCATGACTCCTTTGTTTTGCGATAATTTCAGCTAAAGATGCATATGGCATGAGACCCCAATGGTCCTTGTTATTGGCAAGGCTCTGCTAGTAGAGAATATATCCCCTAATTACTGTGAGCCAGAATAAGAGAATGAGACCATATATATATTTTAAAAACCCACCCAGTTTGGAGAACTGCAGACAAAATCATGTCAAAGGTAGATTTGCCAGTTTGAAGTAAGCCCGCCTGCCTGCCCTTCTACTGTATGTATGTATGTATGTATGTATGTATGTATGTATGTATGTATGTATGTATGTATGTATGTATGTATGTATGTACAGGTGAAACTTGGAAAATTAGAATATCGTGCAAATGTTCGTTCATTTCACTTAAAAGGTGAAACAAATATATGAGATAGACTCACTACAAGCAAAGCAAAATATGTCATGCCTTAATTCATTATAATTGTGATGATCATGGTGTACAGCATACACGAGATTATGTGATGATTATGGGTACATGAGATTGGGGGGGTTGGGGTTTTCATAAACTGTAAGCAATAAGCATCAATATTATAACAAAGTCAGGCTTGAACTATCTCGCTTTGCATGTAATGAGTCTCTATCTCATATATCTGTTTCACCTTTTAAGTTGCATTATTGGACAGAAGGAACATTTGCACGATATTCTAATTTTCCAATTTTCACCTTATGTATGTATGTATGTATGTATGTATGCATGTATGCATGCATGCATGCATGTATCTATCTATCTATCTATCTATCTATCTATCTATCTATCTATCTATCTATCTATCTATCTATCTATCTATCTATCTATGTATGAAAGGAGCCTCATTTGGGCATCCCCTGAGTGGAGTTTATCCAGCAAAATTCCTTTCAACCCAGGATAATTTCTGACATGAAATGTGATGTTACCAGGTCTGGAAGGCCAGCTGCCACTGCCATGGCCCTTGAATGAAGAGCGATGTGAAGAATCCCAAGATATTAGCATGAAGTCAAGGAAATTCTCCATATTGGTGCTTATTAGAAAATGGTTGAGGCATGAGGCAACATTTAGATGTGATATAGCAGACGTGCAAGTATCGGACACTGACAGAATGGTATGCAATCTGGGTAGCCACTCAGCGGGAGAGCTTCCCATGTGTCATTTCTTAATGTTTTCCTTTCACTCCTTTTCACTTTTCTTTCTTACAATATCTTCTCTCCATAAATGGCCCATTCCCTTTCCTCCAGCGATAAAGGTCTCTTTGGCTTGGCCTCTCCCATCAAGTTGGAATATGAGTCCATCCCGTATTTGGTCTTCTTCTTTCCCAATTGTCTTCACCTTTCCCCTGCCCTGTTGTCTGTTTGAGGGAGTCTTGGCTTCTCACAATGCACCTTGAAGTAGGATGAGCTCGGTTGCGTCTCTTTTTCTCCTCCTCCATCATTGCCGCAGCCACCGCCGCCATTGTCTTCTCCTTCTCCTTCTCCTCCTTCTTCTTCTTCTGTGTCTAGGCCAGATGTGAAAGTGCCAAAATGAAGGCACCCTTTGGGTGAGTTCATTCTGCAGTTCCGTTCTGCCTGACCCGAGCGAGAAAGATTAGCCAGCAACACAAGGGTGGCCATTACCAGGGGTATGCCCAATTGTGGTTCAATAGTACCACAATCTTCAAGGAGGCTCTTTCTGTGTCCCCCACATGCAGTGATGAAGTCTTAGTTTCGTCCAAGGACGAAGCCAAGAAAGTGGCTTCATTTTGGCAACCCAAATGTTGACTTGGACACGAAAAAAGAAGCCACCATAACCACTGTGCTTAGTTTTCTTGGGCCGTTTGTCCACGATTTTTGGGTCAAAGGAAGAAAGAGGCTCCTGTACCCAGAAAGGGGGGAGAGAGCTTTCATTGGACATTTTTTACATTCTCTCCCTTGTCATCTCCTCCGTTTGTTGCACGTTTGGTATTCGTTTGGGTGTCAGATAAGGAGAAAAGAGTATCTCCCATGACATTGACAGAAGCAAGATGACGGCCCAATTTTTCCCCCCATAAATTTCCAACTTCTTGCCATGCTCCTGACTCAGTTGGCTGTGGTGCTATTTCAAGGCCTACATTCTTATCCTTAATAAGAATTCCATTGGAAAACTCTGAACTCCCGAGAGTCAAAACTCTCAGGAGCAGTTTGTGAATGTACTTGAAGCAAAGCTGGATTCAACCAGGGCATTTTTTCCCCTGCTTAACTTTGAGATGAGCTGACACCATGTTTCGTGCTGTTCACGTGTGAACTGTTCCACCACTGCGATGAAAGTCTTGCACTCTTTCACAAGCAAGGACAAAACAAGACAAGAGAAATAGAGTTGCCAGGGTTGGTTTCCCCTTTGTTTAGTTCCAACAGTGTAAGATTAGTCAAAAAACAGTCATATATGTTAATTTAATCATTAGTGAGCTAAAAAGGGACTGTGTTGGCTTAGTGGTTAAGACACTAAACTTGAAGACTAGAAGGTCGGAGATTGAGACCCGAGTACTGCATGACGGAGTGACCGGCTCTGTCCCAGTTCGTACCACCCTAACAGTTTGAAAGCAAGAAATTGCAAGTAGATAAACAGGCACCACTTCGGTGGGAAAAGATCTTGAGGACATGAAAGGAGCCTCATTTTGGTGTCCCCGGAGCGGAGTTCCTCCAGCAAAAATCCTGTCAACCCAGAAAGCACCTTTGTGCGCTTCTGACATGATTTAAAAATACAGTGCATCCATACAAACTTTTCCACTTCTGAGCAACTTCCCAGGACTGTTTGCTTGCAGGTGGGCCGCATCCGAGCTCCCAAGGGGATTGAGTGGACAGGATTCTTCTCCTGGCCCGCTCATCTCAGCCGTTTTCTCAAGCCTGGCCGACACAAGCAAGCACTCTTGGAGGTGCGGACAGCTCCTTATCTCGGCGACAGTATATAGAACAACCTCCCACTGTTCCCCAGTGGCAGCCTCCGATTCGCAAGGGCTGGCTTTATCACCCACTGGGAGCTGAGAGCCCTGGACGAGCTCTCCAATTAATGTCCCCGGGGGACACGTCACATTAATGTGTTGGTGTCAAACACCTTGAAGCATTCCCAGGGCAGACGTGACCAAGGCCAGTCTTTCCAGTAGCCTCATGGTTCCTATGGGAGGCAATAAAACTGAGTTCTGCATCTTGTTCAGCGATGCGGCTCCTTCTCTTGGTTACCTTTTCCAGAAGAGTTATCTTGTCTGCGGTGGCTCAGTGGTTAAGAAGCGGGCCGTGTTAGCTGGAAGGTTGGCAAGTCAGCAGTTCGAGACCTGGGTACTGTAGGACAGATTAAGTGCCTGTCTCTGTCCCAGCTCTTGGGGACATGAAAGGTGCCTCATTTGGGTGTTCCTTGAGTGGAGTTTCTCCAAGAAAAACCTTTTCAACCCAGAATAATTTCCTGAGCTAGAATTTTAATGATAGTGGACTATTTTATTGTGATTGTTATGAATTGTGAGCCACCCAGAGTTGCTTTGGCGATAGGTGCGGCCATATAAATCTAAACAAATAAATAAACAATAAATAGTTAAGTTCTATTATAATTTATATTATATTGCACATTTCTATACATTGTATTAAAAATTAGAAATTACATTATTGTTTATAAGTTTTGCTCATTATTTTCTAGGGGTGTGAACATCTGGCAAACAGCACTGAAGACCTGAGCCAGGTTTTTGTGTTTGCAAATGGCCAGCCAGACCTCCAAAGCTGTTCAAAAGTTGGGAACACAGTCAAGCATTACGGGCTGTTTGAATCCTTTGCCATCTAGTGGTAACGGAGTTTTCCTGTGCAACTTTGCAGCTTTTTTACTAGGTCTCCTGCATATAAATGTGCCTTTGTACCAAACGTAGCTATGAAGAATAAATACAAAGGAAATACTGTATATTGTGGAACCTCAGAATGGCTCAGTTAACATAGAAATTGCATAACAAAGGGAAATCCATAGAAAAAAGTGGCTCGGTTTACGGATTTCCCCCTCAGAATGGATTAATTAGTTTTCAGTGCATTCCTGTGGGAAACTGCGTTTCGGTTAATGTATTTTGGTTTTCAATGCATTCCTATGGGAAATTGCACTCAATGCATTCCTATTGGAAATTCAGTTAAATTAATTTTCGCTGTAAGAGACGTCCCGGAGAACGCATTAATTACGTTAACCGAGGTTCCACTGTAATCTCTTTTGGTCCCATGAGAAAATGCATGGATTAAATTACTTATGTTTTGTATTTCATGGAGTTTAGAAATACAGTAAAATCCAGACTTGCATATGCCTCGAGTTATATAAAATTCGACTTACATAATGATTTTTGCACTAAAACCATGTCTCGGTTTACATAAATGTCCCGATTTACATAACACAAATTCCTATGGGTTTTCCTGGAAATCATTTTCACAGAATGACAAACAGGAAAAGTGCCATTGGTGTGAATTTGTTTAAGGTGGATCCCAGCTTGCCATGAAGCAACCCACACACTGTGATCACAGAGCCACCTCCTGTGGCATGTATGAAATGAGACCAGGACTGCAATGGACTGCCGCAGCCTTGAGCATATGGACAAGGTGCGCCTTCAAAGCCAGTCCATCTGGCATACCCTCTTCCGCCTCCATGACCATTGGGAATCAGAATAGTGAAGTGGTTCTTTCTCTGCTCCTTTTGCCATTTGGCCCAATAGGATGGTTTCCAGTAGCATTTCCTCCACTAAAGAGACCATCATCCCACCTAAAGGGACTCATCCACCCGTAGCCGTTGGCCCCTTTAGGCAGTCAGGTTATTTACCACCGCCCAACACTCGGCGTTGAGTCGCTGGCTATATGGTCTACTCCATTACTGTAGAGCAGGAGTTCTCAACCTTTTTAAGCCAGGGGCCAGGTCATGCTCCCTCAGATGCTCCCTCAGACAGCCGCATGACCATTTTGCCTTCTTCCACCACATGGCACTTCCAGGTGTGATGGAGGTGGTGGTGGTGCAGCATGAAATGGTGCTGTTGGCCATATCCAGGTGGACTGTAATGGATAGCATAAAAAGTGATATAATGAGCTGATGATGATGATGATGAAAGTGATTGTGATAAAAGTAATGGTAAAAAATATCAGTTCTTGAAGTTTGCAGTGGCTTGACGCTAACTTTTCCACCATCTTTCCTGGATTATGTAACATCTTTCCTGGCACAAAGATTGGGAGATGTGAAACTCTGCGAACCTGAACGACTGTTAGCTATGTGTCTTCTTTCTCTCCCCACCCCCAAACATATTAATTTGGATGACATTATCTTCATATTCATGACCATAGCATGCAGCAGGACATTCTGTTTAATGTGTTTCTGGCTTTACCTTCTTGCCCCCGTGATGGGAAAGGTTCACTCCTCAAACACCGAATAAAGCCCTTTGAATACGGTCTCTGTTGGTTTTCAAGGCAGGCCTTGAAGATTTGGCGTGGGAAGTAGTAGATATTTCCCACACAAAGAGCTTCATTGGACATCTACCTCTGACATTCGTTTGCTCCCCTAGTTTGGCTTGGCTTGGGACAGGCTTGGGATAAAGTGTTCTTATGTACTCAGTGGACCGATTTGATGCGGCTTCTCTCTTGTTCTTTGTAAGTTTGCTCATTGAACAGACTGGAGAAGCATTGTTCTACCCATCTCCATGGAAGTACATTCTCAAATGCTGTTGCTAAGGATTCATTTGGGAGGCAATAGACCCATGATGGTGAACCTTGGCACCCCAGCTGCTCCTTGACTTTAGTTCCCAGAAGCCCAAGGCCCTGTGAATCCACACGAATGGATTCACAGTAAACCCATTTGTATGGATTCACAAGGACTTGGGATTTGGGGAATTGAAGTCCAAGAACAGCTAGAGTGTCAGTAAACCCATTTGTGTGGATTCACAGAGACTTGGGCTTCTGGGGATTCAAGTCCAAGAACAGCTGGAGTGCCAGTAAACCCATTCATGTAGATTCACAGGGACTTGGACTTCTGTGAATTGAAGTCCAATAACAGTGTGTATGCACAGTAAGCCCATTCGTGTGGATTCACAGAGACTTGGGCTTCTGGGAATGGAAGTTCAAAAACAGCTGGAGTGCAAAAGGTTCTCCAACACTGCAATAGACCATTTCATGGTATGGGACTTTTTGCAACTCCTGGCTTCCATCACGGGAGGGTAGGCACAGAAGAAAGAGCAAGCTTTCCATCATCCTGTTTCCACCCTACATCCCTAGATTCCCATATCCGTCTCTTAGCTCTTGCGTCTGTCAACACTACATACTTCACATAGATTCCTTCTCAAGGCATCGCCTGCCAATCCCCATGAGAACTAAGTGCTCCCTTGGCTGGCACTGCCAGTTTCTCTCTAGTGCATTAAAAGAGTCTCCTCAGAGCCAAAAAAGTTAATATTGTGGACTAAACTCCCCAAACTGTCACTTATCAATGCTGAGGACAGTCTGTGATCTGTAGTCCGACACCCACCACCACCACCACCACCACCCTATCATAATTTTATACCAGTCATTAAACTGAGGCTGAAGGATTCAGCATTCACAGTAGAAGCAGTTACTTGACAACAATTCTAATTAGGAATATGTATTGGTGGGTTGGGTTGGGTTGGGTTGGTTTGGGTTGGGTTGGGTTGGTTGGTTGGTTGGTTAGTAGGTAGGCAGGTAGTTTGGATTGGGTTCGGTTGGGTTGGATTGGTTGGTTGGTTGGGTTAGTTAGTTGGGTTGGGTTGGGTTGGGCTGGGCTGGGCTGGGCTGGGGGGGCGGTAGGTATAGTTCTTTGACCAGAATGGTGATGCCTTTGACCACAGATGGCTAGACCATCTCCTGAAGACCAATCACAAAACAAAGCAAACACAACTGCAGAGAGCCAGGGAAAGCTCATGCTGTGGCAATCAGACACCATTAGAACTTAAGGAATCCTTATGCCCAAGCATCTGGGAGAACAGTCAAAAATATTTACTCTTCAACAAGGAAAACACATGCAGAGAATTTCCCGAGTTACAGAAATTTGTCTTGTGTTGCCTAATTTATTCAGTACGGAAGGGATTTTCCTCAAAACACCAGCTAAATCTGGATCTATTTTCTGTTTTCTTCCAGCTGGTTAGGAAAACGTGAAGACACAAAACAACAGCCGGTATTCTACACAAGGGCAGAAGAGCAATAATAGGAGCATCCCTGTCCATTCTTAGACTGGTTGAGTGCTCAGTTGTCCAGCTGTTTGTGTGACCAGAAGACTGGTGGACCAGAAGGGCTGCTTAGATGATTACCCTTCCACTCCCTATTTCAGGGGCTCTCAACCTTTTCAAGCCGTGGGCCAGACTACGTCCCCTCAGACTGCTGAGCGGGCCAGATTGGTGGTTCCCCCCCCCACCACCACAATAAATGCTGCTGTAAAACACATCCGTGGCTGTCATAAATGCGTCCGCTTCCACTTACACTTCTAGTGGTGACGACGGCATGGGTCACATGAAAAGGTGCCATGGGCATAATAAGGCCCATATGGGCTATAGGTTGAGAAATCCTACCCTATTTGAATGAGAGGGTACTGGCCAATAAGTTCTTCTTCTTCTCTGCTTGCAAGGGAGGTATAAGAAAAGCAAAAACTAAACACACGGCATTGGGAAAACTGCATTTCTTTATTAGGAACACCTCAGTTGAGGTAGGGCGTTCAAGAGGAGCACAAGGAGAACTGGGATTGCTGGTGGACAGTTGGGACAGAAACGGCATGGCGGAGCTTCTTCATGGGAAAGGACCGTCCAGAGATGGACTGGCGCTCTTAGAGATTGACGTCTCCACAAATGCTAATGCCCAAAATGCCGAGGATACCGGCCTTGACGCAGCCGCCAGCACCAGCATGAGCCGCACCTGGATCAGAGATGAGAAAGACAAATGGGTTACTACTCTAAGAAAGAAAGAGAAAGAAAAAAGGAGAATAGAGTCTATTCCTATGCCCTGAAGTCTTTAACAAGCAGTCTCGGGTATTTTGCTTTCTTCCTGGATTTTGCAGTTGCATGAAAGAATTAGAAATTCTGTCCTAGTTGAGTCTGACCCTTTGTGACCCCATGGACCATTGCACGCCCGGTTCCTCTATCTCCCACCCTCCTCCTCAGCCCGCTCAAATCTATGCCCATTGCACTGACAATGCCATCTATCCACCTCATCCTCTGGTGCCCCCTTTTTCCTTCTATCTTTCCCAGCATCAAGGCCTTCTCAAGTGAGTCCTCTCTTCTTCTCATTTGGTGGCCAAAATACTTGAGTTTCAGCTTCAATATCTGCCCTTCCAATGAGCAGTCAGGGTTGATTTCCTTCAGAATCGACTGATTTGTTCTCCTCGCAGTCCAGTTCTAGATCGAAATCATCTCTGATGCGATGCATCGTTTGGTTTAATTTGGGTGTGTGTGTGTGATTTACATATCTGTGTTTATTGCCAATCAAAACTACACCCTCAGCCATGGTTTTGAGAAACAATGCATGCAGAAGCACAAAAGTTTTTTAATTTTCAAAAAAATAAAATGTAATCATCAATGATCTAGAAGGCATTTTTTTAAAAAACACTTACCCTGACTGTACATAGATAATCAGGGGAAGTGTTCAATTATGCTGAATACATCGGTTCATATTTGGATGAGAGGAGCACACTGCAGGGCACATTTCTTCTCTCCCCAAACAGGAATCAATGCTTTCCTGGCTAATTCAAGTGCATGTTTAGTGGGAAATCAAACAAGCTCATAGACTAGTTTGAGCTGTGTTTCCATTACACCAGGGATGGCCAACCTTTTTATGCTGTGGGCCTGACCACACACCCGGACAGCTGAGCGGGCCAGAACAGGGCCGCAGAAGTGGGCGCATTTACAGCTGTCATAAATGTGCCCACTTACGCATTTATGACAGCCATGGGCATGTTTGTGCATGTGTGTGGGTGCGTTTTACAGCTGATATCATTGTGCCCACTCCCACTTCCACTTCCATGTATGTGGGAAGTGGCTATGGGCTGGGTGGAATGGTGTCATGGGCCAGATCTGTCCCACGGGGTGTAGGTTGGGAAGGGAACCCCTGCATTACACCTTCAACTTTTAAAAAAGGTCTGACAGCATAAAAGCCATGGTTTTTGTCACATTATTAATACTCACTTTCCACCTTTTCCACTTTGTAAACAGATACATCTTTGCAGAGGTGCTCAATGGCGCTTCCATAAACAAACCACTCCTTGATTCTTCCGAGGAAGGAACTACTGGGCACATACTTCACCCACATGTTCCTTGGAGACATAATCGCCTTCATCATCTAGAATGAGAAGTTATATTTTTTTAAAAAGGGGGGGATTAGCAGTTTCGAAAGAATGTGCTAGTTGTGTTGCGCCTAAGTGCACTTTGAGGGAATTCCTTTTCTTGGAGTAGTCCTCCCTCAAGTGAGGAAAAAGGTATAACTATGGGAATGAGTTGAAAGGAGAAACACCCATCGGCGTGATTTATTTCTCGAATATAAGCAACAGTTTTCTTTGAGTACCTAATTCTAAGCTTGCGCATAACACAGTAGATCACATTGCTGGGAAGTAAACAACGGAAGAGCGAGAAAGATGCATTTTTCTGAACATGTGTCTTTTGTCCTTGCCTGTTGTCTTCAGGAGCAGCAAAGAATCTTGTGACAACCTAAAAGTGAGTAAATGCATCGTGGTGGCTTTCCTCCACCTTCTCCAATGGGACAAATAGGGTCACATTGAGAGTGGCTACGTGATGGCATAGGTTTTTTGTGAGCTAAAATCCACTTGAGGTAAAATATGCTGCAGTCTATGGAATCTTATGCCATAACAACTTCACGAGGTGTTACAGAAGAAGGACTGTGGTGGCTCAAGTAGTTAAGACACTGAACTCGATGACTGGGAGGTCGGAGTTCGATTCCCGAGTACTGCATGACGGATTGAGCGCCCGCCTCTGTCCCAGCTTCTGCCAACCTAGCAGTGCGAAAGCAAGCAATTGCAAGTAGATAAATAGGTACCTCTTCATTGGGAAAGATAGCAGCGTTCCATGTGCTCCGGCATCTAGTTATGCCTGCCACATGACTATGGAAACGGAGACAGTACTGGCTCTTTGACTGTAACTGAGATGAGCACTGTACCCTAGAGTCAGATATGACTGGCTTTCAAGCAAGGACAACCATTCCTCTTTACCTTACAGAAGAAGGAGGTTGGTCTATATCCCTGGTGGCGAACCTTGGCACTCCAGGTGTTCTTGGACTTCAATTCCCAGAAGCCCAAGCCAGCACTCCTGCTGATCAGGGCTTCTGGGAATTGAAGTTCCAGAACAGCTGGAGTGCCAAGGTTTGCCATCACTGGACTAGATAATCTTTGGGTAACCCTTCCGGCTCTGTTATTCTTTCCAAAACAATGAGGATAGCAGTTCAGGAAGGAGGAAACGGTAAATCTTCAACAACTGACAAATCCCTCGATTCTCAGTGCAAAGCATCAAGGATTTCCCATGTAGCCCTCTTGACATTTTATGGTGCAGGTGTCTCAATGGGATGTCTCTAGTTGAACCTGTGGTTACCTGTTTCTCATAAGCCAACTTTCCAATTTGTTCCAGATCTAGGGTGGAGTCTTTTTCCATCTTCATAACAAAGCAGGCACGGCGGGAAAACAGTCGAACAGCGATATAGCCCTAGAATTGGCCAAAGGAGAGTCATAATTGAGTCTTAGCAGGCAACTGTCATGATCTTTCTACTGATAATCCAGAAAAACAACAACACACGTTTCGTTGTTGTGCCTGCAAAACTTGCAGCAGTTATATAGTCGAATTTATGTAGCAAGTCAACCAAAATCTTTGTGGGGCAAGCATCAAACTAGGTGCATTTCATGTTCATTGGAATCTCCTATAATCATTTATTAGCTAGTCATGTTCACATGTTTAGATTTTTTTAAAAAATGCTTTCAGATAAATTGTGGCTGATCATGGCTTCTGGGAATTGAAGTTCAAGACAACCTGGAGTGCCAAGGTTAGTCACCACTGGTGTAGGCTAAGATCAATAAAAAAGAGCGACAGCATTCATTCAAAACAGCAACACATAATTTGTACCCAACTAACTAATGACTGATACAGTCTTGTTCTGAAAACTGACAAGTCTGGTTCACACTTACAGAGCTGTAATCAAAAATGGTATCGGAAGAGCAGGATCCTGCATATACATGGATATTGGCTATTTGGTTGTCATTATCGATAGTCACCGTCTGCTGGACATACTCGCCATCGTAACTTGGGATCCTGAACACCTGGGAACAAATTCACAACAATAGATTAAATAATAGATTAAACAGCATCAATAGATTGAATCAGTAGATTGAGAGAGAAAAAAAATCTGGTCTCCCAGAGTTAAGGTATGAAGAGAGCTTTGAAACCAACCGATTGTCTAAAAGCAATTGCGTAACTGCATTTTTGCACATTTTGAAGTTTCTGGACACTTTAAAAGGGCTATTTCTCACCTAACCACGCAGCCGTATTTCTGCCTAGAGCTGTGATGGTGAATCTTGGCACTCCAGGTGTTCTTGGACTCCAGTTTCCAGAAGCCCAAGTCTCTGCGTACATGCAGTAAACCCATTCGTGTGGATTCACAGAGACTTGGGCTTCTGGGAATTGAAGTCCAAGAACACCTGGAATGCCGAGGTTCGTCATCATGGGCCTACAGGCAACCAGAGGAATAATCAAAATATGTTCTTTCTGGGACTTGACACAACCGGTGTACCAGCCACAGCTGTTCAGAAGCATTTCTTATAGCCACTGTTACCCAAGATGCTAACAGCTGTGAGATAGTTCACTACAAGACTCTCCAAGACATCATGATTAAAAGAGAGTACTTTATTAATTATTTAAGCTTTGACGACAGAGAAGTTTCATTTGGCACTCAGCTAAAGAACCTGGTTCCATCATGAAATTTCTTCTGCAAAGGATATTTATCCTTTTCGGAAGAAATTTCATGATGGAAATAATATATATTTCCCCACAAGCATTCTCTTAATATTTATTTGTTTGTTTATTTGTTTGTTTGTCACATTTTGGTCTATCATTTCCAGCCATTTGGGAGACATAAAGTGAGTGTTCAAAGTTGTAGGGTCACACCTGGGCAATCAGTGGCAGTAAAGTTGGTTGGATAGGTCAGTGGTTTTAGGTACTGTATCTGATTTTAGAGCCAGAGGTTGGAGGTTCGTTTCCCAACCTGTGTGGCCTTGAACAAGCCAACCTCTGTGGCCTTGAACAAGCCAACCTCTGTGACCTTGAACAAGCCAACCTGTGTGGCCTTGAACAAGCCAACCTGTGTGGCCTTGAACAAGCCAACCTGAGTGGCCTTGAACATGCTGCATAGTCCCAGGGCAACCCAAAGAAAAACGGAATGGTCACTACTTCTGCGTGTTCTGCACCTACAAAACCTGGAAAGGGTCTCCATAAGTCCAAATTGACTTGACAGCACACCATTATTAGAGTTGCTAAGAGTTGGCTTGTGGTGGCTTAGTGGTTAAGATGTTGAACTCGATGACTGGAAGGTTTGCAGGTCTTGAGACCTGAGTGCTGCGCGACAGAGTGAGCTCCTGTCTTTGTCCCAGCTCCTGCCAACCTAGCAGTTTGAAAGCAAGAAATTACAAGTAGAGAAATAGGGACCACGCAGACTATAAACAGAGATGAGCACTGAAACCTAGAGTTCGATGTGACTGGCTTTTGAGCAAGTGTGACCTTGACCTTTCAGTGTTGGCATGTTACCCTTGGAAGAAAACACCAAAACTAAAGGAGAGTGACTTCTAAATGAAAGACCTTCCTCTCCCAATTAGACCACTCCTGCATCTGAACCATATCTTACTGGTTGACAACCACTATCATAGCCCATGGAAGAAATGAAACATTCATGCCTTTAAAGTCGACGTGGCCAAGCTGGCTCTTTCATTTGCATTTTGAGTGAATCAGTGAATGTTTACCTGGAAATTAGCTAATGCTGGGCTCCAGAAGAATCCTAGAGCTACGATTAATGCTGCCTGGAAAGAAAGAAGAAAAAAACACAAAAGACTAATGCATCTTGTGGAGAAGACGATTAACATGTTTTTAGGGCTGCCAGCCATCCATGCAAATCCACCCAAACCTTTAATGGACTTTCCGAAAGTGAAGTTTGTACAGGCCAATTGTCATCTGGCCACCGTTTCTGTGATGAAAGACTGGAAGGAAGGATGCCATAGTAGAAATACAATTCATTACAGTAAAAAAAAAGTGGCACAGACTGTGAAAAGAAATTGTTTGAACCCCAGTTTGCATTATAATTATTATATGCTGCTATATATTTTGTACATTATATTTTGCTATATTATACCACCTTCATAACCTTCCTGTCATATACTCTTCCACAGCATGTCTTACAGAATGGGGGGGGGGATGTGCTCCCACAGTAACACAGAGGTTACTGTGGTTAAACTCATTAGCATATGTTCAATGCCAGGTATTTGTTTTTTATTTCCCCACTATTTAAAATTGAAAGGAGGGGACACATTTAGAACTAATCCAAATAACAGCTAGAGATCATCTACCACTGCCAGCTGTGGGGAGCTGTATTGATTTGCATGCTTAGCTATCATTCTGATTTAATCACTCTGTGCTTCTGTATCTGGTGTATCTCATGCCTTGCAGTTTCACGCTTAGGTCTGATGAAGTGGACTTGATCCACGAAAGCTCACATTAAAATCTATTTATTCCATTTGTATTTATTTATTCAATTTGAAATATAGCAGTTAGTCTTTAAAGTGCTGCAGCATTTTTATTATTTTTTATTTTTGCTTCCTGATATTTCTGAAACACAGACTAACATGGCTACTATTAAAAAAATATTCTTAAATAAATATTTTCCACGCAGGGGTTAATAATTAAATGGAAATTAAAAATGGTCGATGTCTCTTAGCCATGGATTCTATTGCTTTCCTCTTTAAATGTATATGTTTGTAACTATTTTTGCAGATAAACTTTGCTAGTTTTGTTATTGTTTTTTTTTAGTTATGTTGAATCGTTTGCTATCATCATTTCATTTGGAAAATATTGGCATAGACCTATCTATAGTATCTTTTCTATCATGTTGCTGATTTTAACATTATTATACTATACAGTAAAACCCTGACTTACAAATGTCTTGAGTTACATAAAATTCGACTTATATAATGATTTTATGCTAAAACCATGTCCCGATTTACATGATTTCCTATGGGTTTGCTTTGAGTTACGTAACAAATAATTCTTCCTATTGGTTTGTTTCGAGTTACAAAAAAAATTCGATTTAAGCAAAAGCCTACGGAACGGACTTTTTTTTCGTAAGTAGGGGTTTTACTGTACAGTACTTCCGAAATTTGAATGTAATTTTTAGAGGGTTATAAGTTGGTCTGGAATTGACTTGACAATACACCGTTATTGTAACTACATAGTGTAGATACACAGTTGAGGAGAATGGAAAGTAGACAAACTAAGCTCGCCTCTGTTTAAAGATGATTAAGAAATTTAATCTGATGCAATCTGCATTTTTCAGATGGATGTCCACTTAGACTTTGGGTCTCATCCTTCCTTGCATTTTGCAGCATTTGGTTGGAGGCATTCATTTAGACATCCAGAGAAAGCTAAACAGGTGTGTCTTGCGGCCAAATGCATTGAAAGATATATCCTCCAGTGCATATTTGAACATGAATGTTCCCATAGATTGTGTTTAATCATTAGACCGAATGGAATTAGGAATGGACATGACTAAAGAAATATCTAGCAGATTTGTAGTGCAGCCTACAAAAAATAATTTGCCCTACTCATTTCATTGGTGCTCACAGATAAAAAATAGTGCATCATGGTATGTTCTAGTAGTAGGTAGTAAAATGGATTTTCTGCCTCACGGACCCAAATGTTTTAATATCATTCCCTAACAGAGCTTAAGAATGCATCATGTGTTTCTAGCAATGAATTTTAGCACTGTGGTGGCTCAAGTGGTTAAGACGCTGAACTAGTTGACTGAAAGGTCAGTGGTTCTAGACCTGAGTACTGCGCTACGGAGTGAGCTCCCATCTCTGCCACAGCTCCTGCTGAACTAGCAGTTTGAAAGCAAGACATTGCAAGTAGATAAATAGGGGCTACTTTGGTGGGAAGGTAAACAGCGTTCTGTGCCCTCCGTGGTCTAGCCACACGTCCACCTAAATATCTGCAGATGCGGAAAGGGCAGGCTCTTTGGCTATTTATTTATTTATTCAATTTGTATAGCCGCATGTCCCAATCGACATGCGACTCTATAAACAGAGATGAGCACTGAACCCTAGAGTCAGATACAGCTGGCTTTTGATCAAGGGTGACCTTTACTTTTACCTTTATGTAGCAATGAATTTATCCATTTCTTTTCCTTTGAGGAAGAAGATTTTCCCAGGATTGTAATTTCCCCAGGCTTGTAAATTTTGAGTGAGAAAATGTCTTTTCCCCCCCCTACTGAAACATCTAAATACAAGAATAGCCTTTGGTTTCCGCCTCACTATTGCGTACACAATTAAAGCCATTCTACAATATTTATAGCAAAATATATTAGCATTCTGCCCAAATGAATGTGGCAAAGATACTTACGAGTGTGTCCATTTTTTCTTTCAGATAGGAGGAGGAGGAAGACTCGAAGCAAATGGAATAAAATTCCAACAGCTTCGAACTTTTATATCTTGCCTAAAGGTGGGGGGAACATTTCCCATCAACCAGACCTGAGTTGCAAGTCACTCAATATCTGTGGCCACGCCATGGTAAACGGCTTTATCTGAACATGAGCGTGTACAAGATAACCAAGCTTGAGCGCGTGAGTCAGCCGTTAAAAATGGCAAATTGGTTGTGTTGCAAATATTGGTTAAATCCTTACGAGAAGGCGTGTGGGCATTTTTAAATACTCAGCGTTAGGGTGCTGGATTGTGACCTTGAACCAAACCGGACTGATTTATGTGAGGTCCGGTTCAAATGGGAATAATCCGATTTCGTTCCAGGAGGAAATGATTTTGCAAATTTGCAAATCAGTTTGTGCCCAGAACAGAAATCACGTCAGACAAATCACTGCAGCCTTTTTTTTCTTTTTGAAGAAACAAACACCTCCTGGTAAGCAAACATTTGAAATTTGACATGCCTAACTTCCTTCTCCAAGGTCTAATGTGCCTCCCAATGTCATGGATGTTGTGCAGAAACAAATGGCATAGATAGTTTTGGTTCTTTCAGTGCAAATCAAGTGAAAGTCTTCCAAAGTGACTCAGGTCTAAGATACAAGTCAAAGCAGATTATGGTACAGTACATTCTTCTTCTTCTTCTTCTTCATCTTCTTCTTCTTCATCATCTTCTTCTTCTTCTTCTTCGTCTACATCTACGTCTTCCTCGTCATGTTCTTCTTCTTCGTCGTTGACTTCTTCTTCATCATCTTCATCATCTTCTTCATCATCATCTTCATCATCATCTTCATCTTCTTCATCGTCTTCTTCATCATCATCATCTTCGTCTTCTTCTTCTTCTCCTGCATCTGAATCTGAATATTGGCAATCCTCCTGGCAATCAACCATGAAGACTGTCCTGAGAATATAATGCTGTGGCCTTTCATCTGCCTTCCACACCACAGCGTGACACCCATAGTACCACTGATCCAGTTCCATGAGTCCCTTTCTAGTCTTGAGCCCTTTGGGCACGCAAAGTCCTCCTCAGCCCCAGGCCAGGATAGATGAAGCTGCTGCCCTACATCAAGAGGGATTCAAGTGGGATTTAATCCCCTTGGGGACCATCATCCTTCCCTGTGGACTTTGGCATCCAAGGCTGTTAGTCCTCAGGGTGGTCAGGTTAGTTAACCACTCCCTGACACTTGGTGTTGAGTTGCTGGCAGTAGGGTCTACTCTATGACCATACCACGAAAACCTGGCTAGACTATGGTACATAAATCAGGATACATTCCCAAGTCTTAAACTGTGACCCAAATGAGATGGGAATTGTCATAGACAGCCTCTTAGGCTTCATTGTTGATCTGTTGTCATCCCCATCTAAAATATTGTGTGTAGGTAGCAACAATGAGAGCAGTAGCTTAGTGGTACGCCCGATTGTGGTTCAAAAATACCACAATCTTTGAGGAGGCTCCTTCTGTGTACCCCTGATCTCCTCAGAAAGAAAGCCTGTATGTATGACTTTGAATGTTGGATGGAGAGGGCCCCACCATATTTACTCTTCCTGTGGTTTGATATCAGCCAGAGTTTTTTGAAAGCGCAAACTTTCCCTTGGTTACAGAGGAGGCCATAGCCTTTAGCAAACAGGTTTAGCCCCTGCCTTGCTCAGATGCTGTGTTAGTTGAATGAGGGGAAAGTGAAGACTGGCCGAAACCTTTGGCCTCCAGTGCTTCCCTGGGAGGTTTGAGGACTGTAACCTACAGCCTCTGCCCAAGGTAGAGATCAACTCAATGAGGTAGCCTAGCTTTCCAAGGCAGGCACTTGTGGGGATGTGCCACCAAGTTGTCTCTGACCTATGGTGACCCTATGAATGAGAGATCGCCAACAGGTCCTGTCCTCCACAGCCCTGCTCAGCACTTGCAAACTCAAGCTTGTGCCTTCTCTCATGGAGTGAATCCATCTCACATTTGAGCTTTCTCTTTTCCTGCTGCTTTCCACCTTTCCCAACATTATTGTCTTTTCCGCAAAGTCTTGCTCCGTCATTTTTGCCTCCAGAGGCAATTCAGGCGTGATTTGTCCTAGGATCTACTTGCTCATCTCTCTGGCAGTCTAGAGCCATGATGGTGAACCTTGGCACTCCAGCTGTTCCTGGACTTCAATTCCCAGAGGCCTGAGTCTCTGTAAACCCATCCGTGTGGATTAACAGAGACTTGGGCTTCTGGGAATTGAAGTTCAAGAACACCTGGAGTGCCAAGGTTCACCATCACTGGTCTACAGCATCTGCAAAGCTCCCCTCCATCACCTTATTTTGTTTTTCAAAAAATCTTTCTCCTGTCTGCTTCCATTACTGTCCAGTTTTCAAACCCATACACACCACACACCACATACATCAGGAATTCGATCTTCTTCTTCCGTCTCTAAGCCAGATATGAAACTTCCAAAATGAAGGCACCTTTGAGTGAAATCATTCTGCAGTTCTTTTCGCCTGACCTAGTGTGAGAATGATTAGCTGGCAACACAAGGTTGCCGTTACCAGGATATGCCCGATTGTGGTTCAGAAATACCACAGTCTTCGAGGAGGCTCTTTCCAGGTGCCGACCCCCAAGACTAGCTAGAAAGGCCATGGCTAGGAAGAGGACCTTCTCGGTGACAGCACCCATGCTGTGGAATGCCTTCCCAGTGGAGCTGCGCCTGGTATCATCTCTCCATGTTTTTAAAAAGCAATCGAAAACTTCCCTTTTTAAAGAGGCCTTTGGCAATATTTTGCCATCAGCAGATGGTTAGGCATTTTATTCTGCCCCACTGCGTCCAACGTAGGCTTTCTTATTTGGGTGTTTGGGCTTTGAGGGGTTTTATATGAAATTTTTAAATATTTGTGTCAGTTTGTATTTTTGAATTTTATGCTGTGAGCCGCCCTGCGTAGGAAAGTTTTTCCTAGAAGGGCGGGATATAAGTTTAATAAATACGGTAAATAATAAATGAAACTTATGTGGCTCTTCTATCTGAGACTTGTGCTGCCAAACTCAAACGGTTCCCTTTGTAGAAAGGCTGTATCTAAACCCGATTTTGGATTTTGCTCTGGCATAGATGTTTGGGTTAGTTGGTTGGCTGGCTGGCTGGCTGCTTGCTTGCTTGCTTACTTGCTTGCTTGCTTGCTTGGTTGGCTGGCTGGCTGGCTGGCTGGCTGGTTGGCTGGCTGGCTGGCTGGCTGGCTGCTTGGTTGCCTGGCTGGCTGGCTGCTTGGTTGGCTAGTTGGCTGGTTGGCTGGTTGGCTGGTTGGTTGGTTGGTTGGCTGGCTGGCTGGCTGGCTGGTTGGCTGGTTGGCTGGCTGGCTGGCTGGCTGGCTGGCTCACTAGTTGGCTGGTTGGTTGGCTGGTTGGTTGGTTGGTTGGTTGGTTGGCAGGTTGGCAGGTTGGCTGGCTGGCTGGCTGGCTGTTTGGTTGGTTGGTTGGCTGTTTGGTTGGTTGGTTGGTTGGTTGGCTGGCTGGCTGGCTGGCTGCTTGGTTGACTGGCTGGCTGGCTCACTGGTTGGTTGGTTGGTTGGTTGGTTGGATGGTTTTATTATGGAAAATGGCAGTCAGATTCAGTGTGGTATATTAAGCAGAGTGTCAGGCTACAGGTCAGGTGATGTAGGTTCAAATCCTTGCAGCAATGGAAATTCACCAGGTGTGGTTGTAGCAAAGATTACCACTCCCTGAATATGTCACATACCTCAAAAACAATCTTACAATCATTATTAGTCAGAAGTAGCTTAACAATACATAGCAACAACATGGTGCTAATAGCTGCCCAGGGCAGGATCTGACTCAAGATCAGGAGAATTTATCTTTATACAGGAAAGATTTCACCAGTTTTGGGGTTTTTAGCTTCTTCAGTCCACTAGGGAATATTCTTAGGTTGGCTGCAAGACATTGGTAATTTTAAAAAAAAGCTTTACACTGTTTGAATCTGCAGACATTTCCATGGTGATGTGACAGGCATGACTAAACACCGGAGTGCGCAGAATGCTGTTACCTTTCCTGTCGAAGTAGTACAGTACCTGCTTATCTACTTGCAATTTCTTCCTTTCGAACTGCTAGGTTGGCAGGAGCTGGGGCAGAGATGGGAGCTCACTCTGTCGTGCAGCACTTGTGTCTCGAACTGCTGTCCGACCGGCCTTCCAGTCACCAAGCATCTTAACCGCTAAGACAACACAGCCCCAGCCAACAGGTTACTGATGCATAAAGAAGTTAGAAGTGGCCAGCTCATTCATGTCAACTTCATGCTTCCTTCGAAACCAGAAGCCTTTTTCTATAGCCAAAGGTTGCTCCTTCAGCAGGATTGAGGACATACTGATATTTTTATGCAGGAGTTCTCCACCTTTTAAAGCCGGGGGCCATTGGGTCATGCTCCCTCAGACAGCTTCGGGGGCTGGATGGCCATTTTTGCTCTTCCTCCACCACATGGCACTTCTGTGTGTGGTGGAGGTGGTGGTGGGCCACATGAAATGGTGTCATGAGCCGCATCCAGCCCATGGGCCGCAGGTTGAGAATTGTTCCCCTCCTCACCCACAACTCTTTTTATTAGTGATTTTCTCAACCTAGTCCAACAGAAACTCACGGGGCATTCCCAAGGATTAACAAATGGTATTCTTGAGTGAGCTACACAGTTCTTTTCCTTTTCCTGCTCTGCCAGATTAGCATAACTAATTCTCAGGATATTGCCTTAATTTACGACACCTCCTTCACACCTTCCCTCTATGTAATCAAAACTTATCAAAAAGTACATTTAATATATAATTTATCTGGTTCTTGACGCTTATCTGCAGGGTGTCGCCCAGTTCCTTGGCTCACTGAGTTATGTGCCCACAGAATCCTGCCCCAGCTCGGTGGGGGAAACAATTCCAGTGTGATAAGGCACCCTATCTCAATGACCTGTCCACACCTAAGCCATGTATATAAAGCGGAAAGGCTGAGCCTTAGCCTCGGTTGTCCATTCCTACAGGAGACAAAATGAAGCCAACTGTGAGTATGCCTTGCTTTGAATGCTCTCTTGAGAAACCTCTGATGCCTCGGTCGTCTAAAGCAGTGTTTCTCAATGTGGGGTCCCACACCCCATGGAGGACTTCAATTCCCAGAAGCCTCAGTCAGTCCACTGGCTGATCAGTGCTTTGGGGAATGGACTTAGGCTTCTGGGAATCGAAGTCCAAGAACCAAAGGTTGGGAAACACTGATCTAAATGGAAATACCACTTCATCCTGAAATTTGCTTTCAAGGGTCTCAAGTTATGTACCGAATGCAATGCCTAAATTAGGTATTAAATCTTGCTGCATTGGGCTCTAATGATACTATGACCAAGCCTGGGGAAATGACTCCAGCTTGGCAACTTGAGTTAAACCAGTTTGCAGCCAGCTACCCTTTGAGAGCAACTCCTAGAGCCGTGATGGCAAAGCTTGGCACTCCAGATGTTCTTGGACTTCAATTCCCAGAAGCCCAAGCACCTTGTGAATCCACACGAATGGGTTTATTGCGATTCATCCGGCCCGCATTGCCCTCGTCGCTCCCGGAAGTAAAATGCGCCCAAACCACTTGGGGACCATCACATTTCCTTGTGGACTTCGCCACACAAGGCTGTTAGTTCTCAGGGCGATCGGGTTAGTTAACCCATACTTGACAGTGAGCAGTGTGGTCTACTCTTTTACCATAGCAGAACAACCTGGCCAGACAAACAGATTCCTTTTACCAAATTAAAAGTGTGTAAGTAAGCAAACTGCTGCAATAGTTTATGTTAGTATTTAAATGATGCCATTGCTTAATATGTACTGTTTTGTAAATTTTGTAAGTTGCAAATTTTGTATTTTTCTTGGTAATTTCTTCTTATTTATAACTGTATTGTAACTGTATATATGTTGTACACAGCCTCGAGTCTCACGTTGTTTCGAGTGAGATGGGATATAAATTTAATTTAATAATTTAATAATAATAGATATTCTGTTTTTTTTAAATATTCTGCCTATATTTAAACTGGAAGACAGAAAAATGTAGGGAAAATGAGTGTCTTTGCTCCAGTCTCTTTCAAAAGAGATCTAACATAAGGTGGATTCTCAAACCAGTTCCTAATGTTTAGAAAAGCTGCATTAACCTTTGCTCACCAACATGATCTGTTTACCTCCAATATTTCTCTCCCCCCCCCCCTTGAAATCCACTATAGATTCTGAGTCTCACCCTTCTGGGGTTATTCCTAGCATCTGCCTTGGCCAACAATGTAAGTATATCACCATATTATACTCATTTATTTCCTTGAAGCATTTGAGTTTGCCTGGGGTGGTGGTGTTCCTTTCCATGCACCCCCTGTGGCTGTGGAGCACCAGAATTAGAAAATGTTGTGCATGTTCTATTTAATTGTCAGTTATATAGAAGTTACAGTTAGAAATAGTAGTGAGTCAGGAGAGCTGGGTTCACATCTCAGTTATGAAACTCACTGGGTGAGTTTAGGACCACTACACTCTCTCATCCTAAGGCTGTTGAGAAGATGGAGTTGGAAGTAAGTAAGCCATAAAGCAAAGCAAAAGCAAAGCAATCACACCTCTATGCCACCCCATGGTGCTTCATAGAGTCCAGAACTTGATAGCAACATAGGGACAGAAATAGAAATTGAAATTAGAACATTGTTATATTTAACAAGCATATTTAGTAATAGCAATGACACTTCTATACCGCCCCATAGCCAGGGCCGGCATCAGAAATTTCCGGGTCCAGTACGCAGCCCACCCACCCCATTTTGGCAACACTTCTGTGGTTTCCTGCGCATGCGTTGTTTGTTTGCGCATGCGTACATTAGTGGTTTCCCGGTGCCACCATGCCCCTGTGGTTTTCTGTGCATGCGTGGTTTGTTTGCACATGCACACATCAGTGGTTTCCCAGCGCTGCCGGGCTCCCGTCATCTCCAGGCCTGGGACAGAAGTCCTGATGGTCCCCCCCTGATGGCGGTCCTGCCCATAGCATTGAGTGCCCACTCTGGGTGGTTCACAAGTTAATTAGCATTTTGCCCCAACATCCTGTGTACTCATTGAACCAACCTTGGAAGCATGGAAGGCTGAGTCAACCTTGATCCCCAGTCAGGATCAAACTCACAACCATTGGGTTGCAGGACAGCAGTATTAACCCCTGCGCCACCATTGTTCTATGATGACAGGTTGCTTATCTGTAACTCCTTTTCTTCTTCGTGGTCCCCTGTGAATCCATACTAATGGGTACACGGCGTGCACGCAGTAATTAGCTTTTTGCCCCCAACATCCTGGGTACTAATTTGACCAACCTTGGAAGGATGTAAGGCTGATAGTTTTTATAGTTCTAATCCTTGTACTGGGGTTGTTTATATGTTTGAAACTTGATGTTATGAGCTGCCCTGGGTTGTCTAGGTAAGAAGGGCGGCTATATAAATGCAATGATAAATAAATAAATAAATAAATCTGGATCCCTGATCAGGATCGAACTCACAACCTTTTGATTGCAGGACAGCAGTTTAACCCCTGCGCCACCAGGGCTCAAGGTGATTCATGTCATCTTGAGCCAACTGGTGGGAAGGTAGAATGTAAATGTAAAGGAAATACACAAAACATGCATAACAATAAATAAATTAATAAATTGTAGTGAAGCACCTTCAAAAATATCTGCAAATTCTTTAAAAAAAATCTGCACCTGAAAAGTGAGCGAGGACTCAGAAATATTCCTTTTTGGACCACAATTACCAGAAACCGGTTTTGGAGATTCTGTGAGTTGTAATTCAAATAAAAGTAAGACATGCACATGCACCCTTGGGTGCTTTTCGGGAGAGCCAATGGTTGTGTAGAGTCCATGGGAGGTCCACCCTTGTTCCTATCTGCATTTAAAGAGCAAAGACTTCTGGGCGTTTGGGAATCTTCTTCTCAAGACATTTGCAACGTGTTGTCCTGATATCTGCCCTGCCTTCTTTGTTCCTTGCCTTTCCTTCCACCCAGATAATCAACAAACAGAACCAGGGCAACATCGGAGGAAGATCTCACCAGTCGGTGAGCATCGACCATGAAAAGAAAGTGGTGAACGTGGACAACAACAATGGTTGGAATTCCTGGAACTCCGTCTGGGATTACAAGACTGTAAGGACCAGGGCACCTATTTTAATTCACTTTTTAAATAAATAAATAAATAGATGAGAATATCCCTTCCTTCTACCTTTTTTTTCCTCCTCCTGTTTCCTCCATTGCTTCCCCATGTGTTTAAGGACCTTAGACTAGATGCTGGAGTGCGCAGAGCGCTGTTACTGGAAGGACACTGTTTTGACATCCTGTAGCACCACAAAGGCCACTTCACATAGTAAATGATAGTATGCTGGGACAGGTGACCGGAGCTCACTCCGTTGCACAGCACTCAGGTCTTGATCTGCTGATCTGCTGACCTTCCAGTCACCAAGGTCAGCAGCTTAACCCACTGCGGCCTCTGACTGTCATGGGGGGGGGGGGGCAGGCTAAAATTGGTAGCATATTTTGTTTCTTCCATCCCAATATTCCAAGTGTCTGAAGGAAAGGAATAAGAGGCCCTAGAGTCGTGATGGTGAACCTCAGGACTCCAGCTGTTCTTGGACTTCAATTCCCAGAATCCCCTGTGATTCATCCGGCGCATGCTGCCCTCGTTGCTCCCGGAAGCGACGAGGGTGGTGTTTTACTTCCGCTTCCGGGAGCGGCGAGAGCGGCGTGGGCCGGTGAATCACAGTAAACCCATTCGTGTGGATTCACAGGGGATTCTGGGAATTGAAGTCCAAGAACAGCTGGAGTGCCAAGGTTAGCCATCACGGTCCTAGATAATTAACTGTCTGTTTCCCTAATTTCATCTCTTGGACTTCTATAATATTCTGCTGACTTTCATCGTTTTGCTTGTGGACAGGGCTACGTCGCCACCAGGATCCTTTCGAAGAAAGCTTGCGTTGTCACCAAAATGAATCCAGAAGTCATGCCAGATGTAACCGTGCTTCCCAAAGCCATCAAGGAGAAGCAGGTAAGACCAAGACGATTCCTGTTGTAGATAGTTGCTCAGAAGAGGGATTTCTTCTGTCCGCCCCAGCTCCATCCTTTTACCCACTGATCGCACACAAACCATAGCATCAAAGTACTGGGAGACAAGAATGGAGGCTTGTTTCGCTCAACAAAACGGATTGCAAAAGTTGAAGCAGATGGAAACTCAGACACCACTTAAAATGGAGTGGCACCTGTGTCTTTCTTAATTGGTGTTTTCCACTCCTGAAAGTCCCTATGCTAGTGGTGGTGAACCTATGGCACACATGCCAGAGGTGGCACTCGGAGCCCACTCTGTAGGCACCCGTGCTGTCGCACCAGCACAGAGCTTGTCCCACCCTTCTGCCCAGCAGCCCAATGAAAGCACTTCCTCCCTCCCCCAGCACAGAGTTCACCCCACCCCTCTGCCCAGCAGCCCAATGGGAGTGTTTCCTTCCTCCCCTGTTGCTGTGTTGGTGCTTTGTGATAAATAAGTGGGTTTTGGGTTGCAGTTTGGGCACACGGTCTCTAAAAGGTTTGCCATCCATAGCTGTCAAGTATCCCGTATTGGCCAGGAAAACCCCTCATTTTACCCTCTTTCCCGCCGTCATCCCTTATTAATTAGACTGCAATGTCCTATTGCCACCATTGGAGGGCAGCAAAGGATAAGCATAACTGTCAAGTATCCCTTATTTGCCGGGAAATTTCCCTTATTTCCAAATCCAAAACTTGACAGGTATGTCGCCATCACTGACCTGTGCCAAGCCTTCCTCATGTTTCATCACAATATCCTTTCTTGTCACTGGGATTTCCCCAGTCAATCTGGATTTTAAGTCCTGCCGCTCTTGTGTTTTTGTGTTTAGAAGTCTGGCCTGCAAGGGCCTGCAGACAAGGAGGTCTCTTACATGGTGTCTTCCAAGAGGATTTCTGACTTGACCCCACTCGGGAAGAACGTGGAAGCATTGTGCAGAGGGATCCCAACCTATGCTGCTCATGAAGTGAAACGTGAGTGTCCGGTGTTCAATTTTTCACATTTGGCACCCAAAAAGCCTCAAGACCAAACTGGCATCTTTCTCTTTTTGACGCAAAGTATACCAATGCAAGCAAACTCAGGAGGACTGGCTGACTGATCAGACTGATGCAAGCAACCTATCCACTGCTTCTGCTTTTTTAAAAAAAATCCATGCTGTAAGGAATGTTTTAATACTTCTGCATGGATGCACGATTGAGCTAAAACAGTTCCCATAGACACAAAAGCTCTTATAGAGGCCAACAGAAAAACTCTTGCCACCTTCCAGGTGAGCAGAAAAATACTTCTCATTCTCAGGCAGAAGAATGAAAGAATCAAGAATTTATCTCATAGCTCAGCAGGAATCAAATCTTCCTCCATTTTAAATTAAGTCCATGGTTGCCTGATATCTATTTTACGAATGAATGAATGAACCAACCAACCAACCAACCAACCAATCAGTTTATTGTGCCCATCAATTGACCATGACAATTTTTTTACTTGTTACATTTCCAGTATTCGATGGTGTGGATCCAGATTTAGACATTCCTGAACCTGAGCTACATGCTAACATGTTAATTATGTAGCATGCAGCTAAGTCTATTTGTCTTTCCATCTTTACTTATAAATGAATACACATGTTCCATCATCCAAGGTGGCTGAGGATGATGGGGAATGTATGCCAATATACCTGTAGGTCTCTAGCAGTGATGCGCTGTTCCCGGTGCCCACAGGTGCGCGGGCACTGGTAGCGGACATCCCCCCAGGCCATGCCCACTTGGCTGGCCATGCCCACCTCCCTACCCCAGGCCATGGTATGGCCGGCCAAGCCAAGGGGGCATGGCCCACAGAGTTAGCCACACCCAGGGTGGGGTAGTAATTTTTTTTGCAGCGCATCACTGGTCTCTGGGTTAGGGAAAGCTTTAATGGGAAGGCGACGCAGACAAAACGCCCTGCCTTATACTTACTGTCTCAATGTCTTTCTTTACAGGTCAAGGCTTTTTCTATTACTCTGGATCTTGTTTCCGAGCCAACATTCTTTGCCTCTTGGGAATCAGCTACTGTGGAGAAACCTTTCAGAGCTAAATAGAGAATTAAACAAACACAGAAACCAGCTTCTTGGTTATTCCTCAGAGTGAGAGAAATCTGTCCTGATTTGGATTTTATTCATGTCTTTTTCTTCTTAGACCTGGAGCACAGGGGGGGGGGGGTGGGGGAAATGGCCAAATAAAAATGCTTACCAAATTACCAAGTTGTTCCTAATTGTTCTCTTTGTCAGACTTTTGAAGGAGGGATGGAAGAAGATAAACCTATTTTGGGATAGAGTTCAGGTCTTTGGATAGCTTCTGTCATGTTTGGACTAAAAACCCCAAGTGGATTCCCCAAGATCAGAGCCATGAGCCAGACACGTGTAGAGAGAAATCGTCCTCATCTATTCCAGTGATGGTGAACCTTAGGCACTCCAACTATTCTTGGACTTCAATTCCCAGAAGCCCAATTCTCTGTGAATCCGTACACACAGTAAACGCATTCGTGTGGATTCACAGAGACTTGGGCTTCTGGGAATTGAAGTCCAAGAACACTTGGAGTGCCAAGGTTCACCATCATGGATCTATTCCCTTTCTGCAATATGCCCCTTTCAAAGATGGAAAGGGCTCCTATGTCTTTAATAGTGGCATGGAAAGGGAATTATCTCTTTCACACATGTATTAGTGGTGTGGAAGACCTTCTTTTTCATGCGGCCATCACCCCTCTTTGCACGCTGACTATAACACTTCACATTTTTCTACTGCTACATTCATTCCTTGATATGGATTCAAGGGGGGAATGCTTGTCTAGAACTATTGCGTTTGGCCAAAATGCAGAAGAAAAAAGTGATGCAGAAATGGAACAAACTTACATTTGGAATAATGAGACATTGAACATCTAACAACTAGGCTTCAGAGAGAATGTGTATTCCCTTAACTTTGACCTGTTCTTGACTCCCCAAAGGTATTTCCTCAGAAGCAGGGACTTCATCAATCAGGCTAGTAGATTAAACCCATATTTATATCTGAATGACCAAACACAGAATCGAGAGGACCAAATCCTCAGGACCAAAATCCTGTGTTATGACAAGCATTGATCGCCCCTTGAGGGAGCAGGAAGGGAACTTAAGAACATAAGAACATCCTTGCTGGAAGAGGCCACAGGAGCCCATGATCCAGTCCAGCATTGTGTCTCACACAGTGGCTCACCATGTGCTTCAGGGTATTCTTCCCAAGCAGATGCCTTCACCTGCTTAGGATTCCCTGGAAATTGCATTGAGATATCCTGCCTATCTCTCCAACCTGGAGGTTGTCCTTAGGTATCCATAATTATAGCCATTGATGCCCTTGTCCTCCATGAACTTGCCACATCCTTTCTTGAAGCTAAGATTGACAGCTGTCACCACGTCTTCTGGCAGGGAGTTCCATAGACCAGGGGTCCTCTGGGTGAAAAAGTACTTTCTCTTATTTGTTTGAGAACTAGCACCCAAAAGTTTCATGGAGGAAGCCTGGACAACATGGAGATGGACAGTTTCCTAGAATGATGATGCCACCACTGAGAAGGCCCTGTTTTGGTGGAAGTTTTATTGGCCGCACTCAGGACAAGCCACCATGGCCATGATAAGGGGAAACATTAACCTCAAACTTTCCCCCATATGGACTGCTCAGTGCAAACCTGATGCCTATGAGAAATAACATTCTACAGTGATGGTGAACTGTGGCTCTCCAGGTGTTCTTGAACTTCAATTCCCAGAAGCCCTGATCAGGAAGAGATCTGACTTGGGCTTCTGGGAATTAAAGTCCAAGAACACCTGGAGTGCCAAGGTTCGCCATCACTGTCAGAATGAAGGAGTTTTGCTCATGCTGTCAACTTGTCTGCTGAAGGCTGGAGGGGACCCTTGATGAATAGCCCCTGAGCCATGGACAGGAGACTGGCCAAGGGGACAGAAGGGAAAGTGGAGGAGAGAAGGAGGAGGAGGAGGAGGAGGATGGGACTTTTCAGGCAACACAATTATAAGAACAAACCTTCTTGAGGGTACACAAGAGCAAAACCAAGTCAGAAGATGTAAGAAGGAGCTCACTGGATAAGGAACAACATTAAAGGGGGATATAGCTGAGGAACTCAACCTGCCCTACATCACTTGGAAGACCCTGAATAGGCTGAGGGTTGGAGTCCCTCAATGCAAGACCAACATGCTCAAGTGGCAGTTGCTGGCAGATAACAACACTCTATGTGAATGTGGAGAGATACAGAATCCGGCTCATTTACTGGTCTGCCATTGACTACCAGAAACCTGTATTGATGAGAACTTCAGTTTGGCCAACCACAAAGAGAAGAAACTGGCTTCATTTTTGCAGTCCAAAGTTTGATCTGGACATGAAAGAAGGTTGCAAAGACACTGGAAATGAAGAAGAAGAAGAAGACTATGACACTTCCAGTAAGTATTGCCTTAAGAACATCAACTGAAGTGTGTGTGTGTATGTTATCTCACACAGTTGAGAAGCAACACCTCAAAGACAAACACACCTCAGTTTTTCCTCCTCCTTGGGGTAAATATCAAACTGTAGACCATGAAGATGTTAACGCCTGAAGTTCACAAGCAGATTCTGCTCACAGTGACAATGGTGAGGGAGTTAACTCTTTTATGAGTAGGAGTCATTAGGTTAGGTGTGGCCAACCTTGGCACTCCAGGTGTTCTTGGACTCCAATTCCCAGAAGCCCAAGTCAGCACTCCTGCAGATCAAGGCTTCTGGGAACTGAAGTCCAAGAACAGCTGGAGCGCCAAGGTTGGCCACCTCTGCATTAGGTCATGGGCCATTTTACACAATGGGAGAACACACAAAAGGTTGAGCTGGCCTATGTTTTTTTGTTTTCCACATCTATATGACACTGTTTAATAGTTATAAGTACTGCTCTTTCATCCATTAAAAACACAAACGTACCTCTAAACACGAGATGTTTTGCTTTTGTGGATCTCTTGATGCAATCCAACATGTAATATCTGATTGTCACTCTTTGCCTTTAAGAGATAAGTTCCTCCAATATGACCAATACGGTGGAACCTCATACAACAATCGCCCCGTATAGCAACAAAATCGCATAACAATTAGGTTTTTGGGGGGAAATTGGCATCCCACATAACAATTTTCCCTATGGAAAAAATTCGCACAACAATTTTTCAATGGGGAAAAACAACTTAGCCCAAAAAGAAAACCATTGTACGATGCATCCCATAGTAGAAATCGCTATACGACGCATGCAGCTGTAAATGAGTCCACAGCTGTTGTAAATGCATTTGCGATGGCGTTAAATGAGTCTGTGCTGTCGTAAACATGTTTACGATGGCCGTAAATGAGTTTGCAGCCAATGCCGGCAGTGGTGGCGGTGGCTGGAGTGAGGGTGGGGGTGCCATGGGCTGGATCCAGCCCATGTGCCATAGGTTGAGAACCCCTGCAGTATAGAAATACATCAGAGAGGGAGAGAGAGCAAGACAGAGAAACTTTGTGAGTTGGCTTAGTTGGAAGGTCTTGCTTTAAACCTCATAGCAAAGAAACTGAGAAGAGAAAACATTGCAAGGAAATTGGAGGAAAGATATTACAATTAAGCGCCATGCTAACATACAAATATTTGACCTTCTTAAGAGGGAACAGACAACACCTTATCTAGCCCTGTATGTATATATACAACAACAACAAATATTTAGTTTCCCCGCTGAACTTCCTATAGATGCAAATAAGAAGAATAAACACTGGATTATAAACTGAGTGTTTGGAGACTCTCATAGAAAAGTATATAAAGAACAGCAACCGTGCAGCACTAAATTGTCTTTCTTTCCTCCACTTGGCAGGTCCTGATTTGGAAACAAAAATGAAGATTCTTGTAAGTACACGAGTTGGTTTCAAAGCACGAAGTGATGCAAAGCTGTAGCTTGTCTAGCTTTTTGGTGTGATTTCGAGAGATTGAGGAACTGCTAAAGCAGTTTTTGGGTAATTCACATGTCTGTCACTCTAGAACAGAGGTTCCCAACATGGGCCCCAGGCCCCACAGGGGAACTTCAATTCCCAGAAGCCGAAATCGGTGCTTTGGGGAATTGACTGACTGGTTTCTGGAAATTGAAGTTCCAAAGACCAAAGGTTGGGTAACCATGCTCTAGAACAGGGATTCTCAATCTGTGGCCTGTGGGCCAGATGTAGCCCACCACTGCCTCCACCACACCAGGATGTGCCATGTAGTGGAGGAAGGGCAGAATGGCCGTCCAGTCCCTGAAGCTGTCTGAGGGAGTGTGACCCGGCCCCCAGCTTAAAATTTTTGAGAACTCCTGTTCTAGAACCACCCAGAGCAAATTGCTCCCTACATGTCAAATTGATTTGACTCCCTGGCTCAAGTGGCTCAGACGTTGGCTGGAAGGCGGGAGGTCAGCAGTTCGATTCCCGAGTACTGCAGGACGAAATGAGCTCCCGTCTTTGTGCCAGCTCCTGCCAACCCAACTTCAGTGGGACAGTAAACAGCGTTCCGTGCCCTCCAATGTCTAATCATGCCTGCCACATGACCACGGAAACGTTTGCAGCAGCAGACAGCGCTGGCTCTTTGGCTTTGAAACAGAGATGAGCACTGAACCTTAGAGTCGGATACGACTGGCTTTCGAGCAAGGGAAACTTTTACCTTTATCTTTAAAGAAAACCCTTCCTTAGAGGAACCAACTAGCACATTTAGCCAATGTAAAGAGATTTACTTATCATTATAAACGTGGGCTTTACATTTCAATAAATAATTTGCAGCAAAAAGTAAGCAGGAATAGAAAGTATTTGCAAAGAATTCTTGACAAGGCGGGACTTTAATGCGATTCTCTCGTTTTCATGGTTCGTCTCACTTGTGAAGATTTTGACTGTCAGCCTCGTAGGGCTCTTTTCGAACGCCGCTTTTGCCAGCAATGTAAGTAGCCCGTCCCGCTTTGGATCTAATTTGTTCCTATTCATGGTCCTCCAAATGACATAAGGGAGCTTAAGTTTCTCAGCCATATCCTTCTTTATTGTTATTCATTGTTCAGTGGGCTCCTTCCATTGAGCATTGAAACATGATAATGAAAAATCATAAATGAGCAAATGAGCCAGATTCTAAGCCGGGGTGCCCAAACCTTTCAGGCCATGGGCCGGTCACGTGGTTCAGCGCACGTGGTTCCTGCCACTGGAAGCGGAAGTAAAACATGCCTTGCAATCTGTTTCGCAACAGGACGAGATAGCTTTTAAGCTGCCATTTTCTCTGCTTAAACCAGGGGAGCCCAAACTATGACCCACGGGCCGGATCTGGCCCCTGATGCCAATTCACCTGGCCCGTGCCACCCTCCTCAGTCCCAGAAGCAGAGTGATGAGGTGCATTTTACTTCCACTTCCAGGAGTGACAAGGGCAGCGCAGGCCAGATGAATTGGCATCAGGGGCCAGATCTGGCCCGTGAGCCATAGTTTGGGTTCCCCTGTTCTAAACTGTCTTTTGGTAAAAGCCATATAATCACAATCTCAACTTTCTATTGCCTGGGCATAACCCTGGTGGACTTCTGTGAAACCTGATGTCCCACTGTGGGTTTAAGTGACCTTACTCTGACATTTGAAGACTCCTTCACCAGGAAGCACCAAGAAGAACATGGACAGCTCACGATTTGGTGCCTGGGGTGACAAAAAGGGCTTCCTTATTGAAACAAACCAGAGATGCTTTGCATTCTTGGGCTGTTCAATAAGGCATCTTATTGACGTCTATACAATGGAAGCTCCCTGTAGACTGGGAGCGGGCTAAGGCACCTCACAGCCGTTGCATTCATACAGTTGCACGTTCCACTCAAGGAGTGAAGCCGCTGCCATTTCGGTTCACTTCCAGCTGAGATTCAGTGGCAGTTTAGTTCCAGTTCAGGCTCATAAAAGTTCCCATTTCCCCCTTTCCAACAGAGGTGTTCCGCAAACCATCCATCCTGCCACCTCCTCCCCCTTGAAGAGTCTAACTTGTAGACCTTTCCCTATAGGCCATCCAGCTCATAAACAAGGACAACCAAGGAAGCACGGTCTACCAGACTGTGAACATCAACCACAATACCAATGTAGCAGTCTTCAATGCTTATTCCGGGACACATTCAACCAATGCAGCTGTAGACTACAACAACGTAAGTGTATTTGGCTACTATCTGATGTTGGGGTTGAGGGGCAATGCTTTGAAGGCCACCTTTCAATATCTTGAGGCCATCCATTGAGTCCACCCAAATGGAGTAGCAGAGATTTTCTCTACCGGTGTGAAGGGAATATGTTCCAACTTCTCCTTTCGTGTCTTGAAGAAGTCCCATGTTCCAACTGCTTGAAGCATGGGATACATGTTTTGTTTGAAATGGAAGACAAATGATACCCCATAGAATACTTCTCCCCACTGTCAAGTGGGGAAAATTCCACAAGGACCATGAACTTGTAGCCATTTCTTGGGAAGCCCCCCTAGATATTTTGAGCTGAGGAACCCTATGCATGAAATAAGTCCACCTGAATAGATAAGGCTGGCACTGGGAACTATCTTTAATGGACTCCCTTGAAACCATGTTCTTGCCTCACTTTCAAAAATAGCACAGACATTAATGACATGTCTGGTCTTCATTGACCCCACTCTACTTTCCCCAAATGGTGGTGAGTCTGAAAAAGCAGGACACGTGATGACTAAAACATTCCTCTTCTTTGTGCATCATAGGGTCTTATCATCTACCAGATGCCCTACAAAAGGATCTGTGTCGTGTCCAGGATGAACAAGGAGACCTTCCCGAGTATATACCAGCTTGAAAACCTGGCCAATGAGGTATTTAGCAAAGACACGGAGGTAGTAACCGGTTCAAGTTGTGCCCATACGGTGTGCCATCCTTACGATGAGAGTCATGCAGGACTCATAGTTGCACAACATGTCTTTGTGAGACTGTGAGGGTATAACCATACATTTCATTGGAACAGTGTTCCAAGGTGATATCATGCCTTTATTCCATGCCTTAACAATCATACCTGTAAACTGAGTTGATATTTAACTCCTGGGGATTAATCAGAAAGCAAAGAAAAATGAAAAGCTCCTGCTGTGACAATTACATGCTTCCTACACTTAAGGAATTCCTTCTTCTAATGATGTACCCTGGGTAATGTATAATTTGACCCTAAGGATACACGAAAGCTACCATCTAATTTGGAGATTCCTAGGATTTGGGTGGGAAGGAAACAGGGTTAAGAAATATCTTGGAGAAATCCTGCTCTCCTTGGGTAATGTCTTCCATGCGGGATCCTTGCTGCATCCCATTGGATACATCCCATTGGGGACAAAAATCCATGCTTTGTTCTCGAACCCACTTGCCTCCTTAGTAGATCACCCCTTGGCTAAGGGGGTGATGAGGATGGGGCCCTGCAAGTTTTGCTCCCCAGTGTTAGCAGCTTCACAAAGGCTGAGTCTAACTTTACTTTTGCAATAACTGCTCTTTCATCCCACACTACAGGAGCAAGCAATACATCCTCTTCAAAGGAGCTATGGGATTTCTCGCAAGCGTGTCCTAAATATGGCTCAACTTGGGGCTCCCATCCAAGCCATCTGCGGAGGAATGAACACCTACTGGGCTACTGAATATCAAAGTGAGTTGGGGCCAGCCTTTCACAGCCTTTTTACCACCTAGGAAAGATCTCACTGTTTCAAAGACACAACTTTGTGTCCTGACAAAACCCTGGACTGCCAAAAAGAAGCCACTTTCTTGGCTTGGTCATTGGCCAAACTTAAATCCTCATCGGTGCATGTTTCTGGGAGTAATCAGCAGACCAGTCAATGAGCCCATGGCTTCTGTACCTCTGCACTACTGCAAACTGGGAAGAGTTGCATTACATCCTGAGCACATCCAAGCAGATTGTCAATGAGTGAGACATTGTCAAAACAACAGAGGCTGCAGATCAGAGTCCATTCTGACTTTTAGCCTATGCAGGACCTAAGCCCATGATGGCGAACCTTGGCACTCCAGATGTTCTTGGACTTCAATTCCCATAAGACCCCATGAATCCACACGAATGGTTTTGCTGCAATTCATCCAGCCCACACCGCCCTCATTGCTCCTGGAAGTAAAATGCGCCCGTACAGAGGAAGAGTTAACCCAGAAGAGCCTTAACCGTACAGGCGTGTTTTACTTCCGCTTCCAGGAGCAACAAGGGTGGTGTGGGCCGGATGCATCACAGTAAACCCATTCGTTTGGATTCACAGGGCTTCTAGGAATTGATGTCCAAGAACATCTGGAGTGCCAAGGTTCGCCATCACAGACCTAAGATAAGCATCCATGGAAAGCATCTTTAAAATTCATAATAAAACCTAAAATTCATGAACCCACAACTTTGAAGTCCCCAACCTACACTGGGCCAAAGTATAGTATTAATAGTTGTATGGTATCAATTCAATTCTGAATTTTGTGACTCTTTTCAGGGTTTTCTAGGTAGATCAACAGCAATAACATTTACACTTACAGTGGAGCCTTGGTTAACATAATTAATGTGTTCTCCGGGATGTTTCTTATAGCGAAAATTACTTTAACCGAATTTCCCATAGGAATGTGTTGAATGCAGTTTCCCATAGGAATGCACTGAAAACCAAAATACTTCAACCAAAATGCGGTTTCCCACAGGAATGAATTGAAAACCATTTAATCCGTTCAGGGAGAAAAATCTGTAAACGGTGCCACTATTTTCTATGGATTTCCTTTTGTTATGTACTTTTTATGTTAACTGAGCTGTTTTGTTAAATGAAGTTCCACTGTATATACCAGGAGTTCTCAACCTTTTAAAGCCGGTCACGCTCCCTCAGACAGCTTCGGGGGCCGGGCAGCCATTTTGCCCTTCTTCCACCACATGGCACTTCTGGGTGTGGTGGCGGCAGTGGTCCACAAGCCACAGGTTGAGAATCCCTGGTATATACCATCCTATAGTGATTAATACATTCTCAGGGCAGTTCAGAAGATAATTACTCTGAGGTGGTTTACCATTCTCTTCTTATGGGACTGTGTAGCTTGCTGAAGACCTCATAGGCTGGCTCTTCTCCCAGAAGGCCCCACAGGGAATTGAACTCCCAACCTTTGGCTCCACAGCCAGAAACCTAAACCACTGAGCTATAGTTACTCTATAAAGCAAAGAGTCTTTATCATCCACCACAGAGGCATTCACTCACAACAGAATCAGTAATGTGCTAGTTTTGTCTAATTCTTTGATGTCCAGTAAATATAACCAATCTGGCCAGGTTATCCTGCTATGGTCATAGAATAGAGTTTACAGCCAGCGACTCAACACCGATTGTCAAGTGGCGGTTAACTAACCTGACAACCCATAGGACTCATGGCCTTGAGTGGCGAAGTCCACAGGGAAGGAAGGATGATGGTCCCCAAGTGGATTAAATCCCACTTGAATCCCTCTTGATGGAGGGCAGCAGCTTCATCCATCCTGGCCTGGGGATGATGATGAGGACTTTGTGTGTCAAAAGGGCTCAGGACCATAAAGTGACTCACAGAACTAGATCCATGGTATGATGGATGTCACACTGCGATGTGGAAGGCAGATGGAAGGCCCCTGCATTATATGCTCAGGACAGTCTTCATGGCTGATCGCCATGATGAAAGCCAACATTCAGATTCAAATACAGAAGAAGGAGAAGGAGGAGAAGAAGAAGAAGAATACTTTGTCAGTATGACATTTTTGCAGAACAACACACTTTTATCTAAAATGCTCATGGCTATCAAAATGTGAGCCTCATGCCATGGCCTTAATGAGTTACTTAAAATGCTCATGAAGATAACTGGAGTTAATTATTGTAAAAAGTAAGTCTCCCTGTTCTAATTATATATAAGAGCGTCTTTTGGAATCCTTTACTGACTCACCTATCTTTCTTGCCTCTCCAGGACCAAGGCCTTCAGTTGGAGGTGGGCTCTGTGCTGGATTGAATCTTCTCATTCTCAACGTGAACCTCTGTGGAGGCCTTTCCCTCTTCTGAGCAAGATCTGATATGCATCTCTCGGCTTCAGCATCCTATCTCTCGTAGGCGCAATCTACCAAATGTCCCAATACATGCTGCAGCTTGCCTCTAGCCCCGAGTTGTGTGAGAGGTCAATGATTCTTAATTGGGGAAACTTTTAGTCCAAAGTTTACAGGACTTCTCTAAGGCTCTGGAGCCTGTTCCTCAAATATGTCCAGCACCTTGGAGACCTCCTTCAAAATCCATACTAAAATCCCAAGCGGATTCATCACCACCTTGCAAAATAAGAGCCTGGCAACTTAACAACATGGTAGGCAACAACGACAAGAATAAAAATTGGATCTAGACTGAGCCCAATGTGATAATGCTCCTTTTTTTCTTGATGATAGCCAATTTATGACAGCCCTATCTATTCCAGTGGTGGTTCTCTAAATTCATTCAAGAATTGGTTGCCTCCCAGCCCTGGAAGTATTAAAAAATAATTGCCCAATCCATGTGTATCATGTTACCTGAGAAGTGATGTTTGGAATTCAAATGTTGGTACTGTACTTACAAATCAAACAGTGGCATTTGACAACCAAATATTTAGACAGTCTAGTGGTGCTCAGTGTTTATGATCCTCAAGGAAATCTACCTTGATGTTGCCTTATGACTGAAACATTTTGGTGAGTGGACCAGGTTGACATAAGCATTTTGATGGTAGCAACCTTGATATAGACAGTAGCTGTTCATGTCTATACTCTGTCTAGTTGGTAGATTGTAACTCTGGTTTTCATGACCATTGTAGTTATGGATCTAAAGTTCTGTCTCATTCAGCAAGTGTTTGGTGGATGCTAGAGACCAAAATGATGCTTCAGTAAGGAGTGAAGTCAGTTGTTGGCAAGGTGATACAGTTAGTACCCCTTTTACCATTGGTACGTCTGGCTTAGCTTCCATCTGAGGGGAGTTTGGTGTGCATATCAACTTTACGCTTTGAGAATTTTGTATACATATGTATTTCAATAAACCATACACTGAGGATTTTATGGATTGTGTATTTTGCTAAAGTATGTGCCAGTTTCATAGAAATTAAACAATGGCCAGTGGTAATAGATTCCCTACACTGCTGCAGCAGATAAGCAGTTGCTATGGAACCCTAAAAGGTCCTCAGTCCATCTGTTCATCAATAGAGTTGAGGGACTCGATTCAGCCATGTGCAGTGATGGGCATGAGCCGGATCAGACCAGTACGTGTGTACCGATAGTAAAAATGGCACCCTGTGAATCCACACAAATGGGTTTACTGTGATTCATCCAGCCCGCGCTGCCCTCATCGCTCCCGGAAGCAGAAGTAAAACATGCCTGTACAGAGGAAGGGTTAACCCGGAAGAGTCTTAACCATACAGGCGCGTTTTATTTCCACTTCCAGGAGCAATGAGGGCAGTGCGGGCCGGATGAATTGCAGTAAACCCATTCGTGTGGATTCACAGGGTGCTTGGGCTTCTGGGAATTGAAGTCCAAGAACATCTGGAGTGCCAAGGTTCACTATCATGGTTCTAGGGTTTGATTGGGATGAGAGAGAGAGAGAGATTGACATGGTGGGCGTGGATCTGGCCAGACTCCAGTGGATGATGGATTACAGAGGAGTCAGGCATCCTGTGGTCCATGGGGTCGGCTGTGCGACTGAACAGAAATAAATAAACGATAGTATTGGGGGAGGATGGGAATCATAGTACAGGACTGTAAATCCATAGCTGAACATCTGTCACAGCAGTTTCTGGCCGAGAAGTCAGAGCTCAGTCCAGCTGCTGCGCCCCCTTCCCCTTCGCCTCCTTGACCACTAGATGGCGGCCTTGGAGCTTTTTTCTGGAGGGAGGAGGAAAGCGGCCGGGAAGACGGGACATCATCCCACCCACCCACTTCGGGGCCCTAAGAAGTGCAACTAAGGAGAAAGAGGGGGAGATGGGGGGAGGGAGGGGCGGAGCAGTCTCCCCACCCCCACCCCGTTCTCCGAAATCTGGGGCCGAGCCATGCAGTGCAAGGCCAGGCAAAGCAGCAGCTGCAGAGCTTGTGTGCATGTGTGGGTGGGTTGGAGGGGGCAACATTTTGGGTCCGGAAGCGGCTCCTCCTGCGCCCTCCAGACCGGCCCGTCCTGAGAGGTGGGGGGTGGGGGTGGGAAAGCAGCGCTTTCTCTAAGGCCGGTGAAGCCTCGGAAACCCGAGCGAGAGGGCACATCTGGCAACCCGAGAGGGGAGGCACATCTGGAAACTCGACAGCGTCTGCCTGCCTTGCCCGTCGCCTGTCCTTTCGAGGGAGGATTCCCCCCGCCGCCGCCGCCGCCCCCCGCCCCCGGACGAAGAGGGCTGCATGGCTCCCCGGTAAAAGCCAAGGGTCTTTCCACCCCCCCCCCCGACGGGCAGAGGGGCACGGCCCCCCCCCCCGGCTGGGCTGGGCTGGCGGCCGTCGGGCGAGCGGAGCTGTCGGGGTCCGGCATGGGCCGGCTGGCCTTCCCGTGGCTGCTGGTAGCCACCGCGGCGCTGATGGCGGGCCGTCCGGGGCAAGCGGGCCGGCGGGAGGAAGGCGGCGCCGCTTGCTACGGAGGCTTCGACCTCTACTTCATCCTGGACAAGTAAGTCAAAGGGGGGGGGAGGGAGGAGAGGGGGGGAGGGACCGCCGACCACGGCCGGGAAAGACCTGGACCGACGGAGGGAAGGACAGCAAGATAGACGGAAGGACAGACTGACTGATTGGCTGACAGATGGATGGACAGGATGGATGAAGGGACATACGGGTGGACAGGGTGGATGGATGGAATGACAGACTGATGGACGGGATGGAAGGGCAGACTGATGGACGGATGGACAGGATGGATGGAATGGCAGACTGATAGACTGGATGGATGGAATGACAGACTGACGAACTGACAGACTGGACAGGCTGATGGACGGGGTGGAAGGGCAGACTGATGTACAGATGGACAGGATGGATGGATGGAATGGCAGACTGATGGACTGGATGGATGGAATGACAGACTGACAAATGAACAAACTGGACAGACTGATGGACGGGGTGGAAGGGCAGACTGATGGACGGATGGACAGGATAGATGGATGGAATAACAGACTGATGAACGGACAGACTTGTCCAGTCTGTCCGTTCATCAGTCTGTCATTCCACCCTGATGGACAGGATTGATGGAATGACAGACTGATGGACGGATGGACAGGATGGATGGATGGAAGGGCAGACTGACAAATGAACAAACTGGACAGACTGATGGACGGGGTGGAAGGGCAGACTGATGGACGGATGGACAGGATAGATGGATGGAATAACAGACTGATGAACGGACAGACTTGTCCAGTCTGTCCGTTCATCAGTCTGTCATTCCACCCTGATGGACAGGATTGATGGAATGACAGACTGATGGACGAATGGACAGGATGGATGGATGGAAGGGCAGACTGATGGACAGATGGACAGGATGGATGGAAAGACAGACTGATGAATGGATGGACGGGCTGGAAGGACAGATGGATGGACAAGGCTGGAAGGACAGACTGATGGACGGATGGACAGGATGGATGGAAAGACTGATGGACGGATGGACAGGCTGGATAGACAGATGGAAAGACAGACTGATGAACGGATGGACAGGCAGACAGGATGGGTGGGTGGGTGGACACGATGACTGGCTGGATGGATGGATGGATGGATGGATGGAGAGAGAATGATGGAAGGAAGGACAGACGGATGGGCAGGATGGATGGCCATCCAGGCTGCGAGGTCGTCTGGCCGGTTTCATCCTGGCTCGGGGAGCCGCTGGAGAGGGAGCGCCACCGACCAGAGGGGTCCTGGCCGCGCCCCCCCCGCCCCCGCCCCCCTGATCCTGGAGCCGGGCTCCTCTTTGTCTCGGGGAAAGCCGGTCCGCCGCCGCTGGAGGCGGTAGGAGGGTGGGTGGGGGTGGGGTGGGTGGGCGATGGTGGGACGCGGACATCTTGCCCTTCCCGCCTGCCGTCTGGATTTTTGGCTGCCGTAGGCTTTGCTCTCTCGTGAAAGCGTCACTTTTGTCCGGCTGAGAGGAAGCGACCCAGGTTTTCTTCCCGGCTTAGAGACACCCGCCCCCCCTCCCTATTTTCCCTCAAAGGACGTGTCTGTCCGCCTGCCTCCCCCCTTGGGTGGGCTTTCCAATCGCCCCTTCCCAAGACTCCAAGAACCCCCTTTCTGCCCCCTCCCTCCAGTATGAGACAGAGGGGACCTCCCCCCCCCCCCCCAACTTGCCAAATCTTTCCGGACAACTTTCTTCTTCTTCGCCAGTCTGGATGTTGACTTTTTGATCTCAATGGAGAAGTGAAGTTTACAAAAGGACTGGAGTTCAAATACCTGTGGTTTAAAAGAGCTGGTTATTTTCCTATCCTAGTCTCAATGATGTTCACAAATTAGTTTCGGTTGGGTCAAATCCTGTTGTTGTTGTTGTTGTTGTTGTTGTTGTTGTTGTTGTTGTTACTTTCCCCCTCTCTCCAGAAGTTGCCTTGTGTACACCTTTTTTTCATTGGCTTAACTCTGAGTCACTATTTTTCCCCCTTTGTTCCCGGTTAATGAAATGCACATTTGCCTTCAAGTGAACCAGAGATGAGCGATGAAATGCTTACTCATGTTATTTACCCCACAGTGGACCCCATGCCCTGGTGTTTACATAAGAGGCCGATGGCTGTGCTTGAGGTTCTTGGCCAGTTGTGCAGGAGCCAAGAGTGAAGCAATGGGATTGTGGACAGAATTCATAGAAAGAGGCAGGTTAGCCAAGGAAAGATCTCAGACCCCCCACAGAGTTGACTTGTTGTTGTTGTTCAGTCGCACAGTTGAATCCAACCCTTTGTGACACCGCGTGTCAGGCTCCCCTGTCATCTGCCATCCAAATTTGTGCATGCTCCCAAATGTGAGACTATGCTTTGTGGGGTTTAGAGATGCACAAAGATCTCTGTAGATGATCACAGTTCTCGGGTTGATTTCATAAGAACATAAGAACAGCCTTGCTGGAACAGGCCACAGGAGCCCATGATCCAGTCCAGCATTCTGTCTCACACAGTGGCTCACCATTTGCTTCAGGGTATTATTCCCAAGGAGATGCCTTCTTCACCTGCTTAGGATTCCCTGGAAATGGCATTGAGAGATATCCTGCCTATCTCTCCAACCAGGCGGAGGTTGCCCTTAGGGATCCATCATTATAGCCTTTGATATCCTAGTCCTCCATGAACTTGTCTAATCCTTTCTTAAAGCTGTCAAGACTGACAGCTGTCACCACTTCTTCTGGCAGGGAGTTCCATAGACCAGTAATCCTCTAGGTGAAATAGTACTTTCTCTTATTTGTTTGAAAACTAGTACCCAAAAGTTTCATGGAGTGCCCCCTAGTTCTAGTGTTGTGCGTCCATCAACCAATTGCAAGATGAAGCACAATAAGTGCAAGGGACAAGAGGTGAGAAAGGCTCATGCTAGGATGGATAGACTTCTTTTACGACAACAGGCAACTCTGCTTCTAATTATGAGTGGAGAATTTTATTTAGTTTGAGCATGACAAAGATGATGTAAGAGTAACAGAGGAAGAGAAAGACCTCTGGACTGGTCACTTATTGGGTTCCCATCCTTGGGACAAGTGATAGGATTTCAGCCATTGTTTAGAGCAGGGTTTATCAACCTTGGGCCTCCAGGTATTCTTGGACTTCAATTCCCAGAAGCCCAAGTCAGCACACTTGCTGATCAGGACTTCTGGGAACTGAATTCCAACATTGGGGGGGTGGTCTAAAGTTGAGAACCCATGGACTCTAGAGCAGTATACAATCTAATGGATTGCCTTGCTCCTAAACCTCTAGAACAGGTATAGCCAACCTTGGTACTCCAGGTGTTCTTGGACTTCAATTCCCAGAAGCCCAAATCAGCACACCTGCTGATCAGGGCTTCTGGGAATTGAAATCCAAGACCACCTGGAGTGCCAAGGTTGGCCATCACTCCAAGACCACCTGGAGTGCCAAGGTTGGCCATCACTCTAGGACTTCAGTTCCCAGAAGATCTGATCAGCAAGTGTGTTAACTTGGGCTTCTGAGAATTGAAGTCCAAGAACACCTGGGGGCTCAAGGTTGAGAAAGACTGGCTAGAGATCAAATACAAGTTGAATCTGTCATGTGCAGCCCGGCTTCTTGCTAAAGAAAGTGGAAGAAATATGGCTGATCAGGACTTCTGGGAACTGAATTCCAACATTAGGGGGGGGGGTGGTCTAAAGTTGAGAACCCATGGACTCTAGAGCAGGGTTTCCCAATGTTCCCCAGATGTTCTTGGACTTTAATTCCCAGTAGCCCTGATTGGGCTTCTGGGAATTGAAGTCCAAGAACACCTGGAGTGCCGAGGTTGGCTATACCTGTTCTAGAGGTTTAGGAGGGTTAGTCTATTGCAGTAAAAAGCAGAGAAGACTCTGATGGTGCCTTGAATGTTGACCAATGTGTTACAGCACAACAATTTACAGGTTGAAGTTCAATGCATCAGTTGCATAAAGGGTGAGCTTCAGTTGGAAAGAATATGTATTGGATGGAGAAAAAGAAATGGTAATTATTAGAGTCAAGTCATGAAGGCCGTGAAAATCTTGTTGTCCTTGAACTCTTCTGCTCACTATTGATACTTGTGTTTATGTATGCCCACTGAGTGATGAAAGAAGCTCAAATCACAGCTGTCCTGTTTTTCATGCTGTCTAATTGGAACCCTCTGGTTTCCATTATAAATTATTGTGGACCTGCTACTGAGTCAAGGGGACAGGCGAGCATCATTTTCCACTTCTCCAATGACATCCTTGTGGCTTGATTGGAAAGAGGGGATCTCCGGTTGTGGGGAAAGGACAATACCAGCCATCTCCAAATGATGAGTCAAGATGATGAGCCTTCTTGGGGTGGGCATTAGCAGACCAGAGAGGATGGCAACAAATCCCTGGACTGAGCCCAGCTAGAGAGGGGCAGGCAGAATCCACGCACTGTTGATGCCTGCATCTCCACATAGGAATGGAACAAGCATCAACCAACTCCAACCACAGTCCAGAGTATCTTTTGACAGTGCATCTCTGCATGGATGGTGGAAGTGGCCCAAGCGAGCTCAATGGATGGGGACAGGCAGTATACAATCTAATGGATTGCCTTGCTCCAGATCATTTTGAGAAGGAATGGTAGCCATATTTCTTCCACTTTCTTTAGCAAGAAGCCAGGCTGCACATGACAGATTCAACTTGTATTTGATCTCTAGCCAGTCTTTCTCAACCTTGAGCCCCCAGGTGTTCTTGGACTTCAATTCCCAGAAGCCCAAGTTAACACACTTGCTGATCAGATCTTCTGGGAACTGAAGTCCTAGAGTGATGGCCAACCTTGGCACTCCAGGTGGTCTTGGATTTCAATTCCCAGAAGCCCTGATCAGCAGGAGTGCTGACTTGGGCTTCTGGGAAGTGAAGTCCAAGAACACCTAGAGTGCCAGAGAGTGGCCATACCTGCCCTATAACCTACTACAACATCTGGTCTCTGTAGCTTTGTCTTGGGTGCCAGTTCTAATGAAAAAATCCACGTATGGCAAGAGTGGTGTGGAACCAAAAAGAAAACCGAGAACCACTCTAAAAGAAATAACTGTATTTTCACAGTATCATAATTCTCCAAAACTCGTAGTAAACTTAAGCACAAAACGTTGCAGTGAATATAGGCACAAAAAGTTGCAGCAATAATATGACAAGGAGGTCAAAGTAAGTCCGAATGAAATCAAAGTTCTTTCTTCAAAGATACTTAGAAACCTCAGGCACAACTTTTGCAACTTTTGTGCCTGAAGTTTCTATGTATCTTTGAAGAAAGAACTTTGATTTCATTCAGACTTACTTTGACCTCCTTGTCATATTATTGCTGCAACTTTTTGTGCCTATATTCACTGCAACGTTTTATGCTTAAGTTTACTACGGGTTTTGGAGAATTATGATACTGTGAAAATACAGTTATTTCTTTTAGAGCGGTTCTTGGTTTTCTTTTTGGGTGCTAGTTCTGCCAGCTCTTATTCTTCATGTTTGCCATTAGAGTGGGCAGATGCCCAAGGTTGGCCATCACTACCCTAGAACATCTGGGGTGCAAAGGATGAGAAACCCTGCTCTAAAGTTAGTAAAACAAATCACTGCAGTGAGTTTTGCACCATGCTACTGCAAACAGGACTGATATACCAGGTGGTAGTGACATGAAAGTCTGGTTGTGTCAACTAGAGGAAAGCATATTTATGTTTCTGAATTATGTTTTTGGATCCCTTAACTCCCCAAGCCTAATGCCCATTGGCCGCTGCTGCCTAAGGAATTCTGGGAGCTGTAGTCCAGAAGCACACACACGCATCTGTGATAAAAACATTTTGATAAGCATCTTTTCTGGCCAATTTGGTCTTTTATGTAAGCATTTCTCGGAGAATATGGTGAGTGAGTCTGTTTCATGAACTTTGAGAGAACAGATATAGAGTTTGTATCTGGATAGCTTGACAGTAAGAAAATTGGTGAGTATTACTTTTAAGAGATGGCCAAGAACTTGCACAGGTGAAGTAATTCATGGTTTGCGTAAAAGGGAAGGTCCTGAAAACAGTTAGGAACAAGGCTGTTTGCCAGTTCATTATCAGATTTATCATGCTGTAATGGTCACAAGTGAGTAATTTATTTATTTATTTATTTAGTTTTCCCTTTAACATGATGTGAGCTTTTTGCTGTTGAGGGTTTTTTGTTTTGTTGTTTTAGTGTTGTGTCCTCATAATATTCTTTTTTAGCCAAATGGACTGATGAAACTCTAGCCTAGTGGGAGCATTAACACCCACAGGAAAATTAAGACACACTTTAAGAAAGGGTTGCATTAGATAATCCCAGCTACTGAATAGCCACATAACTGGGAATTGAACAAGCAAGGGTTGGATTCCTCAGCAGAGGCAAAGTTCTAGCTAAGGCAATATTTTTACTCAATCTGTTTTTTGTTTTTAAATTAACAACAAAGGTGAACTGTTGAGTTTTTCAGACTTTCAGAGAAACACGAAAGCTTGCCCCATTTCTACTTGATTCAGTAGCGATATTCTCTAATGAGGGCTTTATTGCCACAGGAGGACTCTTCCAAGTCAAAACACATCGGTCATGTTCCCATAGGTAAAGGTGTCCCTTGCTCGAAATCCAGTCATATCCAACTCTAGGGGTCAGTGCTCATCTCTGTTTCAAAGCCGAAGAGCCAGCGCTGTCTGCTTCTCTGCAGACCATTCCGGGGTCATGTGCCAGGCATGACTAGACCCTGGAGTGCACAGAACACTGTTACCTTCATGCCAAAGTGGTCCCTCTTGATCTACTTGCAATGTCTTGCTTTCGAACTGCTAGGTTGGCAGGAGCTGGGACAGAGACGGGAACTTACTCCGTCCTTCAGTATCCAGGATTTGAACTGCTGACCTTCCGCCTCCCAGTCAGCATCTTAGCCACTTGAGCCACTGCAATCTATGTTCCCATTGAAGTTGAGCAAATGTTTTCACAAACTTCCAGAAAGCCAAAGTGTTTGTGCTTTGATGAAACTGGTGTAGCTAAAAGAATTCCTTTCTTTTGTGCTCCAGTCCAAGGCTTGTTGTGCTTTTTACTTGGCTTGCCCTTACATGTGTTGCTTTTTAAATAGCTAGACCTGAATTTGAATCGACTCGCTCTTCTACATACAGCATCAAACTTCCTGCATCCTGGCTATTGAGGCCACTTTGTTTCTGATCAGGAGTTGTGGTTTCCCGTGGAATGTAACTATTTCCTAGCCTAGTTTCTATTATTATTATTAATTTTTATTATTTTTTAAAAAAAGGAAAAGTAATACACAAAGAAAAAAAGACATCGATACATAATAAAAAATAACATAGAAATACAAATTACAAGTAAAAATTGAAAGTAAAATCACATACTTAAAAATACAGTAATAACAGATAGTGTATATTCATTTTACCTTATTTAAACCCTCTTGTTTAGACATATACTATTTTAATGTGAAAAATACACTACCTTAAAAAGAAAAACAAATCTAAACATAAGATAATACCCCAGTCCTATGTACATTGCCTTGGGAGTTGCAGAGCTGCCCAGCATCACATATTATAACCAAAAACTCATGTGACTTGGGGCTGGTCTGCTACCTTTACCTTCAGACAGTGTATGAACCAGAAATGGTTTCCAGATGATTCCAGATTTATTTTTATCAGTCATACCTCTTTTTATTTTCAACTCCCATGTTACCTTATCATTAAGCGCAAGATGCCACATTTCTCTATACCATTCCTCTATGAATCATTCTTCCAATTTCTAGCAATACATTGTCTTGCAGTTGTCAATATTATTGTTAATAGTTCTATATTGTGTTCTTCCATATTCATATTGGCAAACTCCATCAATAAGGCGGTACCTGACTCCACCTTAAAGTTACTACCCATTATGTGTGATATTTCATTTTCTATTTTAAGCCGAAAAGCTTTAACCACATCACAACTCCACCACATATGTTCATAAGTCCCCGCAACAGTCTTACATCTCCAGCACATTTTCGTTTTAGTACAATCCATCTGATTTAACCTTTCCTAGCCTAGTTTCTGAAGCAGGTAATTGTGGTATATTGTCTGCAGGATCCCAAGCAAATGGGCAACCCTGGAGATCCTAAGCCCAAGCCCGACCCAAGCTTACATTACACTCTAGTATAACACCGCATCATGCACACACAAATAAACATTGTCTGCTACTTGGTCTAATCCATGTGTCCTATACCAGATCAAGTGTGCTGAATCCAAATCTGAAGTTCGATTCTGCCCAGGATGTCAGGACCTTAAGTAAGCAAATCTCTTGCACTGATCACGTGGGGTATATTTACCACAAATGTAGCAAAAATTGTCCGGTTTATTAACACAGCTGTGCCCACTCATTTTTAGACTCAATATGGCCTAGCTGCACTATCCAATAAGATAGTTTTGCACTAGAGATAAGCCCTTGGTCCATCTCGCCTTACAGTATTTCTGACGTCAGCTCACTGACTTGCCCAGACATGCCCGGCTGGCGGCCGCTGCTGGAACATGCATGCCACCAGGGGATGTGATTCAGCAGGCCTAGTGGTAGCTGCAACTGTCATAATGTTCCCCTGTATAAATACATTACCCAATTATCAACCATATTAACAGCTATAGCATGCCTTAAAACCTGTATGTGATAGGCAAATTATGAGTTCAGAGTTGGAATCACCACACTTGATATCATGTAAGTCACACATATAATCCACGTGTGTTATTCTCAGTAGCAAAATCGTTGTTGTGCAGTGTAATGTCACGCTTATTTCAAACCTTGTGATTATGTGGAGTTTCATGGGAAGAAAGTGATCCTGGCATTACAAAGCATCGCACCGCAAGTGGAAGTAAAATGCGCCTGTATGGTTAAGGCTCTTCCGGGTTAACCCTTCCTCTGTACAGGTGTGTTTTACTTCCACTTCCGGGAGCGATGAGGGTAGCACAGGCCGGATGAATCGCAATAGACCCATTTGTGTGGATTCACAGGGTGCTTGGGCCTCTGGGAATTGAAGTTCAAGAACATCTGGAGTGCCAAGCTTTGCCATCATGGGAGTATACCCTACTGCCAACGACTCAACACTGATCGTCAGGCAGCGATTAACTAACCTGAATACCCTGAGGACTAATGGCCTTGTGTGGCGAAGTCCACAGTGAAGGGCGATGGTTCCCCAGTGGATTAAATGGTCCCACTTGAATCCATCTTGATGGAAGGCAGCAATTTCATCCATCCTGGCCTGGGGGTGAGGATGAGGATTTTGTGTGCCCAAAAGGCTCAGGACCAGAAAGTTACTCACAGAACTGGATTAGTGGTACAAGTGTCATGCAACGATGTGAAAGGCAAATGGAAGGCCACTGCAGTATTATATGATTCCCAGAACAATCTTAATAGCTGATCGCCACGAGGATTGCCAATATTTGGAATTGGATATGACACAACAACAACAAGACCTCTACTCAGACCACCATTTAAATTCCTTGTTTGGATGTCTGTGAGCTGGAGAACTTTGGGTTTTGGGGCGTGTGTTTTTCTTTAAGCTAGTTTCAGAAGACGGGGGGGAAACCAGAAATTAAGTGCTGTGGCGGTGGCAGCATTTTTCTGTGTGAAGAGTTGTGTGGGAAGCTCTCACGGAAAAAAAAAATAGCTGTAATTTTAGATGTTTGGATTCTTGTTCCAAGGGGAGAAAAGGAGCCCGAAGATATACTTATGTGGCAAGTTTAAAAAGTGGTGTGTAACTGGGGCGGTGATGTCCAAACCGCCAGAGGCACAAGTCTTTTGGCCAGCGGAACCCCGAATTGCAGCAGCAAAATACAGGAATTGAGGATGGAGATGGTTAGCAACGGCTTGGAGGCAATTCTGCCCGGAAAATGCTTAGATTCTGAGATCCATGGAAAATAGATTAATGTTTCTCAGCGCCGTGGCTGTTTTTCATTCTCAGCTGCCTCACTGGAAAGGGGTGTGTGTGTGTGTGTGTATGGAACTTTCCTAAGTTAGCTCTAAAGCGGGGGTGCCCAAACTACGGTCCATGGGCCAGATCCGACCCACGGGCCGTAGTTTGGGCACCCCTGGTTTAAGCAGAGAAAATGGCAGCCTAAAATCTATCTCATCCTGTTGCAAAACAGATTGCAAAGGTGCATTTTACTTCCGTGGGAGGAACCACGTGACTGGCCCGCTGAAGCATGTGGCTGGCCCGCTGAAGCATGTGACTGGCCCGTGGCTCAGAAAGTTTGGGTACCCCTGCTCTAAAGCAATGGGTTCTTCTGCAGCCTTGGGTAAGGCCGTTGACCTCCCTTCCAGTTGGCCAACACCAACTGTTGGGAAGAAGGGGGAGAAAAATGTTTCCCCACATCATGTGGGCTGGCATTGAACTGTCGAGGATAAGCATAATTGATGCCGCTCTTTGCTTACTCCTTGGAGCTGCTATTGAGCTAAAAATGCAAACGAAGTAGAACAACTCCTACAAAAATTAGTCAGACATGTTCAGGCAAGAGAACATGGAATATTACTGTGAGTAGTCCTGGTGGAGTTATCCCTCCTTCATCTTTAAATATAGTTTGGCTATCACCACACAGAGAAGCAGTAATCCAAATTGCCTCTGTTTTTCCTTGCAAGCTTTCCCCAAAATAATACTTGCACAGTATGGGCTGTCATTTTAATCCCACCCCCTCCAGGCGATGCCCCTGGAATGATGCTGTGGCCTGAATCTAACTAGAGTAGATCCATGGAAACAACTATTTAATGGTGGGTTAATGGCTAAGATGCTGGAAGGTTGACAGGTCGGCAGTTTGAGACTTGAGTGCTGCGCGACGGAGTGAGTGCCCGTCATCTATCCCAGCTCCTGCCAACTTAGCATTTCGAAAGCAAGAAATTGCACGTAGATAAATAGGTACCACCAACGGGAAAAGGTAACAACATTCCATGCAACCCAGCATCTAATCTTGCATGCCACATGAGCATGAAAACATCTGCAGATGCAGACTGTGCTAGCTCTTTGGTTGTTGTAAATGGAAATTTAATTTAATTTAATTTAATCAGGAAACCTGACTCAGGGCGGCTCACACAATGGTTATACAATAAATAGTTATACAATATACACAATAATTATGCAATAAGATATAATAATATAATATATAACAATACAATACAATATGCCCCAGCAGCAGACAAAGTTCGAGGATGGTGGCGGTGAAGTCTTGCCACCCATGAGTTGAGCACCAAACCCTAGAGTTAGATACGACTGGCTTTTGCGCAAGGACAACCTTTATCTTGGGGATGGCTTTTTGCAGACTTAGAAATTTATGTCCTTTATTCAGACCGGGTCTTTCTTCATGGTTGGCTTTTCTTTCCATGGAAATGCCGGTGGCTGAGCCGGGAGCCTTCTTCACGGAGCCTCTCTGCTCCATCATTGTGTTGAGGGCCTTTCGTCAACCCAACCCATGGCCTTCCCCAGTGGTTTCCCATCCAGTTGCAAACCAGACATGGTCTGCTTAGCTTTCGAAATCAAATGCATAAAGTGCATTGAAATCTAAAGAATTCTTACAAAACACAATGTACAGTTTTCCTTTCTTCCCTCCTTTCTCTCTCTCTCTCCCCCACCCTAATAAACTATTTAAGAACCCAGATCCATTTTCCAAAATGTGGCAGATCATCAGAGGACAACTTCTGCGTGGAGGCCAAAATAATTCCGCCTGAGGCTAGAACTAGGGGAGGCTCAGCCTTGGCAGTGTGTTGTGTCGTGTCATGTTAAGAGTCCAGCACAGCTGTGGTTGTTTCTAGTCAAGAAGGAGCCCAAAGGGTTCCCGTGATTCATACATCATCCACAGGGACCTTTCAGGGCACTGTTAGCAGTTGGTTGTACAGTACCTGAAAATGTCACCCGGGGGGGCGGGCGGGGGGATCTGTAATAAAATCACACCGGGCTGAATGCTCTGTCATGAAAGCAATAGTCTCCATAACCATTTTATATTATTATTATTATTTTTGCAGATCAGGAAGTGTCTTGCACCACTGGAATGAAATCTATTACTTTGTGGAACATCTGGCCCACAAATTCATAAGGTAAGAGACCGAGTCTGTCTCAAAAGTCGAACAAGGCTGTACTCGATGGCCTTAGTCACATTAAGGCTATAGGGCTGCAGTGGCTCTGTGGTTAAGAAGACCGCTTTGTTAGCTGGAAGGGCGACAAGTCGGCAGTTCAAGACCCGAGTACTGCATGAGAGAATGAGTGCCGGTCTCTGTCCCAGCTCCTGCCGGCCTCGCACTTCGAATGCAAGAAACTGCAAGTAGATAAATAGGGACTATTTTGGGTGGGGAAAGATCTTGGGGACATGAATGGAGCCTCATTTGGGCGTCCCCTGAGCAGAGTTTCTCCAGCAAAAATCCTTTTCAACCCAGAATAATTTCTGACATGAAATTATTGTTATTATCACATTAAGACTGTTAAGATGCTGAACTTGACAACCGGGAGGTCGCCAGGTCAGCAGTTCGAGATCCTGAGTGCTGTGGGATGGGAATGAGCATCCATTATCTGTCCCAGTTCCTGCCAACCTAGCAGTCTGAAAGCAAGAAATTGCAAGCAGATAAATAGGTACCTCTTCAGCAGGAAAGGAAACAGTGTCCCATGCGCTCTGGTGTCTAGTCATGCTTGCCACGTGACCACAGAAACGTCTGCAGACGCAGACAGCACTGGCTCTTTGGCTCTCAACGGAGATGAGCACCGAACCCTAGAATTGGATACGACTGGCTTTCGAGGAAGGGATTCTTTTGCCTTGTGGCTGGCTGGTTGCAGACTTAGAAGGTTATGGGCCCATTTTTCAGACTGGGTCTTTCTTCATGCTCAAGCGATGCCCTTGCCTTTCAAAGGACGTGTATGAATCATAACCCTGGGAAACATCCTAGAAGGAGAAGGGAATATATATATGGGCTGTGGAAAAGCAAAATCTAGAATTGGAAGTATCAGTGATGGCCAGAGAAGGCCTTCCTTCCTTCCTTTGAGACTTGCCATCATAACTAACAGTCAACAGAAAGCTTTCCATCTCTTCTGTGCCTCCTGGCTGAGCCAGAGATGTGCCAATTGCACAAGTGACAGTTGTGTCACTGCAGTGGATTGCAGTGGTTATTGAATTGTGGTTGTATACCCAACTGCTGGGCAATGGGTTATCCAGCCCAACTGCACTGGTGTGGATTGTACCTGGCTGCCATTTTGGTGGATTAAGCCCAAATGATATCCCATAATCACTCATAACCTCTAACTGATAGCAGAGAGGGAGGGAGGAATGGTATATATGCACGTGTGACCTGGATTGTAGGTTATAACTTACATAATTTTCCTTTTTTCAGCCCCCAGCTGAGAATGTCCTTCATTGTTTTCTCAACTAGAGGCTCAACGCTAATGAGACTCACTGAAGACAGGTAAGAGAGACTGGACATGACTTGGACTATGCGTCGGTAGCTGCTGCCTGGTGTTTCTTCTCCTTCTTTTGTGTCCAGGTCAGACTTTAAACTGCCAAAATGGAGCTGCTTTCTTGGCTTTGTTGTTGGCCAAAGTTAAGTCCTGTTTCTGGTAGCGATTGGTTGGCAGAACATCAGATTATCTGGATTCTGTCTCTCCGCACATTCAGACAGTGTGGTGTTGTCCAACAGCAGCCCCCACTTGAGTACATTGGTCTAACATTTAGGGACTCCAACATTCAAACTATTCAAGGGATGTAGAGGAGGTTGAGTTCCTCAACCATATTCTCCTTTCATGTTGTTCCTTCCTCCATCTTCTAATTTGATTTTGCTCTTGTGTACCCTCAAGAGTGTTGCCATAAATCTCTTCCTGGATCAGAGTCGGCGGACTTGAGGCTCATCATCTCCATTCAGAGGATGTTGAGGGTGTTTATGTTTATTGGATTTATACCCCACCCTATTCAGCGCAAGGCCGACTTAGTTCTCTCGGCATCCACTCCTACATCTCTCCTTATCTTAGCTGGATCTCTGATTTCCTTATCAGGATGAGGGCAGCATACAATAGCTTGATCCCTGGACAACCTTTTCTCTAATTCTTCCCACATGCATACCTGTCAAGCATCCCGGATTGGCCAGGATTTCCCGTATTTTCGCGCCGATTTTTGCCATTTCCCACCCGGAGCTGCCACTACCCCATAATGTGGCAGCAGGGGGGAAAGGAGTTACTGCGCATCCCTTCTGCGCAGGTCCTTTCTACGCATGCGTAGAACTCTTCTGTGCAGAAGGGGATGCATAGAAGGCTTCTACGCATGTGTAGAAGTGAGCTGCGCAGTTCTGCGCAGGTCCATTCTACGCATGCGTAAAAGCCTTCTATGCATGCGTAGAAGTGAGCTGCGCAGAAACATTCTGTGCAGGTCCCGTAATCTCCAGAGCTCCACTTGACAGTTATGCACATGACATCCTTTTTCTGCCTAAACAAACTTTTTTTCTTTGAAAGAAGCTGCCCAGAAGCAAAAAGAAAAACCCTATTTTGAGTTGAGTAGCTACAGCTGATTGTCAGCCAAACTTCACGAGAACAAAGCAGAGTCCAGGGTGGTACTTTGGAAGTCTCCAAAAGTGGAGCACTTGGGTCTCAAACTGCTGACCTGCCAAGTCACTGACCTTCCAATCATCAAGTTCAGCGCCTTAACCACTAAGCCACTGCAGTCATTTAATACGTGTTATTCTCCTTTAACTTTCATAGTCCTCCTTTGGGTTCCCTCAAGCAGCTAAGAGGCATCTGGACTCTCTCTCATAAACGTACGTCTTTGCCTAGATGCACATGAAGGTTAAGGCCATAGTTTATAGACAACTGGCCACTTCCAAACATTGCTGCTAATGTGTTCATGTTTAGCTGCGGGTGGCGCATCATGGTTTACTTTTAATGGAAAGGAAAACAAATAAGTAAATTATACAGCCAAAATGCGCAATCCAGAATGCTGTAGAAGAAATGGTTCTTCACAGTCCCCCTTTAGTGAAGATTTCCTTCTTTTTTGGGGGGGTTTCCCTGGTTGTCTTCCATGCAGGGTTTCTGTGTGTGGTATATAAATCGTCTCTCTTGGTTGAGTTTTGGATTTGGATTTTGTTTTATGACAACGACGATTTGCATGGTCTTGCATGCTGCTCCGGGAGAAGGCAGGCCATGAACGTTTTAAATAAACATTTGAAAGGAATATCTGAAATATTATTGTGTTTCCAGATGGGGAGACCCCGCCCAATGCTAAAATTTGTGAAATTGTCTTGCCTTTGTTTGCTCGGATTGTGGGATTGTTTGCCGACGAGTGGCGCACTTCCAAGTGTTGTCTGTCTGCTTTTGAGCAGTCAGGCGCATGAGAATGATGAACGAGAAACAATCAAGACGTCTCTATTTTCTCCTGGATTTTGAGTATACCTATAGCAGCTATTCCAGTCACTTAGTGGTTAAGGAGCTAGGCTTGGAGACTGGAAGGACAGGTTCGATTCCTGAGAGCTGCACAAATGGGGGACATGAAAGGAGCCTCATTCAGGCATCCCCTTCAAAAGTAGTTTCAACCCAGAGTAATCTCTGACATGAAAATGAATGAGTAGACCCCTACTCAAGGTGGTAGTTTTCACGGCCGCTGGGTTCCCATGGAGATAGCGACTGTGTGAGCTCATTCCACAGATAGTGCGTACGCCACACAACCATTATCTGGCTTTTAAAGCCTTCTGAAAGCCGGTTGGCGCACATCCGTCATTTTTCACGGCTGAGTGAAAACACAACAGAGCCCACCCTGCTAAGCCTGGTTTTAATCTGTCGGTATGCCTAGGCTGTAAAGAAAAAGAAAAGGGAAAAAAATATTAATCAAGGATTTTTTTAAAAAAAATATATTTCCCATGAACTAATTAATTTTGAAATGGGAAACTGGGTGGAAAAAAGGCTGTTCTAACAATTCAGAGTTTGGGGATTAAGCAGTCAGATCAACAGTGTTTAATTCGATTCCTAGCATTTTTTTTGTTGATAATAAAAATAATAATTTGGTGTCGGAAATTGCTCTGAGTTGAATTTGCTGCACAATAGGGTATTTAGCAAGCCCCCCCCCCCCCCCGAATTATGATCCTACTGAATTTGCACATGGAGCTCTCTCAGTGCTTCCCAGAGCAATTGGGAAGTCATGTTCATTTCAGCAAAGTGATCTCCAGTTTGCATTAAGGCTAAATTGGAGAGTGCATGAGATGCTATGGAAACAGGATATTAAGACTGCCATCTTGAGCCAGGATCCTGACCTACATGTCAACTTGAAAAATGATCCTCCTATTGCAGTGATGGCTAACCTTGGCACTCCAGGTGTCCTTGGACTTCAGTTCCCAGAAGCCCAAGTCAGCATTACTGTCAATCAAGACTTCTGGGAACTGAAGTTCAAAAACACCTGGAGTGCCAAGTTTGGCCATCACTGTCCAATTGTACCACAAAGAACCAGGACAGTGATGGCCAACCTTGACACTCCAGGTGTTCTTGAACTTCAATTCCCAGAAGCCCTGATCAGCAGGAGTGCTGACTTGGGCTTCTGGGAACTGAAGTCCAAGGACACCTGGAGTGCCAAGGTTAGCCATCCCTGAACTAGGAGAAGACCTAGACTTCAGTCGACAGATTGGTGTTTCTCATCTTCTGTTTCTTATATAAAGTTATTATCTCAAGGCAGTTGTGTGTTGACTTTCTGTGACCATAATGCTACACCTTTTGGGCGTTTGGTAGGGGTATATTTGTCACAAGTAATTCAAGTCCTCATTGACTTCAAGTCTTTGTCTGTTGGCCGTGCCTTTCCGCAACGTTTCTCAGAGAACTGAGAACTGCAACCTCTGGCTCCCAATAGCAGTGGAGCAAGACTGCACATCTGGATGAAGCAGAGTTAGCAATCTGGTGGTAAGGGGACACATATGAAAGAATGGCTTCTCCTCACTGTTTCAGTTGTGTGAGTTTTGGTCTTTGTGTCTCATTGCACCCCTGTTCAATTGTGGCAATGCTGACTGTCTGTTGCAAGAACTATAATAATAATAATAATAATAATAATAATAATAATAATAATAATAATAATAATAATAATAATAATAATAATTTCATGTCAGAAATTATTCTGGGTTGAAAGGATTTTTGCAGAAGAAACTCCGCTCAGGGAATGCCCAAATGAGGATCCTTTCATGTCCCCAAGAGCTGAGACAGAGACAGGCGCTCAATCTGTCATGCAGTACCCGGGTCCCGAACTGCCAACTTGCCAGCCTGCCAGCTAACAAGGCGAGCTACTTAGCCACCGCAGCAAGATTGGTAAGGAAGATACCAGCCCCCAAAGTGCTTAGATTGGGCAGGGACAAAAAAGTTAAAATGTGCTCAGCATTGCGATAGACCAGCCACAAGTGTCAACTCAGTAAAGTCCAGGCAATCTATAATTATGCCAAGTGATATGTGCTTACACCAACATTTGTACAGTGCTAACCAGTTCCTTGAAATTATTGCAAAAAGACGTGGTTTGCGTCTTCCCCGCAGAGAGTCTGCCGGCCGTTTTCTGTTCTAACCTGCCTTCCTAATTCCATGGTTTTGCCTTTATGTCATCTAATAAGGGTCAAGCCCTTAAAGTCTAGAAAAGTGAGGGTGAAAATGCCGGGATTGTTTTGCAATACATATCTGGAAAGGTTACACAAGAGTTACAAAATGTGACCTGAATGTTTGTTTTCATTAAGAAATTTAAATAAATTACTGTATGCCATGAAAGGATTGGATCTGCAGAGGAGAAAAATAATGGGTTGTAACACTGGAAGGACGTTACAGTTGACCGACTGCTTTCATTCCTGTTCGTTATGACTTTGTTGCGAATCTTGTCTAGGGAAGGAGCATCCCTTATACTTTCTAGAAATGCTTATCTGTGTTTCAATATATAAAACCAACAGCCTATATCAGTGATGGCCAACCTTGGCGCTCCAGCTGTTCTTGAACTTCAATTCCCAGAAGCCCAAGTCCCTGTGAATCCACACAAATGGGTTTACTGTGTATATGCAGTGTCTATTCATCAACAATCAGTGTTGAGTTGCTGGCAATATAGTCTACTCCATTGATGGCCAACCTTGGTTCTCCAGATGTTCTTGAACTTCAATTCCCAGAAGCCCAGGTCCCTGTGAATCCACACGAATGGGTTTACTGTGTATATGCAGTATTTATCCATCAACAATCAGTGTTGAGTTGCTGGCAGTACAGTCTACTCCATTGATGGCCAACCTTGGCTCTCCAGATGTTCTTGGACTTCAGTTCCCAGAAGCCCTAATCAACAGGAGTGCCGACTTAGGCTTCTGGGATTTGAAGTCCAAGAACACCTGGAGTGCTGAGATTGGCCATCACAGTCCTCTATGGTTCCAGCAGTTCATACCACAATAGCCAGCTACAAAATGACAACTGTGAACAATGTTCATTGAATTGTGTATGTGGTCTAATCACAGATAATTTTAGGCCTGGAATTGACTGCGACAAAAACCAACATGGGAGTCCCAGGAATGTATGAATGGATGAGAAATTTGCTGCATAAAATACATTCTTATGCCATTTTATAAACATCATCTTGGGTCTACTGCATACATGGCAAAGTCTGGATCCAACCCAATATTGAGGAAGGAAAAAGGAAAAGGGACACTTGCTTCAAATTAGCAGAAGAATAGGGTTGGACTTACCTGGAAACAATGCTTTCTATTTATCAAACCTGTTCAAGGTAGAGAAAATGACCCTGATGGTGACGTAGGTAAGGATGGCTGAACTTGGAGGCGAAAATATAGAACTGGGTCAACTAGTTTGGCATTTGATTAAAGCAGGGGTTTTAAACCTGCGGCCTGTGGGCTGGATGTGGCCCGCAGCAACATTTCATGTGGCCCACCACCACCTCCACCACACCAGGAAGTGCCATTAGGTGGAGGAAGGGCAAAATGGCCACCCAGCCCCTGAAGCTGTCTGAGGGTTGTGTGAACCAGCCCCCATCTTTAAAAGGTTTTTGAACTCCTAAATTAAATGCACAATTTGGGGGAGAAATGAGGGCTGGAATCTCACGTGCCCCCTTTTCATCCAGCTTTTTCTTAACAGACGTCCATGTGTTCTGCTCTTGCAGGGAACAAATCCGCCAAGGCTTAGAGGAGCTCCAGAAAGTCCTGCCGGGAGGAGACACTTACATGCACGAAGGATTCGAAAGGGTAAATAGGAGCAAAAGTCACCCAAGTGGGGCAAGGTTCCTTTCTGGGCTCTCCGGGGTGGACAGCTGACGGACCGGGCCTGGACAGTTCCGTCTCAGGACATTAAAGGAAATGTTGACCTTCTCAAACGTAGCAGCTCAGTCTTGCCCCAGATAGTAGAAGCAGTACTTTATTTGAAATAGCCACGCATCACTGATCATCCTCTACTTTCTGTTGCAGGCAAGTGAGCAGATTTACCATGAAAACGTTCAAGGTAAGAATGAGTGTGTGGATCTGTTACTTCTTCTTCTTCCACCTCTTCTTCCTCTTCCTTTTCTTCCTCTACCACCACCACCACATCAGACGAAAGACTCATACCTGTCAACCGTGACTCCGGCCAATCCGGGACCTGCGCAGAACGGTTCTGCGCAGGTTGCGTTCTACGCATGCGTAGAAAGGTTTTACGCTTGCGTAGCCCCCTTCTATGCATGTGTAGCCTTCTACGCAAGCGTAGCCTTCTATGCATGCATAGAAGTGTTCTACACAAGCGTAGAAGGGTTCTACGCAAGCGTAGAAGGGTTCTACGCAAGCGTAAAACCCTTCTACGCATGTGTAGAACGCGACCCGCGCAGAAGGGCTGCGCAGTACCTCCTTGCCCCCGCTGCCAAATTCCAGGGTTTCGGCAGCGCGGGGCGGGAAATGGCGCAAATCGGTGCCGAAAATCGAGAAGTCCCGGCCAATCTGGGAAGGTTGACAGGTATAGAAAGACCCCTCATGAGGGCAAAAATCTATGTTTGCTTAAATGCTTTGGCCCCTATTTCTCATCCTTTGAGTAGAAGAGCATCCACTGTAGAAGTTATGACTTCTTCTTCTCCTTCTCTTCCTTTTCTTCCTCTTCCTCCTCTTCTTCCTCTTCCACCCCACCAGGTGTTGAGGGATATTTTATCTTCAATAAATAAATTTGGACTCTAATTTGCAGCATCAAGAATCTTCTGCCAATGGCTTCACCCAACAACAGCCCCCCAAAACCAACTAAACCAACGTCCACCCAACATAATTTCCCAGCTAAGGAGGGTGTGGGGGGGGGGGAAATCTCACCTTCCACTGACAATGTAAGATAAGTTAAAACTCTGGCATTTATTTCTTCAGATAGTTCTCCTGATATTATTAAAAGAAAAAAGTTAGTCCCTTCAGAGGTCTTTATGATTTATGGCAAGAAACTGACAGTTGCAACCCAAATTATCTTTAATTGGTTTTTGCTTCCCAACGGCAGTGGGATTTTTCAGCTGACACTTAATGGCAGGCTTGGGCTGGCTAAGAGGAAGATAACCATCTTGTTGCGATGTTTATTTTGGCTGTAACTCTGCTTTTCCCCAACCAATGGCATGATGTAATTGGGATGATAGCATACTGGAATCGCCTGCCTTATCGGATAATTCTGTCACGGTGGGACCAGCTCCCAAACAGAGTTCATGACATTTTTGGAGCCCCGTTGCTTAGCGCTGAAGCAGAAAACAGAATAAATGCTTTTGGGTCTTGCCCCACTCACCATTTCTAAGCCAGGAGTAAGTAGGCTGATTTACACTCTTGTGTAAATTGCACTTGGGGCCTCGGTGGCTTAGTGGTTAGATGAACACCATCCCCTACAGCTGTGATGGCAAACCTTTGCACTTCAGGTGTTCTTGAACTTCAATACCCAGAAGCCCAAGTTCCTGTAAATCCACACAAATGGGTTTACTGCATGTACATAATGGACTTGGGCTTCTGGGAATTGGAGTCCAAGAACAGCTGGAGTGCCAAGGTTCGCCACCATGTCCCTAGAGTCATTGTAGAACCTGCCTCATGTCATCACTTTATTTACTAATTTTATCTCCTTAACACCTTAAACTTTATTAATCTGATTACTAATACACTCATAGTCCCAGTCCTAGAAAATAGACAGTTTTGCATTTCCTTTCGTAATGACCTTACAGTGCCTAAGAATGAAGACCTGCAGATTGTGTTTCAGTGGCAAAGTGGGTTTTCCATAGGTAGAAGGCCACAGATTCCAATCCCTGGACTTCCAAATAGGATCTTGAAGGTGAAGGGAAATAAATCCTGCCTGAAACTGTGGAAAGCAATGACCAGCCAAGGGTGGACAATTCTTGGTCGCTTCTTCTTTTACTGCCGTGTGCCACAAATGATTTTCGTAAGGAGCTACAACAAAGGAGCTACAACAATTTGACCTCCTGCTAGAGTCTTGGAGCACAACCAGAAGCAGCTTCTTGACTGGTTTAAGTTTCCCCTTAATGTCCAAATTGTATCTGAGACAGCAAGGAATTTGGAGTCTCAGTGTTGGAATGGTCCATGGATAGGACTACGTCCGGTTTGGTCTCCTAGATGTTCTGAGCTCCCACAGGTCTGAACCTAATGTTCACCCCTTTGATCAAAGATCATAGGAAGCATGCTCCAAAACACGTCAAAGGGATACCTTAAAGCGAGGGATGACCCTGAGGACAACTAATGTCAACTGGAGGTTCTCCTTGAATTCAGGAGAAATGTGTTGTAAATTGGTAGTATTGTCAGAAAGTTGGAATTGGCTCCATATAACCTTCACTTGCTTCCATCTATCTTCGATTTGAGGCTTTCTTCGATTTTTGCCTCTTTTTAACCCTATTACCCAAATGGGTTTCCACTCCCTAGGTTTCAGGACGGCGAGTGTCATCATTGCACTAACAGACGGGGAACTTCACGAGGACCTGTTCTTCTACGCAGAGCGAGAGGTAAGATGTTTGTGAATGGAAATGGTGTCATTACAACTGACCCGGTCCTTATTTTTAATGGGGCTTTCAGTGACTCAGCCAAACAATGAGTTTTGCCTGGACTTGTAGAAGCCTGGGATATGCCAATTTGAGAGTTATCTGAGCATGCACAGAAAGCCTTTCTCTTTTCTTGAACGAGGCCTCACTCTTTGAACAAATGTAGGCTTAAGGAAGGGAACTCTTGGACCAGTGTCTCTGTGTTACTGAGACAGATATAATTCCTACCACTGATCTTTAGAAATGAAGCTGTTCCAACTCAATGTTCGTTGAATGGTCCACTCTGTGATGGCTAGAATTGGCTGACATTGTACAGATGAAAAGCAAAAGCTGGGAACTGTTTTTTCCATTTTCCTATCCTCCTCTTTCTCGTACCTCCAAAAAATACCTCCAACACTGCAGTGGCTTAGTGGTTAAGGCGCTGAACTTGACCACTGGAAGGTTGGCAGGTCAATAGTTCAAGACCCGAGTGTTGCACGATGGAGTAAGTGCTCATTGTCTGTCCCAGCTCCTGGCAACCTAGCAGTTTGAAAGCAAGAAATTGCAAGTAGAAAAATAGGTACCGATTTGGCAGGAAAGGTAACAGTGTTCCAAGCACTCCGGTGTCTATTCATGCTTGCCACATGTCCACAGAAATATCTGCACACACAGACAGCACTGGGTCTCTGGCTAAAAATAGAGATGAGCACTGAGCCCTGGTTCGTGGTGAATAGACCAGTCTGTTGGAGATGCAGTTATTTGCTCCCATTTAATTCCTTGTCAGTAGCATGCGCGTAGAAATATAATAAATTATCATCATTGTGAAACTGACTGGAAACTGGAAGCCTAATCTGTTGTCTGAACTAAGAGTTGTGATTTATCACTCCCAAACAAACCAGGATTTGTAAATCCTGGGCTGTTGTTTTGGTTTTGTAGAGGGAGCAACAAGCCAGGACTCTAGATGTATTGAGCTTTCAGATTCTGGTTGATATAGTTGATATAGACTCAAACAGAGGAACAAACTCAGAATGAATTAGTTATGTACACCAGGGCTTGTTCATAATGAGCCATGAATGTTAATTTAATCTAATTGTCAAATTTATATGCCGCCCACTCGGCCAAAGCCGACTCATGGGGTATCTCCTTACACTTTCGTTGAAGAAACATCTTGCATTACGTATGAAATACTATAGTGCCTACATGTTCAAGTATGACCTTTGCATGTGTGTGCATAAGTCAGAATGAATTAGCTATGTACACCAGGGCTTGTTCATAATGAGCCATGAATGTTAATTTAATTTAATTGTCAAATTTATATACCATCCACTCGGCCAAAGCCAACTCATTGGGTATCTCCTTACACTTTCGTTGAAGAAACATCTTGCATTATGTATGAAATACTATAGTGCCTACATGTTCAAGTATGACCTTTGCATGTGTGTGCATAAGTCAGAATGAATTAGCTATGTAGACCAGGGCTTGTTCATAATGAGCCATGAATGTTAACCATGGGGTATCTCCTTACACTTTCATTGAAGAAACATCTTGCAGTGCAGAAGAAATACTAAAGCGCCTACATGCTCAAGTATGACCTTTACATGTGTGTACATAAGCAATTCCATGTCCAACATGCATCATCACACGCAGTTTAGGGAGTCCTCTGTGGCCACGTCTCAACAGGGAGTTGCAGTGTTTTATGTCTTGTGTTCAAAAATGCACGTCCACACTTCCTTCTTCCTCAAATGTGTTCACAAGGACTGGCCACAAATCACTCTGACTTCCCAGGGTTTGGGAACTCAAAGCCTTTGCTCAACTTGACTCCCTTCAAACCTTCTTAAAATCTTGAGATAAGGCACTGCCTTGACCACAGAACAATGAGGTGGTGGTGGTGAATTAATTGATATTGTTTCTCATTGCAGATAAACCCAGCATTTTATCTCGTAGCAGGGTTTTCCCCCACCAAAAACCAAATATATGCTTGGCGTGTGTCTGGCAGTTCCATTTATCTCGTTTCAGCTTGGGAAAAGGGAGATTGTTGAGTCCTGTTGAGGCTGAAAGCCTATCTTTCCACCTATAAATACCTTGTTTTGTCTGCTCTGCTCTGTCTGCCCCATGATCAAACCTAGCAGGTTCTTTTAGCAAGCCTGACAAGCCAAGCTTTGATTTCTTATGGGAAACAAGGCATGCATAAAAGAACATTGTCTGGGCAAGCTGGAAGCCACAGACTGACAGGTCCGTGGGTTCAGCTTGCAGACAGATGCAACTGCCAGGATAATAAATGGTTTTGTCTGGTGCGCTTAAAACTCCCCCATCATTGGGGGGAGGGAAAAAAATAAAGATAACAGAGTGAGAACTCAGATCTCTTCTGGATGAAAAGTTCTTAGAAGGCCACAAACCTTCCGGGGTCACCTTTGTTCTGCAACAGCTGCAATGGTGGAAACTGGCAATAGCTCCAGATGTTCAGCCTCTTGAGATTGGGAAGTTCTTGAACCTCAGGTCTCGGGATGGGAACAGCTGTAGAGTTTAAGTCAACCCTTCCAGCAATTGTGTTCAGAGACAACCACTTGGTCCTGGTCAATGGTAGGGCTGGGAAGCCTTCCCAGCGATGCTGATATTTTTAGCTCCCCCGTTCACATCTTAATGAACACACAGAGTAGAATACCGTGACACTGGCCATAGCCTACTGCCCTAACCTATGCATGACTGTGTGAACGTCAGCAGAGCGTCTATGCTTCTTCATGTCCTTCTGATGAGGAAGGAGAAGCTCATCTTGGTGGGTATAACCTTGCCCATGAAGCTTCCCTGTGTAGCCTACATCTCCATTAGTTATTCTGTCCAGTCATTTACTGGTGATCTTCTTCTTTCATGTCCCGATCAAACTTAGGACTTCCAAAATGAAGCTGCTTTCATGTCTTTGCCATTGGCCAAACTTAAGTCCACTTCCGTGCATGTTTCTGGCAGTTATCGGCAGACCAGTAAATGATCTGGATTCTGTGTCTCTCCATATTCACACCACGTATTGTTGTGTGCCAGTATCCCCCACTTGAGCCTGTGGGTCATGCGTTTAGGGACTCCGACCCTCAGCCTATTCAGGGTCCTCCAAGTGACGTCGGGGAGGTTGAGTTCCTCAGCCATATCTTCCTCCTTCTCCAGAGAGCTCCTTCCCCCATCTTCTAATTTGGTCACTTACTGGTGATTCCTCAAACCAATAGAACGGAGGAATCACTTACTGGTGACAGCAGGCCATTAATAAAGCATTGGATCTCTAAATGCTCTGGCAGAAAGACACTCTGTGGACATTTTGGAAATGGTTTAATGAGATTTAATTGAACATTTTAAATACTTGTTGGGAAAACATTCCAAGTTGCTAAGGATAACCTCTGGACTCTCTCTGCCTTTGGCCCCACCCAATGTTTGAATGAAGCTCCTGGGATATCTCCCACCCCTTTTAAATTTAATTTTAATTCAATTTTCACATTTTCACATTTGCCCGTTCATTCTCCAGGACTGGAGAGTCCATGGAGCGTAATATTTTTGCAGCAATGGGATGGCGCGTGTCGTCTTTCCTGTGGACCTGTATGCCTCTTGTTCCTTGAGGTCATCTTTACAACCAGACCAGGGACTCTGGGCCTTTTTTCCCCCTCATCTCTAAAACAAAAGGGCTTTTGGCCAAACATTCCTCATCCCTCAGAAATAGGCTGGGTGGCTGGAATTGCTCCACACAAGCTCTCCCTTGCCATGAATTAAATTTTGTTTGCAATGGGTGGATACGAGAGTGAAGACAGTGGTCATGTTTGGGACGTCACCCTCCATTCCTGAATTAATATGGGGAGGAAAGATATCTTCCAGGTCCTTTGGCTGCACCCTTTCTGTAAAGCAGCACATGGAAGCAGAAGGTTTAGGGAGAGGGGACTGCAGTTACTCGGATCTTTATGAGCACATTTAGCTGACAAAGCACCTCTCAGACAAAAGAGCCTCGATGATCGTGAGCACTTATTCCCCCAAATGCATTCCAATCCAGAACGAGAGGATGCAAAGTTCGGAACATGCTGTGCCGAATTCATTAGCTCATCCCAGGCACTTGGAGATTAATAACGCTGATTAGGTTATCTACCCAAGTTGCGCAACTTAGTGAAAGAATGGATGTTATTGTATTAAACTTCCCTGGAGTGTTTCATTGAACCTTTAAGAATCCATGGTTATTCCTGAACAGTCAAGGTGGCTTCCTGGTTCTCCTAGAACAGTGATGGCCAACCTTGGCACTCCAGCTGTTCTTGGACTTCAATTCCCAGAAGCCCTGATCAGCAGATGTGCTGACTTGGGCTTCTGTGAATTGAAGTCCAAGAACAACTGAAGAGCCAAGGTTCGCCATTACTGGACTAAGGTTTCCCAGCCTTGGCACTCCAGTTGTCCTTGGACTTCAATTCCCAGCAGCCCAAGTCAGCACACCTGCTGGTCAGGGCTTCTGGGAATTGAAGTCCAAGAACAGCTGGAGTGCCAAGGTTGGGAAACCTTAGTCCAGTGATGGCAAACCTTGGCACTCCAGCTGTTCTTGGACTTCAATTCCCAGAAGCCCTGACCAGCAGGTGTGCTGACTTGGGCTGCTGGGAATTGAAATCCAAGGACAACTGGAGTGCCAAGGTTGGCCACCAGGAGCCAGGATCTTAGTACATCCTGTCCTCAACAAATTTGTTTGGTATGAATCATAAATTGAATCTGCTTGGGTCACTGTGACCACTTTTGTCTTCTCTTTCTAGGCTAACCGATCCCGCGAGCTGGGAGCCACCGTGTACTGCGTTGGGGTGAAAGATTTTAATGAAACTCAGGTAAAGAAACCATAATTTCTGTTACACCTTTTGGTAAGATCCTTTTATATGAGTTTCATATGGCTGTTCTTAAATATCCGAGAATGGGATATGATCTGGATCATTCCAGAGTGCAAGGATACATAACAATGGTCTCAAACTAGAGGAAGTCAGATATAGGCTGACTATTGGGGTGGGGTGGGGGGGAGTTTTAACAGAGCAGTACGACAATGGGACCCATGACCTTGGAAGGTGGTGAGTGCTCCAATGCTAAAAATATTCAAGGGGAAATTGGACCACCCTCTGTCAAATCTGCTTTGTCATTGGATGCCTGTAAACCTACAGCCTTCTGAGGAGAAAGACTTTCTACTAGATATAGCAGGGATTCTCAACCTGTGGCCCATGGGCCGGATGTAACCCATAGCACCATTTCATGTGCCCCCTGCCTCCACCACACCCAGAAGTGCCATGTGGTGGAGGAAGGGCAAAATGGCCATCCGGCCCCCAGCTTAAAAAGCTAGAGAGCTCCTGAGTTACCGCCTTCTTCTTCCGTGTCTAAGCCAAATGTAAAACTACCAAAACGAAAGCACCTTTGGGCGAGTTCCTTTCACCTGATGTGAGAAAGGTTAGCCAGCAACACAAGGTTGCCGTGACCAGGGAATGACCGATTGTGGTTCAAAAACACCACAGTCTTTGAGGGCGGCTCTTTCTGTCTACCAGCTAGGGTACAACTTTTGGATGCAAAGCTGTGAAATGTACAAGAAACGGCTACGACCTTAAAATCACTATGCGCCGAGGAAAAACATGAATTACGCAGCTGGGGACCTGCAGTGTCACCACACGTGGGCCAAAGTTTCATTGCACCATTGTTATCACGTTGGCTAGATTTTTGCAAGTTTAGCCTAGGGTCATGATTGTGATTGACATGGGTGGGTGGGTAGGAGCCCCGTTGACTTGAAAAGGGCTTAGCTCTTTTCTGAGTCAACCACATACAGCCAAAATGTATGCTCTCCCTGATGTCAATGAGTTCTTTGCCATGACTTCAGATTGACTGTGCTGGTATAAGAATCAGCCCAGTATTACTTGATGGACCGTCTGCATGGAAGTCTTAACTTCCAGGCACAGTTTTACCTGCTTACCTGTCCAACTCCCTCTGCTTCTTCACCAGCTGGCCCGCATCGCTGACAGCAAGGACCACGTCTTCCCCGTGAATGATGGCTTCGAAGCCCTCCAGGGGATTATAGGCTCTGTAAGTATTACTTAACCTCATGTGTCCGGTTTTATGGCTTTGCAAAAAGGAGCACAATTGTTCCCAAGAACTCCGTATCCATCAACACTCTGATCTATGAAGTGCTTGAATTTTGGACTCTGTTGTAGCATGGACAGATGGGATGGATAGATGTAGACAGAAAAGAGTGTGGGTTTTACATCAGGGGTCAAATGCCAGAGAATTGTTTATCAAGATTAGAGAGGTTTATTTATCCATTGTTTATCAAGACGGAAGAGGTTTAGATGAGGAGGTTTCACTGGGCTTCTTTCATTATTCACGTCAACGCATAGTACAGTAAAACCCCTACTTACAAAAAAAAAGTCCGTTCCGTAGGCTTTTGCTTAAATCGGGTTTTTATGTAACTCGAAGCAAACCCATAAGGAAAGTAATCTTTATGTAACTCGAAGCCATAGCTGTCAAGTACCCCTTATTGACCAGGAAAACCCTTATTTTACCCTCTTTTCCGCCATCATCCCTTATTAATTAGGCTGCAATGCCCTATTGCCACCATTGGAGGGCAGCAAAGGATAAGCATCGCTGTCAAGTATCCCATATTTTCTGGGAAATTTCCCTTATTTCCAAATTCAAAACTTGACAGGTATGCTCGAAGCAAACCCATAGGAAAGTATGTAAATCGGGACATGGTTTTAGCACAAAATCATTATGTAAGTCGAATTTTATGTAACTCGAGGCATTTGTAAGTCGGGGTTTTACTGTATAACTTAAAATTAAGGCCTGCCGTGGCTCACTGGTTAAGAAGCTCGCCTTGTTAGCTGGAAGGCTGGCAAGTCGGTAGACCCATGATGGATTGAGCTCCTGTCTCTGTTCCCAGCTCTTGGGGACATGAAAAGAGCCTCATTTGGGCATTCCCTGAGTGGAGTTTTCCCAGCAAAAATCCTTTCAACCCAGAATAATTTCTGACACGAAATTATTATTACTTTAAAAATATAGACATATATGGAATATAACTAGTGTAGGTAATACTCAAACCAAATTAATGTTATGGTTTTTGACTAGAGTCAGGCTATTTCGATGGTGTTATCTCATCCATTTACTAGATCATCTTTGTACATGTAGTGGGGGGGGGGGTATAAATTGCATGTATTGTTGGAATGCCTCCATATATTCCACAACGTCTCCATCTGACAGTTCTTCTGGCAGGTCTCTGGGATGAGTCAGAAGGTGGGGATTTTACTGTCACAAGGAGATTATTATTTTTTCTCTGTTAGAAGACTCTTCTGCTTTCCAATACTTGTATTGCCAGCACAGATCAGAATTAAAGTTGCTCTGTAAAATTTCAGAGTTCGGCTTGTACTGTAATTCACTGTAATTATTGGCATGTGCTGCAAGACTTTGGTGTTGGGATTGTACCATAATAAGGTCTAATAACCGGTATGCCCTTCTCTTCCTACGAGCCAAAAACCCTGCCTCCAGACTAAAAGTTTCTCTCTTTCTCAACAATAGAAAAATGCATATTTCGACTACAGTAAAACCCCGTGTAACGAAAGGCTCTAATAGTGGGGAAAAACGTGCAGCGAACAGAAATTGAAGAAAAATGGTGCCTCGTATAGCGACATTTTTTTGGAATGGGTTTTCCCTCGTTTTCAATGCATTTCTATGGGAAAACTTGCTTTGCATAATGATTTTTTATTTTCAATGCATTCCTATGGGAAATGGCATTCAATGGATTCCTATGGGAAATTTGTATAATGAAAATTTTGCTGTACGAAAAACCTTGTGGAGTGGATTAATTTTATTATATGGGGTTTTACTGTATATTTTCTGTCTGGGTTGTCACTTGTTTCTTCCAGATTCGCACACTTCTATTGCTAACTCTCACTTTTATAACCTTGCCTTCATTTTTTCTCTTTCTTTCTTGTCTCTCTTAACAGCTATTGCTCTCTTCTGGATATCTTTTCCCCTTCCTTGCCTCTTCCCTAGCGTTTCAGTTGATTGGAAGAACCCGCTTTTCTTCTTCTTTGCTGGAAGAAACTGCTGTTCAACCATCTACAGCAAGGGTGCCCAAACTATGGCCCACAGGACAGATCTGGCCCCCAACACCAATTCATCTGGCCCATGCCACCCTTGTCGCTCCCAAAAGCGGAAGTAAAATGCACCCGTATGCAGTGATGTACTGTAAAAAATTTACTACCTACTCTGTGGGCGGGGCCAAATCTGTGGGTGTGTCCAAACATCCTGCATTATGGGCCATAGAGGTGGGCGTGGCCAACCAAGTTGGCGTGGCCTTGGGAAATTTCCGCTGCTGGTTCTGCAGAACCTGGCAGAACCTGCTGCAGTACATCACTGCCCGTATGGTGTCGGGGGCCAGATCTGGACTACTGGCCATAGTTTGGGCACCCCTGGATTAAGCAAATAGCAGCTTAAAGTCTATCTCATCCTGTTGCAAAAAGAGATTGCAAGGCACATTTTACCTCCGCTTCCAGTGGGAGGAACCACGTGACCAGCCCACTGAACTACATGACCGGCCCGTGGCCTGAAAAGTTTGGGCACCCCTGATCTACAGAGACTTTTTAAAGAGTTGGTATTCCCATCTGCATCTTTTGCTGGCAGGTATTGAAGGCAGGTGGTCAGGGCCAGGATGAGAAGAAATACCGATGTCGTCCCCGTGGTTCTCCAAAGAAAATCTGGATGACTTCTTTGAGGTTCTCCATCCATCCTTTCCTGTCCAGCTTCTCCTGAGTAAAACCCTCCTTCTTTCCACACATGCCCAAACCATTGCTATCTTCTCCGTGATCAACTGCAGAGGCCACCTTGAAGGAGATGGCTTGGACAATCCCCCAAACCCAGTGCTGAGTGACTGTGGTGGAAGAGAGTGCAGAACATTCTCAGCATGTTTCTTATCCATGTGAGCAACATGCACACGCATGAACCTCCCAGCGGTACAATTTTCTTAGTCCCGGGATGTTTCCGATATATAGCAGGAGACAAAAACCACAGAAATCTGGGTCTGAAAAGGTACTTCCAGATTATGATGCTTTCATTGTGAAGTTGTCACGTCTCATCCATGATGTTTTATGGTGGGCCGTGTAATCATCTTCCTTCTGCATGTTCCCACCATTGCTTCTCCCCTTTTATCCTTCTCCAAAAAACACCCGGAAAGGTAAACGATTAGATTGAATGTACCTATTGGTTGGTTGTGCTAGGAGCCCTCCATCGAGTCTTGGCCAAAACGACTGAAAAATGCCTTCACACATTTAATTTTTCTTTTTCTGGCGCTTTCTAGATTTTGAAGAAATCATGCATTGAAATTCTGGCTGCCGAGCCTTCAAGAATCTGTGCAGGAGGTGAGTTGAAAGTGGGAACCTTCCAGCTTTTCCGTTGCTTCCCGTCATTCCGCTTCTTCTCCCTGGATCCTGAGGGGAAGCAGATGTTGGCGTCAGGCATCTTTTGCCTCTCCTTGGGAATGTTTCCAGAGGAAATACTAGAAAATTCCATTTGTTTTATGTCTGCTTGTTATGAATTGGTCTTGATGGGGATCTATACCAGGAGGGGTTTTTCCCCTGCCTGTTCGTGGGGGCCAAGAACGCTGTGAAATCTCAGGCATTCCTCTGGAAGTTTTAGGGATGCTCTTTGGGTGGAATGGTTTCATCGTTTGGGGATCTCTTCCCCCCACCCCCGTTTTCCCTCTCCCCTTCTCTGCTAACCCATGCAATGAACATTAGAAAATCTGCAAAGAGGTAAATGCATTCCTCACTATATCTTGGCTCTGGCCCTGTCTAAATGTTATTTTCCCCCAAGGGGAAGAAATCTGGTTTCAGCTGCAAGCCAATAAGTTCCCTTCCCCTTCTTCCAGGGAAGAGACAACCGGCTTAGTTAGGAGACTTCCGTGGGAACTGCCTAGATGGACGAGGAATGGAAATCGGTCTGTCCTCCTGAGTTCTAGCGCGACATGTCACAGGGGTGCATTGGCTGCATATGTCCGGCCAAAGGGGAGACCCAGAATGTCATGGGAACTGTTTGCTAAAGGGTCCATTCTACCCATGTGCAATGGTTAGAGTAGGGGTCCGTAACCTTTTCAAGCCTGGTCACACTCTCTCAGTCAGCTTCAAGGGCCAGATGACCATTTCCCCCTGCCTGCACGATGCGGGTGGCCATTTTGTCCCAACAGCTTCAAAGGGGCAGCCATTTTGTTTCTCAAACACTTGGAGGGGTGGAGGGGGTACATGAAATGGCACCACGAGCCAGATCCAGCCCACGGACCTTAAGTTGAGAAACCCCTGGATTAGAGGTTGTGTTGCATAACTTGAAAAATGCTTTGAGGAGGTGATAGTTTAAGGGCTAACACATTTTATTTGGCCTGGGCTTTTGTGGATTTGCTTGATCAGGGTTTCATTGGGGCATTGTCATGAGATACCACCAAGGAAGAGTCTTATTGGAAGAAGCTTCTTCTGCCACATGAGTATCAGGTTAAAAAAAACAGTGACCTGTAGCAATTTTTGTGTTTCAGAATTAGCCCTGGGAAATGTTCTGAAAGAATTGCCCTCTATTATTATTATTATTAACAGTTGCATATTTGCATCAGTATATGCATGTATATGAGGGATATATACTTGTCGTCCAAGGCAAGAGTAAAGAATCACAAAATGCTGCTTTTTGCTGGTGAATTGGTGTTGGGTTATTATTTTTGATAGAGTGCTCAGTAGTTGCTCCAAAATACCAACGTTGTGCCAGATTTACTGCAGTTTTTTAAGCTGAAGCTCTAATTGGTTGCTCACATCTTTTTCTAAAAATCAGCTCATCCATCTGCACTCCTTGAGCATGTATGTCCTTGTCCCCTAAGGTTCACCATCTTACTCTTGCTAGGAAGCAATGCCTGGTTGTAAAAGTCTATAGCAGTGGCGGCCAACCTTGGCACTCCTGCTGTTCCTGGACTTCAATTCCCAGATGCTCTGATCAATGGGTGTGTTGACTTGGGCTTCTGGGAATTGAAGTCCAGGAATAGCTGGATTGCCAAGGTTAGCCATCACTGGTCTATAGGGCCTTTGGAAGCACATGGAGGCCCAATGTGGATAGGGGACAGAAACTAGTGTTGAAGTATCCCAAGCAGACACGCATTGATACCTCCTTATAACTGATGATGGCCGAGTCTTGCCCTTCCTTTCACAGTGAAACCTGGTGACTCCAATGCCAGTCAGGTGGGAAAGTCTACCCTGAGCTATCATTGAGTTTTTAAAGTGTAAGTCATAGTGGTGAATGTCGTTTGTACATTGGGGTTCAGTACCATGGAGAGTTCCTTGTAAAGTTCAAGATGAAACTTGGAAATGGCTCATGGCTAGTGGTGGACTCAGCAACCTGCCCTGCCATGCTGGCTCTGAGTATACATTTGGGTATAAATACCCAAATTTATACTCTGAGTATCAATTTGGACTGCATTGGTGTAGTGGTTTAGACACTGACATTGATGATTGGAAGGTTGGCAGGTCAGCAATTGGAGACCCGGGCACTGCACGATGGAGTGAGCGCCCACCTTTGCCCCAGCTCCTGCCAACCCAGTTCAAAAGCAAGAAATGGCAAGCAGATAAATAGGTACCATTTTTGGGGGAAGCTAACAGCGTTCCTTGCTCTCCGGTGTTGAGACATGCCTGCCACATGTCCATGGAAACATCTGCAAACACCAACATCTGCAAACACAGACAGTGCTGAGCACCAAGACCTTTAAGTCGGATACGGCTGGCTTTTGTGCTGCTGGAGTTAGGAAACTGATACTGGCATAGGATTGAGCCTGCCTGCTTGCCTGTCCTGTCCTGTCCTAAAGCAACCTGGCCTATCCTTCAAACCCAAAATGATTTCCTCCAGACAACATTGACTTTGCAGCATCTGTAGAAAGGTTTTCTTTGTGGTATTTATTATTAATTGGATTTGTCTGGAGGAAAACGTGAGACCCTCCACACTCAAACCAGACAAAAACTGCAACATGATCTTGTCTGTCTGCTGTCAGATGGAAACTTTTCCACGGCCGCTTACGCTAGACAGCAAATGGCATTTGTCTAAAAGACGCAGACTGGAAATCAACCACCGCTCAGAGATACATCAGCATACCTGTCGAAAGGTACGTTCTCAGTGTAATGGTTTGGAACTCAGCCAGTCGTCTGTCACAAACAAGCAGGATAGTCTTCTTCTTCTTCTTCTTCTTCTTCTTCTTCTTCTTCTTCTTCTTCTTCTTCTTCTTCTTCTATGTGCATTCTGGATATTGGCTATCACCATGGTGTAAATCTTCCTGTTCTTAACTCCATTTTGTACCAGTCTCTCAGGTTCATTATCCACAAGGTTCATCAACGTCCAGAGCCTCTCTTCCCAAGAATCTTCCTTTGCATAACGGGTTGGAGTATTCTGTATTTCATCTCGTACCTTATGATATGCCCAAGGTGTTGGGACTTTCTTTGTTTAATGGACTTAAGCAGTTCTTGTTCTTTATCCATCCAGCGCAACACTTCTACACTAGTCACAGGGTCAACCCACGATATCCTTAGCAGCCGTCGGTAGATCCACATTTCAAAACCTTTGATTCTCTTTTCAGATGCTTTAGTCAAGGTCCAAGCTTCGACTCCATAGAGCAGGAGTTCCCAACCTTTTAAAGCCGTGGTCCGGGTCCTGGCCTGGGGATGATGGTGAGGACTTTGCATGCCAAAAGGGCTCAGGTGCAGAAAGTGACTCACTGGATCCGTGGTATGGGTGTCCCACTGCAATGTGGATGGCAGATAGAAGGCCATTGCATTATATTGTTCCCAAGACAATCTTCATGGATGGTCACCATGAGGATAACCAGTATTTAAACTCAGATATGGTACTTGAAGAAGAAGGAAAATATTGGGGGAAAGTGAGGAACGGTTTTGCCTTTTAAGCACCCGCAGCCCCTCACCTGGGCAAGTTGCCTACCTGTGAAACGTGTGCAGAGTGACCCAACCAGAGGTTTAGATTTTCCTTGCTCTCTTTCCCTCTCACGGTTGAAGTCCCTTCCACCTTTCTGTTCTGCCTCCTGTTTCCTTGAATGATCTCACCAGCTGGAGGAGATGGACCGGCTTGGCTGGTGCGCAAGAAATCCTTCGGGGATGAAAGAAAATTGAGGCTTGGAGCAGAGCCCAGATTCCTGAGTCAACTTGTATTCTTTGCGCTGCTCTAGAGTTGGAGCCCCCAGGGACTGTGCATGGAGGAAAGCCGAGAGTGGGCGGCATTTGCCTCGACGCCAGCAGAATTGTTGATTCAGCAGAAACCGGGGGACACTTTATTGCAAAGAGATTTAAAGAGATAACAGTAGGCTTCACCGTTGATGGTCTCTTCTTTCCATTGTTCCCCTTTTAGGCATTCACGTGTGTGTGTGGGGGGGGGGGGAACCCCTCATGAGGGCAAAAGTTGTTAGTCTACGTTTGCTTAAATCAGGGATTCTCAACCTGCGGCCTGTGGGCTGGATGCGGCCCAGGGCACCATTTCATGTGCCCACCACCACCGCCTCCACCACACCAGGAAGTGCATGTGGTGGACGAAGGGCAAAATGGCCATCTGGCACCCAAAGCTGTCTGAGGGAGCGTGACCAGGCCCCCGGCTTTAAAAGGTTGAGAACTCCTGAGTTAAATTCTTTGTCCTCTGCTTTCTCACCCTTTGAGCATAAGAGCATCAAGTGTAGAAGTTATGGCTTCCTCTACCTCCTCCTCTTCTTCTTCTTCCTCCATGTCTCGATCAAACCCTGGACTGCCAAAATGAAACCACCTTCTTGGCTTTGACATTGGCCAAACTAGAGTCTTCATTGTTGCATGCTTCTGGCAGTCATTGGCAGGTCAGTAAATGCGCCGGATTCTGTATCTCTCCACATTCACACAGCGTGTTGTTATCTGCCAGCAACCCCCACTTAACCATGTTGGTCTTGCATTTAGGCACGCCAGCCCTCCGCCTATTCGGTGATGTTGGCTAAACAGCCGGTGTTTTAGATGAAACCATGGCTTGTAGGTATAGCTGTAACTCACTTTACTTCATGGTTTTCCCAATATTATTTTGCTTTTTCTGAACCATCAGCCATATCAGAGATATCTCTTTGGTAGGGTTGGTTTCATAAGGAAAATATATAGGTCGGGGTATTTTTTCTGGTGGTACCTCAAATGTAGAAGTTCACTAGGGAGGCACATAGAATCATTATCCTACTTGCTTTAAGCAACAACTCTTCCTTCTAAGCCTGTGATGGCGAACCTTGACACTTCAGTGGTTCTTGGATTTCAAATCCCAGAAGCCCAAATCCCTGTGAATACACATGAATGGGTTTACTGCATGTACACACTCTTCTTGGGCTTCAGTTCCCAGAAGCCCAAGTCCCTATGAATCCACACAAATGGGTTTACTGTGTGTATGCACAGTAAGCCCATTTGTGTGGATTCCCAGGGACTTGGGCTTCTGGAAATTCAAGTCCAAGAACAGCTGGAGTGCCAAGGTTCGCCATCACTTCTCTAAGCCAACACCTTCTTCAAACCTTCAACTTCTGGGGCCATTCAGTCCCTGGGGTGGATAACGCAAGTATTAATGGAGGGTAGCAGGAATGGTGTGAAAAGTTCAACTTAAATGGCTTGTAATGTTGCCTGCATTGATGCGACAGAAGGAGGTAAATGTAATCTTTTATGGAGCGCTTGTTTTATGTCTCATGTACTACACCAAATATTTCAGCGCAATAGAGCACAGATCTGGGAGATGTGCCAGCTTAAGTTTGCTTTTGATCTTCCTGCCAACTTTATCTGCTTGTGGTGAAAATGAGCACATGAACAAAAGGAAAAACCGTCCAGCTTCAGACAAAGGGCCTGCCTTGTGTTGCACATGGGCCTGTCTGTTGCCTTTGGGCAATTCCACAAGTAAGACATCTGTGCAAAAACATCTTCCCACTTCTGGCTCCTGGTTGTAGAGATGTGGAGGTGTTATTGTCTCCAATACTGGAGGAGATGTTTAGCCATCACTTTAATATTTTTAGATAAAGAAATATTCCAATAAGACGTAGCAGAAGATTAAAAAACATGGGATCATGCCACATGGGTTTTTAATGCAATGCAATTGCATTTCTATACCTCCCCTCCAAAGCGCTTAGTGCACTTTTTGGGTGATCCACAAGTTACCATATATACTTGAGTATAAGCTGGTCCGAATATAAGCCGAGGTACCTAATTTTGACCTGAAAACCCAGGAAAATAGATTGACCCGAGTATTGTCATCGCTGAATCTTGGAGCTGTCGAGATGGAAGTTACTTAAGAGGGTTATCTCACCTCACTCTTGCTAATATAGAGTACTTATGGCAGATCCCACTTCTGTTGTAAAGCCTCAACCAAAGGGAATTTCTTCTTCTTCTTCTTCTTTGAGTGCCGTATCCAATTCCGAATATTGGCTCTCCTCATGGTGATCAGCCATGAAGATTGTCCTGGGAACAATATATATCACAGTGGTCTTCCAATGGCCTTCTGCATCACAGTGTGATACCTGTATCGTTGATCCAGTTCCACATGTCCCTTTCTGGTCCTGAGACCTTTTGGCACACAAAGTCCTCCTTGGCCCCAGACCAGGATGGATGAAGCCGCTGCCCTCCATCAAGAGGGATTCCAGTGGGATTTAATCCCTTTGGGGACCATCACCCTTCCTTCCCTGTGGACTTCGCCACCCAAGGCTGTTAGGGTGGTCAGGTTAGTCAATCGCTGCCTGACAAGTTGAGTAGTAGGGTCTATTCCATGACCATAGCACAGTTAATGGCAAACCTTGGCTCTCCAGATGTTCTTGAACTTCAATTCCCAGAAGCCCTGATCAGCAGGAGTGCTGACTTGGGCTTCTGAGAATTGAAGTCCAAGAACAACTGGAGTGCCAAGGTTCGCCATTAGTGCCATATCAGGATAACCTGGCCAGACTTTAAAAGGAACTTAAATACAGGGGCTTGTTAACTTCTCCTAGTTATGATGGAAAGAGTGTGTTTGATTCCATGTTCTTTTTTTATTGGAAACAACAGGCAGATGCAAAGGAAGAAGGATCTGAAAGCCTTCTTAGAAGAATTTAGGGGTGTCAACATTTCTCTCTCTCTATGCTTTCAGAATCCTTCCAAGTGGTTGTGACAGGGAATGGCTTCCGGCATGCCCGCAATGTGGACCAAGTCCTCTGCAGCTTCCGGATCAACGAGACAGTTACGCTGAGTAAGTGCCTCACTTTGACATCGGTCTGTTATACTTCAGCGCATCCGCAAAGCGCATCATTAACTATGTTGCTCCTGGGAGGAACAGTGTCAAGTGCCCTGGAACAATTAGCATTCAGTCCACTGTCGGCAGCAGGGGTTCCCAAACTAAGGCCTGTGGGTCGGATCTGGCCCCTGACACCAATTCATCCGGCCCGCACCACCCTTGCCGCTCCTGGAAGCGGAAGTAAAATGCGCCCGTACAGATTGCAAGGCATGTTTTACTTCTGCTTCTGGTGGGAAGAACCAAGTGACCGGCCCGCTGAACCAAGTGGCCAAAAAAGTTTGAGCACCCCAGGTCAACAGTCTCTGCTATGTCAGTGTGCGTGGACTAATTTAGGGAATCAATGTAAGTCAACTGGATATAAGAAGAGGTTACAGGCTGTTCTTTCTAGACGTCAGAGATGGGAAGTTGAGTCCTCAGCTTCCTAGTGCTCTGCATGGCAGAATGCTCAAACAGCACCTTGACTAAGAAGAGCATTTGCTAACATAATCCTAATTAAAGAGTGGATGAACCGTGTAAATGCTGCGGCTTTCCTTCCTAAGAATCTGTTGGGGTGGGACGGCATTTCTGCATCGTAGCAGAGTATTTAGATGATGGGCCTCACAAAACATCTTCTTAGGGCGAGGGGGCATGCCGCATCTTGACAAGATAATTACCTGCAAACCTTGAGTCATTCAGGGTTCTGCTTTTCTAAAGGTCCTTCTCGTACCTGCCACACCTGGCCAGAAAACCACAATAGTGCAAACTCGACCCCCATTTCTGAGATTCCTCCTTAGGAGACCCCCTTTCCCGTGGGTACCTTGGAAGTATGTGTGTGTGTGTTTCAGTCCAAGAGCTGAATTCCAACTGGACTGAAGTCTCCGGAGCTTCATTCCATCAGGGTGCATGTGTGTGAAGGGCGGAGCGAGCATCACCAAAATGCAATGTTCACTTATTTTAAGCCTGTTTAGAAGTAAAGGGGACGTGTCAGTACACATGTATTCAGATGCAAACAAGAGCGGATGACTAATCTCCACCCAGCATCCCAAATGCCAAGCCCACATGTGGCTTTTTAGGAGCAAGCAGGAGAAGCATGTCTACTCACAAATAAACAGACACTCAGACTAGATCAGAACCATACCTGTCAAGATGCGGTTGAGAAAATATGGGAAGCACTGCTGCCTCTGATGGGCGCGCATCCACAGAAACCCCTTCATGCATGCGCAGTAACCCTCGCGCATGCGCAGAAACCCCTCGCGCATGCGCAGAAACCCCTCGCGCATGCGCACCTCGACCTCTGGTGGGTGTGCATGCACAGTAAACCCCCCGACCGCTCCTAATTCGGGATGACAGCGGGAAAGAGGGGTAAAATATAGGATTTCCCAGCCAGTACAGAACACTTGACAGGTATGATCAGAACTGAACCTCTGAGCTATTTTCACATCATTTTTTTTAGGGGGGAGAACAACCCCTACATTTCCAATGAGGTTGTAAAATCTGGGCAAAAGGGGTCAGATTTGTGATCTGAACCTGAGGAAGGTCTTCACCTTGATGTACTATGTGAAACCAATTTGTTTCCCCTGTCTCTCTCATCCTTTGAAGCACCAGGCAAAATCTTTTGGAGGAGAGAAAATCACCCAAGTCCAAGCCGTGTAGGGCAGGGGTACCCAAACATTTTGGGCCATGGGCCGGCCACATGGTTGAGTGGGCCGGCCATATGGTTCCTCCCACTGGAAGCGGAAGTAGAATATACCCACATATGTGCAAAACACTGCCATAAATACATTTACTGTGGGTTATTTACGGCAGCGTTTTGCGCATGTGTGTGTGCATTTTACGTCCACTTCTAGGAGTGGTGAGGGCAGGCTGGATTATTTGGTGCCATGGACCAGATTCTGCCCACGGTCCATAGTTTGGGCACCCCTGATGTAGGGTTTAAAATGGTAGGTAAAAAGCTAACCTCTCCTTGTTATGTTCCACGGCAGTTGCAAAACATGTATGCATGTTGATACTGCTCAGTGCGTTAAACTTCAAAAAATGTACAAAATAAGTCCTGAGTGAGAAAGGCTGGGGTTCTGGGACTTCACTAAGTGTTGCTTTTTTGGCAACTCGGCCCCTGTGTTGTGTGCATTTGATTCAATTTTAACTATCGTCGACACGCTTGGGTTGACAGAGCAATGCCCAGTGACCACTGCCACCACAACGGCTTTTAAATGGATGTTAAAGGGTGGGAAACGGACATTGCTTTCTGGATTGCCATCTCCTTATGTTCTGGAAGAGATGTAGACTCTCACAGCCATTTTCTGGAAAAAAATGCAGCTGGTTTTCTGTAAACCTTGCCCTCGATTGTTTGAGTTCAAGATGCATGGAAGCCACATGGAAAAGTCTTCCAGAACTGCTATCTGTTGTTGGTGGGTTTTATTTTTAGCAAACTTGGACGAGATTTCAGAAGGGAAAGTGCCAGAAGAAGGAGAGAGACTTTACCTCCCTTTTGTAGAAATGTGGAAGGTTTCTGAACTAAGAGGTGGAAGAGCTCCTCCACAATTACCTTTTTAAACCATTCAGAGAGTGTCATAGAGAAGCATCTCCAATTTGCATTTATAACAGGGATTCTCAATCAGTGACCTGTGGGGCTGGATGCGGCCTGCGGCACCATTTCATGTGGCCATCCCACCGCCTCCACCACACCAGGAAGTGCCATGTGGTGGAGGAAGGGCAAAATGGCCAGCCGGCCCCCATAGCTATCTGAAGGGGCGTGACCCAATGGCCCCCATCTTAAAAAGGTTGAGAACTCCTGGTTTATAAAAACAGTGGCTCAAGTGGCTAAGATGCTGACTGGGAAGCAGAAGGTCAGCAGTTCGATTCCCGAGTACCGCAGGACGGAAAGGAGCTCCCGTCTTCGTCCCAGCTCCTGCCAACCTAGCAGTTCGAAAGCAAGAAATTGGCAGTAGATAAATAGGGACCACTTCGGTGCACTGCGGTGTCTAGTCATGCCTGCCACATGACCATGGAAACGTCTCCGGCTTAGAAACAGAGATGAGCACTGCACCCTAGAGTCGGATACGATTGGCTTTCGAGCAAGGGAAACCTTTACCTTTACTAACGAAAACACCACAATGAATGTTGCTTATTGAAACAAGGAAGAATCTTCTTCTTTCATGTCCAGATCGAATCCTGGACTGCCAAAATGAAACCACATTCTTGGCTTTGTTGTTGGCCAAACTAGAGTCTTCATTGTTGTATGTTTCTTGCAGTCATCGGCAGACCAGGAAATGAGCAAGATTCTGTATCTCTCCACATTCACACAGTGTGTTGTTAACCGCCAGCAGCCCCACACTTCAGCATGTTGGTCTTACATTTAGGCACACCAACCCTCAGAAGTGTGACAAGGGTCTGAACCTTCTCCATGGGAAGCTCCAGTTCTTTCCAACTGAAATCTGGAATCACAGCCCCTTCCCACGATCTCTCCACCCATAGGGCTAAATCTATAGGGGTTACATAAAGGCGACAGATGTGAAACGTCACCAGATCAAGGCTATGAACACTTGAGTCAAAAATGGACGTCTGTCCCATCAGAGGAAATGAAGTTGAGCATCACGTTGGGGTGATTAACTGTGCTATGGTCATGGAATAGAGCCTACTACTCAACTTGTCAGCGGGTTTATCTGGGCACCAATGAGCCATTGGTGGTTATAAGAGTCTAACCAATGCATTGTGTCGGAATGACATATGGCAATGGCCATGCTCCGAGGAAACCTTGCTTCTAAAAATGGTAGACACCAGGCGCTGACAGAAGTTCCCCCACCATCTGGTGCCTTCTTTTCCTCGGCCACTGTGAGCTTCACAATGAACAGCAAACTGAGATCAATTCAGAGACCTCCTTCTTGTTGTTGTGGCGTATCTGAGTCCGAATATTGGCGATCACCATAGTGATCAGCCATGAAGACTGTCCTGAGGATATAATGCCGTGGCCTTTCATCTGCCTTCTGCATCGTTAACGGGTCACCCATAGTACTACTAATCCAGTTCTGCGAGTCACTTTCCGATCCTGGTCCCTTTAGGCACACAAAGTCCTCATCATCATCCCCAGGCCAGGATGGATGAAGCTGCTGCCCTCATTCAAGATGGATTCAAGTGGGGTTTAATCCACTTGGGGACCATCACCCTTCCCTGTGGACTTTACCACCCAAGGCCATTAGTCCTCGGAGTTGTCAGGTTAGTTAACCACCATCTGATGCTCAGTGTTGAGTCGCTGGCAGTATGGTCTACTCTATGGCCATAGCAGGATAACCTGGCCAGACTTGACGGCGTTGTCGAGACCTTACAGCATTGTAAACCAACCCAACTGAGCAACTAAGAGCTTGTTGAGTGTGATTCTCCACAGGCAAAACTGTTGGAAATGCCATGGTTTCTGTGTGGAAATTGAAAGGCAGGAGGCCAGCACTGGGAAGGCCCACTCAACCCCTTGGAGAGAAGATCAACAGCAACCACTCTCAAAGGGAGAATAAAACAAGCCAATCTGGAAGCAAGGGCAACGTTGGAGATGAATCATCCAGCAGAGGAAGTCTCTGGTTCCTCTGTGGTGGCTTTTCCTTCTGTGAATCATGGCATGGCTTGAGAAAGGGGAAAACGTATGCTTTTCTTGTGGGGAAAGGGTTGGCCAACGTTCTTGGCCAGTGATGGCCAACCTTGGAACGCCAGGTGTTCTTGGACTTCAATTCCCAGAAGCCCAACTTGCTCTTTCCTGGAAAGAGAGGAAGCCCTGGACATAGTAGATGGACCTCATGGCTGAAGACCCTGAGAGACTGGTGTGGAGGGTCCTCAGAAGACATTGTTCCAAGGAGTTAAGAACAGGAAGGCTGTCACCATGATGATAGCCAATAATCGAAATGGATACGGCACTGGAAGAAGAAGGGAAATGGAGCCCTGCGGAAGACCAACCACATGTTGTCCATTTATGCTGAAGAATCTATCAGAGAAAGTGTTTTCTCCTAGCCGTGCATGCTCTCTCTCTCAGCTAACCCTGTGCCATAGCTGTCTTTATTATTAGCCCTCCTTGCAGCCATGCTCCACCTCCGCCCACACAAGCATCCTCCTCCAAACCTTACTGTAAGGAGCTTTGGCTGCCGGAGTGTATACGACGCTGCTACGGAAAGCCAAGATGCAATGGCAACGTTTCAGCATGGTTTTCATTACAGCATTGGCAAAACACTTGCTGGGCGCATCAGCAGATGATTTTTCTGGCTTGGAGAATGCGCCAGACCTCTCTCTCCATCTCTCGCTACTCTTTTTATGCATTCTTGCCTCTCCCAAAAAACAGGATTCATCTCTTTTTTTAAAAAAAAAAGGGGGGACTGTTTTGTCAGAGGGAATATTCCACGCTGCCTCAACAAAACAGAGTTGGGGGGAAATGTCTCCTCCAGGATAAACAAATGGTTTCTGGATGATATGAGGCACGGATGCCCAAACTTTTCCGGCCGTGGACTGGTCATGTGGCTCAGCGGGCCAGTCATGTGGCTCCTCCCACTGGAATTGGAAGCAAAATGTGCCTTGAAATCTGTTTTGCAAAAGGATGGGATAGATTTTAAGCTGCCATTTTCTCTGCTTAAACCAGGGCTGCCCAAACTATGGCCTGTGGGCCAGATATGGCCCATGACACCAATTCATCCAGCCCGCGCCACCCTTGTCACTGCCAGAAGAAGGAGTATAACGTTCCCGGGCGCATTTTACTTCTGTTCCCATCAGTGACGAGGGCAGCGCAGGCTGGATGAATTGGTGTCATGGGCTGGATCTGGCCTGCGGGCCATAGTTTTGGCACCCACTATGAAGAGTCCAATGTGATATGAGCCACTTGCCTTCTGTTGGAGCACCAGTGGGAAAGGAAACTGGTGGAGATGGAAAGATCCAAGGCACAACCCTCTTCAAGCCAAAGGTTTCAAATGGGTCCTGGAGCCCTATAGATCTATGAAGCTCCAATTCTAGTAAAAGCTTGTGAACGTTCATAAAGGGCAGGAGTACAACTTTTAAATAGGGGCAAGAAACCCTGGGGACCAAAGTGTGGAAAGAAAATCTGACTACTTGAAGAGAAAAATTGCTATCTGAAGTCCTTTTAGATACATAAATGGGACTGCGGTGGCTCAGTGGTTAAGACACTGAACCTGATGACTGGAAGGTTGGCTAGTGTTGTGATTCACCCCTTGTCAGACTCTGAAGACGACCTGGGTCAGGAGCCACTTCCTATGCCCAGCCCAGCCCCAGTTCTGCCTCCCCAGCCTGCATCTGAACCTGAGGATGTGTTGAACCAGGAACCTCAGCCTTCTTCTGGCCCAACTCTGACTCCTCAGGCAGATGACCTGTCAGACCAGAGGTCTGACTCCGACAGCAATCAGCTCTCAGCCAGGGAACGGTGCCAAAAAGATCTGCAGCTGAGACGCAAAAAAGCCAGAGCTCGTTATCAGAGGAGGCTCCCAGCTGACACCCATTAGTAGGGAGGCTTCTTAACAAGCATGTTCACCAGTCAAGCATCAGTACAATTTCTCCATGCAAAGACCGACACCCTGCCAGATTCTCCATGTATCTTGTGACTTCTTGCCTACCTTGATGACACCCCTGAACATCCTTTGAACTCAACGCTTGCTCCAATCCTTACCAGTACCCTGACCTCGGCTTGCTCTTTGGACTTGACTATTGGACTCTCCTTGGATAGACTTTTGCCAGGACTCTTTGCGTAGCGCCAGTGCGTGGCAACCCTGCTCACTGGGTAGGTCAGCACAGCAGGTCAGCAGTTTGAGACCCGAGTGCTGCCTGCCACATGTCCATTAAAACATCTGCAGATGCAGGCAGTGCTGGCTCTTTGGCCGTAAGCAGAGATGAGCACTGAACCCTAGAGTCTGATATGACTGACTTTCGAGCAAGGACGACCTTTACCTAGATACATAAAGGCAAACATCTCTGTTGAGGAAGTGCTGCTCAGAAAGAGTGGGTCAAAGCAAGATCCTCAGAAACACAGCTGCTATTTGATCACCAACCACCAAAGCAGAGACTGAAATCAAGGCATCGCTTCCTCACAACCTCTGCCCCTCCGAGCAATCAGATCCCACAGACCACCTTAGACCTATGGAAGGCAAGCAAGGAGCTACCAGATAACTGGGCAGAACCACACGACTCTCTACCGCCTTGCCAAGAACAACCATAGCCTGTGTGGAAAGCTTTAAATAGGTAGGAAGACTGAGGGTTAATCTGAGAAAGTGGGGTTCCCCTGTAGACGACAGCCTGTGTGAATGCGGAGAAGTACAAACTATCTCCCATAGGATACAATGCACACAATGCCCCTCAACATGCACTGAGGAGGATCTTATGTTGGCAAGAGGAAAAGCTGTTGATGGGGCCTGATATTGGGCAGATGTCATCTAGCCCTTTTAAATTCTATTTTGTTTTTAGATGTGTTAATTTTAGCTTTGTGTGTTATTATATGCTGGTGGTGCATCGGACACAAATAGAGAAAGAACTCAAAGGATTTGACTTAATTTTAAGGGATTCACGTGACCAAAGAGACTGCCTGATTGACCAACTGTTTGGATGTTTCCACTCTTCCCAGTCTTCAATGCCGTGACCTCTTCCCAGTAACCAAGTAACGAAGACATGATTTATTCCTGTTTGTTTCTTTCTAGAGCCATTTACTCCGTGTAGTAGCAAATAAGTCCATTCTTTGGAGGTTTTTGTGACCTAATCTGTCCCTTAATTGCTGGCAGTTGACCATCAATCAAAGTTTGTTATCCCAGTGTCCCGTTGCATGCTTTTTCTGTTTCACAACATCATTTTCCAGGAAGGAGTCGGACTGGAATTGCGCAAGCCAATCTTCTGTTTGTCCCAGTTAGAAGAAGACCAGAACAGAAGGCATCTCATCATTGTGATGAAGCAAAATTATTTGACCAAGGAAAATTATCCTACTCATTTCTCCTCAATCCTGAATTGAACCTGTGTCCCCTCAGGAATGCCAGACAACGTAAGAAGAGGAGATTTACTGCCAGTAAACAGATATCTTATGAAATGTTTTTAGAAAGTGGAAACACAAGATCTTGAGTCATTGCATTGAGAAACGAGACCAAATAGGCTTAGGAAGGGCTAAGCCCGGGGTGGCCAACCTTGGTCCTCCAGCTGGTCTTGAACTTCAGTTCCCAGAAGCCCTGATCAGCTGGTGTGTTGACTTGGGCTTCTGGGAATTGAAGTCCAAGGACACCTGGAGCGCCAAAGTTGGCCACGCCGGGCTAAGCCAAGGAGGCTATGCCATCAATGGAGATACCTACTATTCAATACTTGGGCATCAAAGAACCTTACTTGCTCTTGGAGATATCATGCCTCAAAGGTAGCCTTGACTAAACTGGTGCTCATCAACCAGGGTACAGCTCCCATCAGTTTTCCTTGGGCATGCTACCAGGGGAAGACGGAAGTGGTCATGTGACAACTTTGGATGACTTTACGTTGGAGGAAGCTGCATGTTGACCATCAATGGATAGAAAATAAATATTGGAACTTGTTCCATTATTATTTCTGCAGCATTTTGGCTCTCCATCTTTGGACCACATTCCTTCTTTAGACAGCTTCGGCATGCAATCCAATATTGATTTGTCGTCACTTATCTATTTAAGCGCAAATCAACCAAAATGTTCTATCCTTTGTCTTCTGTTTCCATCTCTGGCTGAACAGCTTTACCATCAGCTCAACCCATCATTTTCAGGGTCTGCCTAATGATCTTTTGTGATCACTGGATACCCATTCAGTTAGCCGACAGGTCCATCTGTTATCCTTTAGGCAGGTGATATGGCCTGCCCATCTTCTTTTTGCCACATACTGTATAGTTCATCGACCACATCACACAGTCTGATTCTTTGGCATAATTCCTTGTTGTTGACCTTATCCCTGATTGTTACTCTACACATCCATCTTTCCATCGCTCTTTGGGTTACCACCAGCAGTTTTTCTTCCTCTGATTTTGTTATTGTTCATGTTTCTGATGCATACAACATTGTTGGTAACGCTATCAAATTGTAGTCCAAAATATTAAGATTGCCAGGCTTAGTTAGAGCACCTTGTGTACCCACCCATGTCTTATAATAATAATTTCATGACTGAAATTATTCTGGTTTGAAATGATTTTTTGTGTGGAAGAAACTCCGCTCAGGGAATGCCCGAACGAGGCTCCTTTCATGGCCCCAAGAGCTGGGACAGAGATGGGCAGTCAATCCGTCATGCAGTACTTGGGTCTCGAACTGCCGAGTTCCCGGCCTTCCAGCTAACAAGGTGAGCTCCTTAACCACTGAGCCACCCATGTTTTGTTTTCTCCCACCCTCCTTCCTGGAGAAGCTAATCTTAGTTCAGTTATTTAAAAGTTATTATGTGGATTCACATATGCGTGACACCACATCAAAATCCTTAGGCTTTGCTGGAAAATGGTCTCGGTCTTCCATTTGTGGTGAAAATAAAAGTGCGGGTGAAGTTTTGATGGCTACCTCGTTTCTCCCATCCTAAGCCTTTCCTGGTAGCCCTGTGGAAGCATCATAGCGATCACCAGTGTTTAAAATAATGTGCTTTAAATGCACTCTTATTATGTCCTGTAAAGCTTAGGTCATGCTTATGAGTTGCCGATATTTCTCAATTGTTTTCCCCAATCGCATCTAGCATATAAGACCCAACAAGGTTATCTCTGATGTGCTTTCCCCATTAATGTCAGAAATTGATAACTAAGAGGGATGGTGGAAAGGTCAAATAAATCATTGTTGGGATGAATAGCTTGCTTGCCCTCAGAAAATTATTCCAGACAAGGGAAATAGAACTGATCTCCACAAAAATATCTACCAGACATGATGCCACGCTGCGGTTTTTTGCTGGCACACACGTAGGCTGGGGATACTCTGTCCCTATGTGTAAATCCACATAGCCACAGGACACACTGGTAAAAGGTGAATGCCATTGTCTAGGAGCAGAATTAGCAAGATAGTCCAGATGCCAACCCAGTCGGTCTCCATCTTGCACTGTTTACTACGTGGCTCTTTGGATTCCTGCATAATCACTCCGTTGACTTACACAAACAAACCAATCTAAAAGAGGACAGTGTAGGGCTAACTCAAAGGAAATGGGAAACAGACTTCTGGACTCAAGTGGGATTTAGGCTGCTCTTCTGGATTGTCTAAAAAAAAAATCAGATGAGATTGCTAAGGCCAGTAGGGTAGAGAAAGTACCACGATCTTTCCACCCAACCTGAGATGGTTCTACAGCAAACCTTGACTTATTGGCTGCCAACTGTCTATTTTGCAAGGAGACACTGCATTTTGATGTGGTCTATCTGTGGCACCTCTAGAACAGTAGTTATAAGCAACAGACCCATCCTTGCAGTAAAAGAAGGCACATGATGACGTTGAAACCAGTTAGCTACACTCCCTTGGCTCTTCAGAAGTGGGAATGTTTAACTACGTATCCAGAGGAGAGTGACCAGATTGAATAAAGGGATTTGAAACTAAATTCTGTGAAGGATGGTTGAATATGTATGATCAGGAAAATAGAAGACTGGGAGGCAACATGATAACCATCTTCAAATATTTGAAAGGGCGTCATGTGGACGATGACATGGACTTGTTTTCTGCTGCTCCGGAGAAGATGATCCAGTGTAATGGATTTAAGTGACAAGAAAGGGAGATGTTGACAACGTTAGGAAGAACTTCCATGAGGTGGTGTTTAGCCTAGGAGATGTCTAATAGAGGTTGGAGGACCACATGCCGTGAAAACTTTAGGTGAGGACCTCCTGCTTTGGCAGAGAGCTGGACTTTATGACCTCCACAACCCCTTACAACACTAGGGTTCAATTAAACCACCAAAGAGGAGAAGTCCCCTATCTAAGCATGTCTGAGGTTTGTTGCAGGGAGGGGGGGGGGAAATCTCACTGGGATAGCTGTGGCTTCAAAACTGTCCTTCAAGGCAACTTAAGTAGGGTGTGTGTGATGCTGACCCATTTCTGCATTAGCCAAGAAGTTGTGTCTTGTGTTTGAAGAGGTAATTCTTGCAGCATTTCCCGTCTGGCCAAAACGAAGGAAATGCATGTCGTTCCAGAATCCTGCATGGTTTCTGCAAGATGGCCAAGCCAGTGTGGTCGAACTGAGCCCCAAACAGCCTTTTCAGCCTTCGGTTGCTTTAATTACAGGGCATCTTCATGGTAGCGGATATTGCGTAGGCTTCAGGTCTGGCACATGATGTTCCAGCTCAGAAAAGTTACTGTTTTAGACTTTGCTAGAGTGTGTTTGTATAATACAGTATATATATATATATTTCTATGTGATGGTGAACTAAACCTTTAATGCACAGTTCCTGCCATGCTTGGGCTGATGAACAGAAATGATTCGATTGAATATGGAGTGTTTTTCTCCAGTGCAAGAGCATGAAATTAACATCCATGATAAAATCTAAAAAAAATCTGTAGAATGTCTGAACTTAAAAGCATGCCATTTCAACACACATGTGACTTCCAAGAATGGGAGTATAATGAGAAGCAGGTTGTCACGAGATGGAGGGAGACCTGGCCCTCAAATTTGGGGTACGATGCACTTCCTCATTCGGGACTGTGAACTCCCCAGGTGTAACCACTATAGTCTAACTTGAGGGCTATTTGTCAACACACAGGTCCGTCATAAAGGGAAATGGATAGAAAATTTCAGGATTTTTAAAAATAGCTATTTGTAATTTGTTCCTTTCTGCCAGCAACTGCTTTCCATTATAGCTGGGATGTAATTGGGAAAGCTCACTTTGCTTTGTTTGTTCATGCTAAAGGAGCATGCCATGCAAAAAAATAAAATGTGATTTTATTTCAGCTGGCCAGTTAGAAAGGGACTATTGTTTTGCCCAATGCCTGACCGAACATCCTGCTATGGTAATGAAGTAGACCATACAGCCAGCGACTCAACACCCAGTGTTGGGTGGCAGTAAATAACCCGACTCCCTAAAGGTGGCCAATGGCTATGGGCAGATGAGCACCTTTAGGTGGGGTGATGGTCCCCCTCCATGGAGGAAATGCCACTTGAAACCACCATATTGGGCCCAATGGCAAAATGAGTGGAAGAGTAACTCTGATTCCCAATGGTCATGGAGGTGGAAGAGGCCATGCCAGATGGACTGGCTGTGAAGGCGCACCTTGTCCATATCCTCAAGGCTGCAGCAGTCCATTGCAGTCCCGGTGTTAAATCCAGCTTGTCTCATTTCATATGTGCCACAGGAGATGGCTCCGAGATCACAGTGTGTGTGGGTCACTTCATGGCAAGCTGGGATCCACCTTAAACAAATTCACGCCAGTGACATTTTTCCTGCTTCAGGGGAAAATGCATGGTCGGATACACGTTTCAGACAACGGTGATTGTTTTGCCAAAGAATCCCTGACTTGGAAGGGGCCTTTGAGGCCATCTAGTCCAACCCTCTACTCAGTGCAGGAATCTGAATCAAAGCAGATGGCTCTCCAATTCTCTCTTGATGCCATATTTGGTTTATGGATGCATTCTTTTCAGAATGTTATTACTGTGATTTCTTTCTGATTTTTTTGGCTATAAACGGGCATTGGGTAGTTGTGATAGGGAGATGCTGTCAACAAAATTTACATTTCAAGCTACTGTCATCACAGCAAGCATTGCACAAACTTAGCCCCTGCTTCTCTTTCCAGATGAGAAACCATTTGTCGTTGAAGACACCTATTTGCTCTGCCCTGCGCCTGTTTTACAAGAAGTTGGCATGTAAGTTTATTACAGAATAGGCTTCCTTATCATCATGGTCTTATCCTGTTTTCATGATTATTTCTACATCTGTTTTTGCTGTCTCAACATGTTGCATTCGTTGTGATTTTTGTCGATGTGAATCCATTCTCACTGGGCCTTGGTGACAGGTTGGATTAACAGCCTTTCCCATATTACAGTGGTACCTCAGTTTACGAATTTAATGCGTTCTCCGGAGCATTTTGTATTGCAAAAAATTCATAAACCGAAATGTGGTTTCCCATAGATGAATGTATTGAGAACCTTTTTTTCTGACCTCTGGAACGGATTAATTGGTTTTCAATGCATTCCTATGGGAAACTGTGTTTCAGTTTACAAATTTAAATTCGTAATCCAAGGCATTCTTTTCAATGGATTTTCATTCATAAATGGAAAATTATGTTAACTGAGGTGTTAATAAACCGAGGTACCTGTAGATGTTTTTTCCATTTTGTCATTTGATTCGGTTGCACTTCCTCTGTAGTTTCAACTGTATTTGACTCTTTCTGTTTCTTAAATTAATCTATAGCATTAGATTGCCAGCCATATAAAACCATGGAATCCCCCAAATAATCTGGAAGAAATCTACATCTCTAAAACCTGGAAAAGGCAACTATCTATGAACATTGGGCATTTGCGTAGATTTCCTTCTTTTATGGAATTACCGACAACAGGATATCCAGGCTGTCGGAACAATTCTCATGGGCCATAGGTTGCTGACCCCTTGCCTAAACCAACAACTTGCCCTTGAAGTCTCCTGTCAACCATGATCCACTTTTTGGCAGCCATAAATATGTTTCACGTAACCAACTCTCAACTGTTGGGCTCAACTGTTGGGTTCAGACATTACCCACATGGTGGTTTATCGGCTTCCTTGGGCATCAGCCAGTTCACCTTATTGCATGTTTTCAAAGTTTATGTATTAACTATATTAAGGAAGCATTCTTGACATGGTCAGAAGATCTCCAAGTTCAAGTGGTCCAATTTAAAATATATAGTATAGGTCATGGATCTGCCCTCTGTTTGATGTCCATCCTCTCTTTCCCACTTTCTAGGGAAGCCGCTCTTCAGGTCAGCATGAATGATGGCCTCAGCTTCATCTCCAGCTCTGTCATCATCTCCAGCACCCACTGCGTAAGTTGTTGACTTAAGAAAAATAGGATTGAGCATCAATGGTGAGGTCTCAGCAAAGTCTCCTTTATTGATTAATTACCATTTTTTCTCTGTGAGTGGGAGACTTAAAGAGAGCATAGGATGCCCTCGGAAGGGTTGCTTTTAATGGGATCGATCCTCCACCACAGCAGCCCTATTGTCTGTAGGGGAATCACCGCAACCCAGACCCCAAATGTAGGATCCCGACAGCTGGAACGAAAAGGTCTAACTTGAGCATGGATTCGTGTTGAAGTAGAGTGATGGTGGCGAACCTATTAGAGACCGAGTGCCCAAACTCAACAGGCTGCCATCCACGTCACAGAGGGGTGGGGCAAACTCTGTGCTGGGTGGAGGGAGGAAGCACTCCCATTGGGCTGCTGGGCAGAGGGGTGGGGCTAAGTCTATGCTTGGATGACGGCATTCTGAGTGCCCCCTCTGGCATGCATGCCATAGGTTCACCACCACTAAACTAGAGCGCAATTCCCTATTACATTGTGTGATTGCTGAGAAATTAATTGCACCACAATCCATCCAAAATGTGTTATTTCCCCCTGTGATCACGCCCGTACTTTCGTTGTTGCTAGAGACACTTGTTTTATTTTCAGAAGCCAAATAATAATTCTCTGGACATCCTGAACTGGGAGTGAGACAGAGAAACACCTTCTAAAACCCAACAACATTAGGTTTGGATACTGTTTGTACAAGATGATTTCATCGGCGCTTCGTGTGTTTTTTTATTTTGCATTACGCTTTTTAGGCTACAAGCCTAATGCATATTTACTTGAGAGTACGTCTTATTTAAGATGACTTTTTGAATAGATCTGCAAGGAAATGAGCGAGAGTTTCTTCCATTGTGGCATCACCAATAGCATCATTCTCCTTCCATCCCATATAGACTCCAAATCCCATCCTTCCTTCCCTTTGGCTATCTTGGGGAGGGCTGATGGGAGTTGCGAGCCAACCGACATCTTTAAATGCTTATCAGCCTGCCAGGCCTCTGCGTGCGTGCTGTGTGTCAAGCAATGAGGCTGAAGACAACCCACGATTGTGACCAAGAAAGTAGATTTTCCACCAACTTTTGGCCAACCGTTGAGGCTCTACTGAGCCGATGTGGTTGGGCTCTAACCCAGTAGAACCTCCCTTTTTTTAATCAGCGTAAGTTTTGTCCCCAGTGAGGGCAGCCAGGTTCAACGCACGAGGCCCTTTTCTTGGCCAGCCTCGCTCTTCATCTCCTTCTGATTCGGTCCATCAGATCGGTGACGCGGATTGAGCATGAGGCCAAGTTATATAATACTTTTTTTGTGGCTGGACTGTGGAGCTGAAGTCGCCCAGTGTTAAAGCCCGGGGATTAGAGGAAATTGACATGTCGTCGTTCAGTTGGAAACGGGGGGCGGGCGGGTGTCTCAGGAAAACGCATGTCGGTCACCAGGGCTTTTGACGTGATTATGGCTTGCGGGTTTTCGGCTCTCACCACTTTCACTTTCTGGGATGCTTGAAAAAGCGAAAGGAGGAAAAAACCCTATCCAAGTACTCAACAGTTCAGTGTTGCTAGCAACTTGATAAGAAAGAGCCTGCTATTTTTTTTAATTTATTTATTCAAGGCAGGGATTCACTGGGCTGAAACCAACAGAATGAAATTTAACAGGAAGAAGGGCAAAGTTTTACACCTAGGGAACAAAACCCAGATTTTTGTTGTTGTTGTTGTTCAGTCGCACAGTCGAGTCCGACCCTTTCCAACCCCATGGACCATCGCACACCAGGCTCCTCTGCCATCTTCCGCAGCCTGCTTAGCTCTATGCCCAGAGCATCAACGATGCCATCTAGCCACCTCATCCTCTACCACCCCTTTCTCATTTTGCCCTCAATCTTTCCCAGCATCAGGACCTTCTCGAGTGAGTCGTCTCTTCTCGTTTGGTGTCCAAAGTACTTGAGCTTCATCTTCAGTATTTGTCCTTCCAATGAGCAGTCAGGGTTGATTTCCTTTAGGATGGACTGATTTGATCTCCTTGCAGTCCAGGGGGCACGTAAAAGTCTTCTCCAGCATCACAGAGTTCACAGGCGCCTTATGTTTGGCTGAGTAATACTACACACAAGAAGGATCTTGGAGTTGTTGTAGATCATAGGCTGAATATGAGTCAACAATGTGATGTAGGGTAGATGTCCCACTAATGGGGCCCCACCTCCCATGGGTACTGCTTGGGTAGCCCATCAAACATGGACACTTTTAACGAGAGAAGTGGTTGCTTTGGGTGCAGATTAGCTTCAATGCAGCTTTCTTTGCAAAGGACCTTCTTTTTATGCAGAACATTGCAGGATCAATCCTTGGTAGCATCTACAGTTAGGACCAGGAATGGTTCCTGCTTGAAGATCTGGAGACCCATGGCTGCTACCAATTTTTAAAAAAAAAAAAAAAAAGATGGTGTCTGAAGCATACAAAGTTGCTTTTTGGGTTGAAAGGATTTTTGCTGGAGGAACTCCACTCAGGGGATGCCTGAATGAGGCTCCTTCCATGTCCCCAAGATCTTTTCCCACCCAAGTGGTCCCTATTGGTCTACTTCCAATGTCTTCCTTTGGAACTGCTAGGTTGGCAGGAACTGGGACAGATGATAGGAGCTCACTCCACCATGCAGTACTCGGGTCTTGAACTGCTGACTTGCCAACCTTCCAGCTAACAAGGCCAGCTTCTTAACCACTGAGCCACCAATGAGGTTTGCTAAAGGGATGAAGACAACTTCCTAAATTCCTGTGTCCCAAGGGCTTAAGTCAAAGCTGCCCGGCTATCGGCTTGGGGCTTGAGAACGAAGCCAAAGCCAGAACTAGCATCCGTTGTGTGTCCTGACTCCCGTCGCTTTGCAAACAAACGCCCGCAAAAACATGCACCTCTACATGAAAGAAGCCCCTCCTGTCTGGCCAAGGAAGAAACGCATGAAAGAAACGTGCCTTTAAATCAGAAACAGGGAAGGGCGAGATTGGTTTTCGTAGCCCCAGGCCTTGAATGTGCTCCCGTTGCATGGAATGTATTAGAAAAATTTTATAACCTCGAATCCGTCCTCCCCTAGCTGGGAAGTATATTTAATTTCTCAACTGCCTCACCCCGTTTCTCCGTGCAGTTGGAACAGTGGAAGGTTTAATGGCTTAAGAATGTATGCATATATCCTCTCCGAATTTCGGGATGGTGCCAGAAACTGGGGTGGGTTTGGTGTATGAAGACCAAGACACAGGACACAGCCTCGGGCTGGGTTAACTCAGGTTTATTGCATCGTGGACAGAGGGAACATGAGGTAATGGCGGATCGATAGCTCTTTTTATACCGCAGTACTACATTTGAACGTGGTGCCATGGTAGCCCATTGGCTACTGCCTGCGTGACGTCATTGCGAGTCACGCCCTTCTTGTCCAGGTGTAGGTAGTGGCGGGAAAGCTTCCCGCGCTGTTGCCTTTGATGAGTTCGGACCAATAGAGCTTGGACGCTCGCTGCTGCCAGCTGGTGGTCATTAGCTCGCGTCCTATTACAGGGTTTATATGATACAGCTGAAGGTTACATTGTTGCTATAGGCAAGGTTACATTGGCTCCGATACATTGTAATCCATGTGGAAGGAAAACCATTAGAACACAACACCCCTCCCCCCTAGGATGAGACAAAGTCTCGAGCCCACACTTAAACACACTCCCCCCCCCCTAGGAGACAAAGTCTCTCAGCCAAGATGGCTTATTTCGAACACGCTGGGGTCTCGATGCGGGCTGCCTTTGCCCGGGTTTGCTACCTTCTCTTTGTCCCCTGGTTTCCTGCCCTGTAATTGGAGAGGGAGACTCGTTAGTGACTTGCCGCGGCTCCGCGGCGTTGTTGGGAGGTGTGCTCTCTCTTAGGGAAGAACCGGGGGCACTGGGGACTAACGAAAAACCCCTCTTCTCGCTTGGATGGGTGGGGGAACACTCCTGAAAACCCCCCCGGCTCGCAAAACCAAAACCAAAATTACATTCGGGGGCAGCGGTCGCGAATTCCTCTCCCCCTTCCCCGGCCTCTGATGGAACTGGTTTATCAAAAGGATATGAGTCGGGGCCGCTGCTTCTTCCTTCCCCCCTTGCTTGGGACTGTTGTCCGCTGATGTCTCCCCCTTGGGCTAAGCGGGTGGGGGAGAACCCTAACGCTGAATCCTGTTGATGAGCCCCACTGTCTGGTACGCTCACTCGGTGCCTCAGCTGGTCCGCGTGCCTCCTCCAGAGGAGACCTGTGCTGGTCTCGACCCGGTACGACACTGGCCCCGTCTGTTCTACTACCGTCCCCGGCACCCAGGCTGGCCCTGCGCTGGCATAGTTTCTACAGTGAACAGGGTCGCCGGCGGCGAATCCTTTCGAGACTGCCAGCCCTATGTTTTTTCCCTTCTCCTCGACTCTCGTCGGGTCTAGCCTGGACAGAATCGTGGTCAGTTTTCGCCGCATCAAGAGCTCTGCCGGCGAGTAACCTGACGCTAAGGGGGTCACCCTATACGCTAATAAGAACTGACATACTTGGTGATTTAGGTCCCCCGGGCCCATGCGCCGAAGCGCATCCTTTGTTGTACGCACCAACCGTTCCACTTGGCCATTCGTGGCCGGGTGAAAAGGTGCGGATGTGACATGCCGAATTGCGTTCGCCGCCATGAATGCTCCGAACTCCGAGGAGGTGAAGCAACTCGCGTTATCGCTGACTAACGTGTCGGGTAAACCGAACGTGGAAAAGACTCTCCGTAGCTGGCTAATTGTCGTGGCGGAGGACGTGCTCTTTACTGGGATAACCTCCAGCCACTTGGAGAACGCATCCACCACCAGGAGAAACATGGTTCCTCGGAATGGGCCAGCGAAATCTATGTGTACTCTGGACCACGGCCCCCTTGCTGCGTCCCATTCCCTATGCGGGAGGCGAGCCTCCTCTGGACGGGATCCCTGACATGCCTCACAAGTGCCGACCATGTGCTCAATGTCCGCGTCCAGTTGTGGCCACCAAAAATAACTGCGGGCCAGCGCCTTCGAACGAACGATCCCCGGGTGGCTGACGTGCAGCAGTTTGAGCACCCTCGGCCGCATGGATGTAGGGACCACCACCCGTTGGCCCCACAACAGGCACCCCCTTTCTAGGGACAGCTCTAGCTTTTTTCGAAAGAATGTGTCGAATTCCGTGCTCGGGGACGATGCCGGCCACCCCTTCTGTACCCATGAGCTAACTTTTTCCAGCGTTTTGTCCTTGCCTGTCGCCCTAGCAATATCGGCTGGTACTAGTGGGGGTGCGTCTAAGACCTCGATTAGCAACACCTGGCGGTCTCTTTCTACTCTAGCCTTTTGGTCATCCGACAGGGGCAAAGGGGATCTCGAAAGTGCATCAGCATGGCTGATCTCCTTTCCGGGCCGGTACTCCAACTCGTGTTGGTATGCGTTGAGAAAGATAGCCCAACGCAGCATTCTCGGGGATAGGATCTGCGGCGTGGGCTTGCTTGCCGTGAAAATCCCTAACAGGGGCTTGTGATCCGTTACAATTTTAAACGGGCGGCCATACAGAAAATCGTGGAACTTTTTGGTCCCCGCTACTATGGCTAATGCCTCCCTGTCGGTTTGTGCGTAATTTCGCTCTGCTTGGGACAGGGACCTTGAATAAAACGCAACCGGGGCCTCCCTTCCGTCATCCAATACGTGGCAAAGCACCGCCCCCACCCCCACCGGTGATGCATCGCAGACTAATACCACCGGCCGTTTGGGGTCGAAATGCGTTAGAATTGCGTCAGAAGTCAAGAGTTGCTTTAGCTCTTTGAATGCCCTCTCGTGCTCGTCACCCCACATCCATGTCTCCTCCTTTTTGAGCAACCGATGAAGCGGTTCGGCTACGGACGCTTTCCGCGGAAGGAATGTATGGTAAAAATTGAGGAGCCCCAGGAATGACTGTAGCTCGGTTTTGGATGTGGGGCGAGGGGCCTTCTTGATGGCTGCCACTTTGGATTTGGATGGCCTAATACCCTCGGGTGTGATTCGGAACCCTAAAAACTCGACCTCGGTTTCGAAAAAGACACATTTGTCCTTCCTCAGTCTCAGCCCCGCTTTCTCGAACACAGTTAGTACTTTGTCCAATCTTTTTGCCAGTTCGGCCTCACTCCCCCCTGTTATCAACACGTCATCAAAATAAGGCAACACCCCCTCCAGCCCCTTCAGGAGGCGTTCCACAAGCGACTGAAAAAGGCCGGGTGCCGAGTTCACGCCGAACTGTAAACGCGACACCTGGAACGCCCCTTTATGTGTGACTATCGTTTGGGCCGCGGCCGTGGCGGGAGTTACGGGGAGTTGCTGATAGGCTTGTGCTAGATCGAGCTTAGCGAAACACTTTCCCCCATTTAGCCTGGCCAAAAGGTGGCTGACCACCGGCACCGGGTATGCATTAGGGCGGATCGCCTTGTTAATTGTACACTTATAATCAGCGCAAATGCGCACCTCCCCGTTAGCCTTCAGAGCTGTTACAATTGGAGTTTCCCACTCCGCGGAATCAACAGGAATAAGAATCCCCTGGCCCACCAATTTGTCCAGTTCCGCCTCTATTTTGTCCTTTAGGGCGAAGGGCACCCTGCGCGGTTTGAGTCTTATCGGGCGGACCTCCGGGTCTAAGTCGAAGGCTACAGGGGGTCCCTTGAATTTTCCCAGTCCTTTTTTAAAAACGTCGGGATGCGCGTCGCACACCGCTTGTATTGGATCCCCCCCCACCGAATGTACTCCCCCTATGAACAGGCCTAAAGGCTGAAACCACTGTGTCCCAAGGAGGCTACAACTTCCCCCCTTGAGGACAACTAGGGGCAGTTCCGCAGAATGTCTCTTGAAATTAACCCGAAATTTCCCGACCCCCAATACCGGAATGCTGTTTCCCTGTACATCTCGTAGCGTGGACCTCAATGTTTTAAGTTTGGGCCGCACGTGGGGGTCGATTTTCAAGAACTCTTTCTGGGGGATTATGGAATAGGAGGACCCTGAGTCAATTTCCATCCTGATAGGGGCCCCTTGTATTAGTACCTCAACGAAGTAATGGGACTGTCCCGTGGACACGCTGAACACCGGGGCGTCATCTTCGCTGCCGTCCGAGACGCGGCCCACGCCGTCCTTCTTCCTCGTGGTCTGGGCGCCATCTTTGGGCCTCGCGGGACGGTCCGGTCTGGTCGAACGGTCTGGTGACTGCCTCCGGCCCTCCTTTCTTTTTCTGCATGCCTTGGCAATGTGCCCCCGACGGCCGCAGGTGTAACATTCAGCCTTTCTAAATGGGCACCTCGCGCGTTCGTGGGCCGCCCCGCAACCATCGCAGCGGCGCCCCCCTTTTCGGACCTTCTGGACCTCCTCGCCGTCGCTGCCTTCCGAGGACGATTTTGAGGCCCGCCGAGTTGCGTGCACCGATTGTCCGGACTTCCCGTGCACCGAATTTTCTGCTTTGCCGGCCCTGGGACGCCACTCACGCCACTGGTGCATCTCGTCTACTCCAGCATTCGTGGACTCCGCGGCTTCGGCGGCCTCGACGACCTCTGCCAGCGTGGGTGGCGGCTCCTTGTTCATCAAGCTGCGCTGCACCTCCTTGTCTTTCAGGCCACACAGCACGCCGTCCCTGAGGGCCATGTCTAGGATGTCGCCCCATTTGCAGGGGACGGCGGCTACCCTCATGGCGGCCACGAATGCCTCAACCGACTCGTCCGGCGCTTGGACTCGCCTCCAAAACGCGCTCCGAGCGGGAAACATCGCCCTCGAGGGTTGGAAGCGCTCCCGTAGCAGCTTCATGATGTCGTCCGCCTTAAATTGGCTCACCTTCTTCGGAGCGATGATGCCCACCAGCGTCCGCTTGGTTTCCACCCCAAGCATTCTGGTGAGGATGGCCCTCTTCCGCTCCTCATCGTCTTCCTTGACTTTGAGTTCCACCAGCGCCGCCTGGAAGTCCATCTCCAACAGCTCCCAGTCTTGCGGTTTGGTGATGTTGAACCCGCTCTGTGCCCTGGCTGCTCCTTGGGGATCCATAATCCCACCTTCGTCGCCAATTTGGTGTATGAAGACCAAGACACAGGACACAGCCTCGGGCTGGGTTAACTCAGGTTTATTGCATCGTGGACAGAGGGAACATGAGGTAATGGCGGATCGATAGCTCTTTTTATACCGCAGTACTACATTTGAACGTGGTGCCATGGTAGCCCATTGGCTACTGCCTGCGTGACGTCATTGCGAGTCACGCCCTTCTTGTCCAGGTGTAGGTAGTGGCGGGAAAGCTTCCCGCGCTGTTGCCTTTGATGAGTTCGGACCAATAGAGCTTGGACGCTCGCTGCTGCCAGCTGGTGGTCATTAGCTCGCGTCCTATTACAGGGTTTATATGATACAGCTGAAGGTTACATTGTTGCTATAGGCAAGGTTACATTGGCTCCGATACATTGTAATCCATGTGGAAGGAAAACCATTAGAACACAACAGTGGGCCAGACAGAATAGATCCAGGGAAATAGAACAGCAGGTTTTAGGATATTTTGGCCGTACCTGGAGCCCCAACCGACCTCCCATTCGGGGAGGAGGGCCTGATATTCTGGCCAACTCCCTTGTCCTCTGCCCTTACTAAGCTCCAGCTTAGACACAATTTCCCCCCTTTAATTATACATATTGTCTCCTCTCCACTTATGGCCTTTCCTTACAGCTCTTCTGCGCAACATGCAATCAGTCAGCATCATTATTCTGCCATAGCGAAGAATCATTCATCTATTTGTACATTATATTTATATACTCAACCTTTCTCCCAGTAAACTCAGAGCAGTTTAAAACGCTTTTTAATGATAAATGCAGTTAAAAATTCAACGGGTTAGAATATTAAATGCAGTAAATTAGAATATCAAAAAGTAATTTAGCATGTTTCCAATTAAAATGACAGTTGAATAAAACCAATTTCTTCTTCGGCCATTCCAGCTGTATGTCCTCAACGATCCAATTCTCGGCCACATATCCAGATTAGCAAGCAATATCTCATTCTTTTTATCAAACACCATTACGCATGTTTTTTCTGTCTCATCGCACACCCTCACCATATATGGTACCAAACTCCTGATTACATCTCTAACATTGGTTTGAGTCTTTTGAATCATAACTATTCTACTTTACTGGTGCGCACTATGACCTTCGTATTGTTTTACGTATAGCAATTCTCTTTGATCCTAAAAGGCATAGTCTTTCAAATCCTGTTTTTCTGGCCCACAATTTAGCCCACTTCTCTAGGGTTATGCACCATGGATAGTCTCCCATGGGAGCCGTAGCTTGCTAAGTGCCAGCAATGTCGTTGGTAGACGTACCTCCGACGAACTTAATGATGTCCGCAGCTGTTATAGTTGCTGGTGGAAATTCTGATTCCTGGTCGAGGGGAGGCTATAAAAGCCATGCTTTTGCCACCGCGCACATGAAAGCAGGCAGCTGTGTTTATCCCTGTTTTGGCAACGCTGGGAGCAGAACCTGACGAAATCTCGCATTAGGGGCACCACCCTGCTGATTTATTAGGTGGGAAGTTGTCAGCGTGAACTGAGGTGGACACCAAAGTCTTGTATGATGGTGAAAGGGTTCAAATTCTTGCGCGTCGTTTTCAGGCTGAGGATTTGCAATTTGTTTCCCCCACCCCACCCCTGGCCCCGCAAAAGGGCAGGATAACATTCCCAGGAGGTTGTCAGAATTGCTTTACGTTCATTGCATCACTGGAGGAAATTATGCCACTTGCTCATATTGCACAAAAATTGCCAGCCTGGTTCTTGGTGATAGGGACTTTGAACAATCAGAAACAATGGATGAGTCTGTCATGTCTTTATTTTTTAAAAAAATAACTAGTCCTTATATACTTGTGTAAGGGGACTGCGGTGCCTTAGTGGTTAAGATGCTGAACTGGACGGCTGGAAGGTCGGCAGGTCAACAGTTCGAGACCTGAGTGATGCATGATGAAGTGAGCTCCCGTCTCTGTCCGCCTAGCAGTTTAAAAGCAAGAAATTGCAAGTGGATAAATAGGAACTGCTTCAGTGGGAAAGGTAACAGTGTTCCGTGCACTCCGGTGTCTAGTCATGCCTGCCATATGTCCATGGAAACATCTGCAGATGCAAACAGCGCTGGCTCTCTGGCTGTAAACAGACATGAGCACTGAACCTTAGAATCAGGTTTTGAGCAAGGGAGACTTTTAGCTTTTACTATATATCTGTCTATTATCACTATCTGAGCATTTCATTTCTGAAAGAGAAGCAAAGAACACCAGCATGGCATAATCCCAGAGCATTAACAAAGAAAGGTATTTTATTGGCAAACAATGTTTAGAAATGGCTTGCCAGTTCACTGGTGCTCTCAAAACGATGTGCAATGTGACAATTGCAAGACATTTCTTGTAAAATGTATTTTAATACAGATTTTTAGCCGTTTGACAGCTGAACAGATCACCTCGTCCTTTGTTAAACCCTATAGACTGATTCAGGAACCCAAGTGGCTTAGTGGTTAAGATGCAGAGCTTGAAGGCCGTTGGGTCGGAAGGTCAGCAGTTTGAGACCCAAATGCTGCCCAATTGAGTGAGCTCCTGCCATATGTCCCAGCTCTGGCCAACCTAGCAGTTTGAAAGCAAGAAATTTGCAAGTAGATAAATAGGTACTACTTCAGGAGGAAAGGTAACAGCATTCCACGTGCTCCAGTCATGCCTGTCAAATGACAACAAAAAAACGTCTGCGGACCCGGATAGCGCTGGCTCTTTGGCTGCCAACAGAGAGGAGCACTGAACCCTAGAGTCGAACTCGACTGGCTTTTGAGCAAACTATAAACTGATTCATTTTCACTTCAGCAATTTGGTTCATTTTGTTTTAAGAGCACAGAAGTCACTTTTGGACCGGTAGCTAGAGCATACCTGTCAAGTATCCCATATTGGCCGGGATTCCCCGTATTTCAGCGCTCGTTCCTCCCCTTTCCTGCCGCCGTCCCGTACTTTGAATGGTGGGGAAAGGAGTTGTTGCGCATGCGCATCCATCACAAAAGGGTTCTGCACATGCACAAATGGGTTACTGAGCATGCGCACCCGTGCATGCACAGTAATTTCCCGTATTTCCCGGCTGCCATTTTCTCTGCTTAAACCAGGGGTGCCCAAACTACAGCCTGCGCGCTGGATCCAGCCCCCGACACCAATTCATCTGGCCCGTGCCATCCCCATCGCTCCTGGAAGCAGAAGTAAAATGTGCCCACCTTCTGGGAGTGGCGAAGGCGGCATGGGCCAGTTGAATTGGTGTCGGTGTGGATCTGGCCCACAGGCCGTAGTTTGGGCACCCCTGGCTTAGGAACTCCAACCTTCAGCCTATTCAGAGTTCTGTATACAAATCACATCCAAGGGTAGACAAGGCATTTGACAGCACGCATGCCTACTGCATTCGTGCCAACACACGCACACACAGAGAAGCAGGTATCTTATGAGCTTCCCTTTCTGCTGAGTTTGGCCACTATTTCGGAGACCAAAAAACAGCAAAAGGTCAAAGCCAGCTGGAGCCTGAAACGAGGAGGGAGTCTAGGAGTTTTAATTTCCTTTGTATTCGACCAGCATGTTCCAGTAATATTTATTATTTCTCAAAACCCTGTACATCCATATGATAAAAAAAAATGATAGACAGGGACGTCCATGCTTCCACGGAGAAAAACATGCCCTCGGGAAGTCACACAATGTGATTTTTGCGCTAGGCTTCGAAATAAGAGACCTGGAGATAAAAAAATTGATTTACTGTGTTTCTTCCTTTCCTTTTTTTTTCTTTGCCATTTCTCCTCCGGTCTCATTCCCTCTGAATCTGACCCCAAAGGGTTCTAAGCGGCTGCGGTGACTCAGTGGTTAAGAAGCTCGCCTTGTTAGCTGGAAGGCTGGCAAGTTTGAGACCCGGGTACTGCAGGACAGACTGAGCGCCCGCCCGTCTGTGTCCCAGCTCTTGGGGGACATGAAAGGAGCCTCATTTGGGCATTCCCTGAGTGGAGTTTCTCCCGCAAAAATCCTTTCGACCCAGGATAATTTCTGACACTAAATTATTATTATTATTAGCACAAAAAAGAAAAGTTTTTGAACCTCGTGTCATGATTTTGAATGTCATGTTGGACTCATGAGGTTTTTGCGTTGGCGGAGGAGATCTCTTTTTGCCATCTTAGAAATGACATGGGCATTGTAGTCAAAACCAGGCTGGCCATGTTATCCTGCTCTGGTCATAGAGTAGACCCCACTGCCAGCGACTCAACACCGATGGTCAGGCGGCAGGTAACTAACCTGACAGTCCTGAAGACTAATGGCCTTGGGTACCAAAGTCCACAGGGAAGGGGGTGAGGGTCCCCAAGAGGATTAACTCCCACTTGGATCCATCTTGATGGAGGGCAGCAGCTTCATCCATCCTGGCCTGGAGATGATGCTGAGGACTTTGTGTGCCAAAAGGGCTCAGGACCAGAAAGTGACTCAGTGGTACTAGGGGTGTCATGCTGCGATGTGGAAGGCCCAGAGTCGCCAAGATGAGAGCCAATATTTGGAATCGGATACACCACAAGACAAAGAAGGATTGTAGTAAAAACAGTTGTGGATCTGTGCATGAGCCTTGGGCATCGCTTGAGCCCAAAGCCGGTGCAGTTACAGATGCCAACCTCCGATATATTCAAGATTAGGAGAAATAGCTTCCTTGACAAGTTACAACAAGGAGCCATGGTAATAACTTGCTCTTGTTTGGGTCCATGCAAGGCCAGAGGAAATGGGGCTACCGAGTCCCTATGGGTCGGTCACCTTTAGATACCTGTGTTCTGTCCCGGGATTCTTGCTGGACCAGAATTCCCTTCCTGCACATGAGATCCTGTTGTGCATTTTCAAGAGAACTGTAATGATTCTCCCTTGCTCGAAAGCCAGTCGTGTCCAACTCTAGGGTGCAGTGCCCATCTTCATTTGCAGCCAAAGAGCCAGCGCCGCCTGCCTCTGCAGACATTTCCACACTATTGTGGCAGGCATGACTAAAAGCACAGGGAATGCTGTTACCTTTCCTGCTGAAACGGTACCCATTTATCTACTTGCAATTTCTTGCTTTTGAACTCGCATTTTAAATACAGGAGTTAGTCTTTAAGGTACCACAACAGTTTGTTCATTCGTTCATTTGTTCTTTCTTTCTTTCTTTCCTTCCTTCTTTCTTTCTTTCGTTTGTTCGTTCGTTCCTTCGTTCTTTCCTGTTTTGTTTTGTTTATTCTCTAATATGCTTGCACAGACTAACAAGGCTACTATTTCAAACATTTCTACTACAAATCTGATTCACACAGAGTTATGTGTCAGTAAGTGCGCTCAATGCAAGCTCTTGCACACAGTGGGGTCTTTCCTTTTGGGGTACGCTTGCCTCAGTCTACTGTCTCTTTTTAATGTCTGTGGTTTGTTAGATGCATGGTTTGTTGTTCCATGCGTTCTGTTGAGTAACAATAACAGCCCCTTGGGCTTCTGTCTGGTTTTTGCAAGCTTTGAGGAAGCGAATACAAAATGCCTCCAGAAAGCTGATGGATGTCCCTTGGAGTTTGTTGGCTGCGTTTCTCCTCCTTCTTTGGCAGCAAGTCTATAAGAAAAGCATTTTGCCTTTCTAGTTCCTTTGGCACAGAGAATCAGATTTCAACTCATGCCTGATTGGCAGTGACTATTAAATTCTGTGAAGTTTTTATTTTTAAAAGCTGATTCTTCAGCTGTTTTTCTGGGAAACGAGTAGGTTTTTTTTTAAAAAAAAAAGTTTCTAAACAAAGCCTTCGTGAACATCTGGACAGAAAACAAAGCTGTTCTAGCCACGTTTGCGCCCTGAAAGGGATTAGCAACCGAAATCTATCTGCCAATAGTCCATGGCAGATTTTGGATGGAGAGTAGACCCATGGAAACCATAGCAGAATGTTAAGTCAATGCTTATGTCAGGCTGAAATCCTGTTGTTTAAGGGAGTAAGCCGCAACTAGAGTAGGCCCATTGAATTAGTGGAGCTTGCAGAAGAGCTGGCTCCATTGATTCAGAGGGCCTACTCAAGTTGTGATTCTTTAGGGCCGTGATGGTGAACCTTGGCACTCCAGATGTTCTTGGACTTCAATTCCCAGAAGCTCAAGTCCCTGTGAATCCACACAAATGGGTTTACTGTGTATATGCACCATCTATCTATCTGTCTGTCTATCTGTCTGTCTATCTATCTATCTATCTATCTATCTATCTATCTATCTATCTATCTATCTATCTATGAATGGGTTTGCTGCGATTCATCCGGCCTGTGCTGCCCTTGTTGCTCCTGGAAGCGGAAGTAAAACGTGCCCGTAAGGAGGAAGGGTTAACCCGGAAAAGCCTTAACCATATGGGCGCATTGTACTTCCGCTTCCGGAAGCGACGAGGGCAGTGCGGGCCAGATGAATCGCAGCAAACCCATTTGAGTGGATTCACCAGGGCTTGGGCTTCTGAGAATTGAAGTCCAAGAACATCTGGAGTGCCAAGGTTTGCCATCACGGCCTTAGGGTATGATCACATGGGGAAATAGATGGCCATTTGGAATGTTGTCATCCAGGAGAAATAAAATACCTCTCAGTTAGAGCCACAAACTTTAATTGCTTCAATCAGTGGATCAACCAGTGGAAAAATTCTCCCTAATTAATTACGGAAGATGCCTTTTAAATGGTTAGAAGTTGAAACTAAATAAGATGAGTCTCTTCCTTTGAAGAGTTTGCATTGCGGTGCGGATTTGTTACCGAACTATGGGCTGCGGAAGGGTTGCTGGGTGGCTTCCTCTGTTGGCCAAATGTACTGAGCAGTGAAAAGATGATGACTTACTTCAACATCCTTTCAAGTGGTGGAACCTAGAGGAGAAATTAATGAGGAGCTTGCATGATTTGCCGTGTGTTTGAAAGCAGGGTTGTGACTAAGACAGAGCAACTGGGCTTTGGCCCGGCGTGCCAAAATTGAGAGATGAGGCAGCGGTTAACCCAAAGATGTGTTTACAATCTGAGTTTGATCATGAAGGACCTTCAGGTTGACTTCCATCCTTCTGTAAAAGGAGGATCCAACATGATGGGGCGGCTAGTTAACTTGTGAACCGCCTAGAGGGTGCACTAAGGTCTATGGCAGTGATGGCCAACCTTGGCACTCCAGCTGTTCTTGGACTTCAATTCCCAGAAGTCTCTGTAAATGCACACGGATTTGTGCAGTAAACCCATTGGTGTGGATTCACAGAGACTTGGGATTCTGGGAATTCCAAGAACAGCTGGAGTGCCAGGTTTGGTCATCACGGCACTATGGGGTGGCATAGAAGTGTCATTGCTATTGCTATTTAATCCATCTTGATGAAGGACAGCAGCTTCCCTCATCCTGTCCTGGGGGTGATGATTTTTTTATTTTATTTTTTATTTTAAAGTCATATTTATATGTGCCGCCCACTCAGGTAGAACCCGACTCAGGGCAGCATTACAACAATTTCTAAAACACATAAAAACACTTTAAAAGCCCATATCCCACCCCCCATCCAACCCCCTATAAAAAGAAGAAGAAGAGAGAGTTCTCAATTGTTTACATAAGCCAGCAAGCAGGGACCGTGTTCCCATTCGGGGGGCCCCCCACACCTGCCCTGCCAGCCAGGTCTTCAATCCTTTCCTGAAGGGCACCAATTCTCTTTGAAGTCTTAGATCTGTTGGCAGGAGGTTCCAGAGGGTTGGTGCGGACACGGAGAAGGCCCACATGTGTTATTCCCAGTAGCAAAATTGTTGTTGTGCAGATACCATGATGCAGGACTGTGCACTGTTCTCTTTTGGAAAGAAGACACTTTCTCTTTCCTGGGGAAAGACCTCCCCCTATTTATTTATACATACATACATACATACATACATACATACATACATACATACATACATACATACATACATACATACTGGTGGTGCCTTATGGCAGAGTGGGCTGGAAACGGAGCCGGTGGCCCCAGGTGTGTCCAGCCAGCTTGGCTTGTGAGCAACACTTTGGAAAGTTGAGGGTGCTCTAAAGCGGAGTCCTATTTACTAACTTCCATTCACGTGAAGCTGCTTTTACTGACAAGCTTTCCCTAGGCTAGTCCTCGGAGATTTGGAGTCATCCCAAGTAACTGTGCAGAGTGACTTCAGAACATCTGTCAACTTGGGATGCCTTGCAACATGGCCAGATGTGCTGCACTACTCAAGTGGGCTTGTTTCTGACGATTCCGAAACATTGTCTAAAAATAACATAACACTCCTTGAAATAAAAGTCAGTAAAACAGCTAGTTGCATTTTTAACACCATCTACACTTTAGACATTTATTAATGAGCAAGCTCTATTAAAGGTAGCATTGGAAGTTTCCAAGTGCCTTGTGCCACAACATGGCCCAATCTGCATTTAATTCAAAGCCGACCTAGAGTTTTTGGCTGTTTTTGTGAATTGCAGCCCATTATTTGAGTGTCATGAACTGCGCGGTTCATCTCTTTGGATCTTGAGTTCAGAGGGTCTTGCAAAGAATTAGACAAATGCATTCCTAGCCCCCTCATCTGGATTTTCTCTTCCTGCTTTGTTTTAAACATCCGTGGCAAAGGGGAAATGTTGATCAGTTGCAAACAATTTAGAAGGAATCTACTTGGATGATAAATAGACTAGATTAGAAAAGGTTTCAGCAACGGCATGTGTTTAGCCTAGAGCCATGATGGCGAACCTTGGCACTCCAGCTGTTCTTGGATTTCAATTCCCAGAAGCCCAAGTCTCTGTGAATCCCCACGAATGGGTTTACTGTGCTTAGCGCTCCAGGTGTTCTTGGACTTCAATTCCCAGAAGCCCAAGTCTCTGTGAATCCACACGAATGGATTTACAGTACTGTGCTTGGCACTCCAGGTGTTCTTGGACCTCAATTCCCAGAAGCCCATTCGTGTGGATTTACAGAGACTTGGGCTTCTGGGAATTGAAGTCCAAGGGCAACTGGAGTGCCAAGGTTCACCATCATGTTCCTAGAGAAAAGAAGAGGAAGAAAGGAGGGAGGGGGATCTTGGCAGTTTTAAAACCTTTTTATTTTCAGATCAGTTGAAGGAATGGCAATAAGATCTTGTGTTTTAAGACTGCAAATAGCCTTAAGCAAGTCCTGTTGAATCTAACAGGAATTAATTTATTTATTATTTATTAGTTCAAGGTTATATTGCCCTTTTGGCCACAGATTTAGTTTTCACTAGTCACACATTCTGGCTTCTTACCTATCAATGTGACCTGCTTAAAATGCATATATATCATATATCTCAAGAGTCATTTCCTAAAGAAGCAGTCCAAACTGTGCTTTTTGAAGCTGGTTAGTTTTAACTAACTGGAGTTTGTTCCACGGGCTCTTTTTTGCAACGTCACGACAAGCCAGGTTTACTGGAAAGCAAAAATGGAACCTTGCAGGACGTCTTTTCTGAAAGGGGAAGAAGAGGAGGGAAGCGTGAGCCTCTTCTAAGGGCGCACATCTTGCACATTGAGTTGCAGACACAGCCATTTGCAAATTTAGCATTCAAATGTAGTTTGTCAAGCGCTGTTGAATATTCAGTGTTTGTGGGTGCGTGATCCTGAAATGAAATCTCCTCCGGTCAGCCACCCCTTCTTTCCTGCCATGAGACAGGATCTGCAAAGCTCTTCAGTGCTATCCTATGTCAGGAGAGCGCATAAAAATGGTCATTTCTGTGTTCTCCCCCCCCCCCAACCTTTTGTTTTGTTATTTTAACTGTCTGGCTCTCTAAAACCAAAATCCTCTTAGCTGAATTCTTGCCAAACCTAATTTTGCCTGCTTGCGGATCCCAAAAAGCCTGATGACACCACTGAGGAATGGCTCAGAAATATTAGCTGGTTTCTGGAAACAAATAGCCTATACTTGATGTTAAATTTGGAAGCCACGTGAAATCATTAATCCTGAGCACATTTGGCTGAAGGAGAGGTGATGAGGGCGAAGATTTCTAGGAAGAGACACTCTGGGCATTACTCACAAGGAGACCTTGACCTTCAAGGCTTGACAAACCTTGCATGCCTTCAGATTGTGCGGCTTAACGACACCTTCGTTTGGACAAGGCATCATTCGATGTCGCAAGCCAGGAGGCTCTACTTATGGCTGTGATGATGCACCTTGGCACTCCAGATGTTCTTGGACTTCAGTTCCCAGAAGCCCAAGTCTCTGTGAATCTACATGAATGGGTTCACTGCATGTACACGGAGACATGGGTTTCTGGGAATTGAAGTCCAAAAACACCTGGAGTGCCAAGGTGCATCATCACAGCCATAGGTAGAGCCTCCTGGTCTTGCTCCTGAGTCACCTGGTGCTTAGAAGACAAACTATGGTTTGAGCTCAACCTGTTGAGTGTGGCACCATGCTAGCATGGTCTGACTGGGAGACAATTTCACAAACAATGCGTGTAGAGATTGTCCGTCCTTCTCAGGATTATCACCCGAAGCATCAAAATGAATTTAGCAGATGTTTAGCAGAGTGAAGTGTCCAAGCAACACTGATTTCCTCAAGCTAGTGAACAAAAGCAGATTTTATCTGTGGCAGACGTATCCTGGCTTCGAATGAGCGCCATGTTTCCTTCACTCCACTGTTCTTTGTTTTACATCTTTTGTGTGTGTCATGGATGATGTGGGGTTAGGTTCCGGGTTGGAGACCGGCAGAGCCAAAGGGGTGGATCCAAAATGATCATACATTGTTTTTTCTGCTTTTAAGAATTTCACAAGCCACCTTGGTGTGTGCGGTAAATCCATCCGTGTGGATTCACAGAGACCTGGGCTTCTGGGAATTGAAGTCCAAGGACACCTAGAGTGCCAAAGTCTGCCATCGCTGTCATATGCTCACCCATGGCAGATACCTCGTAGTTGCTGCCCACAATGCCAGACACAACAGTTGGTAAACTGTCATATCTTGTCGTAACAGGTTAAAACAGGGGTGCCCAAACTTTTCAGGCTGCGTGCCGATGGTTCGGGCCCCCCGACGCCGATTCATCCAGCCCGCGAAGCCCTCGTCGCTCCTGGAAGCGGAAGTAAAACGCGCCCATACGGGCGCGTTTTACTTCCGCTTCCAGGAGCGACGAGGGCTTCGCGGGCTGGATGAATTGGCGTCGGGGGCCGGATCCAGCCCCCAGGCTGTAGTTTGGGCACCCCTGGGCCAAGAGAGCTTTGTGGCTGTGTGAGAATTTTAACATGATTCGCCCCTCTCCTCTCAGTCCAGCGTTGATAGCATGGTTATGCGCTGATCACATCCATCTTCTCTTTCTCTTTACAGTCTGATGGGACAATCCTGGCCATCATCCTTTTGATCCTGTTCCTCCTGCTGGCGCTTGCTCTCCTCTGGTGGTTCTGGCCCCTGTGCTGCACTGTGGTAAGTCGCCGCCACCGTTGGAACAAGGTGTTCTCCCTTTAGCAGCTCACCGCCAACAGACCGATGGCCTCTGGCCGCATGGACAACTGGCACAACTGCCATATGTGGCTCTTCCTCAGTCCAGCTCTCCAAAGTCCTTCAGCAAACTCCACATGGGCTCGATGTGGCTCTGAAGACTCTTCATCTGAACCCCAAGCCTGGCTGTTGAAGGATGGCTCAACGGAGGCTAAAAACAGAGTTGGCTTACAGAGATTGTAATATTGTCCTCTCTAATGGCTGAAAGTCCAACACACATTGCCTCTGCGTAGCCATGTTCAGAAACATGCTTTACTCTATGTGTAGTAGCTCAACATGATCCCATTCAGGGCTTCGATGGCTAGAAGATGCCTGCTTAGCTAACCATTCGCTCCATTCATCTCACTTGAAGACGCTAACACAGGGGTGCCCAAACCTTTTGGGCTGTGGGATGGTCACATGATTCAGAGGGTGGGTCACTATGGCTTGGGGGCCAGATCCGGCCCCTGACGCCAATTCATCTGGCCAACAAAGCCCTTGTCACTCCCATATGGGCATGTTTTACTTCTGCTCCCGGGAGCGACGAGGGTTTCGCAGGCCGAATGAATTGGTGTTGGGGGCTGCATCTGGCCTGTGGGCCATAGTTTGGGCACCCCTGCTCTCACATAACAATGTGGCCTTCTTGAGTTTAATTTAATTTTAATTTAATTTAATTCTCACACTTGTATGCCTTCCAGTGGTGGGCATCAGCAGGTTCACACCAGTTCGCCAGAGCCGGTAGCAAAAATTTTGGCTGGCTGCGCCCATCCAATTTTTGAAATAAAGTACAGTAGAACCCCGGATAAAGCTAAAACTTGGTTTCACGAGTCTTAGTGTTAACTGATTTTTAATGTTATGCGATACATGCATCGCATAATGTTAAAATCCTATGGGATTAATTGCATAATGTTAAAACTCCATAGAGATATGTTATAACCGGCACAGGCTTCAGCGAACGTTATGCAATACATCCCATAAGATTTCAATGTTACGCGATGCAATTTCCACCCCAGATTGCTTAACGTTATGTGGTTTTCAGCATTATCTGGTGCAAACGTTATCCGAAGTATTACTGTAGTCCTAATTTGGGTGCAATGCAGGGCTTTTCCCCTGGCCACGCCCACCATACCACACCCACAGTGTGGTAGTAAATTTTTTGGAGCCCACCACTGATGCCTCCCAATCAGGAAACCCGAATCACGGCGGCTCACACAATACAGAAACACAATAGTACAATATAGACAATAATTATACTAGATTCAACCTACAAAAGCACATATCATAATATACAACGATACGGCAATACATCATACCTGTCAAGTTTTGGATTTAAGGGAAATTTCCCGGCAAATACAGGATACTTGACAGCGATGCTTATCCTGTGCTGCCCTCCAATGGCGGCAATAGGGCATCGCAGTCTAATTAATAAGGGATGACAGCGGGAAAGACGGTAAAATAAGGGATTTTCCCGTCAAATAAGGGATACTTGACAGCTATGAATACAACACTACGACGGCCTCTCCACTTCGGAGTTAATGCAAGATGCTAAAGTAGCTTTTTGGGCTGACATCAGGCATGCACCCTCATTCGAAAGACTCCGTGGAAAGAGACTGTATTTATAATAGGAACGGTCCCAAATGCCAAACATCTTCTGGAGAAAATAGCGGTATGGGAGTAAACTCTTGGAAGGATTTTGTCCTCATTCTGGACTTGGATTTGCCCCAGGGATTTTGAAAATCTTGGAGAGGGGAGAGAGGTGGTTTTTTTCCTCCAAAATGAGTGACGTCGTCTTGATTAATATCGGGATCGAAGGTAGAGAGAGAGCTTCTCAGGCGCTACACCATAACCCTCCAAGGAATAATTAACATGAAACTTATACGTTTTTCCCATGCGCGTGGAAGAAGGAATGAGGCAGAGAATTCTGTGACAGCCATGTTTTCCATGCAGGGAAACAAAAAGCAGCCCCTTCTCTCCGTTACCTCGGGATGCATTCCAACTTGGGAAAAGATCAAGATCTTGTTTAAGGAAAATAAAAGGAAAGCTATGAGCAAGAACTGGAGCGAGAGATTCTCCGTGGAATTAGCACATCAGGCTTACAACTCGCTGGGACGGTTTCCTGACAACTGGCCTTACAATGGGTCACGCCAGGGCGTCATCGGAGCGACGGTCCTTGATCAAGAACCCACCGTCCAATTCACATTCTCAAGGTTATGGAGCTGCGATTGGTCTTCAGTAGAGTTTTGCTTCCCCCCCTAATACAAAAGGGCTTCATTTCTGCCTGCAGAGGCAAAATGGACAAGATAGGAATGAAGAGAACCTGCGAAGGCTCACCTACCCAATTAGGAGCAGTTTAGTAGGTGTGGCTATTCTTTACACCAGGGGTTCCCAACATAAGGCTTGTGGGCTGGATCCGGCCCATGGCACAAGTGGCTAAGACGCTGACTGGAAGGTGGAAGGTCAGCTGTTCGATTCCAGAGTACTGCAGGACAGAATGAGCTCCCGTCTCTGTCCCAGCTCCTGCCAACCTAGCAGTTCGAAAGCAAGAAATTGCAAGTACAGTAGACCCTCACATAACGACGTTGCTTGGTTCCCCAAGTAGCATCGCTATAGGGGAAATGTCGTTGTCGGGTTTTCAATGGCAGCTGCGGCATCTAGCAGCAAAAAACTGTCATTATCCGCACAACGACGTTAAAAAAACGTCGTTAATCCGCACAACTATGGTTTTTCATCGTCGTGTGGATAGTCACGTGGCGAGTGACGATGTGTTGTTAAGTGGAAATGATGCTATTTGAACGCGTCGTTAATCGAGGGTTCACTATAGATAAATAGGGACCACTTCGGTGGGAAGGTAACAGCGTTCCGTGCATTCCTCTGATGTCTAGTCATGCCACTAGTATGCCGCTTTGAGTGGCACCTGTGCCAGAAAAATGGGATAGAAATAAAAACTTATTATTATTATTATTATTATTATTATTATTATTATTATTATTATTATTATTATTATTATTATTATTATTATTATTATTATGCCTGCCACATGTCCATGGAAACGTCTGCAGAAGCAGACAGCACTGGTTCTTCAGCTTTGAAACAGAGATGAGCACTGAACCCTAGAGTCAGATACGACTGGCTTTGGAGCAAGGGAAACCTTTACCTTTACTCACCCCTCCAAGGGCATTTGAGAAACAAAATGGCTGCTCCCTTTGAAGCTGTTGGGACAAAATGGCCTCCTCCATCATGCAAGCAGGGCAAAATGGCCAACCGACCCTTGACGCTGACTGAGAGAGCAGGACCCGGCCCCCAGCTTGAGAAGGTTGGGAATCCCTGCTTTACACCTTTTACGCTTGTAATTCATATTATCATTTTTTTAAAATGAGGAAAGGGAAAGGAGAAGAAAATTCCTGGCTTCGCTCTAATTTCTCAGGAGGGATGAATATGGAACAATATATGTTTCTCATTAAATGTAGCTGACCGTATGTGTGTGGGTACCTGTTGGATTTGAACTCGGATCCAGGAAGAGCTTTATGGCAAGCACAAACACTCTTGAGGGTACGCAAGAGCAAAACCAAATGAGAAGGCGGAGGAAGGAAGGAGCGCACTGGACAAGGAAGAACATGAAAGGAGGAGGATATGGCTGAGGATCTCAACCTCCCCGACGTCACCTGGAGGACCCTGAATAGGCTGAGAGTTGGAGTCCCTCAATGTAAGACCAACATGCTCAAGTGGGGGCTGCTGGCGGACGACAACATACGGTGTGAATGTGGAGAGATACAGAATCTGGCTCTCATTTGCCGGTCTTCTGATCACCGCCAGAAACATGTACCGACAAGGACTTAAGTGTGGCCAAAGTAGAGAGCGAAGCACATGAAGCGCTTACTGAGTTGATTCCTATTGTAGGGAAGGGTCTTGTTTTTAGTGTTCCTGGATGGAGTAGAGCAAGACGTGTGTAACTTTCCCATGTGCATTCTCTCTTTGCAGATCATTAAGGAACCGCCGCCACCCCTTGAAGAAGACAGCGAGGTGAGTCCTATGGATCTTTGGCCGCTATGTGTCGTGTCTTCTGTGTTGTTGCCTTCCGGTACTAGCCGAGTTGTCCGGGACAGCTTTGCCTTCCTCTTTCTCAAAGTAGACTCCTAACTATAGGTTAGATAAAATCAAGGCAATTCCTCTAACCCACCAAGGTTGATCTTTTTCATACCTTACAACAGGGGTGTCCAAACTATGGCCCACAAGTCAGATCTGGCCCCTGATGCCAATTCATCCAGCCCATGCCGCCCTTGTCACTCCTGAGAGCAGAAGTAAGATGTGTCCATACAAATGCACTTCAATACAGCCCCATAGCTCTTAATGCACTCTCTGGGTGCATTTTACAACAGCAGCGTGGGCCGGATGAAGTGCAGTAAATCCATTCGTGTGGATTCACAGAGTGCTTGGGCTTCTGGGAATTGAAGTCCAAGAACATCTGGAGTGCCAAGGTTCACCATCACAGCAATAGGCCATGGTGGCTTACTGGTTAAGATGCTGAGCAGTTCAGAAGCAAGAAATTGCAAGTAGATCAATAGGTAACATTTTGGCGGGGAAGGTAATGTCATTCAGTGCTCTCTGGTGTCTATTCACGCCTGCCACGTGACCACAGAAACATCTGCAGATGCAGACAATGCTGGCTGTTCAGCTGGAAACGGAGCTGAGCATTGGACCCTAGAGTCAGACAAGAATGGCTTTCGAGCAAGGGAGACTTTGGCTTTTACTTAAGTTTTAATGATGAATTGCTGCTGTTTAATGAGCTCCCATCTGTATTTCTCGCATTGTACCAACCCGCACAACTGGCACACAATGAGCGAGATGTGAGTGGAAACTTGTGAACTAGCTGCCGTTTACACTGTTGCGCTTAATGCGGGCGTAACTCTGGCCGGAGTTATGTTTTCAGTTGTTCAGGTCCTGAGCCCTGGTGGCATAGTGATTAAGCTGCTGTATTGCAACCAAAAGATTGTGAGTTCAAGTATGACGGGGTTCAAGGTTGACTCAGCCTTCCATCCTTCCGAGATTGTTGGGGACAAAATGCTAATTAACTTGTGAACTGCCCAGAGAGTCCATTAAGCACTATGGAGTGGTAGTGAATTGTGATTGCTCTGTTTTGTTTCACGGTTTGCTGTTTAAAGAGATGTATGCTTACATGTGTGGCAGAGATGTGATGATAACACTGCATCACACAAAAAATAAACATCGTCTGCTACTTGGCCTAATCCATGTGTCCTTTACTAAATCAAGTGTGCTGAATCCAAATCTCAAGTCCGATTCTGCCTAGGACATCAGGATCTTAAGTAAGCAAATCTCACCCTCTTGGTTAGGTTCTTGTGGGGTATATTTGCCATAAATGTAGCAAAAATAGTCCAGTTTATTAACACAGCTGCGGCTATTCATCTTTAGCTCAAAACAGACTCACTATGGCCTAGCTGTACTATCAAATAAGATGGTTTTACACTTGAGACAAGCCCTTGGTCCATCTCATCTTATATACCTATTTCTGACATCAGATCACTGGCTTGCCCAGACATGCCCGGCCACTGCTGGCACATGCATGCCACCAGGGGACATGATTCAGCTGAGACGGCAGCAGGCATAGTGGTAGCTGCAACTGTAATAATGTTCCCATGTAAAAATACATTACCCAAAGACCGAACAGCTTTAGCGTGCCTGGAAATCTGTACATAATAGGAGAATTCTGAGTTCAGATTTGGGATCAGCACACTCGACATCATGCAAATCACATGTGTTATTCCCAGTAGCAAAACCGTTGTTGTGCAGTGTAATGTCACGATTATTTCAAACCTTGTGATTACGTGGAGTTTCATGGGAAGAAAGTGATCCTGGCATCACCAGCCATTGCACCATTAAGCAGTAGTCTTCTTCTCCTACATGTTCGCTTTGTTCCTCCTTTCATTCATGAATACTGTTGCCCGTTTATCCCTGAGTTTATTGAAAAACTGTGAATTATTATTATTTTTTAAGTGTAAAAAAAATACCCTGATTTCACATCTTTGCAACAAACCAACCGATGTCATTAACTAAAGAGGCATACCTGTCAAGTTTTGGATTTGGAAATAAGGGAAATTTCCCTGCAAATACGGGATACTTGACAGCGATGCTTATCCTGTGCTGCCCTCCAATGGCAGCAATAGGGCATTACAGTCTAATTAATACGGGGTGACAGCAGGAAAGAGGGTAAAATAAGGGGTTTTCCCGGCCAATACAGGATACTTGACAGCGATGCTTATCCTGTGCTGCCCTCCAATGGCGGCAATAGGGCATTGCAGTCTAATTAATAAGGGATGACGGCGGGAGAGAGGGTAAAATAAGGGGTTTTCCCGGCCAATAAGGGATACTTGACAGCTATGTAAAGAGGAGACTTTCTGACCGGGCTTTTTCTCCACTCCAAGATGAACAATGTTGGCACCTTCAGGGTTGTTTATTCAAAAAGGTTTTTTGTTCCCTTCTAGGAAGAAAACTAGTTTGTTAACACCCACATCTTTTATTACACTGGATTCTTGCCAGAAGCCTCTCTTAATTTCCCTGCAAAAAGATTGACTTCATTGAGTGTCTATATCACACACACACACACACACACACACACACACACACACACACACACACACACACACACACACACACACACACACACACACACACCCTTGACCTACAGTTTCAGGTTAACAAAGTGGATTTGATGTAGCTTTCATCCATATTTGTTAATGTTTCCCCTATTATTTCCTTTTCACACCCTCTTTTTCCTGAACCACCTCCTGTTGTCAGATAGCTTAGAATAAACAGAGGCAGGACATGTGTCTATTTATCTCGACTTTTTGGGACTCTTGAGCGCTGGCCGGGTCTGGCTAGCCTTTCATCTTCCTAGCTTGGAACAAACATTCTTGAAGGTATGCAAAAGCAAATTAGAAGACGGAGGAAAGAGCTCACTGGACAAGGAACGACATTAAAGGAGGAGCAGATTTCCATGCGCCCATCCGGTGTCTAGTCATGCCTGCCACATGACCACGGAAAAGTCTGCAAAAGCAGACGACGCTGGCTCTTTGGCATTGAAACAGAGATGAGCACTGGACCCTAGAGTCGGATACGACTGGCTTTCGAGCAAGGGAAACCGTTACCTTTACCTATGACTTTGGAACTCAACCTCTCCTATGTCACTTGGAGGACCCTGAATAGGCTGAAGGTTGGAGTCCCTAAATGCAAGATTCCTGGCAGACAACAACACAAGGTGTGAATGTGGAGAGATACAGAATCCGGCTCATTTACTGGTCTGCCAACTACTACCCGGAAACATTCACTGATGAGGTCTTAAGTTTGGCCAATGATAAAGCCAAGAAAGTGGCTTCATTTTGGCATTCCAGGGTTTGTTTGGGACACAAAGGAAGAAGCCTCGTAATCCTAACAGTGGTGGTGAACCTTGGCACTCCAGATGTTCTTGGACTTCAATTTCCAGAAGCCCTGATCAACAGGAGTGCTGACTTGGGCTTCTGGGAATTGAAGCCCAAGAACATCTGGAGTGCCAAGGTTCGCCGCCACTGTCCTAGTCCAATCCCTCTATTGTGGGCAGGCCGGGATTGGAGAGCAGGTAGGCTTCCAGCCAAGACAGAGATCCCCAAAAAGAAGGGTGTTTGACTTGTGTGATCTTGGAAGGTGAAGGTCGGATTGCACGGGGGTTCCCTTCCATTCATCGGTGCTGCCAAAAGCACTAACTGGGCATGAACTCTCCAAGTTGAGACTGAACAACCTGGAGCTGACATTTAATTCTTACCTGGTTCACAGACAATCAATGGTGGAGTAAATTTGCCCAAAGAATGGGCCAGTTTCAAGATGTCATAGGGCAGTGATGGAGAACCTTGGCACCCCAGCTGCTCTTGAACTTCAATTTCCAAAAGCCCAAGTCCCTGCAAATCCACATGAATGGGTTTACTGTGCCATGCATGCTGTTCTTAATCTTCAGTTCCCAGAAGCCCAAGTCTCTGTGAATCCACATGAATGGACTTACTGAATACACAGGGGCTTAGGCTTCTGGGAATTGAAGTCTAAGAACAGCATGTATGGCACAGTAAACCCATTCATGTGGATACGCAGGGACTTGGGCTTCTGGGAATTGAAGTTCAAGAACAGCTGGAGTGCCAAGGTTCGCCAACATGGATTTATGGCATTCTTTTCCGGCTGGTGTTCCGAAAGGGAAAGGCCAAACCAATCGTGCCACTTCCCCTCCCACATTTCAGGTCAACGTATTGGTGTTTCCTCATCCTTCCCTGGACTCGTCAGAGTAAAGAGAATCGACGGAGGCCCTTTGCCCTTCCACAACTGCTTACGGATGCACCAAGCCTACTTTTAATTGCAGATTCTGTGGAAATGCTGAACAGCAGAAAGATCCAGGCAGTCAGCTAAAAAAAAAAGAATTCGCTGTAGTGGCATCAAAATGTAAATGCATGAATGAAGCAAAACTGGGCTGGCTTTGCTGCTCATGCTCCGATTCTGGCATTCAGGTAGACGCCGAAGGGAAAACTCATGCTCCGTAAATAGATACCATATGTCGAAAGAAAAGAATGCTTCGACGTCTCCTGACTTTGGCTGAGCTGTTTTGGGCCGCGGCGGGCTGAGTTTCGTGGTCGTCTTCCCTTCCCCTGGAAGATAAATTCTTTTGCTTTCAAGCAGCGACAGCAGGGGAAATCACCTCTAATCCGCATCCTATCCAAGAATCCCAAACCCACCTCTACAACAGAGATCTTGCAATCTTTGTCACTAAGTTGGAACAGTTTCTGCTGGAGAAGAACGGCACGGTTGTTTCCAGTCCCTCCCCGAGTTGAGAGAGCTAAGATATCACATTTCTCTGCCTTTCCAGGCCTTCCAGTTTGAGCTGAACCAAATGTCTCCCGTGGATAATGGGCCAATAAAAGATTTTTTATTCTTCCAGGAGTGCATGTGGTCTGTGCTTCCACATCGATGTGGCATCTGGTCTGGTTGTAGGGGGGAGGGGGGGAATACCCCGGATTTCCCAAAGTTAGCTATCCCCGTTCATATTATTCCTGCAAAAATGCTTCTGGCTTTGAAAAACGGAGAAAATGCACAAGTGACGAATTAGCCACAATGCAGAGTGAATATTTATTGGCTCGAATGAAAGCAGTCTCAAGAAAGGGTGAAAAGAAAGAAATTGGAGAGCCAAATGTTTCCTGGTCTGTTTTGTTCGGTTCTCCCCTACCCCCTGGCTTTGGTTTGAATCGCTCTGGAAACAAAACAATTGTGATATTGCCAACTTAATGAGGCTTCTTGCGCACTGATGAGCAGACGCGTCCAAAGTTCGTAACTGGAAACTAACAAATTTCGGGGAATTTTGGTAGCCTCAGATTATGACAATCGGTTTCTAGTTGCATTTCCCCCCTAAATTATTAAAACAAACAATAACAAACTGAGTCCTATAGCTGAACAGAAGGCTGGCTTTCTTTCTTTCTTTCTTCCTTCTTTCCTTCCTTATATATGTCCATAAAATTATGGACATACAGTATATGAAAAATTAAAAAATTTAAATTAATGAAATTATTAAAACAAACAATAACAAACCGAATCCTATAGCTGAAGCAGAAGACTCGCTTTCTTTCTTTCTTTCTTTCTTTCTTTCTTTCTTTCTTTCTTCCTTCCTTCCTTCCTTCCATCCATCCATCCATCTGTCCATAAAATTATGGACATACAGTATATGAAAAAAAGGTAAAATTCAAAAGAAACTAGAATGCTAAAAATTCGACTCAGAGATTTTTTGATGTTGGTGCTTGTATCCTTACATGCACTTTTCTGCAAACTGTGGTTCAGCTGTTGCAAAAAAAAATATTATAAATTATTTTATAAAACAAAGAATAACAAACAAAACCCTGTAGCTGAAGCAGGTCTCCTACCTTCCTTCCTTCTCATTTCCTCTCCTCCTTTCCTTCCTTCCTTCCTAAATTTGACTTCGAGGTTGTTGATGTTGGTGCTCGTATCCTTAAATGCACTTCTCTGCAAACTGTGGTTCAGTTGCTGGGTTGTCGTCGGAGGATACAGTTTCCATTCAGCTGCCCTGGACAGGTTGTGGCACACCAGGCTGAAGGCTCTCGCCCCCCTCCTTGCCTGGTGGTCCGCTCGTGGCTTGATCAACTTCTTGGTTTTGCTGACTGTTTGGAGAAGAGAAACCAAAAGGGTTGTGCCAAAGCCCTGGCTGACCAGAATACATGTTTCGTGGTGGTTACCTGCTGTTATGGCCCACCTTGATGGGGAAACTGGTTGAACAGGGGCATGTGTGATGGCAAGGCAGGCTAATGGCCAGTGGGATGGCCTTGAGTGCACAAATGTCCACACTTCTCTTTGGAAGCATGTCTGGTGGTTTTCCTTTGAATTGTAGCGCCCCAATGATGGGGTGTCTTCAGTCTTGAGTCTGTCTGTCGGTCTTCTGTCCCTTTTCTTGCTCCTACTGAGGCTGTTTCATCTGGAGATGCAAGGATCCTTCCCAATAAAAGAGCCCGCTGGAGGGGCTGGAGGTAGATCTGTCCTCATTATCTCCAAATTGTTTTGAAAATTGAAGCCCTGTAAAACTCAACAGTAGGTAGAGTTCAAGTGTGATGCGTCTGAAGAGGCAGAATTGAGTTGTTTGTGTGTGTGTGTGTGTGTGTGGGGGGGGGTTTCCATAGGCTTTGACACCTTGGAAAATCAGGTTCTTTGCTCAGATGGTGAACCCCACTCCTCCGGAAGGAGGCGGCGGTGTTTCCCAACCTTTTGGACTTCAATTCTGAGCAACCCGAGTCAATTCCCCAAAGCACTGGTTCTTGGACTTCAATTCCCAGAAGCCTGAGTCAATTCCCCAAAGCACTGATCAGCCAATGTACCATACCTGCCAACCGTCCCGATTTGGCCGGGATTACGCCGTAATTCGGTGCCAATTTGCGCCATTTCCTGACCCGCGCTGCCAAAACCCCATAATTTAGTAGCGGGGGAAAGGAGGCACCTCTACACATCTGTAGCTCCCTTCCACGCATGCGCAGAAGGCTACACAAGTGGCATAGCTCTCCATGCATATGCGTACAACGTGACCTGCGCAGACCCGGTCTGCGCAGGTCCCGGATTCATCGGAGCCACGGTTGACAGGTATGCAATGTACTGACTTAGGCTTCTGGGAATTGAAATAAAAAAAACCAAAGGTTGGGAAATGCAGCTCTGTTGCAGGAGTTCCCAACCGAAGGCCCATGGGACAGATCCGGCACCTGGTGCCATTTCACGTGGCCTCCCCACCCCTCCAAGGGCATTCAGGAAGCAAAATGGCCACCCCCATCATGCACGCAGGACAAAATGGCCATCTGGCCCTCGAAGCTGACTGAGAGAGCATGACCTGGCCCCTGGCTGGAACATACCTGTCAAGTTTTGGATTTGGAAATAAGGGAAATTTCCCAGCAAATAAGGGATACTTGACAGCTATGCTTATCCTGTGCTGCCCTCCAATGGCGGCAATAGGGCATTGCAGTCAAATTAATAAGGGGTTTTCCCGGCCAATAAGGGATACTTGACAGCTATGCTTATCCTTTGCTGCCCTCCAATGGTGGCAATAGGGCATTGCAGTCTAATTAATAAGGGATGACGGCGGGAAAGAGGGTAAAATAAGGGGTTTTCCTGGCCAATAAGGGATACTTGACAGCTATGGCCTGGAAAAGGTTGAGAACCCCTGCTCTATTGGGTTCACTGTACCAACAAACATGAAAGCATCACACCTGGGTGGATTTGTCTCTTTCTTCCACACAAAATGGCCATCACCTTTTGTCTTCAGTCTCTTGGAGTGAGTCTTTCAGCTGGCTTCTCCTCCATCGACACCTTCCCCGCCAGCCCCGACTGTCCTGGGACGCTCAGCTCTTTCGTTTCCCTCCTCCAGTGCCGTTGTGGTTTTGTCGTGCTAGGGATGCGCTTCAGCCTTTTGCCCCGCTGGCGTCTCTGGTTCGGCGTCTTAAGCGGCTGGTGAGGTTTTTAAGGCCCTGCGGAGAAAGCCTTAAGCTTTGGAATTTCCTGTTGTGCATCAGCCGGGGCCTCGGCAGTAACAAAGCCAGGAGAGGAGGAAGGGAAGATTGAGAGAGAACTGCTGGAAGGAAATATTTGGATGGCTTCCTTCCCAGTTTTCAAGTTTTGGGGGGGAAATGTTCATGCAAAAACAGAGAGAAAGCAAGAGAAAAAGTTGGCTTGGTAGAAGTCTGCAGCTTTTATCTCGAGTAATAATTTAGTGTCGGAAACTATTCTGGGTTGAAAGGATTTTTTTTGCTGGAGAAACTCTGCTCAGGGGATGCCCAGCCAAGGCTCCTTTCATGTCCCCACCGAAGTGGTCCCTATTGATCTACTTGCAATTCCTTGCTTTCGAACTGCTAGGTTGGCAGGAGCTGGGACAGAGACGGGCACTCAAACCGTCATGCAGTACCCCGGTCTCGAACTGCCGACTTGCCGGCCTTCCAGCTAACAGGCCTCCTTTGGTGCAAATAACTAATATTGGTGCTCTCCGAAAAGATTTGTCTCTGGGATTCAGATGATTTGCAGTCGAAGGGTCTGGAAAGAACTTCAACTTAGGTCTGCTAGCTGTCAGTTGTCTCTCTCTATGGGGGAGGACTAGACCCTCCCTATTAGGCACTGGTTGGGCCTCATCTATAGTATTTTGTCTAGTTCTGGACACCAGCCTTTAAGATGGATGGAGATAAACTGGGACAGGTTCACAGGAGGGCAACAAGGATGACCGAGGATTACCATGGTCTCCAGTCATGCCACCATAATAATAGGGTCAAGTTACAAGAAGACAGAATTCAGTTGAATATCAAGAAACCCTTCCTAACTGGTAGGGTACTATGGCAATGGAACCGATAAACCTTGGGAGGTGGTGGGCACTCCAGTGCTGGAGGCATTCAAGGGAAATTTGGACAATCCTCTGCCACATGCCTGCCACATGTCCATGGAAACATCTGCAGACACAGATGTTGCTGGCTCTTTGGCTATAAACAGATGAGCACTGAACCCTAGAGTCAAATACGGCTGGCTTTCGAGCGAGGGTAACCTTTACCTTTACCTTTTACCTGTCAAATCTGCTTGGATTTTGATTCCTGCATTGAACAGGGGGGTTGGACTCAATGGCCTTATAGCAGTGATGGCCAACCCTGGCACTCCAGCTGTTCTTGAACTTCAATTCCCAAAAAAGCCTTGATCAGCAGGGCATGTTGACTTGGGCTTTTGGGAATTGAAATACAAGAACACCTAGAGTGCCAAGGTTGACCATCACTGCCTTGTAGGATCATTCCAACTCCAGTATTCTAGGATTTTATACACCTACTTTGTAATGTCTTGACTGAACACCATGCACAGTTAGACACTCTCAGGTTGTGGGTTGTCCTGCCTCCATTTTGAATGAAGTGATGGAACCATAAATGGTATGTAGGGTTGTCCCATCGAGAATTGTTTTCAGCTTTGACCAGTGGCTGTCAATCACTGGAATGCGTACAGCGTTTAGGACACAGAAGTCACCTAGGTGGCTTGTAGGGGTTTCTATATTTCTAAAAATTTAGTCTGCCTCAGTCGCTACGTCCTTCTGCCAGTCTGGCCTGCCATTTGTACTCAACCTTATTTGCCATGCATTTCATCTTATCCTTCCTCTTGTGAAGATCTGAGTTGTTAAAACACCTTCTCGGGTTCCAACCTGTGGTTCCTCTTGAATCTCTCCTGAATTCTCTAATGCTTTTAATGGTGCAACTTGGGCGGCTGTTCTTCTTCTTCTAGGAAGAAGATGACGATGGACTGCCCAAGAAGAAGTGGCCAACTGTAGATGCTTCCTATTATGGTGGACGTGGTGTTGGGGGTATCAAAAGAATGGAGGTAGGCGAACCCCATTTCCCACGCAAGATGAGTGTATTTTGATAATGTAAACCATCCTCCAAATATAAGAGCAGCCTTGCTGGAAGAGGCCACAGGAGCCCATCCAGTCCAGCCTTCTGTCTCACACCGTGGCTCACCATTTGCTTCAGGGTCTTCCCAAGCAGATGCCTTCACCTGCTTAGGATTCCCTGGAAATGGCATTGAGAGATATCCTGCCTATCTCTCCAACCCAGAGATTGTCCTTAGGTATCCATTATAATTATAGCCATGGATAGCCTTGTCCTCCATGAACTTGTCTAATCCTTTCTTAAAGCTGTCAAGACTGACAGCTGTCACCACTTCTTCTGGCAGGGAGTTCCATAGACCAGTGATCCTCTGGGTGAAAAAGTACTTTCTGTTATTTGTTCGAGAGCTAGTACCCAAAAGTTTCATGGAGTGTCCCCTAGTTCTAGTGTTATGCGATAGGGAAAAACAGTCTTCGGAGTTGAGCAGCAATATAAATCAGAAAATAAATAAATCCTGGACAAAGCCTACTATTAGGAATGTAGCCATGTTGTTAGCAGGGACAAAAATCAACAAGTAGTAGTAGTAGTAATAGTGGTGGTGGTGGTGGTGGTGGTGGTGGTGGTGGTGGTGGTAGTTGTTAGATCCCATCTTCCCAAGGTTCATCTCCATCGTACAGGGGGGTCCACAGTGTTTGTGGAAGAACAGTGATGTGCAGCAGTATTGGAACGAGGTAGTCTGACCATTGCCAACTGAGCAGAGAATTTTCTCAGAAAGCTGCCCAAACTCAAGGTGTTTTGCAGGACATCCTTGCAGTTGGACCTAAACATCCCCTCCTTCTACCAAAGGATGCCTCTACCTGGATGAAAGACATGAGCAAAGAGCAAAGGCTTGGATAGTTAATGAACAGAATGGGTTTTTTTTGTCTTTCCTTTTTTTTTTTTTAGGTTCGTTGGGGAGAAAAAGGTTCCACAGAGGAAGGTGCTAAGTTGGAGAAGGCCAAGAATGCCCGGGTCAAAATGCCAGAGCAGGAATATGAATTTCCAGAGCCCAGGAATCTTGGGAGCAACATCCGAAGATCCACTTCTCCACCAAAGTGGTACTCACCTATTAAGGTACACACCTGAAAGGGCATTTCCTCCACCCTTTCATCTGTGGTTCAGAGGATGATGACGGAGGCTTGTTCACTAGGTTAGAGGGGCTTTGGTGGTGGCGGGGATTTTTCTTTGAGTAGAACTAAAGACATAGGCAGATCTTACCCTATAGGCCAGTGGTGGGCCAACCTTGGCACTCCCGGTGTTCTTGAGCTTCAATTCCCCAGAAGCCCTGATTAGCAGGTGTGTTGACTTGGGCTTCTGGGAATTGAAGTGCAAGAGCACCTTGAGAGCCAAGGTTGGCCATCACTTCTATAGGCAATTATGGCTCCACCATAGGATCTTGGAATTGTTGTAGATCACAGGCTAAGCAGGAGTCAATAGTGTGACTACAAAAAAAATATGTCAGTGCTATTTAGGCTGCATTAACAGAGGTCTAGTCTCCAAAACCTCAATTCAGCATTTAGTTAGACCACATCTGGAGTCCTGTGTCCAATTCTAGGCACCACACTTTAAGAAAGATGCAAAGAAACTAGAGCAGGTGCAGAGAGCCCAAAGACCTTTGGATTGGGAGAGGACCCACAACAGAAATAGAGCGCATATGGTCCATGACCCAAGTAGAACCTATAGATTCAAAGGTTGGGAAGCACTGTTCTGTGAATCCACACATATGGATTTCACAATTGGGTTTACTGCATACTTGCAGTAAATCCATCCATGTGGATTCACAAAACAGTTCTTCCCAACCTTTGGTTCTTGGACTTCAGTTCCCAGAAGCCTAAGTCGACTCCCCAAAGCGCTGATCAGCCAATGCACTGACTTAGGCTTCTGGGAATTGAAGTCTCCCGATGGGGCATGGGGCCCATGTTGGGAACCACTGCTATAGATGGACAAAGAAGATGAAAAAACTCTGCCTGAAATCCCAAGGATTTAAGACTGAGCTAGGCGGAGCAGTGGTGTGAAACGGCCAACATGCATAGTTCCAGTTCATGACTTTCCCCCGAGATGCATGCTCCTCTTCGAAGCCAAGAATATTTATGAAATTCCTGGAGGAGCGATGGATTCGAGTGTCCACATTCTGGCGATGGGTGCCTCCTTGCCACACCTGTGTTATCTTTGGGATTCCCCCAAGCTCTTCCACAGATTTTTAAGGTCCAGATTTGCATGTTGAATCAGAGATGGATAGAAACGGCTTTTGTCCCTGAGAGAGGAGGGGAAACAGGACAAACAAAAACTCTCTCCAGAATCTGGAAAGCCTTTGGCACCAACATCTCATTCCGTCCTTATTCGCTAACTGTATATTTATCATCCCGCACATGTAAGAATTCAGGTCTGGAATCTATAGGCTTGCTGAAATCTTTCGGCTAGCAAGAAGACAGCAGAGACGACTTTTGCAATGGCTTGGTTATAGTTGTGCTAAAAATACCAGCATTCTGGGCCAGTAAAAACAGGGTTTAGTGCTCTGCATAAATAATGTAAATAAATTGTGTTTGCATGGGATTTGTTAGCATTGTATTGTTTATTTTGCCTCTGCCAAGCATGGGAAAAGGCTAGGAGGGCCCTCTACCACCATTGTCTCTTCCCCAAGCACTGAAAGTCTTGTTCATCCAAACTTTGGGTTACAAAGATCCGAGTATGTATTTGCAAACGTAAGGATTAGAAAAAAAATGGCCCTTTCAAAGGGCGGAAAAAGTTGAGATGGTCAGGAAGCCAAATTCTTTGCCCAGAGGCTCATTTTCCACATTGACTGCACAGGGTTTGCTTATGCAGAACGTGACAGCTCGATTGTCTTCAAGAGGTCTAAGAGGACATCATGGTGGCCAGGACCCAAAGTTCCTCTGGTCTTCAAGGCATACGTGCAAGCAGAGTTCATAGTGCAAATAGTTAGTGCATTTGTCACATCTCCTTTGAGACGAATTCCTGCATTGAGCAGGGGGTTGGTTTGGCCTTACAAGATTCTTCCAACTGAGTTATGCTGTGAATCTATGCAACACGAGCCATTTCCCTGTCTGACCACATCCGTTGTCTACTACCAAGTTCCCTCAGGACAGCTTTAAATGCCTTCCCATCCTGGTTATGTTCTGAGGACTTTCTCCTTAGGTGTTTCCAGAGAGGTAGCTCTATTAGTCTGTTGTGACAACAAGAAAAACGAAAATGCAACTCAAAAAGATTGTGGCAACTTGAAGGCTAAAATGTTTACTTCAGCATCTGCTTCCATGCATGCAGTCTACTTTCGCTGACACCTCGTTTTGCTCATTTTCTGTTGTGTCTCTTGGAAACTATTTGGTATGGTTTTCTTTGGGGGCGTGGGGGAAAGGTATGTGAAAGTCTTACCATGAATTTATTTATTTATTTATTTATTGACTTCTGAAAGTTTCTCATTGATCCCTGTACACAAATCCCAGCTGGTCTTAATTTGGGCAAGTCTTTTCTTAAGCTCTGGCTAAAGGGAATTCAGGTGACCATGAGTCCCAACTGTAAGTTGAAGCTCTAAGTCAGTGATGGCTCACCTTGGCACTCCAGATGTTCCTGGACTTCCATTCCCAGAAGCCCAAGTCTCTGGGAATGCACACATGAATCCACACGAATGGGTTTACTGTGCATATACACACAGATCCACAGGGACTTGGCCTTCTGGGAATTGAAGTCCAAGAACAGCTGGAGTGCCAAGGTTTACCACCACAGCTCTAAGTTCAGAGATGATGTGCCTTCGATAACCTTCTTGGGTGCATCTGGGTTATCACAGGAGAAAAGCATACCTGATTAGGTGAACTGTTGCCATTGATCTGGCGGGATTTGCATTTATAAGGATGCCAAACGCTTTGCTAAGTCAATATCCAACATGTATTTCCTTCATTTCCAGGGGAAACTGGACGCTCTCTGGGTTCTACTAAGGAAGGGCTACGACCGAGTATCCGTGATGCGGCCACAACCAGGAGACAAGGTTAGTTTGTCCTTCTTTCTTCCATGAGTTGCTCTACAGATGTTTTGTAGAGAAGGACAGGGAAACCTCTCTTCTTTGAGCCTTACCCACTCGGTATTGGAGAGACCCTTCTTTCCGCACTTCCACCCTGAAGCGCAATGCCTCCTGTTTTGGGAAATTGCCCATGGTTATGGGCTGCACTTGGGGACATGAAAGGAGCCTCATTCGGGCATCCCCTGGGCAGGGTTTCTCCAGTAACAATCCTTTCAACCCAGAGTAATCTCTGACACGAAATTATTATTATTATTATTATCATGATCTTCTGGCCATTCCATTGGCAAGAGAAGTCGCCAACCTAGAGGGAATATTGGATTCTACCCCCACTGTATTGTTATCCCAGGAGGAAATTTCCTTTCAATAGAGGAAATTGTTTTCTCCGGTCAACTTTTCTGTACCATCAAGATACAAACGTAGTTCATATACAACTCAATCAGGGCTAAGGTGGTTTAGCTGTCAAGACGCTGTGTATTTACGACAGCCGCAGGGGCATTTATGGCAGCACTTTGCACATGAGCATTTTGCTTCTGCTTCCAAAAACAGTGAGGGCAGCATGGGCCGGATGATTAGGCGCCGTGGGCAGGATCCAGCCCATGGGCTGTAGTTTGCCCACCCCTGGGTTAGATGGTGGGTGTTTAAGGGCGCTCTTTCCTTTCTTCCTTTCTTTCTTTTCCTCTTCCTCCTCTCTCCTCCCAACCTGGACTTTAAGCAAGCCTATTTTATCTTCAGAAATTGACCCCCAGGACCCCCTGGTAACCTCAGCCAGAGGAACTGAGAAGGGGGGGCTCTTAATTAGAGTGTCACCCACTTGCGGTATTTCATAGTTGTGCCTTGTGTTTCCATGATAAACACCATATTCTCTGGAATTTACTAGACAGCCATAAAAATGTGTTTCTACTCAACATTTGGCTGCAATGGGATCTTAAAGCTGTCAGGAATTCTATGTTTAACTCCCTCCCCGCTTAAAGTTTTTTTTAAATGGATCTCATTTTGACAACACATGTTTGGGTAAAACTCAAACATAGAATATTTGTACACTGCCCAGAGTGGGAAACATCCTAGGTGGGTGGTATAAAAATGGGATAGATAGATAGATAGATAGATAGATAGATAGATAGATAGATGGATAGACGGATAGACGGATAGATAGACAGACAGACAGACAGATAGATAGATAGATAGATAGATGGATGGATGGATGGATAGATGGATAGATAGATAGATAGATAGATAGATGGTGCATATACACAGAAAAACCCATCTGTGTGGATTCACAGGGACTTGGGCTTCTGGGAATTGAAGTTCAAGAACCGCTGGAGTGCCAAGGTTCCCCATCAATGATCTATAGGTTCCCTTCCAACTCAACAGTTAAAAGAATAGCAATTGTGATAACTCTACTGGGGATCACGGGATGTATGCCGACTTAAATTTCCCTGGGGCCTGGATTATCCTTTGCTCTTCCATCAACACACGATGGCCTCTGACCCAAAGCAATTTGGGTGATGTTTCTGCCAAAAATCTCAACAGGCTCTTCTTGGAGCAGGAGAGAGAGGGCAGCCAGAGGTGAGGAAGATGATCCAGCATTCCTGGCTACAGGATTAACTTTAGAAAGAAGAGAGGAGAATATTAGGGAAGAAGAGATTGATTAGGGAGGACCAAACTTTTCTCTTTCACTCTTGGCTTCCCATCTTATAAAGAAAACATTAAAGTCCAATATGTGCATATATCATACCTGTCAACCATCCTGATTTTGCCGGGATTACCCAGTAATTTGACGTTGATTGACGTCATAACCCGCCCCGCGCTGCCAAAACCCCGTAATTTGGCAGCGGGGGGTGACGCTTTCCACGCATGCGTGGAAGTGCTACGCCGCTTGCGCAGCCCCTACGCAAGCGGCGTAGCGCTTCTGCGCATGCATGGAAGAGGTAAAACCTGCGCAGGTCCCGTTTTTCCGGAGCCGAGGATTGACAGGTATGGCATATATACAGCCATAATGAATATGTCCCAACTTATAAATGGGAGGCTGAAACTTAACCTGCTGTTAATAACCACAGTGTCTAAGAAGTTATAAAGTATTTCGTACCGAATTAGACGAGACCTTTCAACATCTCTCCTCCTTTTTGAAAAATTATAATCACAGGCTGAAATCCTGTTGAGCAGTTCTGCCTGTGCAGCAGGGATTAGGTTACCATCTCATTGCATGCAAGCCATGGTCACCCTGGTCTCAAAAAGGGAAGTCTTTAATCAGTGGCAGTCTCTTGTTGACAATGACATGGTCATTCCTGCTATGCAGGCAGAGCTGCCCAACAGGATTTTTGGCTGTAGTCTTCTAGATTGGGCACAAAACTATACAGTCTTCATTTTTGTCAATGTAAACAGTGACGCTCAGAACATATGGAAACAAAGGGGAAACTGTTTACAAGAACCAAACGTTGCCTGGTTTTTATATTACGAATCATGTCATTATTCAGGATGAGGAGAAAATGAGTCTAATAGCACCACACTTTATGGAAGGCAGGAAGGGTTCTGGTCAGTCTCAAAGAGACAATAATGTCTACATATCCTAGCTGGAAAATGTGTTAATGACTCTCCAAGCCTGTCACTTCGTTACACAAAGTGTTGGCTTGACGCTAAGAACATTAACTGAGCAACCCTGAGATTTCAGCTGGTGGTTCTCCGTGCAGCTGTTCAACACCTCTTCTGTACTATTGTGTCTAGTTCTGGACACCACACTTTAAGAAGGATGGAGATACACTGGGACAGGGTCAGAGGAAGGCAACAAGGATGACCGGGGACTACTCTGTTCTCCGTCACTTCACCATAATAACAACAAGAGGGTCAAGCACAGCTGTTTGACACCTCTTCACACCAAGTCACCATCTCTTCCAACTCTTGTGCATGACCTCTTTGTCTTCTAGTTAACAGATCTTAACACACCTGGATGTATTTTTTTTAAAAAAATCATCAGCTCTCATGAGTCTAACACCCTAAAATGTGAAGCGTACTCGAATATAAGCTGACCCAAATATAAGCCGAAATGCCTAATTTTGACCTGAAAACCCAGGAAAATAAATTCACCTGAGTATAAGCCGAGGGTGGGAAATCCAGCAGCTGCTAGTGAGTTTCAATAATCAAAATAACTGAAAATATGGTAAAATTAATTAAATTGTTGGCATATCTCAATCTGGTGTGGTCTTAGGACCCTCGTGGTTGTTGACCCAAGTATAAGCCAGGGCCCCTTTTGGGGCTAAGAAACTCGGCCTATACTCAAGTATATGTGGTAGTTGTTATCCAGAATGTTCAACCTGCAGACATATTTTGAAAGAGTTTGTTAAGGCATGAAAGGGGTTGGGAAGAAAGGAAGATGTCTTCTACTGAGCTGGACCATTGGTCCGCTTAGAGCAGGGCTTCCCAGAGTTTGGTGTCTAGACATTCTTGGTCTGCCATCTCCCAGATGACAACCAACCCTTGGATGTTTTGGCTAGAGACTCTGGGAATTTCAGTTTCAGAACATCTGGAGCTATTTCACTCAGTGGCAGCTCTGGCTGTCTAGCTTCTCAACAGGATGTTTTCTTTGCACTACCTAGAGATGGAGAGGTTGGATGACACCTTGCTGTACACAGAGTTAGTATCATATTAGTCAGCTGTAGCCCTTTTGCTAAAAAAAAAAACCAGGAACTTATTATTTTGGTCTAACTGGCTGTGTTGTAGCTCATTGTTGTTTACTAAGTGAACTGGAAATGATGGTGCCACAGGATGTCAAAACAGGACATTCAGTGGGGGACAGGCACTGAATCCAGCATCTTGCCGAGGAAAAGCATTCGATTTAGAACTCAGCTACACCGAAGAGCCTAGAGTCGGATATGACTGGCTTTTGAGCAAGGGTGACATTTACCTTTACACCGAAGGGCTGTGGTCACTTAGTGGCTAAGACGCTGACCTTGATGACTGGAAGGTCGACAGGTCGGCAGTTCGAGACCCGAGTGCTGCATAACGGAGTGAGCTCCTGTCGTCTGCCCCAGCTCCTGCCAACTGAGCAGTTCGAAAGCAAGGAATTGAAAGTAGATTAATAGGTACCTCTTTAGTGGGAAAGGTAACAGCATTCTATGTGCATCTCTATTCATGCCTGCTTCATGACCACAGAAATGTCTGCAGGCTCAGACAGCACTGGTTGTTTGGCTGTAAATGGAAATGAGCACCGAACTGTAGAGTTAGATACGACTCAAGCAAGGGAGACTTTGACCTTTATCTTACAGTCTTTTTGATCAGAAGAGGACACTGGAAGATATCTTGTAAGGAGGGGACCATTTTGTTCCTCTAACCCACTGCTCTGTGTGTACCAGCAACAGGCTTCTGGGGGTTTGGATGGGGTTTTCCCCCCCCCCCCCCCAGCTTTCCTCCAGCTGGGACTGAAACTGGGATTTCCTTTGGCACGCAAAGCACTTGCTTTGTCCCACAAAATGGACTCACCATAGGATATTTCCCAGCTTTGGCGAGTCCCGTTGGCCTTGCCCTCAACATCCCACCCTCCTGCGTCCAGTCCTCCCAAGCTTGGGCTGCTATTGCTCAATCTGTTATGGTTGACGTCCCTTTATGCAGAGTTGGAAACGCTTGTCCAAACATTCGCTGTTTTCCTGGAACTCGGCAACATGGTGGGCAATTTGCCCCACTAACAAAGAGCACTGGCTCTTTGGCTGTAAACGGATGAGCATCAAACCCTAAGGTCGGATACGGCTGGCTTTTGAGCAAGTGTGGCTTACCTGTAGACCTTTAAAAGCTGGTGGTATCCGTGCAGGACCTGGATCTTTGGGAGAAGGGTTGGCCAGTGGAAAGCATTGGCCAGGAGAAGAGATGGTTCCAAGGGCACCGATGAGAAATCCCACCTGGGGTGGAACTTCTTTGACCCTTGTGTGCTCACCTTGTGATCGCAACCCCACTCTTTCCATGAGGTCCAAACTTAGTTGGGGAAGATGGAGCCATTCAAAGTGTTTTGCCCAGCTACGTGTTTGAACCTGTCGTTTGTCTTTCAGGGTCGGTGCATCACGTTCACCCGAGTCAAGACTTCTCAAGCACCACCCAAGTACCCGCTCAACAATGCCTACCACCCTCCCTCCCCACCCCCTGCCCCCATTTATAACCCTCCACCCCCGGCCCCAGTCTATACCCCACCACCACCCAGCCCGCCAACCCCTCCGCCCCCCTCCCCGCCTTCCATGCTGCCTCCGCTCCCACCACCCCCTCATGCCCCACCTCCCAACCGGGCCCCACCCCCTTCCCGGCCCCCTCCCCGCCCTTCTGTTTAAAGACCCCAACCTCCCCCCCTCTCCCTTCCCCTCCCAAGAAAGGATTTCTCAAGCCATTTCCAGCAGCACGGTAGGCATGGCATGGCAGAAGCAGACTTTGGAACACGCCAAGCAATGCCATGAGCCAACCACGTCTCGACCAGGAAACAAGCCACCATGCCTCGAGCGGATGGAGACACCAGATTGAGGCTTGGCCTTTGTCATTCATTACTTTATTAAGGAAAGACAACGGAAGGCAAGAAAGTCAGCAAAAACTGGTGCCATTGGAAGGTCCTTCCGCCTTCCAACCTTCTGCCCATCTGTTGGAGCAGGTCATCTACGTGTTACCCAAGCATCACCTCTTTCTGTCATGTTGCCTCCAAAACCTACCAATAATGAATGATGCTCTTGTTGGAGGGAGGGAGGTGCCTTAGGATGGGAGATGCAGAATTGAAGGCCGTCCGTGCAAACCACATGGACTTTGGGAAAAGAAATCTGTGAGCTTACTTGGATTTGCTACGTTGAAGGCATGCCGATGGGATGGGTGGCTCATTGATGGGTCAATTCAGGAAGGAAGAGCAGGTGCTTTGCTTGTTAAAGAAAAGGGGAGGAAATAAGGCCAGCCTGTGTCATGTTCTTGGATGGTGGAAGGAAAAAAGAAACATCGGACGGTTGCCTGTAGCCAAGAATTCAACTTCCCCTGAATCATTTGGGGGATCCTGAATCGGCTGAGGGTTGGAGTCCCTAAATGTATGACCAAGAGGCTCAAGTTGGAACTGATGAGGGACAACGACAGGCTGTGTGAATTGTGGAGATACAGAATCTATCGGCTCACTTACCGGTCTGCTGATTATTGCCAAAACATGCACCAATGAGGACTTGCGTTTGGCCAACGACAAAGCCAAGAAAGTGGCTTCGTTTTGGCATTCCAGGGTTTGATCGGGACACAAAAGAAGACAGCCAAGAGGAGTTTCAGAGTGCACAGCCAAGGGTGTGCTGGTCACGCTTGTCCAATAGACCCAAGGTTGGGAAGGAGGGTGTGTGTGAATAGGTTGTTCTCTTAAACTTTCCTGACATTTGGTCAGGGGTTGGTTTTCCTTGCACAGATCTTCAAGAGGCCTCCTCTCCTTGCCAAGATCCTTGTATAAACACATTTCCTGTTGGCTATTCTGGGAGACAACCGAGGGACGGGTGGGGGCAGTGAGAATTCCCCCCCCCCCCCCGTGTGCAGAGCAAGCGGAGCTGAAATGACCTGACCCACCTTGGGGGAGGAATCCAGCCTTCCAAGAACTTCCTTCAGTCACAACTTTCCCAGATCCGCTCAGTCGTTTTTCAAAGCGATGGTAATACATGTCGGCTTTTGTACGGTAGATCCGCATGTGCTGAATTCGCAAATAGCAGGAAAGTAAGCATCATAAAAGTTACTTTGGGGGATCACAACTCCACCCATTACCCTAAAAGATAGCCAATATCTTGCTAGGATGTCTTAAGTTCCAGCCCAAGTGTATGTATGGAGAGCTACGGTAGAGGGAGAACGAGAAAAACATAGAAAGCGTGTATGAATCCTCGTTAGATGTGTCACCCTTGCTACCGATTTCCCAGATGTCACTGGCATCATTGGCCTTGAGTCTCACCTGTAAAACAGGAACCATTGAGAACCTGAAGGCTAGATAGCAGTTGGTAGGGAGGTGGATTGAATTCATGTGATCAGAGTACCTTGCCGTAGAGTTGCTCTGCTTCTCAGATCCGTGACTCAACTCTTGCCTAAGGAGTCAAGTCAATCCAGCTAGGCTGGTGGGCAAATGATATAAGGATGCACCCCCGTGGAAACTGGCCATTGATGGTGGGAGTGGGGTGGGGGAATTGGGCAACACTTTTGTCGAGAAGGGCAAGGCTTTGTTGATGGCAACTCCTCTAAGCTGCGCCACATGAATTTTGCTAGGCAATGGGGTAAGATGAAAACGACAACACTGAGTCTCTCAACACATGCCCTGGTTCCATCGTGTTCGTCTTGCTTTTCCCCCAATGGGAGCGAACTCACATTATTTCAACTATCAGTTTCGTTCCTGTGCAAGGTAAGCCCTGTAATATGCAATTAATGGTCTGACTGCTTACCTTAGCAAACACAGAGGCTCAAAGTAAGGTAAAGTAGTTTAAATCTCTAAAGGCACATTTCCATGGCCTGTTCGTTTGATGCTTCGGATCCATTACTTTTCCGTGAGCTTTGTCTTGTAGTTTTTAAAAAGTCCTTTTTGCACCACTTTTGTAGCAAAGGGTTTTATGGTTTTTAATGCATTGCGGAAGTAAAATAGACACACTTTGCTGGAAAGGATTCGTTTCATTTTGGATAGGAAGGGGGATGTGAAACATCTTGAGCTGAAGTCGACTTCAGTGGCTATCTGCTAAATCCTGGTGGAAATGGGGAACAATTGTGACTTTAGAAAGGGTTGGTTTTGCTTGGCTTAACATTGCAATGATCTAATGATAGAGCAGTGAACATCTTGACTTTGACATGCAAACTTACTAGGATGGTTCCCAGGCATTGATGGCCACAGCAGGAGAGAAACCACAGGGCACAGTTGGCTGCCCTAGTATATGCCGGTGATGGTGAACCTTGGCACTCAAGGTGTTCTTGGACTTCTGTTCCCAGAAGCCCGTCTCTGTGAATCCACACGAATGCACAGTAAACCCATTCTTGTGGATTCGCAGAGACTCGGGCTTCTGGGAATTGAAGTCCAAGAACACCTCGAGTGCCAAGGTTTGCCATCGCCGGCATATGTCATGTTCATTTTCACATGGGTTGCAGTGATAGGCTTGCTGACCACTTCCAGGTAGAGATGGCTTGGTATGTATGTGTTTGGGCAGTGAAGGGTGCTTTGGGAAATTTTCAGCACCACAGAGCAGAAAACTGCATGAATTACTCACCTGTTCCCTTGTCTTTTGGAAGAGAAAGAGCAGGACATTTGTGCCAGGAGATGAAGCCCAGGGCTTGAGATATCTGGGAAGCATGCATTATTTTCTCAGTGGGAGAACTGTGGGTTGTGTTGTTTTTTGGATGGATGTTGAAAAGGACGACAGATTATGGAGGGTTAATTCTTACGGCAGTGAGGGCCAACCTTGGCACTCCAGGTGTTCTTGAACTTCAATCCCCAGAAGCCCTGACCAGCACGAGTGATGGCAAGCATGCAATAATAAGCACGAGTGCTGATCAGGGCTTCTAGGAATTGAAGTCCAAGAACACCTGGAGTGCCAAGGTTCGCCATCACTCTCTTACGGTCTTACCTGCTTTTCTTCTGAGTTCGAAATCAGGGTCAGAAGAGCCTTGTAAAATTGGTAATGTTACAAAAGGACTAACTTGGCCATGGCGTAGCCTGTGTTTTCAGAGTAGGTATTTTAGGCAGAGAATTTGCAGGTTCTCTCTCTGTCCACCACCCACGAGTTAAAAACCTCAAAAGAGGTGGTGATGACGACGACGATTTCCGCTTAGCATGTCTGTGCACTCTCTTGACGAAGACCAAGGAGTGAGCAAGGAGAAGCCAAGCTTCCGTTCTCAAATCCAACGGCCTGGGAAGGCCCTTGGCCATCATGGCCATGTGATGGGACCAGGTTCTTCATCGGGCAAGGGGGTTCAACTCCCGTTTGTAGATAGGCTTCTGCCTCTTCCCCGTCCCCACCCCTAAACCAAAGGGCATTTTGTTCTGCAGGCAGAACAAAGCAACCCTGTGTAAGAGTGGAGGCATTCCCCCTCCCACCCACCCACCCACCGGACCTACGTCCCACAAAAGGATCCACTGTTTTGGCTTTCAGGTTGTGGTCAGGTCCATCACAGGTCCCCACTGTGCCAGGAGTTGCTTTGACGCGGGATTTGGCTGTTAAGTAGCGCTGTTGCTTGCTTCAAGAAGGCAGAGCAGAAGTCTTCTTCTGCCAGTTCCACCGAGAGGGATGGACTCTGGACAAGAAGGCTGTGTTGTCCTCGCAAAGCGGGGCGGCGAAAGAAGACCAGTATAATAATAATAAAGGCATTTATTTGGAAGTAGGGTTTTTCTCACGGTTGATCCTTCAAAGTGCTCCAAAGTTTGTAATACAGATTCCAACTTTTTTTTAAAAAAAAATCAGCAATAATTGCTGATTAGAAAGACATTAAAAAAAGCCACTTTGGTACTATCTGGTATGATTATTATTATTTTTAAAGTATCTGTTTTCCTAACTCTAAGATCCGATGACTAGGGGTGGGTGTGTTTAAAAGTGTAGACCAGGTCAAGTAGGTTTTTCCCCCAAGTCAACTAAAATTCTCTGCACGAGTTCAGACTTTTAAAAAATCCCCCAATCTTAGATGTACATATTATTATTGCGTGCTTGCCATGTTTTAAGTGGAAGCATTTCCTATCCTGTGTTGGATAAAAGATCTTTTTTTTTCACGTTGTAATAAATTATTCTAAAGCCAGTGATATTTCATGGCATGTTATTGTATCAAGCTGTGCTTGTTTTGTTTTTATGATTATGATTATTATTATTCCCCACCCCACTCTCTCTCTCTTTCTCTACGGTTGTATTGCTTTTATTAATGTATGAATATTTCCTGTAATGACGAAAGCCTCCTTTGCAAAACATTAATTGCCATCACTAGGACGTGTCCCCATTAAGGAACATTGCAAACAGCAAGCAGACATCGTACCCGTTTGTCTCAATTGTGGGAATAGAGGGCCGTGGGCCCAATCCACCAAGCACCCATTTTGCATAATAATAATAATTTTATATCAGAAATTATTCTGGGTTGAAAGGATTTTTGCTGGAGGAACTCCACTCAGGGGACACCTGAATGAGGCTCCTTTCATGATCTTTTTCCCACCCAAGTGGTCCCTATTGATCTACTTGCAATTTCTTGCTTTCGAACTGTTGGGTTGGCAGGAGCTGGGGCAGAGACAGGCGCTCAATTCCTTATGCAGTACCCAAGTCTTGAACTGTCGACTTGCCGGCCTTCCAGCTAACAAGGCGAGCTTCTTAACAGCTGAGCCGCCACAGCATAACCACCTTGGGACAGAGGTGAGCAGAAGGCAGAGGGAAATCTCAGGTTTCTTCCAACCACTTGAGCACCAAAATATTTTGAGCATTGCTTTTTGGTGCCACCAGTAGAGTAAGGATGGGAGCGCCGTCCTTTTTTTGGCTCTGTAATGAGGCAACACAAACCCCTCCAAATACAAACAGAAGGTTTGTTTCTTTTTAAAAAAAAGGTTTCTGGGTTTTTTAAATGAACAACAAGATGAGTCTGTTTGCCCAGTGCAAATCCCTTCTGAATTTAGAGTGGATGCCCCGTATCTAGAACAGATTCCTTGAGGCCCTCTTTTAAGGATGGACAGCAACATTTGCCATTCCCAGATAAAACTCTGGCGGTAGATTTATTTTGACTGACACACCTGGAAAAGAAGCTGTTTACTTGAAATTGTACAGCAGTGATGGCGAACCTTGGCACTCTAGCTTTTCCTTGACTTCAATTCCCAGAAGCCCAGGTTGCTGTGAATCCACACAGTAAACCCATTCGTGTGGATTCACAGGGACTTGGGCTTCTGGCAATTGAAGTCCAAGAACAGCTGGATTGCCAAGGTTCAGCACCACTGTTGTAGAGGTACCCAAAAAACCTAAACAAGATCCTCACAGACCATTTTGATACCCATGACAAAGACGTCAAGGGATATACATGGAGGCTTAGAGTTGGTTGGGTTGTGCCCAGATCCTTAATTTCAAAAACAGTGACCATTAATGTTTTGCAACAGTGAGGTTGAACTGGCAGGCGTACTATATAAAGACATATATAGTACCGTGTATGTTATCTTGTAACAGAAAATCCTTGGAGCTTGTTATTGTGAATATTGCAAAACTAATCCTTTCTACGAAGACGAATGAGAATTCTTTGTAGCACGGTAAGAAGAGCAACGGATGGAAGAAATTGGATGGTGCTCTAAGCCTCTGCTACGGTTTCTGGAGGGGGAAAACCTTCTGAAAATGCTGTTCAACGCCCCATAGACTGAAATAGATGAATAAGTCTGGTTAAAACTTCCAACAAATCTTTATTAACTCATATGGTACCCGTGGTATCATGGATTCATCAATCCAAGAAACGCCAAGAGTCATTGGCAAACATCTCATCCTACAGAACTCATGGCCAATCTGGAATTGCTGGAAGTCATTGGAAGGCTGCAGAGAAGATGCTCTTACCAATGGGTGGGGAGGAGACACATATTGGGAAACTGCCTTCTCATGTGTAGATCTGGGTACCTTTGGAGGGAATAGATGCTGGTTCAGCCAGCAAAAGTGTCTTATGGTGTGCCCTAGGCACATGTGCATGAGTCAATTTTAGATACAGTCATTACTCTGTCAATTTTAATGTCATTAAAGAACTGATTTGAGCTCTGTTTTGTTTTTGGGTTTTTTGTATATTTTATACATTTACAGGAGGAGGGATACGGGAATCTGTAGGAATGGGTAAAATGGACATGCACATGCTTTGGCAAGAGCCTATTGGGCCATTCCATCGTTACGTGCGGGACCATCGGACACCATAATTTCACAAAAGTATTGTTACAGAACTAACAGTTTTTCATAAATAGGAATCAGCATGGTTTTTTCTTAATTCACATTTGGTACAAAGAGATTTCAGGCACAGAAACACCATTCCTGAAATGTTTTTTTTTTGTTTAAAATATTACCATATTTACTGGCGCATAAGACCCACTCCTCTCCCCCCCCCCTAAAAATACACTGGAAAAATGGAGTGTGTCTTGTACTGAATATAGTGGGCTATTTTGGTAATAACAGGGTGCGTCTTATATGCAAGCAAATATGGTAATTAATTCACAAGTGTTACAAACTGCACGATTACTAGTCCCCGTTTTGACACATGAACTATCCTTTAGGCCAGGGGTACCCAAACAATGGCCCGTGGGCCGGATCTGCCCCCAACACCAATTCATCCAGCCCACACCACCCTTGTCACTCCTGGAAGCAGAAGTAAAAAGCACTCTATGAGCGACAAGGGTGGCACAAGCCAGATTAACTGCCATTGGGGGGGGGGTGCATTTCCGGCCCACAGGCCATAGTTTGAGCACCCCTGGGTTAAGCAGAGAAAATGGCAGCTGAAAATATATCTCATCCTGTTGCAAAACAGACTGCAAGGCGCATTTGACTTCCGCTTCCGGTGGGAGGAACCACGGGACCAGCCCACGGGACCGGCCTGCACCCTGGAAAGTCTGGGCACCCCTGCTTTAGGCAGCTCTTATAACCAATGGGCTGCTAACGATCAAGCGACATCTAAGCCATTGGTCAGGACAAGGCTGGGCAATTGTTTTTATTCAAAAAGCAAAATACAAAAAAGGTTCAGAAAGAACAAGCTAAATGACAGCATTCACACAGTCCAAACCCAGAACAGTACAGGGTGGTCCCATTAACCAAGACAAACGGTAGAAGTACATTCAAAAGGAAACAAGCAGAGGAGGACTAACGGCTGTCAAAATGTTTTACACACATACATACACACATATTCACGCACAAGCAGACTCACGTTGTGCTTTGACTTCTTCAAGCACAGGCTAGACGTAGCCACGCAATGGTGGTTCTTGGGTTGGGGCTGGGAGAGAACTGGAAGGCAAACGGGAGTGAGGAAGGTTGGCCAACATAAAAGCACCAGAGACCATTCTGGGGAATGGCCAAACTTTCTATGTTCCCCCTGCTAAGTGGCCTTTTCAAACATCCCACATGGCCAACGACGGTTGGTAAGATCCCTTATGGGTCAACTGGCCCTATACTTCAACATTGGTGGTGCCTTGTTTCGTTGGACAGGTATTATTTCTCTTCCTATATGTGCAGCAGCATAAAAGGAGGTTGGGACACGGCCTCTGATGGAACCCCACACCTCAAAAGGAAGCCCCTTTTCCTGGTGCTAGCGGTTCATGGGCATTCTCCACCGAGACGGGAAGCCTACGCACTAACATTACATTACACAGACAGCGGAGAGGCAGGTTTCCTTCATACTCTGAAATGCCAAAGGTTTTGGGAAATGTCAGCCATACCATGAAGGACAGGTGATGCGCTAAGGCCGGAATGGCAAACCTTGGCACTCCAGATGTTCTTGGACTTCAATTCCCAGAAGCCCAAGTCTCTGTGAATCCACACGAATGGGTTCTCTGCGTACACGCAGTAATCCCATTTGTGTGGATTCACAGAGACTTGGGCTTCTGGGAATTGAAGTCCAAGAACACCTGGAGTGCCAAGGTTCGCCATCACAGTTCTAAGGTGAGAGCTAGGAAAAAGGGGGCGCCAGAATGGAAGATGGCACAAACTCTACGCCTGATGCCCCCGCATCCTGACTCAAGACACTTCACCAGAAGTAGCGAGAAGACAGACTCGAAATACGACGTTCATTCTGCTATCTTGCTAGGCCGTTTCGTCTTGTACTTGATTTTTTTTTTAAGGGTCGAAAGAATAAGTTGATGCTCAAACCAGTTCTGTTTTCCGGTTTAATCTGCACTTAATTCTGCCCTTCTTGAAATGCAACCCAAAGCAACGGGTCCCAGTTTTAAGGGCAGCTTTGCCACCGGCCGCAATGCACGGGCCTCCCACGAAATCCCTGCCCATCAACCAATGGCAAAAGAAAATCAGAGTGAGTGCGTTGCGTTGATTGAGTTATTTTGCCCTGTTCATACCATCAAGAGGAGCGCTCGACCACAGCTCACCTTGGGTCCTGTTTATGGCATCTTCTCCCAAGAAAGGAAGCCATCCATGGCTTTTACAAAACATACATGCCTGAAGGCTTTTCTCTGCCCCTAATCCCCAGAAAGTGCAAGGAGGTACGTTTTGCAATGGGCCAAAGCGTCCACAGACAGATTGGGCCCCATTTCCTGGCTCAGTACAAATTACCCCAGTCTGCCCCACAGATTAAATGTCTTCAGACAGACAGACAGACAGACAGACGCTCCCTGGCTCAGATTAGAATCCCCACCCGCCACCCCACTGCCACTCACAGATGGTGCCAAATAGCAGCCTTTGATGCTATGTGCACTCAATGTGTTTCTACATTTCCCCTTAGAAAACACCAAGCGTGAACATTCATAGATTTAGGAAGGAAGAATTAATGGAGCATCCATTAATGATGGCATCCATCCACGAGTTCTCAGGGAACTTAAAGATGAAATTGCTGATATCCTAGCCAAAATATATAATCTTTCCCTCAAATCAGGCTTTGTGCCTGATGACTGGAAGGTAGCGAATGTAACACCAATTTTCAAAAAAGGATCCAGGGGTGATCCAGGAAATTACCGGCCTGTCAGTTTGACATGTGTCCCAGGTAAAGTGATGGAAACCATCCTAAAAGATAGAATTAATAGGCACATAGAAGAGAAGGCGCTGCTAAAGGAGAGCCAACATGGCTTTTGCAAGGGCAAATCATGCCTCACTAATCTGTTGGAATTTTTTGAGAGTGTCAACAAGCATGTGGATAAGGGGGATCCAGTTGACATTGTTTATCTGGACTTTCAGAAGGCTTTTGACAAGGTCCCACACCAAAGGCTCTTGAATAAACTTACCAGTCATGGAATAAAGGGACAGGTCTTGTCCTGGATCAGCAACTGGCTAAGGGACAGGAAACAGAGGGTAGCACTAAATGGACACTTCTCCAAGTGGAGGGAAGTAAAGAGTGGGGTCCCCCAAGGTTCAGTACTGGGACCCCTGCTTTTCAACCTCTTCATAAATGATCTAGAGGTAGGAGTAAAAAGCAAGGTAGCCAAATTTGCTGACGACACTAAATTATACAGGGTAGTGAAAACTGTGAGAGATTGTGAAGAGCTCCAGAGGGATCTCTTGACACTGGGGGAGTGGGCAAAACAGTGGCAAATGAGCTTCAACATCAGTAAGTGCAGAGTGATGCATGTTGGGGCAAAAAACCCCAATTACATTTATAAACTGATGGGGTCTGAACTCTCTGCGACAAACCAGGAAAGGGACCTTGGTGTCCTGGTGGACAGCTCAATGAAGGTGTCAACCCAGTGTGCCTCAGCAGTGAAAAAAGCAAACTCAATGTTAGGGATCATTAGGAAGGGTATAGAAAATAAGCCAGCAAGTGTCATTTTGCCTCTTTATAAATCTATGGTGAGGCCCCATCTGGAATATTGTGTACAGTTCTGGTCGCCATACCTCCAGAAGGATATTATGGAGTTGGAGAAAGTACAGAGGAGGGCAACCAGAATGATTAGGGGACTGGAACACCTTCCTTACCATCTGAGGCTGCAACGGTTGGGCCTTTTCACTCTTGAACAACGGCGTCTAAGAGGTGACCTGATTGAAGTTTATAAAATCATGCACGGTGTGGACAAAGTAGATAAGGAAAAACTGTTTTCCCTATCGCACAACACTAGAACTAGGGGACACTCCATGAAACTTTTGGGTACTAGTTCTCAAACAAATAAGAGAAAGTACTTTTTCACCCAGAGGATTACTGGTCTATGGAACTCCCTGCCAGAAGAAGTGGTGACAGCTGTCAGTCTTGACAGCTTTAAGAAAGGATTAGACAAGTTCATGGAGGACAAGGCTATCAATGGCTATAATTATGGCTACCTAAGGACAACCTCCGGGTTGGAGAGATAGGCAGGATATCTCTCAATGCCATTTCCAGGGAATCCTAAGCAGGTGAAGGCATCTGCTTGGGAATACCCAGAAGGAAATGGTGAGCCACTGTGTGAGACAGAATGCTGGACTGGATGGGCTGTGGCCTGTTCCAGCAAGGCTGTTCTTATGTTCTTATGTTCTTATGAGCACTTGAAAATGGAGTTCACAGCATTCAAGGAAACTGCTGGCGATATTATTGGCTATTTCTAATGGAGAAATGTCCTTTATGTTTCCATCGCCACACAAAATCCCCTCTGGCGCTCAGAGCTAACTTAAGCATTTCTCCTCTCCTGGTCTGGCAGTGTTCGCCTACTCATGCGATGGCGAACCATGGCACTCCAGCTGTTCTTGGACCCATTCGTGTGATTCACAGAGACTTGGGCTTCTGGGAATTGAAGTCCAAGAACACCCGGTGTGCCAAGGTTCACCATCACAGTTCTAGCTTTCTTCACCTACCTCGTTTTTGGTTATTTTTCCAAAAGGTCCTTTCAACTTGAATGTCCCACTGATAATTAGGAAATGAAGTGTCGCAGCACAAGGGAGGCCTGAGTCAATCAAGCAAAAGCACGGGGGGGGGGGGGGAGATGATTTCTCTAAACAGAAAAATAAAAACTTTGAACGTTGTCACATAACAATTTTAACCTACCCCATGGACTCAACACGGCCACAAACGCAACACATTGTAAAGATTCTTGTGCATACGGAATAAGATTTGACCGAAGGGAGGTTTTTTAAAATCAATAACTTCCAGTACCAAAAAGAGTCTCTCGTTGACATCTGTCGTAGAATTAACGGCCAACTATTCTATTCAACCGTAACAGATTTGGCCAGATTTCTTGGGAAATCAACCTGGAAGATTAAAAAGTGGGGGGAAAGGTAAACTTTAGAAAATTGTTCTTCCACAGCCTTTTTTCACTATTCAGATTATTTATTTATTTGTTCGATTTATTAGTTAGATTAACAACATGGTTCAGCAACTACTAAATACATTTTCAAGATAAAGGTAAAGTTCACCCTTGCTCGAAAGCCAGTCGTATCTGACTCTAGGGTTTGGTGCTTATCTCAGTACAGTCAAAGAGCCAGCACTGTCTGCATTTGCAGACATTTTCGTGGTCATGTGCCAAGCATGACTAGACACCCGGTGCACACAGAACACTGTTACCATTCCCGTCAAAGCAGTACCTATTGATCTACTTGCAATTTCTTGATTTCGAACCGCCAGGTTGGCAGGAGCTAGCATTCTTGTCATATCTGCCGGCTTCTCTCAACAGATATAATAATCACCTTTGATTAAATTATAGGCCAGGCTGATAAGTGTCAATAATCGGCCGAATGTGACATCTGTCAAGACTTTGAGGTGTGTTTTTCCCTTGTTGTTCAGAGGGCGGAATGACCTCAGAGGTAAGCCTTCCCCAGTTATAGACGGGAGCTCACTCCGTCATGCACCACTTGGGGTTTCAAACAACTGCCCTGCCGACTTTCCAGCCATCAAGTTCAGCATCTTAACCACTAAGCCACCTCAGTCCTAAAACCTCCTTATTAAAAGTGAAATTTGTCCTTCCTCCATCCCTTCTGAGACTGAAGGAATAGGACCGTTTCCAGAGACAGTACTTACGTCGTAGCCCCTGAGCACCGCCAGGTGGAAAGCCAGGAGCTGTAAAGGGATGACGCTCAAAATGCCCTGCAGGCAGTCCACGGTGTGGGGGACTTTGATGGTTCGCTTGTTGTGCTTTATGGTCTCGATATCCTCTTTATCACAAATCAGCACCGGACGCCCCTGTAGGAACCCACCAGTGTCAAGATAAGAAGGGGAAACAAGGAGAAATGCAAAAGAAAAAAAACCTTACCCAAGCCTTGGAAACTCCACCTGCCAGCAATGCATTTGCTTTTAAACCAAAGAAACACACCTGGATGGCTCTTCTAGGTAGCTCGTCAAAAGCCAGTCATGTCTGACTCTAGTCTCATCTCTAATTATAGCAGGGGTTTCCCAACCTAAGGCATGTGGTGCCATTTCATGTGCCCTGCAAGGGCATTCAAGAAACAAAATGGCCACCCCCTTTGAAGGTGTTGGGTCAAAATGGGTCACACACACACACACACACACACACACACACACACACACACACACACACACACACACACACATTATGCAGGCAGAGCAAAACGGCTGCCCAGCCCTCGAAGCTGACTGAGATAGCGACACCGTCCCCTGGCTTGAAAAAGCTGGGAAACCCTGCTTTATAGCTAAAGAGGCAGCGCTGTCTGCATCTGCTTCCATGGACACGTGTCAGGCATGACTAGACACAGGAGTGCACGGAGTGGTCCCTATTTAGTGCAACTTTTTGCTTTTGAACTGCTAGGCTGGCAGGAGCTGGGGCAGAGACCGGAGCTCACTCCGTCATGCAGTACCTGGGTCTCGAACTGCTGACCTGCCAGCCTTCCAGGTGTCAAGCTCGGTGTCTTAACCCTTGAGCCACTACAGTCCTTTGGCTCTTCTAGACAACTGCAACGAGTACACTACCTTTTATGGTTTTGAAAACCTGCTTCCATGAGCAAGTACAAAAGTTCCCACATCCAAGCAATTGCCTGCAGCCACCTCAAGAAATCCTCCTTTATTAAAAAATAAAAAATAACATTTAACTTGCTAGTTCTTATAAGTAATTCAGCAAGTGGTTAGATTTTTTTTCTTCTGTCTTTGTATTTTCACTTTCCCAACCAGAAGACTTAAGGCTATAGGATCTGTGACCTAAGGAGCTGCGAGGGGTCATTTGTCAATTTGCCCTTTCCTGTGATGTGAGAGGGGGGGGGGTCACAGGCCCCACTTACTGGCTCACCTGGCGGGCGATCACTTGCTGCAGGGCATTCTGGCACTTGGCATAGGCGTTGTCCCGCATGATGATCATGATGACAGGCATCAGCTTGTCCACCAAGGCAAGGGGTCCGTGCTTCAGTTCCCCCGCCAGAATGCCTTCCGAGTGCATGTACGTGATCTCTTTGATTTTCTAGGGAAGAAAGTCGAGACGGTGCGTTAGCTTAGCCCTGCCTTCGCTGCCATCCCTGTCAGGAACAAAAAAATAAAGGCGTTCTTCGCTGGCAGCCAAGCAGGAGAAAATTCTGGAGAAACAGAGTATAGGTTTGGATAAGTAAATTGGGTAATTGTTTTATTTAAATGGGGTTTGTTGAGGGGTGATATCTTGACATCTTAAGGCATTTTAACGGTTTTAATGGTTTTATTTTATTTATTATTTATTTGTTTAAATTTATATAGCTGCCCCCTTACTGGAACGACTCTGGGCGGCTTACATCCACTAAAATCCCATAAAACACCCATAAAACAACCACCCACCATGCACCCACCCCAACTGAAGAGGGGCATTACTTCATGAGCCACCGGGCAGGGGCCATCTCCCCATCCATGCCCCACACCTGCCCTGCCAGCCAGGTTTTAAATCCTTTTCTAAAGGGCAGCAGCTCTGTCTGCAGCCTCAGTTCTACTGGCAAGAGGTTCTATAGGGCCAGGGTGGACATGGAGAAGGCCCTCCTCCTAGTGCCAGAGAAGTGGGCCTCCCTAGCTGTCGGTACCACTAGAGAGCCCCTCCGGTCCGCTCTGGTTAGGCAGGCACATTCTTGGGGCGATGTGGTCTCTAATGGTTTTTAAATAAGGTTTTTATGACTGTGTAGTAACATGATGTTTTTATATTTGTGAGTTGCCCAGAGTCGCTTTGGCGAGAGGGCGGCAATACAAATGCAAATGCAAACAAACAAATAAATAAATAAACAAATAAATAAATAAGAGTCTGAGCCAGAGGTCATGACTGCCATGCGCTTGTTTCCCTTTCCCACCTGTCTCTTTCTGGGAAACAGGAAGAGAAGGAGGGACTCTAGGAGACAAGATGGCCGGGATGGTGCATGAACTCCTCTGACCTTTGCCGATTTTGCCCCAAAGCTCAGAAAGACCCCCCTGTTCCAAGTGAAGACAGGAATAAAAAGGAATGATGCAGGAAAGGGTCTAAATGTGACTCTAAAGGAAAAGGGAGATCCCTACCAGAGCACCCTCCAAGCAGGTGGCGTAGTGGTACCCACGACCCATGATGAGGACGGACTTCTGGTGGTAAAGCTCCGTTGCCAGTTTCTGGATCTCGTCGTCCATGCTAAGCACTTCCTTGATCAAGTCTACCACGAGGAGCAAAAGGAGGACAATAAATAAAACATGCAATTACATGCCATAAACATGCAATTGCACGCACAAACGGAACATGGATGAGTCGTTTAGAACAGTGTTCCCCAACCTGTGGGTTTTTGAACTTTAGTTCCCAGAAGCCAAAGTCAGTACATTGGCTGTTTAGTACAAAAGTGTATTAATAAAAATAAAAGGATTTTGGCTGCACTTAAGGACCTAGAACTATGGTGGCAAACCTTGGCACTGCAGGTATTCTTGGACTTCAATTCCCAGAAGCAGCCCAGGTCAACACGCCTGTTGTTCAGGTCTTCTGGGAATTGAAGTTCAAGAACAGCTGGAGTGCCAAGGTTCACCATCCCTGACCTAGAAGGTCGCATGTGGCTTAAAAGTGGTTTACTTCCAAGATGGTCCCAAAATCTGAACCCACTGTTTTCAGCCAAATCATCAAAAGCAGGGACCCAAGGAACACGTGGTACTGAGCGGAAAGCACAAAACTTGCCTGTTTATCTTTCTTCCTTCTAAAGGAACCCAAGACGAACAATCTGTACGTACCTGGCAATAACTTGAGGCCTCGCATGATTTCTTTCCGTCTTTCTTGCATGGAAATCCTGTCGTCACACATCATGAGCGCAAACATCACTAGCGAAACAAACTGGCTTGTATAGGCCTATAGGGGAAAACAGGAAGTCACTGTGAGACATCTGCACGGCTTGCTGAAATGCCTAAAAGTTTTTAACATGGATGCCAAAAGACTCACAGAGTATACTACTAGACACAGGCACTTAACTGACTAGAGCTGTGATGGCGAACCTTGGCACTCCAACTGTTCTTGAACTTCAATTCCCAGAAGCCCCGATCAGCAGGACTTGGGCTTCTGGCAATTGAAGTCCAAGAACAGTTGGAGTGCCAACGTTCACCATCCCTAGCCTAGAGTTATCTTGGGGAAATGCTAGCAGAGCTTTTTCTGATCCACAGAGGCCAGAGAACTGAGTTTCCTTAAATAAATCCATTGCGAAAGTGAACACCAACCTCTTCGTTGAAGGCTTTTGAGACACCATAACAACGAAGATGTTTTATCTGGCAGAAGCTTTTGTGAGCTGCAAGTCTCCTTTGGGTCCACATCTAACACAGTGAACTGTAAAGTTGCATAAGTGTTTGCCAAATCAAACTGTTTTGTCTTGAAATAAATAAATAAATAACAATTTAAGGGGGTCACACGATTCTTGGCTGTTTCATCCGGAGCAGATTAACGGGGCTCTTTCCCTAGCAGGGATCTGGGGAGGACCTTCAGGATGCCCTCGTGGTCTTAGTCAACTGGAGGAGGCCCATGGGACACACAGAAACAAAACATACAATAAGCAAAACGAGAGGGATGGAAACAGCGGAGACTGGATGGAGGCAGGGAAAGACAGGAAATCTGCTGAGCTTTAAAGACATGGCAGGCACATTCTTTGGGCCCACCAGACTACCACATCCCAAGAGAGAGAGAGTGGAAAACTATCCCATTATCTGGAACACTGGAGGATATCAAGCAAGGATACGTGGCATCTTCAATATCCCAACTCTAACACTGCACAACAACTGTTTTGCTACTGGGAATAACACATGTGGTTTACACGATATCGAGTGCGCTGATTCCAAATCTGAACTCAGAATTTGCCTATCATGTACAGATTTTAAGGCGTGCTATAGCTGTTCAAATGGTTGGTAATTGGGTAAATGTATTTTTACATGGGAACATTATGACAGGTACAGTTAGTGCTATGCCTGCTGCCGCCTCAGCTGAATCATGTCCCCTGGTGGCATGCATATTCCAGCAGCCGCTGGGCAAGTCAGTGAGCTGACATCAGAAATAGGTATATAAGGCGAAATGGACCAAGGGCTTGTCTCTAGTGCGAACTCATCTTATTGGCTAGTGCAGCTAGGCCATAGCGAGTCTGTTTTGAGCTAAAGATGAGCAGGCGCAGCTGTGTTAATAAACCAGACAATGTTTGCTACATTTATGGCAAATATACCCCACGTGATCAATGTAAGAACCTATACATGTAATTTACTTACGATCCTAACGTCCTAGGCAGAATCGGGCCTCAGATTTGGATACAGCGCACTTGTTTTAGTATAGGACACATGGATTAGACCAAGTAGCAGACAAATTTATTTTTATTTTTTTGTGATGCAGTGTAACCAAACCAGAAGACGTAATTCCTGCCAACCCAAAACAGCCATGAAGAAAGCCAATGGTCTCTCGTTTGGGCCTCCAAAATGATGACAGAAAAAGGCCTGCCATTCTATCTGGCTCCAGTTTATCAACAAAGACCATTTCCCCCGAGAAAGTATGGATTAGCTTAACTTCAACTTCTTATCCAAAATGGTGATTGCAGCCTCCAGAAATGTAATTTCCAGCGGGAAACGCATGCAATGGACAACATCTGTTCACTCTGGAACAACGCCAACGTGTTTAGGTATGCGAAGCAATGATTCCAACACTAAAGTACAGATTTTACCACTAAAGGGCAACAGCAACGCAACAGACCAAAGGCCAGAATGGATGTCTGGGGACAGAGCTATGGAGCAAATTACACCTCTAGCCTATCTGGATGAGAATTGCAAGGGAGGAAAGTTGGGTCGGAAGTGAGGCTATCAGACTGGCCAGGGGTTTCTGGGTGCTATAGCCCAAAAGTTTCCCAGCTCTGTGAAGGAGGAGAAAAAGAAGGTGGAGGAGAAAAAGAAGGAAATGAAGAAGAAAATGCAGAATGAGGTCAAGGAAGAGGTTGTCGTTGGGCACATAGTAGGACAAATGCACCTGAGACACATGCCCGGTCCCCCTCTCACCTTTGTACTGGCCACCCCGATCTCTGGCCCAGCATTGATGTGGACCCCACAGTCGGTCTCCCGGGAGATGGAACTGCCGACCGTGTTAGTGATGCCCACGGTGAGGGCTCCTCGCTCCTTGCAGTACCGGAGGGCCATCAGCGTGTCGGCCGTCTCGCCTGCCAAGAAAGAGCGAGACAATCCTAGACCAAGACTGGAGCCCAGGAGCGGTTCTGTAGGTCAACCAGCAATGCATTAGAGAACTCTCCTCCTCTGGCTCAGCACCAGGGAGGGGGGGGGGACACAAGAGGAGACACAACCCTGGCCTGGGGTGAGGGGTCAACCCTTGGCTTGCATTTTATTGCTTGGCTGGATAGCTGAGTGGTACAGGTATATCTGACCATGCAGACCCAGAGGTTCAAAGTGCGAATCCCACTGGGCTTCATGGGAGAAGAACCAGACTGTGCAGCCAAAGAGATAGCGCTGTCTGCGTTTGCAGACATTTCCATGGTCATGGGCAGGCGTGACTAGACTGCTTCAGTGCATGGAACGCCGTTACTTTTCCCACTGAAGCGGTACCTATTGATCTACTTGCAAATTTCTTGCTTTTGAACTGCTAGGTTGACAGGAGTTGGGACAGATGACGGGAGTTCACTCTGCCCTCAAACTGCTGACCTGCTGACCTTCCAGTTGCCAAGTTCAGCATCTTGACCACTAAGCCACCGCAGTCCCATAACTTCGACCAGGGGTGGCCAAACCTTTTACGTTTGCGGGCCCGAACATTCCCCCGGACAGCTGAGTGAGCCGGACCATGCCAATCAGAAACGGACACATTTACGGTTGTCGTAAACGTGCCCACTTCCATGTTTATGACAGCTGACGTAAATGTGCCCGCTTCCACTTCTGGGTGTGGCAGCGGTGGCCCGGATGCAATGGCATTGTGGGCCAGGTCCAACCCACAGGCCATAGGTTGGGAGCCCCTGACGTAGACTAACAAGTATTTGGGGGATATGAGCCATGTGCATACCTACTCAAAAACTGGCACCCAAAGTGGATTGCCTCGCTACTATGATCCTGATCCCCAGATCATGTCCATTTCAAAACACACCTGAAATGCTGCCTGCCTGGCTGGGGTGGGCAGGAAACCCCCCTCCCCCCGGGAGGCCAGAGTGCCTTTGATGGACCTGGGGGGTTCATGGGCAATGACTCAGCTTTGCAATGCCGAGTGTTAAGAAAACATGAGCTCAGCTTCAGCCACAGGTGTGTGTGTGTATGTTGTTCTTGGCTTTCTCTCCAGTATGTCTGCCCGACCCCCCTGGCCCTCTCAGGCATGGGCCTTACCTGACTGGCTGATGAAAAAGCACACGTCATCTCTGAAGACTGGGGTGTTCCTGTCCAAGAAGTCGCTGGCGAGTTCGACCATGACGGGCAACTCAGTCAGCTCTTCCAGCACTTGACGTGTCTACAAGGGGGAAAAGAAGATGGACACGAGAGGCTCTTTAGCCCGGTGTTTCCCAGCCTTTGGTTCTTGGACTTCAATTCCCAGAAGCCTCAGTCAGTTTCCCCAAGCACTGATCAGCCAATGGGCTGACTTAGGCTTGTGGGAATGTTTGTTTATGTTTATTTGATTTATATCCCGCCCTATTCAGCACAGGCCGTCTCAGGGCGGCTTACAACCTATCAAATAAAGGTACAAAAATAACCAAACAAAAATACAATACAATGAAGAAGTGGGTACAGAATATCAATAATACAATAACATCTCACAATTACATCTTAATAATAATACAACACCATCTCCGTGTCAACACAATATACAAAATATTACACAGAAAAAGCCAATAGAGTAGGATGCCAAGAGAAAACACAATAAAATTGAATTGAAGTCCAAGAACCAACGGTTGAGAAACGCTGCTCTGTGAATCCACACACATGGGCTTACTGTGCATATGCGCAGTAAACCCATTCATGTGGATTCTGAGAGCAGCGTTTCCCAAACTTTCGTTCTTGTACGTGCAGTAAACCCATTTGTGTGGGGTTTTTGACTAAAAGACCTAACAAGCGGCTGATGGTAAAATATTGCCAAAGGCTTCTTTAAAAAGGGGGAAGTTTTCAATTGCTTTAAAAAGGAGAGATGATACCATGGAGGAGCGAGCGATGCGGGCTGTTGTCCTGAGGGGAAGACGTTCCTCCAGGTAGGAAGGTCCCAAACCATTTAGGGTTTGGAAAGTTAGAACCCTGGTACCTGATATGGAAGGTAACTGGGAGCCAGGGCAGCCTTGCCAAGGCTGGGGAAATAGGATCACATTTTCTGATAACCAGCCTGGCAGCCCAAAGACATGTCAGAAACTCTTGGTATCTGTTCACAACCGATCCAGCACTGGGTACATACAAGCCGGAATAAGGGCAGCGCTTGTGTGAAGATGTAGCCTGGGAAACCTTCCACAACACATAGATAATGACATTGGTGTTACTGTCTGTTTGGGGGAATGAGAACAAAGACCTTTGGAAAGAAATCACATTTGTCCCCATCTGCGCAAGTGAATGATGGAACAAAGCAAGGATTCTGAGCAAACAGGCTCCTCTTTCAACAAGGCTACGGAGCAGAAAGCCTCTTCCTTCCGTCGTCCCATTTATTTTTCTGACACTGCATTTGTTCATTACTCTTCAAAACAGCGCTTGCAAGGGAACAATCAAAGGGAGGCTGTACTTACTGCAACAGCAGCATGGTAACTAGTCCCACAAGCAATCAGGATCAGGCGGCGACACCTCTGGATCTCCTTGATGTGGTCTTTCAAGCCCCCAAGATTGACTGTTAAAAAACAGAATTAAAAATATAGACACAACACAGCCCAGAAAAACAGCTGAAATGTAAAATATAGAAACAAGTAGAAGCTAGTTCCTTACTAAGCTAGAAAATGGCCAGCAACTCATCAAGGAGTGTTACTGAGCATGTACAAAGTGCTAAAACAATTACAGGAGGGTGCATAGTGATTAGCTCTGAAAACAAGAGTGCTTTTTTAAATTGGAGATTAGTTTAACCAACCAATCAAGGGATCTCAACGCAATCCTTAAGAAAGAGAAGTAGATTCATCTTCACATATGGATACTGTCATGTTTTAATATAGTAAACCACACAGAGTGGAATGATCTCCCAGATGCACAGTATATGAACGAACTAACTAACTGAATGAATGAATGTCACATCACAATTTGGAGAAAACGCCCTAGGTCAGTGTTTCCCAATGTGGGGCCCAGGCCCCACAGGGGAATTCAATTCCCAGAGGCCTAAGTCAGTCCATTGGCTGATCAGTGCTTATTATTTATTTTATTTATTTTATTTTTCAAATTTATATATTGCCGCCTAACTCGAGCGAGCGAGCAACTCAGGGCGGCATTACAACAAGCATAAAACATTACAATCTTAAAACAATTAGAAAAATATTTAACCCTTAATAGGTATTAAAATTCCCACCCTACCCCATTAAAAAGCCCATCCCCAATTAAAATCCCACCCACCCCACCCATCAGAGTGAAAGAGGGAGAAGTTACTTATATATCTTAGACAAACCAACAAACAGGTGGGGTGAATTGACTTAGGCTTCTGGGAATTGAAGTCCAAAAGCCAAAGGTTGGGAAAACACTGGCCTGGCTCCTTTGAGGAGGTCATGCTTAGTCATGTTTTACTGGGGAATGCTTCCGCATCTAAAACTCTTAAAATTACAGCAGTGGCGTATGATTTTAATTACCCGTGTAGTCATCAAAGTTGACTCTCCCTCTCATGGTATTAACAACAGACTCAGGTTGTTCGAAAATTTCCTTCTGCATGAACGAGCTGAAATTACCTTTAAAAACAGGAAAAGGTATACTTTATAGAAACAAAACGGCATTTTTTAACAACACCCATTCGGCAAAAAAGTCCAGTTCATTTCACTGGCCTCCAATAGACATGGAACCAACTGGAGACAGGCTATACCAGTGGTGGCGAACCTACAGCACATGTGCCAGAAGACTCCAATCTGTCGGCACACATGTCATCACCCCAGCACAGAGTTTGCCCCGCCCCTCTGCACAGCAGGCCAATGGGAGCGCTTTCCCCCTCCCCCCCAGCACAGAGTTCACCCCTCTCCCTCCCCCCCCCCGCAGGCACAGAGTTTACCCCTCTGCTCTGTTTGGACATGCGGTCTCTAAAAGGTTCACCATCACTGGGCTATACAATCTAAGGCTGTGATGGCGAACCTTGGCACTCCAGATGTTCTTGGACTTCCAGTTCCAGAAGCCCAAGCAGCCTGTGAATCCACACGAACGGGTTTACTGCAGTTCATCCAGCCCGTGCTGCCCTCATTGCTCCTGGAAGCAGAAGTAAAACATGCCCGTACGGAGGAAGGGTTATCACGGAAGAGCCTTAGCCGTCCGGGCACGTTTTACTTCCGCTTCCGGGAGCGACGAGGGCGGCGTGGGCTGGATGAATCGCAGTAAACCCATTCGTGTGGATTCACAGGCTGCTTGGGCTTCTGGGAATTGAAGTCCAAGAACATCTGGCGTGCCAAGGTTCGCCACCACGCATCCAATGGATGCCGCCCCCAATTCTAACCGTAGGTTTGGTAAGGGATACAGAGATGGAGCAGAAGTGAAGGCCACGAGCTCCTCTGGAAAGCCAGATGTGTCTGCCTGCAGCCAAATATTTTACACTATCCTCGAGTAATGCAACAATACAGAGCTTCCGACAAAGAGGTTTAGAGTCCGCTTTGCATGGACAAAACAGATGAGAGAGGAATTTGAGAGGAAGGAAGCAGAGGAATTAGGAGATCAGTGGCCTGTAACACCTATGAACATTGGACGCTTTCACAATTCAGATACACAACCATTTTTACACCTCAAAAATCACCTTTTAAAAAAACTATGCACAGAAAAAGGAACTCACAGATGAGGTTTTTTAAAATTAAAAAAAATTAAGAGTATGGCACAGGAAACCAGGAGGCAATGGCAAAGACTTTAGTAAAGGTCTCCCCTGCTCGAAAGCCAGTCGTATATGACTCTAGGGTGTGGTGCTCATGTTTGCAGCCAAAGAGACAGCGCTACTTGCACCTGCAGACATTTTCATGGTCATGTGGCAGGCATGACTAGACACTGGAGGTTACCTTCCCACCGAAGTGGTATCTATTTATCTACTTGCAATTCCTTCCTTTCAAAGGCAGGCGTGCTGTCCCTGGGCTTCATCCAAAGACCCTCCGGCCCACCCGCATACCCTTCATGATCTGCTGGAGTTCCATCTGCAGGGTCTGAACTGCCCGCCCGGGATGATCAGCAGCGGTGCGCTTGATGCGATGTATGGAGAGGCGCCCGTCCAACACTGCGGCCACGTCATCGTCTTCCAGGAAAATGACCCGGTTGGTGTGTTCAATCACTGCACTGTAAGAGAAGTGGGAACAATTAGACTTCCCTCTGCCGAAGTTGGAAAAGTCGTATGCTTACGAACAAAAACTCATGCGTTATGAACATTTGAGGGGAAGGAGAAGTTCACAAAATAGAGATGTGGTCGGGTTGGGGATGACTCTATTCTAGTTAATGCTTAAGCCAGGCAAGTTCCAGAAATAATGGTGATGGTGATGATGATTATTGTTGTTGTTGTTATTTCATGTCAGAAATTATTCTGGCTTGAAAAGAGTTTTGCAGGAGGAACTCCGCTCAGGGAATGCCCAAATGAGGCTCCTTTCATGTTCCCCAAGAGCTGGGACAGAGACAGGTGCTCAACCCGTCATGCAGTACCCGGGTCTCGAACTGCTGACTTGTCAGCCTTCCAGCTAACAAGACGAACTTCTTAACCACTGGGCCACCACAGCCGCTTTCCAGAGACCCTCATAGTATTAGTTATAACTAGCAAGGGTTGCCCGGCGTTGCCGGGCTTTTTTTGGGGTTATTTTAAAAAAATATGAAAAATGGTTGTTGGATGATTTTTGTTGTATGTGTATTTAAATGAGTTATGTTATTTTTTTAAATAATGTTTTTTGATACGTAGGTAGTGTTTTAAAGTGTTATAAAAAATTTGGATTTTAAAAAGAGGAAAGGTTGATATATTTACTTTTCCAATAATGGCATTTTTTAAAAAAATGTGTAAGTGTTTTTTTAAAATTTTTAATGTTTTTGACTGTGTTTAGATGTTTGGTTTTTGTTTTAGTGTGGTCTTATTTATTTATGTTTGATTATTTTTTTTGTTTGGATATTTTTGATTGTTTTAAAAACTAATTTCCCTTTTGTAAATTCTGGGTGATTAAATTGAATTCATTGAGTGTAATTTTTCCTGTAGCCACTGGGTGGTGCTGTTGCACAATTTTTAAATAGTAACTGTGTTGTGGCCTGTGTAATCTTCCTGTTCTTTTTTCATTGCACATGAGGTCCTCGTTGAGGCTGGAGGTTTAAGGTGTGTGCTCTTTTCTGCTATGGGTGGTGGTGTTGGGATTTGTGGGGGGTTGGGGGATGTAGGTTGGGGGTATTTTCGCAGGCCGGCCACATTGGAATATCCATGTCCCCGGCCCGTGGGAATCCCCCCATTGTGTTTGTTGGTTTGTTTGTTTTGGTGGGGGTGTGGGCATCGCGGCTCGGCCTTGGTGGCCGGACTGCAGAAATCCCCACGGCGTTTTTGATTGGGGGGGGGGGGGGAATCCCAGCGTCGTGGTGTGTGTGGGCTTTCCTTCTTGGGGGCTGGCTTCTGGCCCGCAGTAAGGAAGCCCAGTGGCGTGGTGATGGTGGTTGGCTTTCCTTACCGGGGGCTGGATTCCCTGGGTGGGCCGCAGTAAGGAAGCCCAGCGGCAGGGGGGGGTGGGGGCTTTCATTACCGGGGGCTGGCCTCCCTGGGCGGCCCAGGGTAAGGTAGCCCAGCGGCGGGGGTGTGTGCTTCCGTTACCTGGGCTGTGTGGATGTGTGTTTTTTCTTTTTATTTTGGCCGTGCCGGCTTTCCAAGAGTTCTGCGCACTCACGGCGCGCAGGACCCTGGGGATTGTATTTTTCCATTTGTGCTTTGCCTTTGTCCTCGGTTTTTTTTCATGCAGCTTGGTTTTGTTTGGCCGCGCTGTGTTTCCCCAGGTTCTTTGTGCAGGGGTTTGCAAGGCAATGGAGCTCCTTTTATACCGTTGGGTCATCATTTGTTCCGTCATGTTTGACGCGTTTGCTCAGAAGCTGATGATTGGCTATAGTAACTCCTTATATGGTGTTAAAGTGAATAGGATGCTGGGATCTGTATTTTTCCCTGTGGTTTCAGCGTCCTTGACTCGGCAAGGTTTTAATACGCATGTTTTGATTGGCTGCGGCGCGGCACGGAAAGACTGAGAGCGTTGTTTATGTCCTCTTAATTGGCTGCCGCTCGAAGAAGCAGGGCGAAACGCAATGCTTTTGGGGTAATGAAGTTCTTTGCGTTTCTTGCCGTTTGTGGGGCTGAGGCCCCCGTGCCGGATTTCTAAATCCTTCGTTGACCTGCGTAGGCAATTCGGCCGTGCGCACGAAGGGTGGGTGCGGGTCAGTAGGGCGACGCATAGCAACCTATAGCCAGTTCCAACGGTTAACCCTTGGATTTATAGGTTAAGATAACAATAGTGGGAAGGTTGAGAGATCATTAAGAACTTTGTGAGTTTGATTCTGACCAGAGCTCAAAGTTGACCTAGCTTCTTCCATCCTTCCGAGGGGGGTGGGTGGGGCAAAATGCTACTTAACTTGTGAATGGGCCAGAGAGTGTGCTATGCGTTTATATGGGGTGGGATAGAAGTGTGATTGCTTTGGCTTTTATATCTGGATCATACTATTTAAAAAGGGCTCCATGAATGAGAGGGATCGTGTTGTGGCTCACGCGGTATCCTTGCCTCTAGCTCTAATTCCACACCTGGGAGTCTGCCCGAGGACCCGACCACAGATCGACTCTTGCCCGGAGTCACTCACTCACCTGGCATCCGATGCGAAGTAGTACTCCACGGCTTTCTCTTCGACAGGAAAGAGGCACGTGGTGCTGTCAATGCGGGAGAGGCCACAACTTCCCTTCTTGTCCTTCCCTGCGGAATGAGGAAGCCCCTATAAGCCACCGCAACAGCAAAGACCAACCATTCCTTTGGCCAAATGCACCCAAAGTCACCAAGTCAGAGTACCAACATGAAGCCTGCCTTTTTCCCATAGCACTTGCGCAGAGGGATTTCCTGCACGGGTGCAACGGGAGATGTGCAAGAGAAGCGCTAGGTAAATGTCTCCTTTGCTCGAAAGCCAGGCGTATCCGACTTGGATTTGACCACTGTTTCAAGCTTCGGCAGCACAAGGACACGTCAGAAAATCTTTGCATCTGTTAACAACTGATACGGCACTGGTAGGTCAATGTCTTCCTTGCTCAAAAGCCAGTTGTATCCGACTCAAGGGTTGTGTGCTCATCTCGATTTACAGGTGAAACCCAGAAAATTAGAATGTCGTGCAAATGTTCCTTTATTTCACTTAAAAGGTGAAACAAATATATGAGATGGACTCACTACATGCAAAGCGAAAGATGTCATGCCTTAATTCGTTATAACTGTGATGATCATGGCGTACAGCGTACGGGCGCGTTTTACTTCCGCTTCTGAGAGCAACTAGGGCTTCGCGGGCCAGATGAATTGGTGTCGAGGGCCGGATCCAGCCCCCGGCCGTACTTTGGGCACCCCTGCTCTAGGAGGAAAGACTGGAGGAACTGGGCATGTCTAGCCTTGAGAAAAGGAGATTGAGGGGACAGGATGAGGATAGCACTCTTCAAAGACCTGAAAGATGGTCATAAAGAAGAAGGGAAGGATCTGTTAATTGTTAGTTCCGGATGCATTTGCGCATGCTCAAATGCATCTGTGCCACTCCCAGAGGTAGTTCCGGATGTCTCTGTGCATGCGCAAATGCGTCTGTGCCACTCCCGGAAGTGGTTTCGCCTCTCCCGGAAGTGGTTCCGGACGTCTCTGCGCATGCGCAAATGCGTCCCCGCCACTCCTGGAAGTGGTTACGGATGCACGTGCGCATTGGCGGGTGTGTCCCCCATCTACCTCTGGGAGCCTGATACATCCCGTGGGTCATAGTTTGGGCACCCCATTCTACAGCGTAGTTCTAACACTTCTTATATTGATCATGATTCTTCACTAACCCTTAGCAAGCTGTTATCACTGAAACCAGCAGGTGATTGGATTGGAATTAAAGCATCACTTTCATGTTGGTACTGACATTTGGAAAAAATCCAGCCAGTGCCACTTAAGCCAATTAGCAAGACATCCTCAAAGCTGGAGGCTGTTTCCGATTGAACAAAAATCACCAGAAGGTACAGAAACCAGAAAAGGGCAGATCAGAAGGACGGATCCATGAAAAGCCCCTCCATGATTGATTGCATGCAAATCATCCCCATCCACCGCCATCTCTTTAGCATGTGGCTGTTGCTTTCCAGGGAACAAATGAGGCAGGGGTTTATTGTTTCACTATTACCTCTATATATATATATGCTTTTGCACATTCAGACCAGCAGGCGAAGAAATCAAATGCTCTGCTCACATTGACAAAATACACTTTTTTAAATGGTTTGTTCATCCCTTTGGGTGGAAAGCAAGAAGTGACACATCAAAGAGGGCAGGGTCCATTTAATTCATTTCCTGAGATGCAGGAGGAATTAAAATAATTAATAATAACGGCTCGGGCACCTTCCTCCAGTTTTATGGATATTCCATCAAAAGAATGATCCATAGGTTGCGTGGCTGAAAGTGGAATAGGAAAAGGTATTTTTACCAGTGCAGTGAAATGATCTTTCGATTGAGCAATAAACATATTCATTTATTGTTTCCATACAGATTCATGTCTATCTTATGCAAAGATAGACACTTTCTGAACAACACATGGCGGTTCAACAAACCCTGTATTGTCGCCCCATTAGCCATTCACCTTGAAAGTTATCCCTAAAATACTAATTTGCCGTGTGGCCATTATGCCTAACGTACTAAGTGAAATTATGTACATGAAAGAAAGCCAGTTACTATCCAGGGTTATCTCTCCCAAAGGTACCTTAGCTACACAGAACCAGAGGAAAAAGTCTGGTCAAAGGCACTGGCAATCCTAGTAAAGAATTCCCAGCACCTTTGCTGGAACTTCACTGTCCAGATGGTCTCAGGACGAGAAACCATAAGATTTTAGCTGTCGTGAGACCTACAGATTTGCAATATAGACACATCTACAAGAAAAGGTTTTCCACCGTAACTGCTTACAACATAAAACTCAATTTGACCATTCATTCCCCTAACAACAACCTCAATCCAGTCAAGATGTCATAGAGCCGTGATGGCGAACCGTGGCACTCTAGGTGTTCTTGGACTTGAATTCTCAGAAGGCCAAGCACCTTGTGAATCCACTCGAATGGGTTTACTGCGATTCATCCGGCCCGCGCTGCCCTCGGCGCTCCTGGAAGCGGAAGTAAAACGCGCCCGTACTGAGGAAGGGTTAACCCGGAAGAGTCTTAACTGTACGGGGCGCGTTTTACTTCCGCTTCCAGGAGCTGTGAGGGCAGCATGGGCCGGATGAATCGCAGTAAACCCATTCGTGTGGATTCACAAGGTGCTTGGGCTTCTGGGAATTCAAGTCCAAGAACATCTGGAGTGCCAAGGTTCGCCATCACGATCATAGGGCATACACAGAAGATGTAGATTTTTAGGTATCTTCTGCATAATGCAATCTTCTCCCTCTTTAAAGTTTTCACCTAGCTGATAGAACAGAAATTCAATTTCTGTTCTACTGTATAAAGAGCCTTGGTGGCTCAGAGGTTCAAGTGTCGTACTGCAGCCAAAACGTCGTGAGTTTGATCCTGACGGGGATCAAGGTTGACTCCTTCCAAGGTCAGTAAAATGCATACCCTGTATGTTGGGGGCAAAATGCTAATTAACTTGTAAAACACTCAGAGAGCTATGGGGAGGTATATAAGTGTAATTGCTAATTGCGATAAAGATCTGGTGGTTGACACAGTGATTCCGAGCTTGGAACTTACCCGTTCTGTAGAGTATTGGAATGTGGTCAGTAGAAAGTTTGTGCTCACTTCTTACTCCAATGAGTAAGGGGCTTCCTCTCCTGTGAGTGGGGAGAAAATACATCCAACTGTAGCTGGCAAAAACAGACTTCTGTACAGTAAAATTATGTAAGTAAGGTGACAGTCTAGATCAGGGGTTCCCAACCTTTTCAAGCTGGGGACCAGGTCACACTCTCTGTCAGCTTTGAGGGCCGGACGGCCATTTTGCCCTGCCTGCACGATGAGGGCTGCCATTTTGTCCCAACAGCTTCAAAGGGGTGCCCTTTTGTTTCTCAAATGCCCTTGGAGCAGTGGGAGCAACATGAAATGGCGCCGTAGGCCAGATCCAGCCCATGGGCCTTAGGTTGGGAACCCCTTGTCTAGATATTTAAAGTTGTTCAACCATCCTATTTAATTGGAATAAGGTTTCATTCGTATCTTAAGAGTTTTGGTGTTACAGTTTTGTGTATTTTTACCAGTGCAGTGAAATGGTCTTTTGACTGAGCAATAAACATATTCATTTATTGTTTCCATAAAGATTCATGTCTTTGATTGTGGGTGGCTTGTGAACCCACCACTCACTCCTAGCTGTACGTGTCAGCATGAATGAGACGAAAGATGTGAGATACAATACAGGATACGGAAGCTTTGTAGTTGAAGGAGGGCACGACTTATGCTAGAGGTGATGTCACAGGATTAAAGCATGCAGGCTCAATGTAGTCCAGTACAGATTAAGATATAAACTGACATTGTTAAGCAAGATGAAAAACATGCAAAGCAAAAATCTGATCTCAAGTATATCCTAAAAAGGACAAAGTGTGTCTTACTCCAGATCATTATAAGCCAAGTCCAGCCTTGGACAGAACTTACTGCCATTCACTATGGCAGTGATGGCGAACCTTTTAGAGACCGAGTGCCCAAACTGCAATCCAAAACCCACTTATTTATCACAAAGTGTCAACACAGCAACAGGGGTGGAAAGAAACGCTCCCATTGGGCTGCTGGGCAGAGGGGCGGGGTGAACTCTGTGCTGGGGGAAGGGAGAGAGTGCTCCCATTGGGCTGCTGGGCAGAGGGGCGGGACAACCTCTGAGCTGGGGGAGGGAGGAAACACTCCCATTGGGCTGCTGGGCAGAGGGGCGGGGTAAACTCTGTAATGGGGGAGGAAGGAAGTGCTTCCATTGGACTGCTGGTCAGAAGGGCGGGGCAAACTGTGTGCTGGGGTGACTGCACGGGTGTCCACAGAGAGAGCTCTGAGTGCCACCTCTGGCACGCGTGCCATAGGTTCGCCACCACTGCACTATAGGGAGACCAAATTCCCAAGGATCCTGCCTTTTGAACATGCAAGGCATACACAGCAGAGGAACACATTGTGTAACTCTGAGTGCACTTAATCACAGTCAGAGGATGCTCCTGTTTGACTGATATGTAGCCTGATCCTATGCACGTTGGCGTAAAATGATGGCCCATCAAGTTCAGTGGAACTTACTTGTGAGTAAACATAAAGAGGCCTGCTGCTAACGGTAGTTGGAGTGGGCGAGGAGAAATCTAGGACTCTTTAAGAGATCTCCTGAACAATCAGTGACGTATAGTTTCCAGAATTATTTGTGGTTGGCCATAAAACAGGCATAAAGCCAATAAAAGTGTATGCAGATAAGCCATTGGCTTGCTCAGGTTTTATACAAACTGGACATTTTACAGATTCACAAGTGTGTAAAAATTATCTATTTTACTAATTCTAAACTTTTTTTGTGGATGGTAGGGAAAGGAAACCTTTAAAGAACTGGGATTTTAAAAACATTTTAATGGCAGCACGTAACACAGATTATTGCACGAGGCAATCAAATCAGACCCCTAGACAGGAATATTAGGATTGCCCTCAATTCATAACTGAATAGTAGTAGAAAGGTTTGGGCCTGTTGGCAGGAATGATGGAACCGGTCTACTGACGGGAGAAAACACTGTATTGAGACGGTATTTACCTGGTACCAACCGCTTGACCAGGATAGTGAATGCTTTTGAACACGAGGGCAAATGCACCTTCCTTTGAAGAAGGAAAACAGGAATGTATTTTAATTTTCCAATGATATAAACAAAAAGTTCAGTCCATGCATGTACACACACACACACACACACACACACACACACACACACACACACACACGCAAATACATGCTCAAACCTCCTTCCGCGCTGCCAAACACTAGCAGATTTCAGAAGACGTGTTCACAGAGATTTACGGTGGCAGTAACCAACAGCCCTGGTGGCGCAGTGGTTAAATGACTATCCTGCAACCAAAAGGTTGCGAGTTCGATCCTGACCAGGAATCAAGGTTGACAAAAGGAGCCTAGGTGTCCACTTGTAAACATGCAGGGATACCAGGAAGCGGGATGTTCTCCAGGCCATATTTACGAGAGGGAAATCAGGTTTATTCAGCCATCACACATGCAAATGCTCATACATTTCAGTGCACAACACACATCAGCAGAGAGTCATTCTCAAGGACGCTCTTTAAATTAAACTTTTCCCACTTTGATGAAATCTAAGGGGAAAGCAGAGCAATTGTTGCATGCGAGACGTAACAGCAGACCAATTTTTGCTCTATTCGAGAAAGAGGTCTCTTACATTTCTCTCACTGTACATTAACACAGCCATCACAGAATGGGATCTGCTCTAAACTGAAGCACACTCAACCACCTTGTGATGTCCCAGTCATGAAGCCGCGTTAACATGTTCAGTGAAACATTCAGGGTTGGTTTTTTTTTTTTTAAAACAGCCTCTTATGGTTTAAATGAAAATGTAGATTTACCAGTTGTATGATAACCCGTTCTACCAAGGTGGTGAAGCTGATGTCGTCACTTTCGCGGTTGTCGTACATGTACTTGACAAGCTTTGCAATCGTTTCTGTATCAGTTTCAGACTCAAATTCGTATCCTTTGCTTTCCTGAAAGGGAATTTCCAAAGAATGATTCTTTCCAGCAACATCACAAGCAGATCCAATGATTTAAGCTTAATTCACAGTACGCACGCACGCGCACAAAAACAACTTTCTTACCAAAAATTTCTTCAGATCTTTGTAGTTTGTAATAATCCCATTGTGGATAACAATAAATTCTGAAGAAAAACAGAAACAATGTCTTAATGGATGCCTGATTAATGGTCTTCAATAGCAAGTTCATTGCATTTGCCATTATAATGCAGATCACAGGTGAATGTTTCTTAATCTAGAAACAATGTGAGTATTAAATTGTCAGTGTAGTCTATTCTTTTAAGAAATTTATATGGCGTGGGACTTGTTTTGCAACCCAAAACATTAAAGACGTTATTGTATGTAAGCAATGAAAGCATGTAAAAAAAAATAGATTACTGTACCTAATTTAGATATTATTTTAAAATTAAATGTTATTTAAAATTGATGGCTAAATTATGTTGCCTAGCCTGGGAATGACTGCTTGGGTTCTTACTGTCTAAAATCTGTAACTAGTGCTATGTTTGTCGCCGTCTGCAACTCGTATCCGAGAACGCATTTTTTCCTGAAGCAGGAAAAATGCCATTGGTGTGAATTTGTTTAAAGTGGATCCCAGCTTGCCATGAAGCGACCCACACACTAGGATCACAGAGCCACCTCCTGTGGCACGTATGAAATGAGACATGCAGGATTTAACACCAGGACTGCAATGGACTGTCGCAGCCTTGAGAATATGGACAAGGTGCATCTTCACAGCCAGTCCATCTGGCATGGCCTCTTCCACCTCCACGGCCGTTGGGAATCCGAATTCCTCCTCTGTTCATTTTGCCGTTGGGCCCAATAGGATGGTTTCCAGTGGCATTTCCTACACTGAGGAAGGGGGCCATCACTCCACCTGAAGGGGCACATCCGCCTGTAGCCTTTGGCCCCTTTAGGGAGTCTGGTTATCTGCCACCGTTCAACACTCGGCGTTGAGTCGCTGGCTGTACGGCCTACTCCATTACCAGCCACACATGCATCTTACCCACTGACTTAAAAGATTAAGTACCAAAAATTACTAGTAGAAATGTGTGAGGAAGAGGTGTGTTACAATCAAAGGAGAAAGATCAACTAAATTCTTAATGAGCACTGAACCACCAACATCCTCTGTTAGACCCAAGCATCAGGAAGGTTTGTTCATTACCAATCCCCAGCCATGAGAATATGCTCTGAAACCCACTGTCTCTTACCGTTGTTTTTATCTGACCGCTGAGGGTGGCTGTTGACTGGGTTAGGCTCACCATGGGTAGCCCATCGGGTATGGGCGATTCCAAGATGGACATCAAACTCAATGTCTAGGTCCAAATCATGTTGCTCTAATGACAGTGAGAAGAAAGAAACATTTCCATTCTTAAGAACCCCATTTACTGCCCTCTCTATAGAGGAAGAGGGTTCAGAATCAATCCTTGGCCCAGTTCCACTTTTTGCATTGACTTTAGGACTCAGTGACATGGCTTGACTGAAAACATACATATAGATAGGATTTTTTTATGCCAAATACCCAAAGCATAATGTGCTGTGCCTTTCCTGTGACTTACCCAATAAAAGCCATACTGGCGGAAATCCTATTGCTTAGCACAGAAATTCTCAATAGAGTTGGACTAAATCATAACTATGTAATTCCATCATTCGGGAAACATAGGAGAGCAGTGGGAAATAGAGGAAGGAAAGAGCAGTCAGAAGCACACAAAGGTGTTTTCAGGGTTGGAAGGATTTTTGCTGGAGAAATTCAGCTCGGGAGCCGCCCAAATGAGGCTCCTTTCATGTCCCCAAGATCTTTTCCCACCAAAGTGGTCCCTATTTATCTCCTTGCAATGTCTTGCTTTCAAATTGCTAGGTTGTCAGGAGCTGGGACAGAGATGGGCATTCATTCCGTCACGCCATACTCAGGCCTTCAGCTACCGACTTGCCGACCTTCCAGCTAACAAGGTGAGCTTCGTAACCAATGAGCCACCAGCAGTTTAATATGTCTTTGAGGTTACTCTGCTCCTGAAGGCTATCAAAAATAGGGAAAGAAAACCAGAAGCGTGTGGAGCGCTGGACTTACTGTTTACTTCTTCATCCAAAGCTTTCACTTTCCCCTTCTTTTTGATGAGTGTGATTTTACCGGCATTGGCCTCCCAGTCTTTATCATTGCCTCCATCAATCCCAACTCCTTAACCGACAGAAAGCAGCAAAAATAATGGCATTTAAAGACAACACACGACTATATGGTTAATAACATGACTTTCCAAGAACACCTACACAAGATCTACGACTGTTTTTCCCATGCCAGCATAAAACTGAAGGTTGGTAGAACATACAATCCCTTAATTTACACAGTTCTTGAACATAGATTTCCAAGCCAAACATTACAATTATGATTTCGGTATAGAGATTTGCATACTAGATTGTTATAGAGGTTTGCATAAGTTTTGAAGTCTGGAAACTAAATAAAAAAAGAGGATTTACGTGTGTAAGAGAGACATATAAAACTGCCTCCCATTGTTTATGTTTATTGGATTTATACCCCGCTCAATTCGGCACAGGCCGACTCAGAGCGGCTTACAGAGCAGCTCCCATTGATATGGCATAAATCATTTTTCAAGCCTCTCAAATGCTTCGGAAGAATTCTGTCAGGAGGGCTTTTTTAAACAAAACCTCTTCCGTGAAGAGACAGATCTTTTTCGCTGGAAAAAGTGCTTTCAGAGTTTAGAGATATTTCAGCTGCATAATTTGAACACGGAGGGGTGGTGGTGGTACTCAGGCATAAGTCACAGAATTTTCTTTGTATCCATCAGGTGCATACCTGTCAACCTTCCCGATTTGGCCGGGATTACCCCGTAAATTGACGTTGATTGACGTCATAACCCGGCCCCCGCTGCCAAAACCCCGTAATTTGGCAGCGGGGGAAACGCTTTCTGCGCATGCGCGGAAGGGTTTTACCCCTTCCACGCATGCGCGGAAGCACTACGTCGCTTGCGTAAGGGCACCGCAAGCGGCGTAGCGCTTCCGCGCATGCGTGGAAGGGGTAAAACCTTTCCACGCATGCATGGAACGCGACCTGCGCACAAGCGATGTGCGCAGGTCCCGTTTTTCCGAAGCCGCGGGTTGGCAGGTATGATCAGGTGTTATTAACAGGTTCTCGTTGCTGGTATCTTAAGAGCAGGGTCATGTGTGTGTGTTGTTCCTCCTGTACTTATTTTACACAATAAGTGGAGAATTTTATCAAATTTGAACTTTCCAAGCTTTGAGTCAGTTCTGTTCTTAGAAGCTGAAATGCCAGTATGAAGCCAACACAGTAGTATGTGCCCATCAATATTACAGCTAAATCCACAGATGAGAAATATTACCTGGCTCCTGGAGCTAATAATTAAACTTGTACTGGTTTTTCAGCCTCCAAGGTACTACTGAAAAGAGAATCAAGCTTTTGAAATGTGGTTCGGCTGCTAAGGATACCATAGGTTGACCGTGTGACTAACATACAAGTATTGCGCCGAATGGACAAAGAACAAGAACTATTTAAGACCATTAAGCAAAGAAAGCTCCAATACCTTGGCCATATCATGAGGAACAACTTAAAATATAGAATACTACAACTCGCACTGAAAGGAAAGATCCCTGGCCCTGTATGTAGAGACTTCATGGCTGAAGAACCTGAGAGACTGGTGTGGCATGTCCTCGGGAGAACTGTTCCCATGAGTTAAGAACAAGAAGACTATCCCCATGATGGTAGCCAATATCCGGAACGGATATGTCACCTGAAGAAGAAGGTGCTACTGAGGAAACCATGGAACGTTGTATTTTAGCTTTTAATGAACATAACTTTCAGAATGGTATGAACATTTGCTAACATTAGCTATGGTTATCAAACCACCTTGAGAAACCCATCTGAGGCTGGCTTCTGAACTACCTAGAGCTAATGTGCGATTCATTGCTCCGGGCACAAACGAACAATGGCTGTTGGATCAAAGCAAAAGCTGCCAAACCTTTCCTGGAAGCAAGGACCAGTGAAGTGTATAAGACTCAGTCTCATGGAAGCTGATGCCAGATTGTGGTAACGCAATGGTTTGCTTAAGAAACTTACCTGCAGAATCATATCCTCTGTACTCCAGTCTCTGAAGTCCCTTGATAAGGGTCTCCAGGATCTCTCGTCTTGTTCGGGGAACATGGTAATTGAGGTAAGCAAATATGCCTGTCAAATTAAATTTTGAAAAATAATAGTTAAAGAACACAAAGGCAATGGCTTGAAAACCAATTTTCTTTTTCTAAAGGAGTTTATGGAATAAGGCTTCCTTCCTCCAGTTCTCTGAATCATTAAAGTTTTATTTTGGCCCTCTTAGGATTACAAGATCTCTGTCCCTCCTGATAAAAGGGTTTCGACCAGGGTTTCCAAACCTTTGGATCTTGGACTTCAATTCCCAGAAACCTAAGTCAATTCCCCAAAGCACTGATCAGCCCAATGGACTGACTGAGGAATTGAAGACCAAGAACCAAAGGTTGAGAAACACTGGTTTACACCTTCTCCGTATCATCATCTACACATCTCGCATGTTCACGAGTAATGTTTTGGATTGCAAGCTACAGCAAGTGACACTTCTGTTAAAGATATAATAAGCCATAATACATAGGAAGCGTCAGAAAGTGGTATCAGAAAAAAAAAACTCAGAAAATACCACCTAGAAAGTCAATACTGTGGCCCTCCTTTTCAAATACAATAAAACAAAACTCAATGCGGCCTTTAGCTTTTTATTAACCTCCAGGAATTTCCTCCAAGAAAGAGCATTATGGCATGCGCGTTCTGCTATAGTATGCTGTGACATGCGTAAGCAGAAAAAAAGTAGTAAGGAGGAAGAAGAAAATACACAAATGAGTCATTCATAATACTCTAGACCTACAAACTCTACGTCAATGAGGAAATGTCCACTTTGTTTTAGGCAACGGAGATGGAAATTCTGTTCCTGCAAAAAAAAAAAAAAAAGAGCACTGCAATCATCCTAGGAGGCTATTTGGACTATTTAGGAGCCCCTCAAATGAATCAAGGAGAGACAGACAAACAGTGAAGGGAAGCTAAACTCCATCACCCAGAAATTCCCTGCAAATTTGTCCTACAGGCACTTTCTGACCTTCAGATAAAGTTTTGGTTGGAAAGAGTGAATCCCCTTCCTAACACCTGCTTATCATGTTCTGATAGCCACCAGAAAATATTTTTTAAAAGGAATTTATTTATAGATCTACAGAGACTAAACTTTTCTAAAGTGACTCTATATCAGGGGTTTGCAACCTACGGCCCACGGGCAGGATATGGTCCGTGGCGAATATAACACAGCCCCTGACCTTGCTCCAGCCGCCCCCGCCACTGGAATTGGCTGTGGACTCATTTACAGCTGCATAAACACATTTAGGACAGCCGCAGTCATTGTAAACGCATTTACAACAGCCACAGATGTGTTTTATGGCAGTGTTTACAGCAGGGGGAACCACCAGCCCGGCTCGCTCATCTGAAGGGGCATGGTTTGACCCGCAGCTGAAAAAATGTTGAGAACCCCTGCTCTATATGCTCTCTGTTAAACCCTTCAGACTTCACTCCAGTGTGGCATTGGACATGTAACGGCAGGACCCAGTAGCATGGTAACTGTGAGCCTACAACCCAAATATTGCTTCACACGCTGTATCTGTAATTAAAATTTTATCTTGCCATCTCATTGCAAGGAGGTCTGGCCTGTAATAGAGTAGACCAGTGACAGTGAGCCTTTTAGAGACCGAGTGCTCAAACACAACAGTTTAACCCCTGCGCCACCAGAGCTCCTAAGCACAGCATGGGAAAGCCATGGAACATATTGATGCTTCCAGAGCATGTGAGGTTAAGTGAAGAAAGATATGCCTCTCTTAAGCTGCAGACAAGGGGCAGAAATGATTCACTCCTGTTCTGACAGAAGGGCAGAATAATGGCAGCAAACAATTTATGGCTGGCCAAAACAAGAAGCGGAGATTTGTTAAACCCTGGGTGAGAAATGTGTGTGCCACAGGGCAAAACAAAAGAATTGGGTCTACAGTCCTTTGGGATGTGCTATTTCCACAGTTTTAGAACAGGCACACCTGCAAGCACTGACTATATTTCTAAGATGCGTCACTGACGACACGGTTTTGCCAGGTGATCATATACAGAGCACACCCAAGTGCGCTTTGTTATGGCATTGATCCAGAAGTGCAGAAACAGGAGGAAATGAGAAAGAGAAAAAGTTACAGATGGCTTTTAGTCCTCCAGTACATGAATAACTTGTCTGGCCAGACATCCTGCTATGGTAATGGAGTAGACCGTACAGCCAGTGACTCAACGGCGAGTATTGGGCAGCGGTGGATAACCTGATTCCCTAAACCATACCCGTCAAGCACGGCTCCGGAAAATACGGAACCTGCGCAGAACCCTTCTGAACAGAAGGGTTCTGCGCATACGCACATGCACAGTAACTACTTCCCCCACCGGTCAAATTACGGGATGGCAGCGGGAAAGTGGAGGAAGCAGCGCGGAAATACAGGAAATCCCAGCCAATCCAGGATACTTGACAGGTATATCCTAAACGGGCCAACGGTTGGCTGGGGTGATGCTCCCCTAAGTGGAGGAAATGCCACAGGAAACCATTCTATTGGGCACAACGTCCAAATGAGCAGAGGAGGAACCACTTCACAATTCTGATTCCCAACAGTCATGGAGGTAGAACAGGCCATGACGGATGGACTGGCTGAAAAGGCACACCTTGTAAATATCCTTAAGGCTGCGGCAGTCCATTGCAGGCCTGGTGTTAAATCCTGCATGTCTCATTTCATAGGAGATGGCTCCATGATCATAGTGTGTGGGTCACTTTATGGCAAGCTGGGATCCACCTTAAACAAATTCATGCCAATGACACTTTTCCTGCTTCAGGGGAAAAAATGTATACAGTACTCGGATACAAGTTGCAGCCGACAAGGACATGAATAAAGATCCTAGTCCATAACAAATCCCAAGCAAAAACTTTCACTAATTCATCTACGCCAGCGTTTCCCAACCTTTGGTTTTTCGACGTCAATTCCCCGAAGCCCGAAGTCAATTCCCCAAAGCACTGATCAGTCAACGGACTGACTTGGGCTTCTGGGAATTGAACTCCCCCCCTGTGAGGCATGGGCCCCACATTGGGAACCACTGATCTACACAGAGTTAATCTTCTGTGACCCAAAAGACAAGTGAAAAGGAGCCAGTTTTTGCAAAGTCAAATCGCCATACTTGATTCCCTGGCATGAGCTATAATTTGTCACAGCTGACCACACAAATGGCCATTTTACAAATTTATGGCACCTAACAAGTATGCAGCTATAATAGCATCAGTAAAGAGTGCTACAATCTCCCCCCCCCCCCCCCCAGTATGGAAAGGCAGTAAAACCAGTTTACTATTGTGAAACTGGCTGGGTCTTCCCCAACCCCGTGCCCTGCTACATATTTTGGTGTGCGAGTCCCACCAGCCTTAGCCAACCACAGGGGGGGGGGGGTCAAAGGAGTGGGTCCAAAACATCTGGCACACACTAGGTCAAGATAGGTGGCTACAGCCAATGTGCGAGATGCGCAGAGAGTTTTTACAATCACAGAAAGAGCACACAAGCCTTAGTTAAATGTTGCTGGTGCATTTTCTAAAGGAGACAGTAGAAGGGTGTTGTAATTCACTGCACAACAACGATTTTGCTACTGGGAATAATAACACATGTGATTGACATGCTATTGAGTGTGCTGATTCCAAATCTGAACTCAGAATTTGCCTATCACGTACAGATTTTAAGTCACAGGGGTGCTATAGCTCTTCAAATGGTCAGTAATTGGGTAATGTATTTTTTCATGGGAACGTTATGACAGTTGCAGCTGCCACTATGCCTGCTGCTGCCTCAGCTGAATCACGTCCCCTGGTGGCATGTATGTTCTAGCAGCAGCCGGTCAAATCAATGAGCTGATGTCAGAAATAGATATATAAGGCAAGATGGACCAAGGGCTTGTCTCTAATGAGAAATCATTTTATTGGATAGCACAGCTGGGCCATAGTGAATCTCTTTTGAACTAAAGATGAGTAGGCGCAGCTGTGTTAATAAATCGGACAATTTTTACTACATTTGTGGCAAATATACACCACGTGATCATGGCAAGAACCTAACCCAATCTCGTTGTTCTGTACAGGACAATGACAATAAAGATCTATCTATCTATCTATCTATCTATCTATCTATCTATCTATCTATCTATCTAACCAAGAAGATGAAATTTGCTAACTTAGGATCCTGACATTTTAGGCAAAATTGTACTTTGGATTCGGATTCAGTGCACTTGATTTAGTACAGGACGCATGGATTAGACCAGGAGTTCTGAACCTTTTCAAACTGGGGGCCAGTTCACACTCCCTCAGACAGCTTCGGGGGCTAGACGGTCATTTTGCCCTTCCTCTACCACATGGGACTTCCAGGTGTGGTGGAAGGCCACATGAAATGGCACTATGGGCCGTATCTGGCTCACAGGCCGCAGGTTGAGAATCCCTGGATTAGACCAAGTAGCAGACAATATTTATTATTTTGTGATGCAGTGTTTCAGCCACAGGGGAAAAATACAAGCCTTTAGAAAGAGATTGGCGCAGAATCCATTCACCTGTGCACCTGCTGTTAGCTGGGATGAATGCAGTGGTTTGGCTAATAAACCGTCAGATAGAGATAAGGATAAAATGCAGCAACAAGGACTACATAGCTATAGTCTCAACCACGAAAGAGGAATAATCTCCTTATCCCAAAAGTAAATTCTCATCCAATGCATGCTCATCAATGGGCTCTGGTCATCTAAAAGCTTCCAAGTCTTCTCCCATGTTCCAGAACAAAACATTCAGGCATCCACACCTTTCTGCAGATGTATTCATAAGGATGTGTTGCTGGACAAAGCAAACACAGCACACCCTGGAATTTGTGCGTGGCACCCATCTCATGCTTGAATGGGGAGAAAGACTCAACTGCAGCATACTCAAAGCGAACTATTTATAGCATCAATGGCATCAGCTATTCTTAGCAACGTTCCACTTTTCATCTTCTGAGACCAATCTAGGTAGCCTTAAATACACTTGAACAAGCTGGCGGCACTCCTTTCTGGTGTTCTTCAGAAGCGCACAAGCCAGGATCCAGGTGAGCCTCCTGGAACATTTGAAGAGACACATTTATTGTATTTCAAGGAAGCTGGAGAAGTAATTAAGATATGGGAAAGTGCTTGGGACTCAACATTAACTCCTCCAATGTTAAACCGCATAAACCTCTGCGGCAAGGATGGGTAACTTGTGCCCTTCATCTATTGCTAACTATGGCCTTTATGGTGCCTCTTCGTTGGCTATTTAGGGTCTGGAAATTATGGTCCAACTCTATACAGGAGGGTATACAGTATGACACCCACCAATGGAACTTCCTCCCCTCTCAGGGTCTTGTCTAGTACCTAAGGCCGTGATGGCGAACCTTGGCACTCCAGATGTTCTTGGACTTCAATTCCCAGAAGCCCCCGTGAATCCACACGAATGGGTTTACTGCGACTCATCCGGCCCACGCCGTCCTCGTCGCTCCTGAAAGCGGAAGTAAAACGCACCCGTACGGTTAAGACTCTTCTGGGTTAAGCCTTCCTCCGTCCAGGCGCGTTTTACTTCTGTTTCCAGGAGCGACGAGGGTGGCGCAGGCCGGATGAATCGCAGTAAACCCATTCGTGTGAATTCACGGGGGCTTTCTGGGAATTGAAGTCCAAGAACATCTGGAGCTCTGAGGTTTGCCATCGCGGACCTAAGGTCACCCTTGCTCGAAAGCCAGTCGCATCAGACTCTAGGGTTCAGTGCTCATCTCTGTTTATAGCCAAAGAGCCAGCGCTGTTTGAGTTTGCAGGCGTTTCCGTGGACATGTAGCCTCAACACCAAAGTGCATGGAATGCTGTTTACCTTCCCACCCAAGGTCTCGAATTGCTGAGCTTCCAGTCAGTCAGCGAGTTCAGCATCTTAACCACTTGAGCCACCACAGTCCCTGAACAAATGTTAATTGTGTTTTTCATGGCAGTTATCTCGAATGTTTCTTTACATTTAAAAGATGGGATGAAAGTGGTTTAACTCAATCCCAGGATAAATAAACGTAATGGCAATGGACATGTTACCCAATCTACTTCCAGTTGCGCCCCTCCACAGTTTAGAAGAAACGGCTTTTGAAATTTAAGTTTATTTAAGTACCCTATGCGCTCTTGCATCCACAGCTCTCTGACAAAAAGGATGTGCTTGCAGACAACATAAGGAACAATAGAAAAGAGGGGTGGGGGGGACTTAACTTTTCTTCCTGAAATAGTCTGCCAAATATACAAGATTTTTCTGTGCCATCAGGTCAGAACCAACTTATTGTAACCCCCAAAAGAGCCACAGTGTAATACAGTCAGAAAAGACATCCAAGACAAAGAGAAAATAGAAATAAATAGAAAGACTTCTCCTACGTCTTAATACACCATCCATCAGCAAATCCAAGCCTCTACCCCAAGGCAGGGTTCCCAACCTTTTCGCGCCACGGGCCAGATCATGCCCCCCCCCCCCGAGACATCTGGTCATGTGGTTCCTCCCGTCGTAAATACTGCCATAAAACACATCCTTGACTGCTGTCAGCCACAGGTGCATTTACAGCAGCGTTTACACGTGTGTGGGCGCGTTTTACGGCTATCATAAACATGTCTGTTTCCACTTCCGCCAGCAGCGGGCTACATGAAATGGTGTCATGGGGCGGGTCTGGCCCATGGGCCATAGTTTGGCCACCCCTGCCCTAAGGTGTGGCAAAAGTGGATGAGAGTAAATCCAACTATTTGTCTCTTGACTTGCCTCTACCTGGCATCTCAGGTGCGATGCCATCATCTCTATCCACTCAACCAGTTAACACACAGCGCAATTTTTTCAATCAAGCATAGTTTTACACGCACCTCAGTGACATTTCTGCAAAGGGCATATCTAGAAATGCCTTTTTCATCCTGTGTAATTGGGACCAGTTTCCTAGTCCATGAACCTCACAGGGTCTTTCACACCTTCCTTCTCCCCTTCAACTTCCCAACCAGATCCGCCCCCCCCTCCCCCCCAAATCAATGCAACCTTCCTGGGGCAGAGAACTACTTTTTGCACATAGCTGTTCTCTAGTCTAAAGCATCATGCAGGCTAAAAGCATTTCCATAAATACAAGGGTACTACTGTTCTGGGATTTCTAAATGTTTGCCCTGTGGGCATAATTTCTATGGGGAAAGCAAAGACAGAGGAGGCGATTGTTTCCTGGTCTTTTCCCTTAATACAAGCCAGATTCTTTCCACATCTGGACAAAAATTTCCACCGGCCCAAACAGAATATATGACCATTTAAGAGAATTGAGGAAAGGAGGTGTTAAGACCTGAGGGTGAAGTGAACCAATTGTCTTCCCAGCTTCGGCTTTATCTATACCTTGATTGACCGAGGATAGATATGTATATATAGAGATATAGGTAAATTTCAAGGCTTCAAAGCCAGTCGTATCCGACTCTACGGCTCAGTGCTCATCTCCGTTTATAGCCATAGAGTCAGCACTGAGGCTGCAGACGTTTCTGTGGTCATACAAAAGGATAAGACAGTAAATGCAACTTCTAAGCAGGCTAAACACAGGAGCGCACGGAACGCCGTTACCTTTCCTGCCAAAGAGGTCCCTATTGATCTACTTGCAATTTCTTGCTTTTGAACTGCTAAGTTGGCAGGAGCTGGGGTAGACGACGGGAGCTTACTCCGTAATGCAGTACCCAGGAATCGGCCTCCAACCTCCCAGTCAGCGATTTCGGCGTCTTAACCACTTGAGCCACTGCAGTCCCCATGTATCTCTATATAGAGATACTGTATGTATATACAGATAGATAGAGGTGTATGTGCGTGTGTGTGTGTGTGTGTGTGTAGATATGCAGTATCTAAATCTATCTATCTATATCAGTGAATAACCAAAACAAGAAACATTGGAGCACCTTGAAGACTAACTGATAAATTTTAATGTGAGCTTTCGTGGACCAAGTCCACTTAGTCAGACAGAGAGACATTGATTGGTAGGTAGGTAGGTAGGTAGGTAGGTAGGTAGGTAGGTAGATAGGTAGGTAGATAGATAGATAGATAGATAGATAGATAGATAGATAGATACGGCAGATAGATACGGCAGATAGATAGATAGACAGACATGCAGGTAGGTAGGCAGGTAAAATGATGGTTCAGGATGGACACAGACAGATGTGTGTGTGAATGTATAACTACTGTATATCTATCTCTACCTATCTATCCATACATCTGGATCGCGATAGACATATAGAGTTGTGTGTGTGTGTGTGAGAGAGAGAGAGAGTAGACAGACAGATATAGATATATACACAGAGCGAGAAACGGAGAGCGTGTTGCTTTCAGAAAGGAAGGTCCTCCTTTTTCTATAGCCGGCGCTCTGCCCATGTCCCGAGGCACCCTTGCTGCAGCGGCAGTCCCGTTCCTGGGCGGGAAGGGAAAGGCGCTCTGGGCATGGGCAGGAGCTAGGGTCTTTTACCCACCCACCCACCCACCCCCTATCAGGAACCTCCTGGCCTTCCCTCCCCTTCTTCCCCTTTCCCCTCACCACACATGAGGGCGCCTGATGGGAACCGAACCGGCGCTGGAAGACGGGCGGGAAGAGCGTCAGGCTCGGAGCCGGAGGGTCGGGCGGGGATGCGGCGGCGGCGGCGGCGGCGGCGGCGGCTGATGAGAGGCGGCTGAAGCTGAGGCCGAGATGACGACGAGGCGGCGGCGGCGGCGGCGGCAGTAGAGTAGTGGCGGGCGGCGGCGGCGGCTCCGGGGTGGGGGGCGGGGCGCGAGGCGCAGGCCCAAGGCCTAGGCCTGCCATTGGGCCTCCTCCGCCGACGCCTCGGCTCCGCCTAGCCAGGGAGGACGGCCGGACGGCCGGACGGCCCGCCTGGCCTGGCCTTTGGGACGTGGCAGGATTAGCGACGGCAGCAGCAGGAAGCGCACCTCCGCCTCGCAAGGCCCGCCCGGGGGGGGGGGGGGGGCGGGGAGAGGGCGCAGGCAGGTGAACCCAGTAATTAAATGCTAATGAGGAGGATTTTAGCAGGTAGAGAAAGTTTGGGGCAGGGGTGCCCAAACGAAGGCCCGTGGGCCGGATCCGGCCCCCATTCATCTCTGGCCCACGCCACCCTGGCTTGCGCTGGCCCACTGAACCACATGACCGGCCCGTGGCCTGAAACGTTGGGGAACCACCACCACCACCACCACCCCCCGGTTTCGGGAAAGGAGAGCATGAAAGATCCCGAGGCCGGCTTTGCAGCTCACCTAAGAATATCCTGGGTCAGGGCGAGAACCAAGCTGTGGATTTTATGCTAGGCTTTGTGAATCTGATGATGATGATGATGATGATACATACATACATACATACAAAGACACTACTATAACAGTTGTTAGGTCTTGAACTGTAAATTTTATACCAATCCAAATAGATTTCCAAAACAATAATAATAATAACAACAACAAACATACATACATACATACATACAAAGACTTAACAGTTGTTAAGTCCTGAACTGTAAATTTTATACCAATCCTAGACTATGAATCAAATAGATTTTAATAATAAAATAATAATAATATGCATGCATGCATACATACATACATACAGACATCCTAGACTATAAATCAAATAGATTTCCAAAATAATAATAATTACATACATACAAAGACTTAACAGTTATTAGATCTTGAACTGTAAATTTTATACCAATCCTAGACTATGAATCAAATAGATTTTAATAATAATAAAATAGTAATAATAATATGCATGCATGCATACATACAAAGACACTACCTTAACAGTTGTTAGATCTTGAACTGTAAATTTTATACCAGTCCTAGAGTAGGCTGCATCGAATAGTAGATTTGTATTATAATACATACAGATATGTATTGCATGTTTCATGCCAGGATCAGTTTATTGAGCCACTAGAGACACATCCATCAACTGAGAAAATGACTTCCAGGGGAAATGTATGTTCGGATACAATATACACACTACCTTAACAGTTCTTAGGTCCTTGGTTAGGTCTTGAACTGTTAACTTTATGCCAGACTTTGGTAGATTTTATTAATAATCTCGCAAAAAGGCAAAAAAATGGGGGGGGGGGGGGGGGGAGAATACCTTGTAGTCAAATTTATCCTCAATGTATTTTTTATTATTAATAATAATGAATTTTGATGATAGTCACTTTTCCAAACCTGTAACGTCCCCCACCACCATTCCCACATAATGAAGCCTCCGTGTCCAAAGGCAGTCTAGCTTAAACCACCGATGACAACTCTTCAAAGGTGAGCTTCAGTTGGTGCCTTAAGGGGTGACAGGACAGCCAAAGCATTGTGGTTTTGTCTCACTGGTTTTAGGAAGGCTGCAAGTCTGATTTTCAGGAGGATGGCAGGGTGAGTGCTAAAATAAATGAGCCCCCAAAGGGGTTTTGAAGCCCCTGAAAGGCTGGCAGGTTTTACCCAGCCTTCAAGTGTTTATTGGACGGAATCCTGCTTCTTTGTGTACACAGGACAGGGTTGTATGATTGACACGTGGATAAAACAGCATAGACTGGAACACTTCAAAGCAGCGTGCAACAATAATAGTCTTTAAATTGCCACGTATCCGGAACATGCAAAGAAAGAAAGTTGTCTAAAGGGTGGTTTGCTGATTGCGTCACATATAATAAGGCAATGCGTTTATATACTTGGGAGCAGTACAAAAGGTGTTGAACTATTTGCTTTTAGGAACAAGCCATGCTTTGTTAGGTGCATCGCCAGTTCCTGGGTTAAGCAATACCTGTGTCGGAGCACATGAAATCTGGAAAAGGTGCATTCCCAATGAACCAGAATAAGACGGAGAGTGTGTTGACACACCTGCAACCATAAGCATTCAGGTACTTTCCAAAAGGGCAGAGTTTGGAGCTAGTTAAATTTCAACCCACCACCTCCCATGTTTTTTGGGCAGTTCCAACTTTTCACCAGCTCATTTGAGGGCCTTCTGGGTGTGGCATGCAGTTCTAGTGAATCCTTCAGTCCAGTTTGCCTCTTAAGAAAACTCTCCCCCTGAGAGTTGACCGGAAAGTCAGCAGTTTCAAGACCCGGATGCTCCATAAGGGAGAGCACCTTTCTGCTGTCCAACCTCAGCCATTCGAAAGCAAAAAAATTTTGCAAGTAAATAGATACTGCTTTGGCAGGAAAGGTAACAGCGTCTCATGCACTCGTGCCTGCCACATAACCACAGAAACATCTGCAGACAGTGCTGGCTCTTTGGCTGTAAACTAAGATGAGCACCGTCTCCTATAGCTGGATACGACTGGCTTTCAAGCAAGGGAGGCCTTCACTTTTACTGCCCCTTAGGTTTTCAGTTTTGAGGAAGGAGCAAAGGATTTTCCTTGTTTACTAAATAAATTAAATTTTACGTCAGAAATTACTTTGGGTGGAAAGTATTTTTGCTGGAGAAACTCCGGTCACGGGACGCCCAAATGAGGCTCCTTTTGTGTCTCCAAGATACGTCATGCAGCACTCGGGCATCGGACCCCAACCTTCCAGTCTCTGAGCTCAGCATCTTAACCACTAAGCCACTTCAGCTCAAAAGCCGCTTGTAGAACAGTCAATAAATATTTAGGATCAATCCCTGCCCTTGATTTATAATGCAAGAGACTAAACTAAGGAATTGGGATTGGAAGGTGGGAGGGAAATGTGAATTCATAAGCTAGTTGTTGGAAGTGCCTAATTCTTTGGCGATCTCTCAGCCAAAAAAGGATGGAGATGCCCTGCGTCTCACCTGAATCTTTCACAATCACCTGGTGGAATGCTGCAGAACATGTTGCTCAAGGCAAGAGAAAAATCTTTTCCATCTAGTGAATACCTCCACTGGCAGATCTGCCTTTATTGAGCTGCTTAGCAACTTTCTGCAAGGTAAAATCAAAAGAAGAGGCACACCTTGTACTTAATTTATCTGCTCAATTTATCTCCACAGATCAGCAGAGGACCACTTAGTACTACTGTGGGATCAAAAAAATTGCGATAAAGGGCCTCAAGTGTTCTTCCACGAAGAATAAGTCACCCTGTCCTTGTGGATCTGTGATGGCCAACCTTGGCACTCTAGGTGTTCTTAGGCTTCAATTCCCAGGCCACGTCTATGAATTCACATGAATGCATGCATGAAGTAAACCCATTTGTGTGGATTCACAGAGACTTGGGCTTCTGGGAATTGAAGTCCAAGAACACCTAGAGTGCCAGTAAACCCATTTGTGTGGATTCACAGAGACTTGGGCTTCTGGGAATTGAAGTCCAAAGACACCTGGAGTGCCAGTAAATCCATTTGTGTGGATTCACAGAGACTTGGGATTCTGGGAATTGAAGTCCAAGGACACCTGGAGTGCTACTAAACCCATTTGTGTGGATTCACAGAGACTTGGGCTTCTGGGAATTGAAGTCCAAAAACACCTGGAGTGCCAATAAACCCATTTGTGTGGATTCACAGGGACTTGGGCTTCTGGGATTTGAAGTACAGTACAAGAACACCTGGAGTGCCAAGGTTCCCTATCACAGGTATATGCAGTAGACACCTGCCAGGTGCAGCAAAAGGAAATTCTTCACGACATCACACGTATGCATACAAGAAAACAGATTTATATACCGGTTATATTTATTTGGTCAAAAGTAAAATGAGAAATGTTAAGCACAACACAAGGTCTTGACCACAGTACGCTTAAGAGATGAAGCCTGGTTGTCCCAAGGATAAAACAGCTTCTGTTCAATAGTGTTTTTCATTTGGATGGGCGAAATCTAAATGCTCTTGCTGTGATACCTTCACACAGATGCAGTGAAATGTAACAGAATTTGGTCAGTTTGGGTCTTGAATAATGGGAAGGCCTCTAAGTAATATGTCAATAAATCAAAGCAATACTCATCACTGCATCATTCCTCAGAATATAGCTCTAAGTCACTGCAGAACACACTGAAATCCGTCGGAGGGAAAAGCCTTCTATGAACACCACATTCTGTCCACACTCCACTTTCTCTCTTCATGTTAAAGAAAAGGGGGAAGTCAGACGTTCTTTAAATGAGAATTTTCAGTTGTTTCCTTAGAATTATCGAGTCGTGATAGAAACAGCCACAATAGGAACTGTCTGGGAAAAGGTGTGGTGAGAACTGGAATCTTCCCCCACTCTAGTGATGTTTAATTCAGGAAAAATCCACCAGGAAAAACAATCTCTGCTATTATTCCAAAGTTTTTGCAGATTCAGGTTGAGTTGACTTCTTTCTCTTCCTCCTCATTATCATCAGCAACCTGGAAGACAATTAGTTGCAATTCTAAAAACCCATAATGCTATATTGTTAATAGCAAAAATTTGAGGAATCTCCATGCATGCACGCATACAAACAATATACAGACTCAGCATTCACAAAACCCTTTTACGTGAGCTGTTATTGATCTGTGCATAGCAGTGTATGCTTTTTAAAAATCACAAATGGACAGTTAAGGCTCTAAGTAAAACTACTGCTTTAGGACTTTAGTGATTTTTAGTTTATAATAGTCTGTACAAACATATCAAAGAGTAAATAAAATATTTTACACAATGTTCTTCCGATATCATTTTTTCAAACAGTGGCTCAGTGGTCATGAAGCTCGCCTCATTAGCTGGAAGGCTGGCAAGTTGGCAGTTCAAGGCCTGGGTACTGCATGACAGATTGGGGACATGAAAGGAGCCTCATTTGGACGTTCCCTGAGCGGAGTTTCTTCCGTAAAAATCCTTTCAATCCAGAAAAATTTGTGACACAAAATTATTGTTTTTCAAACAGATTAAATTATTAGTTTTGAAATTCCATTTGGTTTTTTAAAAATTATTTTCAACTGGAAGGCCGGCAGGTCAGAAGTTCCATACCTGAGTGCCGCATGACAGAGTGAGCTGCTGACTCTGCCAATCTAGCAGTCCAAAGCAAGAAATCGCAAGTACATAAATAGGTACCACTTTGGTGGGAAGGCAAGTAACGTTCTGTGCACTCGGGTGTCTAGTCATGCTTGCCACATGTCCACAGAAATGTCTGCAGATGCAGACAGGGCTGGCTAATTTGGCTATAAAGAGATGAGCACTGAACCCTAGAGTTGGATATGACTGGCTTTCGAGCAGGAGAGACTTTTACCTTTATCTAGAAACACATTCCAAGATGATATGAAGAAATTCTATATATATATATATTTTAAAATGACTATATCTGTTAGATTGCGCTTACCTGTTCCACACCTTCTACCTCTGGAATATAGAACTGCAACATGTTTTGTATCCCGTTCTTCAACGTTATGATGGAACTGGGGCAGCTTGTGCAAGCGCCTTGTAGTTTTAACTGCACAATCCCATCTTCAAAGCCCTTGAATATGATATCCCCACCATCTTCCTGAACTGTTGGCCTAATGGACATGAATCACAACTGGGCTTTAACGGCAGAAAAGACATTGGCAGGCAAAAGAAACATTCAGACGTTTGTATTATATTTGCAGGGTGCCAGGTTGCCTCGCCCTTGTTAGGCAGGCTACGCCAATGATTTATAATCAGCAAAGTTACCTTATTCGAGTATCCAAGAGTTCTTTTATCATTAATACAACTTCATCGTCTTCTTCAGATGGAGCTTGCGAAGTTCATGAAAGACAGAAACAAGGACTCGTGTTTATCTTTCCATAAAATGATAGAGAAACTGCTTAGTAAAGACCAGGCTTTTTGAAATAGTGACACTGCAACAATGAACATTTCTGAGGTTCAAAATAGTAAGTTTGATGGGAGACGGTGGTGAGAGGCTACTCAGTGCTACCAAACAATAATATCTCGTTCTAGCCAGGAATGCAATGGGGGTGGATGGGGTGGGTAGGGAGGCTAGGTATGCAATTTGTAACCCACTGGTTTCAACTGGGAGGAAATTAATTATTGGCCTTGTCAATGAGCCCAGTTGTCAAATTTCCTGGGCGAACAAGGGGATTCTGATGCAAGAGAATCACAGGTCACTGTGCCAATTTCTGAGAGCTATGATGGCGAACTTTTGCACTCCAGCTGTTCTTGAACTTCAGTTCCCAGAAGCCCAAGTCCCTGTGAAGCCACACGAATGGGTTTACTGTGCATACACAGAGACTTGGGCTTCTGGGAATTGGAAGTCCAAGAACACCTGGAGTGCCACGGTTCGCTATCGCTGTCCCAGAGCATATGTACCAGTGGAACAATGTGCCTGTCAAACCTTCTACAGCTACAGTGGGGACATCTTGGGCAGATATATGACCCAAGTGGCAGAGCCTAAGTCAATACCCCAAAACACTGATCAGCCAATGTACTGACATAGGCTTTTGGGAATTGAAGTTCTCCTGTGGGGCCTGGGCCCCACATTGGGGACCAATGATCTAGATACTTTATTACTTGTCATCTGATCCTCAGTGCTCTTTGGTGCTTGAACATCAAGACTTCATCTTGCCATCATGCATAACTGCTCACCTCAGTAAATCTTTTAACTGCTAGTATTACTAATACTACTGTTTACCTGTGTCTGGACGAGGTGCTTCGTCAGTAATGACAGGCAAGCCAGAAGAATAAAAATCCATAATAGTTCCATAAATATCAGGTTTTATTAAGTTCCAGTCCACATCTTCGTTTTCCTGAGAATTCAAGAAAGCCTTGTGAATTTCAATTGCAATGTTACAGCTGATAGGATATCAAAAAGGGCTAAAAACCTGGCTGGCAAAGCAGGTGTGGGGCACCAGCGATGGGGTGACCCCCTGCCTGCTGGCTGATTTAGTAAGAACACTCTCTCCCTCTTTTAATCTGTAGGGGTCAGAGTAATTTTTGGTGGCTGTTTTAATGGGGGTTTTATTGTTTTTTAAAATGTGATTGGTTTTATTTTCTGTGAGCCGCCCAGAGTCTTCGGAGTTGGGCGGCAATATAAATCAGAAAAATAAATAAATAAAATATCTGCTGCAGCTAAAGTAGCAAAAACGTTCTGGCTCACAAACTGGCAGAGCCCAGTCCTCAATCTCATACAAAGGTATTTCTGTTACCTTCCAGCTAATGCCTATTAATCCTCAGGCTTTATGAGCAACCACTGAAAATTACTTTGCTTCAGCTCATAAATACACAGGCTCAGTTCAGAAGTTGTACTAAAACTTTTAACCTTTGGCACCATGGAGCAATCTGCATTAAAAATCATATGTTACCTTCGTGATGGTGATGAAGTCTGATCCAAAGAAGACGCTTTTAACTCCTTCAATCCTGAAGAGCTGTCTATTAACCAAAACCAGAAAGGGAACATTAAGACTATGAAAAATCCATCCTTAAAGCTCATAACCATTGTGAGTTCACCGAAACGTGTTTGCTGAAATCCAGTTCACACTTATCTAGTCCCAATAGAAGCTGCATCCATATATACAGATATGGGATAGGTTGTTGAGACGTGCAGTATTCATCTAATGGAGAAAAGGGATTCTAACTTTATATTGAAAGCCAGGTATCAATTATCTCCAGGCACACAGAGACAAGAAGCATTTAAAAGTGATTAGATTCTGTTTCTCTCCTTTTTCCTAATTGGACTCTCAATACATCACCAACATTTACAATAGTGCATATATGACAGTCACCATTTTGGGTGGACCTGTCTGCGAGGCCTGTCTGCTATCCCTTTGTAGCCCTTTACACAATTATATAAACAGCTTCCTCCATAATAAAGGGAAGTTTGAGACTGGGTTTACTGGGCTAGATCAATGAAGGCGAACCTTGGCACTCCAGATGTTCTTGAATTTCACTCCCGAGAAGCCCTGATCTGCATGAGTGCCTGACTTGGGCTTCTGGGAACTGAAGTCCAAGAACACCTGTACTGCCAAGGTTTGTCATTATGGGGCTAGATCAAGACATAACCTTGCTTAGAGTAGCCCCACTGCCACCAAGAAAATGTGTTTAAATAAGGTAAAGGTAAAGGTTTCCCTTGCTCGAAAGCCAGTCGTATCCGACTCTAGGGTGCAGTGCTCATCTCTGTTTTTAAGCCGAAGAGCCAGCGCTGTCTGCTTCTGCAGACGTTTCCGTGGTCATGTGGCAGGCATGACTAGATACCGGAGCGCACGGAACGCTGTTACCTTCCCACCAAAGTGGTCCCTATTTATCTACTTGCAATTTCTTGCTTTCGAACTGCTAGGTTGGCAGGAGCTGGGATGAAGACGGGAGCTCATTTCCGTCCTGCAGTACTCGGGAATCGAACTGCTGATCTTCCGCTTCCCAGTCAGCGTCTTAGCGACTTGAGCCACTGCAGTTCCCTAAATAAATATGCCTGTTCTAAACATAATGGACCGCGGTGGCTTAGTGGTTAAGACGCTGAACTTGATGACTAGAAGGTCAACAGGTCAGCAGTTCGTGACCCGAGTGCTACACGATGGAATGGGCTCCTATCTCAGTCCCAGGATCTACCAACCTAGCAGTTTGAAAGCAAGAAATTGCAAGTAGATAAATAAGGACCACTTTGGTGAGAAGGTAAACAGCAGGATAGCACCCTGGGCACTTTCCCATTCTTAAACCACTTTTAACCTCAAAGGGTTTTACACTAGCATTTGGGCGCAGAATAATGTAAAAGGTACAAAGAACTTTGCTGAGGGGACATTTCAGGGTAAAGTAACCAGCAGGGAAATAGATAGGCCCTCTTTTAATGTACCTCCTGCTCTTTCTGTGATACCAAGGACCCCTCCGTTGCATTGCAAAATAACAAGGGCCTTCAGGGATTCATTACATGCACCTGCAAAGTGATGTCTGCAAACCAGTATGCGCTACAAAGAAAACAGAAGAAGAACGAACCTTGCCAAAGGTGAACAATATGTGGAAGCAGGAGAGGTGAACTCCATAGTTCTAGATTCTAGGACTGGCTTTCCTGGGATAAATTTCAAACTGTTTGGATTTGGCGTGTCCTGCGTCTGAATAAACATAGACCTCACTGGAATATTTTTTTTAAAAAATGAAAAGGATAAATGAAAAAAAAATGAAATTATTTGCAATAGCCGAGTTTGGATCCAATCTTCAAAACATACCACCAGTTAAGCTGAGCTTTATAAGAGATGACAAAAGAGGAGTCGTCCAAGTCAGAGGTTCTGTATGTGTGCCCAGACCTTCCTTGACATCCAGAAAAAGGACACAATGAGAGCCCTGGCTCACTGTATCTTGACACACAAGACTCCGATGAGCTATTACAATTAATAGGCTCTGAGAGACCATTAAGATGTGGTCTTGCTTTCAGGATACTGATGAAGCTTCCTCAAACTCTTGATTTCACATTAACCTGAGCTATAGTTAGTTGCAACATCTGCTATGAAATAGTTCACATTTACATTTTAGTTTGCTCTTGACAAAATACCCCAGCAATTCCCTACTGGCGGTTAAGGTAAGTCAAAGGAATCCAGTGCCATCCCTGCTTCAGAGAAGTATAAGAACTACACAGTACTGGCAAATCAGTACCTAGAACATTTCTTCTTCTTCAGGTGCCATATCTGTTCCAGATATCGGCTGTTATCATGGCAATAGTCTTCCTGTTCTTAACTCCTTGGAACAGTTCTAGAACACTTAGCTGTTTATAATTATAGTATTTTTTTCTTATTTTGATGTTTTGGCAACTCCTAGGGCCGTGATGGTGAACCTTGGCACTCCAGGTGTTCTTGGACTTCAGTTCCCAAGTCATATTAATCCACACGAATGAGTTTACTGTATATTGCATGGATTCACAGTGACTTGGGCTTCTGGGAACTGAAGTCCAAGAACACCTGGAGTGCCAATGTTAGCCATCACTGTAATCTAGGGCAGCAGATGCATATCAATTCTCTGTAAGGATAAGAGAATGCCAAAGAAAGTAATTCCTTGTGTTTTCCAACTGCTCAGTTGCCTGTAATACCAGCCAACATTATCTTTAATCTCTGCTCTATTATTTGTACCTCAGTGGTTTTTTCTCATGAGAAAATCATTTCCCAGGGAAAAGAACACCATATATTTCCTTATCTACATTCCTCCACAGAAATGTGACCGCTAATCTCCGCAACAAGAGTAACACTCACCTGATTGTAGTACTGCAGGGTGAACGGGTGGCTTCCACTGCACAGCAAAATATTGTTTAGTCACAGTATTAATGCCGTTTAATCCCAAACCACAAAAGCTAGAAAAGAAAAGACAGTTGTATCCGACTCTAGGGTTCAGTGCTCATCTGTTTCAAAGCCGAAGAGCCAGCACTGTCTACTTCTGCAGACATTTCCGTAGTCATATGGCAGGCACGACTAGACACCGGAGCACACGGAGCGTGGTTACCTTCCCACCGAAGTGGTCCCTATTTATCTACTTGCAATTTCTTGCTTTCAAACTGCTAGGTTGGCAGGAGCTCATTCTGTCCTGAAGTACTCGGGAATCGAACTGCTGACCTTCCACCTCCCAGTCAGTGTCTTAGCCACTTACTAAGCGAATAATAATTTTGTGTCAGAAATTATTCTGGGTTGAAAGGATTTTTGCAGAAGAAACTCCACTCAGGGAACGCCTGAATGAGGCTCCTTTCATGTCTGCAAGAGCTGGGACAGAGACGGGCGCTCAATCCGTTATGCAGTACCCAGGTCTCGAACTGCTGACTTGCCGGCCTTCCAGTTAACAAGGTGAGCTTCTCAAACACTGAGCCACTGCAACCCCTACTAAGTGAATCAGAACTCCACACTTTTTCACTCTTATCTCGTAACACTCCAAAACAAATATTTATTCCTAACCAATGAAAGTGTAACTATCAGTTTATTATGTTTCTATTACTAATATTTCAACAGCACTTTACTTAGTTCAAACCCTCATGTGGCCATGAAACTCAGTGGGAGACCTTGGGCCACCATTGATCCTGCTCTCCTATGCAGGGTTGTTATGAAGACTGAATGGGAAGAGCCTTGAATTTATGGGGAGACAGGCAAGATTATAAATGTGACCAACAGAAAAATGATAACAATACAGGCTCTAGTCACTGCACCACAGCTCCAGTATGGAGTGCATGCGCACAGGCAAAACAAGTTGACATCACTGTTAAAGAAACAATGTGCAATGTGACCGGATGCCTCGAACATACACCAGTTGAGAAAATATATCCTCTTGTTGGAATCGCCCCGCCTCAGATAAGGAGAGAAGGAGCAGCAAACCTGCAGAGAATTAAGCAAGAGAATAACCCTCAACATCCTCTGAGAGTGTCAAGTCCATCGGCTCAGATCCAGGAAGAACTTTATGGCAAGACCAAACATTCTTGAGGGTACATGAGAGCAAAACCAAATTAGAAGATGGAGGAAGGAGCTCACTGGACAAGGAAGGACATTAAATGAGGATATGACTGAAGATCTCAACCTCCCTTACATCACTTGGAGTACCCAGAACAGGCAAGGGGACGGAGTCCCTAAATGCAAGTCCCACATGCTCAAGTGGGGGCTGCTGGTGGACAATAACACACTGTGAATGTGGAGAGATGCATTCATTGGCTCATTTACTGGTCTGCCAATGACTGCCAGAAACATGCACCGATGAAGATTTAAGTTTGGCCATTGACAAAGCCAAGAAAGTGGCTTCATTTTGGCAGTCCAGGGTTCGATCTGGATACAAAAGAAGAACTCTTGCAAATCCCAGAATCCACAGTTATCTCCCCAAGAATTGTCGTCCAAGCAAATGAACATTTCCCAGCTTCTTACGTCTCCTGCTTTAGAGCCACAGCCTTTCTCTTCACATCAACCCTGCAAGGGAGGCCATCCTGGAAGGAGAAGAGAGCCAGGCTCGCAGCGTACCCCATATCCATGGGGAAAGGAGGTGAGGATGGGATATGAAAGAGGACCTGACTGGTTCGCAGTGGTTTGCAAAGTGGGGCCCAGGCCCCCCACAGGACTTCAGTCCTCAGAAGCCTAAGTCAGTAGATTGGCTGATCAGTGCTTTGGGGAAATGGCTTGGGCTTCTAGGAATAGAAGTCCAAGAACCAAAGGTTGGGAAACACTGCTCTGTGAATCCACACAAATGGGTTTACTGTGCATAGAAGAATCAAAGGTTGGGAAACACTGCTCTGTGAATCCACACAAATGGGTTTACTGTGCGTACAAGAACCAAAGGTTGGGAAACGGCTCTGTGAATCCACACGTACGCGCAGCAAACCCATTCGTGTGGATGCACAGAGCAGTGTTTCCCAAACTTTGGTTCTTAGCCCTCAATTCCCAGTCACCTCAGACGATCCATTGGGAATTGGAAGTCCAAAAACCAAAGGTTGGGGAAACACTGATCTAATCTCTCTCTGTGCCTGCCTGCCTATCTTTCTATCTAACCCAGTGGTTCCCGTGGTGGGGCACAGGCCCCACTGGGGGACTTTAATTCCCAGAAGCCTAAGTCAGTCCATGGGCTAATCAGTGCTTTGGGGAACTGACTTAGGCTTTTGGGAATTGAAGTCCAAAAAAACCCAAAGGTTGGGAAACACTGACTGAGGAGGAGATTGAATAAAGTCGCCTTATATAGGGCCTTTCTTGGCCTCAGGCGGCAAAAAAGCCGGGGACGACAACGGCGAGGAAGGGAGGCGCTCCAAAGCCCGCCTTCCCTCCTCCGCCCCACGAAGGCGACAAGGCGGCCAACCCCCCCCCCCCCAATCCTTCCAGGGGACCTACCGGCCGCCCAGCCCCACCGCGGCCGCCCCCAGCCTCCTCGCGGCCGCCATCTTGGTTCCTCTGCGCAACGGCAACCCCAAGGAAGGACCCCGGTCAACCCCCCCCCCCCTCGGGCAGCTGCCCTCGGCGACGCCTGATCCGCCCTCTCGCTCATCATTGGCCAAGCCGCTTCCGAAAGGCCCGCCCACTCCGTGGTGGTGGCCGTCTTCCGGCTGCTGCGCGCGCACCCTCAGGTGAACTCCCGGGTGTCCCCTACCGGCCGTGGCTGGCAACTGCAGCCTAGGTAGATGTCAAGGTGTAAAGGTAAAGGCCACCCTTGCTCCAAAGCCAGTCGTATCCGACTCTGGGGTTCAGTGCTCATCTCTTTTTCATAGCCGAAGAGCCAGCGCTGTCTGCTTCTGCAGACGTTTCCGTGGTCATGTGGCAGGCATGACTAGACACCGGAGCGCACGGAACGCTGTTACCTTCACACCAAAGTATTACCCATTTGTCTACTGGCAATTTCTTGCTTTCGAACTGCTAGGTTGGCAGGAGGCTGGGACAGAGACGGGAGCTCATTCCGTCCTGCAGTACTCGGGAATCCTACTATATATAGTGCAAGTGGCAGTCTCGAAAAAATAAAAATGCTGTAGCACTTTGAAGACTAACTCTTATATTTTAATGTTAGGTTTTGTGCATCAAGTCCACTCCATTAGACATGGGAGTAAGGCTTCATGACATCAATGTATACACATAAGGTACAAAGTGATTGGTTAGCCTAACAGGGATTCTCAACCTGCGACCCATGGGCCAGATCCGGCCCATGGCCCCATCTCATGTGGCCCCCCACTGCCTCCACCACACCCAGAAGGGCAATGTGGTGGACGAAGGGCAAAATCCAGTCCCTGAAGCTGTCTGAGGGAGCTTGACCTGGCCCCTGGCTTTAAAAGGTTGAGAACTCCTGATACAAATCAATATACAGGTGAAACTCAGAAAATTAGAATATCGTGCAAATGTTCATTCATTTCACTTAAAAGGTGAAACAAATATATGAGATAGACTCACTCCATGCAAAGCAAGATATGACGTGTCTTAATTCATTATCATTGTGATGTACAACGTACATGAGATTATGTGAGGATTATGGTGTACATGAGATTGGGAGGTTGGGGTTTTCATAAGATGTAAGCCATAAGCATCCATAGGATAACAAAGTCAGGCTTGAACTCTCTCGCTTTGCATGCAATGAGTCTGTCTCATATATTTGTTTCACCTCTTAAGTTGCATTACTGGACTGAATGAACATTTGCACAATATTCTAATTTTCCGAGTTTTGCCTGTACAGTACCAATTGTATAAAGCCATATGGATTTGTATACAGTACATATCTGTTATGCTAACCAATCACTCTGTACCTGTGTACCTGATGAGCATAAATTGACGCCATGAAGCTTCACTCCCATGTCTGATGAAGTGGACCTGATCCACAAAAGCTAACATTAAAATATAAGTTAGTCTTCAAAGTGCTACAACATTTTTATTTTTTATTTTGAGACTGCCACTTGCCTTTGACATCTGCCCAGGTACCTCTGAACCTGATGCGTATAAATTGTGCATTAAACAATATGCTGTCATGTGGATTAAAAACAAAAGAATAATAGTTTAGAAAAATCTGGGGAGACTTTATGGACTATGTATTCCCAGAATCTAAGGGAGTTAAACTAGGGCAAGAATTCGTTGCCTTTTGGAAATAGGGGATAAAACAATAAAGACAATGGGGTGTAAATAATAGTGGATAAAGAAATATGGTCCCCGAAGTGAAGGATGCACCTTGTTACTTGTCATGCATTAATATATGTTTTAATATTTATAATATGTGCTTTGTAATTAGATTTGAGTATTGTAGACACAATGGGCACAGAGCTGGCCGGCTTGAGGAGGATGGTGGCAGACAGAGGTGCCTGGCAGGCAATAATGGTCCATGGGGTCGCAAAGGGTCGGAATCGACTGTGCAACTAAACAACAAAATATGTTATGTAATTTTAATATTTTAAAGTTTATTTAAATTTTTTTAAAGTAACTGCTATTATGTATTTATTAAATTATCATTTTTAATGAATTTATTTAAATTTTCCTTTGCGTGATTACAAAGGCAGGCACTGATCTGCATACAGATGTCCAGGGTGCTTCTTATGCACATGCTTTAAGGTGTCACAACATGTCTTTTTGCTTTGCTTGTACTCTTGTCTGTTTCTTGTCTGATATGTCTGCACAGACTAGCACAGCTACCACTCCAAAAACTCCCAGCCTTTGGACATCAGCACAGTCCCAAGGTTTCTCCCTCCCAGAAGAAGGGGATGGGAAACTGCTTCTGGGTACCCAAAAAATCCTGGAAAGTATCGCTATTTTAAGTCAGAACTGACTTTTACAGCAAACAAGGACAGTGTAAATCCATATGCGTACATTTGCTCAAGATATTATCACACTCATAGAAAAATAATGGATCATTTAAGGCAGGGGTTCCCAACCTAAGGCCCGTGAGCCAGATACCGCCTGCAGTGCCATTTAACATGGGCCCCCACTTCTCCAAGGGCATTCGAGAAACAAAATGGCCCCCTCCTTTGAAGCTGTTAGGACAAAATGGCCACCCCCATCATGCAGGCAGGGCAAAATGGCCATCCAGCCCTCAAAGCTGACTGAGAGAGTGTGACCCGTCCCCCGGCTTGAAAAGGTTGGGACCTGCCAATTTAAGGTCAGCTGTTTGCCTTTAACATTTGCAAAAGTTGCCCAATTTATATAAGTTGCCAACTTTGCACTCAAATGTATGAAAATGCTTGCATGGGGTTACGGAGGAATACACAACAAAGCAGTTTTATTTGAATCACATAGTTTTTAATACATCATACAACAGTTTCCAGCGCTAATATTTCTTCATAAAAGACTACAGTAACCAGAATGAAAGAGCCATACTCCAGATTGACTCCGAAAGAGCACAGCAAGTCAGAGAGAGGCATTTCCAAACACCGCTAAATTCTGACTAGATCAAGAGGAGATCGGAGCAACATCACTGGTCTTAGAAACCCTTGACTCACCATTGCACAGGTAGAAAAATTCAAGATTCGCAGAGGAAACCAACAGGAAAACAAGCAAACCATTCATATGCTCTTCTCAAATGGCCAATTCAGTAAAGACAGTCTATGCTCCCTTTTTAGGGTGAAGCTCAATTATTTTTATTACATAAAATCTGCAACAGGATTCTCTTTTTCCATTCATAATTCCATCTCTGGCATAAGTATTCCAATATGATTACTATTTGCATTTCTTATAAAGATCAATGCCTTTACCAAAACACCCCAAAGTGGCCATTGAGAGACTTTTCCCCTCCAATATCACAGTTGACAAGTTTTACCAAAATGGTCAAAATATTCCTGAATAAACATAAACACAAGAGACGTAAGCCAAAATAAAGGCCTGGGGGTAGGGTAAGAGCCAACCATTCAATAAACCGTGGTTATTTAAACCTTTATTTAAACCTTTATATCCTCCTCAAAGTGCAACAGCTAGGAAGATTTAGGAATGCATATTTATGATAACAGAAAGAATGTTATACTGTGCCAAAATGCATATGATGAAAAAGGTAAGAACTCCCTAAATGGCTGTGGAAGAAACCTTGTTTAAACATCAGGAAAAACAAATTAGAAAGGGTCAAATCCAGCATGAGGTTTCTTTGGTGGGAGCTGAATCTATGTAGACCTTGATTATTTCCATGTGATTGAAAGCTATCAAGTTCACATCTCTATCTGTGATGTTCATAATGGCCACAAACACAACCCAGCACCAAAATCACAAAATTGGATCGTGTCTTTGGGCAATGAAACAGAAACAGATGTTGGGCATCTCTCCATGGAGAAATAAACAGGGTTGGGGAACAGGATGCCCAGTTAAAAAGATATTTGGCAGCATCTTGAAGATGCAACCCACAACCTTTGATGTTGTCAGCAAATATGAACCACATTTCAAGTAGAAACAGCATCACACAAGGAACATAACCACAAACTCTTCTCTATAGGACGTAAATCCTTCCACCCTCCTTCCTACAAACTTTGGCAGGCCAAACAATTTTGGGTCCTTGGGCTATTAAATCAAAACTGGACCCAGGGTGAAATATAAATACTGTAATGGGTTTACCCCCTTTTTTGTGTGTGTTTGACCTGAACTCCTAAATTTGCCCTTGTCACTTTGCCTGCTAAAGCTGGGCTCGATCCCAAGTGTGGGCAGGTTGGTATGAAAAATTGGGGAGCCCAATGGTAGTATCTTCATGTTGTGTTGACGTGTGATGATGCTAAAGAGACTTGTGTCAAAGGAGACCCTTTTAGGGGTTTGTTTGCTATTCATGGGTAAGAGGAGGAGGACACCAACCAGCAATGCTGCATCCTGCAAAATTCTGCCTAGACTTGTTCTTGGAAATACTGCACTGGGTTTGCAAGCTAGCTGGGAGAAAGAAGAAAAATTGGGCTTCCAGGGCATAGAGAGAAGAGTTGGTGTCTTCCACCAAGCACGCCATGGTCCTGCCAAAAAGCCAAACCTCCCTCTGGCTCTACAATGGGACCTCTGAGCTAGTTCCCAAAGAGTTTAGTCTGAAGGCAGCTTCTGCCTAGATCAGGGATGGCCAACCACGGCACTCTAGATGTTCTTGAACTTCAATGCCCAGAAGCCCTGATCAGCTAGTAGTGCTGACTTGGGCTTCTGGGCATTGAAGTCCAAGAACACCTGGAGTGCCAAAGTTGGCCACCACTGCACACACCAAAAACACGGTATGTGGGGAACCTCCTCTCTCCGTGTCCATTTCCGCCTCAAAGAGTGAAAAAGAAACTTTGAGGTGTGGGATTGTGGTCCTGGGGGTGGGGGGACAGGTGAATACCATGTGTCCCATTCCTGACCCTACTTTCCTTATGGAAAACCCGAAGGTGTGTTAAAAGGACGCAAGGGTTTCACTCCAGCGTTGCATGGCTAAACTGCCCTGCTCTCTCTACAGAGCAACTAAATGGTAACTAATGGCTCCAAGTGGTAGCAGAGAAAGACCTGTGCAGGTGCTACAAACATCCTGCAGGAACCCAAAGAGGGAACAGATGGCCGGCTAAAGAAAACCCTTCATAAGGAGGAGTTGGATGGGAATTAAAATTTAACTCCTTAAAATCTGCTACTTTTACAAAAGGAAAGAGAATCTCAAGTGTTGACTAGACCAATTCTGCAGAACAAAATACTAATAAAACTATATTGTATTTCAGTTGGCATGTGTCACTATTTGATTCCGTCTTCATTCTGTGCTTCTAGAGCACCCGGTATTGAGTGCAAATATTAACACCTATGTTGTCGGTCATCAAACTGGCTGGCCCAAGATTGTAGGGGAAACGGGAAGGAACTAAATACAGATGTAAATACGTCCCCGGATATGGAGGTGAACAAAGCCACTTTATCGCTCAATAACCACTTTAGGAAGACTGGAGCTTCACCAAACTTTCACGTATAAATACAAGAGAGCAATAATACAAATGCTAATAACATGCAATCATTCAAAATTATTTCCCTTTGTAGAGTGATGTCTGGTTTGTTTTGTAACAGTTTAAAGCACACGGATAAAATCAGTGGGAACTCCATGACTGATTATCACCGAGCATTACAGTTTCTTGATTTCTTTCTACAGTACATGAATCAGACAGACTTAAGGAAGCTGTTTGTTATGGGTTTTTTTAAAAAGAGGAAAAACTCAAAAAATCCCCAAAGCTATTGTTTAATCCAAGTCTCTATGTGTTCCTGACGAATATGCACTGTATGAACCACAAAGAATGGACAACTGAGTTAGACGGCGGCCGACCGTCAACAACAGGGTGAAGATTGTACTTATCACTGAATTTTGCGCTGAGGCTTTAACACTGCAAGGATGAATTCATTTTGCATGTCTTAGTTATCTCAAAGAAGACAGGCGCTCTTGCAAAACAAAAACAGAAAAACGCCTTCCCCAAGTCCGCACATTAAAAGTAAATCTTCAAATAAATGGTGCAGGGACTATTTTAGAGAAAGGTACTACAGCTCCTTCAAAGAGTGTTTTTATTTATTTATTTAACGTACGATGTTTGAAAACTGTACGTTAAATCAAAAATCAGCAGCCGAACAGTCAACCAGCTTAACTAAAGACGACAAAACACAGGCTTGCTCAACATCCTGTTTTTCACAATGGGAGTGCAAAGATTTGCACAGGCACATACTTTCAAGAACCCCACCCTCCATATACGTCTAAATGATATCATAATAATAATTCTTTTTAAAAAATAGGAAATTCCTCTGTTCCTTCCTACAAGCCATTCTTCACTGCAGCAAAAGCTGGCATTGACAAAAATCAAGACACACACACTCCAGCACTTGCTTGAGAGAGGAGGCAGGCGAGTCTTGGTAGAGGGATTTCTACACTTGGTCAAGTTTCCACCCCCCAAAATAGAAACCAAGACTGCACCAGCAAACACAGTGTTTTATTTTGAAAGAAGGTCTCTCCGAAGATCATGCTTTTCTGGGGGAAACCCCGAGCCTTTCACTTTGGATGGAGTGTTAGAGGAAGGTTTCTCAACCATGCCCCACACCCTGGTGTTCTTGGATTTCAATTCCCAGAAGCCCTGATCAACAGGTGTGCTCCTCAGGGCTTCTGAGAGTTAAAAGTCCAAGAACATCTGGGGGCCCAAGGTTGAGAACCTATGGCCTAAACCAGGGATCTTCAAACTTGGCTCTCCAAGTGTTCTTGGACTTCAATTCCCAGAAGCCCAAGTCAGCACACCTGCCAAACAAGGCTTCTGGAAATTGAAGTCCTAGAACAGTGATCATGAGCCTTGGCACTTCAGCTGTTCTTGCACTTCACATAAGCCCACGTCCCTGTGAATCCACATGAATGGGTTTACAGTAAACCCATTCATGTGGATTTCCAGAGACATGAGCTTCTGGGAATTGAGGCCCAAGACTCTTGAACCTGTCTCATTCCTTTTATAAATAACTCCCAATGGTATTATTTTGCCAATTTGCTCCAAGTGAAGGCAACACCTGGCACTTCGAATCCCAGAAGCCCTGATCTGCAGGAGTGCTAACTTGGGCTTCTGGTAATTGCAGTCCAAGGACACCCAGAGAGCCAAGGTTCGCCATCACTGCACTAGACCATTCCCTCCATGAATGCCCGTCATTTGCAAGAACAAAGTGCTCATGTTTGTTTGGAAGTACCATAAAGAAAAGGTCAGTGTGATCACAGACCGTTTTCAAAGTCTGGGATCCTTCCCAGAAAGCTACAGCCACACAAGAAGCAGGTTATGTCTTCCTATCCACCATCACGACAGTAACACAGGGAAACATTTTCAGAAGGAGACAAATACCAATGTAACTGGGGCCAGCCCATGATCTTTAAGTATCCAGAACAGAAGCTCTACAGAGCATTCCTTTCTCTTGCAGACAAGAGACACAACCTATTGGTCCCTCTATGCCAGGGATGGCCAACCTTGGCACTCCAGGTGTTCTTGAACTTCAATTCCCAGAAGCCCTGATCAGCACATGTGTTGACTTGGGCTTCTGGGAACTGATGTCCAAGAACACCCGGAGTGACAATGTTCGTCATCAGTGTTCTGTGCAAACCCCATTAGGTCAAATACAGGCTGTAAGAAGGTACCCAAGGTTCTTACATAGCCCTCCATTCATCTGCCACAAGAGCTTTTCACATCACTTCCCAAGGGGGTCAAACTTTGTTGACCGGCTCTTCAACTCGGGTTGGACTTCAACGGCACTCAACAACCAGTCCCACCCAACTCTGTGTAGGGCGACCTTTGATAATGTTTGGACTCACCCTTCAAAGGGTAAAGGAGCCGTTCAAAGGTACATTTTCAAGAATGGGAGGCATAATGCCTGCATTGAGGAACCGTTAGCTGGCAGGAGGTATCTGAAAGTCTGGGTCCGACCCCATTTGCCAGGCAATTACATGATTGCTCCTTCCCATAAAAAGGCACAATGCAACCAAACTGACCACAGTGAGCCAATTTGCCATGAATGTCTATATTTCAGAAGAATCCTTCTCACGACGAAAATTTCTCCTCCATCACATGTTCTGGGGCGCACCAGCTTCTCAGATTGTCAATTAAAAGCTAAGATTGTCCTTCATTGAGTGGCAGGCGTTGAAATCCCATGAATGCATCGGTTGCGCATCAAGGCTTTTGTAGAATCAGGTCTTCGGGTTTCAAGGGCTGTCAAAGCATTGCTGAGGTCAATGGGATTGAGAGCAACACAACCGCACCATGGCAGGTAAATATGAGATATCTTGTAAAAAGAGTACAAAACCCCACCATAAATCCAAGCTCCTTTTCTCCAGACATGTTTACAGTCTATATAAAGGTCTGATGAATACAATCAACTTCAAAAACATCAGAAAAATAACTGGAGCAGATGTTTTGTTCACTAGCTTGTGGTGTACAGATGTTTAGCTATACATCCATGGCTCGCTCGTCTTCACCCAACAAGCTCCTGGAAAGGAAAGTGGGGACTCCAGCTCAACATTAACACACACCTGGGATCACAATTTGGGTGTGTGCATTTAATACAGTCTCTGAAAACGGAGTGTAATGCCTGCAGCCTTTCAAATTTTGTACCAAACAAACAGATGTTGGGTTCATTAAGTGTAAAAAGCCAGAGGTGGGCCACATCTGGCTTCCCCTACATTCCCCACATATCATGGGTCTCCTTATATTAGTAGCTTCCATCAGGTGTTTAAAAGAATCCTATTGCTTGTGCGAAGAAATGTTTGCTGGGGGAAAGTAATGATAATTTTAACAGTAATGATAGTAACAGAGACGAGCTTTGGAAAAAGAGTTTGTCTACTCAACTGTGTAGATATAGGGAATGTTTTCTGGATACATCCAGTCCATGTCAGGCTACAATTAGAACCAAAGGATCCGGCCCATTCCTAGAAAATGAACCTAATACGTCCCTACACAAACACACGTAGAGAATCCTGCAGCCTAAACCTCACATCAAGCCAGGGTCATGGGCAGTTGGTCACTGGGGTTTCTCTCTACTGGTCTCAGCTGGGCTTAGATCAGGGGTGCCCAAACATTTCGGGCCATGGGCCGGTCATGTGGTTCAGCGGGCCGGCCATATGGTTCCTCTCACCAGAAGAGGAAACAAAACGCGCCTTGCAATCTGTTTTGCAACAGGAGGATGAGATAGATTTTAAGCTGCCATTTTCTCTGCTTAAACCAGGGGTGTCCAAACTATGGTCTGTGGGCCGGATCTGGCCCCCAATGCCAATTCATCCAGACCATGCCACCCTCATCATTCCCGGAAGCGGAAGTAAAACACGTCTGTACGGGCGCATTTTACTTCCGCTTCTGGGAGTGACAAGATTCAGAGCATGGGCAAGATGAATTGGTGTTGGGGGCCATATCCAGCCCACAGGCCATAGTTTGTACACCCCTGGCTTAGATCTTCTTCAACAAATGAATGGTTTTGCAAATTAGGCATTCTAAAGAGAGGAGGGGAAAACTCTCTCTCCCAACGGGAGACTTAGGTCTCTAAGCTCTCTGCATTTCTGTCACCACATCCTGAAAGGTCATAACTTGGCAGCCAAACCACAAATCCGTTGCTGTGCTTGTATGTAAACACACATAAGCTTGCAGGCCGATCTTAAGACAGCTGTTAAGCCAAACCATTAACACCTAAATCAGGGCTTGGGACAGCCAGAGAAAACAACACCATACACACTGCAAAACAAAGTGCAGAACCTGTCCTTCCTGTGCCTAGAAAGGTGCCCTCAACCCAAAAGAACCACCAGCAAGACCTTGAAGACTTCTCTTTCAAGTCAGCAGCTACTAATGCTAGGGTAGAGCTCATTATTAGCATCAGCCCAACAAACATACGGCGCTCCTTCTTCCACCTTTTCCCTTGGCTGGGAAAAATATTAATAATTCACTTGTCTTCTCTCTGGGTACCACGTTTCTCTCCTGGAACTATGTTGGTGGACTCTTACCAACTGTAGCAGCAGATGCTAATATCAAGAAGTAATTAATTCTATTCGATATATTTCATCTTGCTGGCTTAAATGACCGCCTGCCCTATCCCAGATGTTGGAAAGAAACGTTACCTAAGGAAGAAACAAGGGAAAGAAAACCTCCCATGGCTTGGCAGTCAACAGCCTGAAACCAAGAGCTTCATACAATTCACAGCAATGTTGACATTCTGTCTCGGTACGGAGTGTTTCTTGTCTAAAGGACCTTCCAGAGAGCAATCTATTCAACGCCACCTATGCAGTGACAATGGGGACTCTTTATGGCTTCTTCTTCCCTGGTTTAGAAGGAAAGGGCGCGGAAGCAAAAGGGTCAGAACTGGGACACTCTTTAGTCCTAGAGGAAAGAGAGGTGATAGAAACAGACCCTGCAATGGCCTGCTTGTTGGCCTGGGACACCACTTTGTAAGCAGCGATGGGCTGGCCACTGCTGCACTGACCGCCTTCGGGGTCGTAGTGGCGGGAGTATTTGGACAATGACTGCGGACGGAAGGGCTTGCCAGCCTTCGGACCAGAGACAGCGTCTCGAGGGAGGGCATGGCCTTGGAGTACTTCATCGGGGACTTTCTCCAGTTCTCCTGATGCTTCCAACAAAGTGTGTGGACCATCAGTCACTCTTACAGAAGAAAGGGAAAGACCGGAGGGCTGAGCCAATGGAGATACTAAATATTGACCTTGGGGGCGAAGAGGGTTGGACGACGCTACGTCCAGTGTCTGGAACGCAGGGCTAAAGGCGTAATGGCCTCCTCCCAAGATGGCCGGAGGTTCCTTAGCCACGTCGTGGGACCTTAACTCTTCTTGGCTTTTCCTTTTTGTGAACGGGGCCCTAAGGAACACGTCACCCTCATCAAATTGCTTAGCAAACCCAGGGCTCTTGTAGGCAAAGGGTGCTTTGGCGAAAATATCTGCATCGTCGTGGAGGGCTGCGGTGCTTCGGAAGGGAGCGGTAGCAAATACATCTCTTTCAGCGGAGGTTTCTCCAGGCTGCTGTTGCAAATTGTTAAGAAGGTGGCCAAGACTGGCCTGGGGAGGTGCTGGTGGCGGATTCAAGCTTCCTCGGGAAAGGCCTTCTCCTTCCTGATGCTGTGGGTCCATTTTGCATGCTTCCTCTTCCTCTTCGGAGTCCATCAGTAGAGGTCTGGACCCACTACAATCCAGGATATCTCCTTCGTGGTCTGTTCCTTCTCCCTCGCTACTGTGGAAAGAGTTGTTGCTCGAAAGGCCATCCATCATCAAGTACTCAGGTTCTCCTTCGTGCTGATTTGGACCATCCGACGTCTCGGGTGGCGGCTGGTTGTTCGACAAGAAGCAACCTGGAACGAGGCCTCCTCCTTGTCTGGGTTCAGCAGTGACCACAAAATATACGGTCGGCTCCCTCTGAGGACCTACAAAGTACAAAGCAAACAACGGTTACTACTCGAGTTCAAGACCTTCCCCAGCAGAAGAACCTAACTACAAGTATGGGATGATGTACAGTTCAAAACCAGCATCACACATGGAAGGAGAAAATTTTAAAATTAAAAAACAAACTATATACATATGGCAAAGATGGAACCGGGTAAGTTACAGCATGTAGACTTCAACACAACTCTGAAGTTCCTCACAGGTCAGGACTCCACGAAATGTGTTGCAGAACGAGATGAAGATGTTATAGAGACACAGACATTCAAGCGTCATTCAAGCCGCTGGAAGACTAATAATGGGGGAGACAAGACAGGGTTGGAGGGAATTTAGACCTCTGGTAGTTTCTGCTAAGTGACAGCGGGTTGAGATGAGGTGGACACAGAATGAAGAGAGACATTCCTCCATGTCTCAGCCAATGTCCAGTGCGTATCTAAGGGGCTATGATTCCCAGCCATCCGCTCTCAGACCATGCGACAACAACCAAAAAAAAATGACTGGTGGAAATCAAGCTACGCCAACAAAATCTAATGTAGGGAAGTTAGATTGAGGCAAAATTGGGTCCGATACTTCCAACCTGCGTTGACTTCTCTTTAAGCGATTTAGATGTTAACTGGAACATCCCAAAGCCAAAGGTTACGGGTTTGGGCAATCCTCTTTTCTGAAAAGGTGCCTCTATGAGGGGGTTATTAACCATGCTACGCAGAGATGAGCTGCCTTCTGGGGAATTACTGAAGGGTCCATTAGCCATTCTGTCACAGTAACTGCTAATCCCCATTGGTGGACGGAGGAGGATCCGTTAGGTTGCTCTTGCTTGCTTGCCAATTTGCTCAACGAGAAAATGGCCATCGGTCAAGGATGAGAGGACATCTCTTTCGGTCTCAACTGCATCAGAACAATGAACAGGGCCCTGAATTATGGGTCTAGTGTAAAACTCACAAAGAGCCCCATGGTGGAGTGGTTAAATTGCAGTCCTGCAGCCAAAACTCTGCTCATAATCTGAGTTCAATCCTGACAGACTCCTAGTTGACTCGGCCTTCTATCTTTTTAAGGTCGGTAAAATGAGCATATTAAGGGCGACAACAAAAAAACTAATTACCTTGGGAACAGTCCAGAGAGTACACTAAATACTAGGGGGTGGAATAGAAAGGTAATTACTTTTGCTGTAATTAACTGCCGCAAGATAAATGGGCGAGGCTGCACCTGCTCAAACAAATTGCTATTTTCTCCTACAGATGACGGATGGTCATTGGCCGGGCTACAATTTGGGGCTTACAGAATAGCCCATGCAAAAGACCTCCACCTTCCCTGCCACCTCACTGCAAGAGCCAAATGTTGCTAATTGGGTTACTTTAATTATTAGGAGAGGGAAGGGACCAGATGGATCACACAGACACGGACCGGAACATACGATCGCTGCTTACCTTCCAAGCAAGAGGAGCAGGTTAATCATGGCTTTGGATTCATGTTAGAAAGAGGACAGGAAGAAAGCAGGTGAAAAAGCTAAATGGTTACCGAAGACTTCTAGGCAAGCGGGTTTTTTGGGAAGGACTTGGGGGGGGGGGTTTCCTGGAAAGGTGGGGCTACCTGCAAAAAATGTTGCTTAGCCCAGGTCAGGTTCACCTCCACCGTGATGAGATGGTGCACACCTGTGGGTTTGCTTCTTTGTTTTAATGTTTGTCTGGCCAGGTTATCCTGCTATGGTCATAGAGTAGACCCTACTGTCAGCAACTCAACACCCATCCTCAGGTGATGGTTAGTTAACCTGACAAACCTGAGGATGAATGGCCTTGGGTGGGGAAGTCCACAGGGAAGGTTGACGGTCCCCAAGTGGATTAAATGGTCCCACTTGAGTCCCTCTTGATGGAGAGCAACAGCTTCATCCATCCCGGCCTAGGGCTGAAAAGGACGATGTGTGCCAAAAGGGCTCAGGACCAGAAAGTGTCTCTTGGAACTGGTGTCATGCTCCAATGCAGAAGGCAAATGGAAAGCCACTGCATTATTATAGGGTTCCCAGGACAATCTCCATGGCTGATTGACATCGTAACTGCCAATATTCTGAATCAGATATGGCACTTGAAGAAGAAGAAGATTCATCTGCTCTTTAAATCTCTTAGAAGGATAAAAGCGGCTCCTGGGTAGGTTTTTCAGGGAACCGAAAGCACATTTACCCCACGATCAAAGACAGTACTCCAAAGATAAGCATCAAAATGAGTTCTTTATTGAAAGACCAATAATACATTACACGGTAAATGCAGAGCCACTGTAGAGAAAAGACGGACATGTTCATAACATGCATATTAGAAGAAGGGTCTGTGTTTTCCATTTCTTCAATGTAGCCAAGATGTCTATTCTTCAGCAACCCTCTTCCCTGACTACATATTTCGATTAGAACCAGGGGAACAAACAGCCAAGTCGCAACCCAGCAAAACAAAAAGTTCATCTAGTGGAGTAGAGCTAATTCCTCCTCAATGCCACAGAGGGCAAAAAGAATTCAGCCGGGTCTGTGGCGGTGAACCTTGGCACTCCAGGTGTTCTTGGATTTAATTCCCAGAAGCCCAAGTCTCTGTGAATCCACATAGGTTTACTGCGCATGAGACTTGGGCTTCTGGGAATTGAAGTCCAAGAACACGTGCAGTAAACCCATTTGCATGGATTCACAGAGACTTGGGCTTCTGGGAATTGAAGTCCAAGAACAGTTGGAGTGCTAAGGTTGTATGTGCAGTAAACCCATTCATGTGGATTCACAGAGACCTGGGCTTCTGGAAATTGAAGTCCAAGAACACCTGTAGTGCTAAGGTTGTATGTGCAGTAAACCCATCCATGTGGATTCCTGGGATTCTGGGAATTGAAGACCAAGAACACCTGGAGTGCCAAGGTTCGCCATCACCGAGGTAGGTTTATCACACATCTAGGTATTCCAAAAGTATTTTTCGCATCACAACCAGCAAATTTCTAAAATAATAATAATTGAACATCCACCTCTACTTGCCCCAAATCATACAGCAGGGAAGTCTACGGTGGGGTAGATGTGAGCGCATGTCATGGAGCCTGTGAATCAAACTCTTCCCATACTTTGACCCTGTGAAACTTGGCTTCACCTTCACCCAACCCTCTCCCTTCGGATTATGTGATGTAATGTGGAATATTTCCCATGACAAAATCCTTCTTGATATAACAATGAAACTATGAGATTCTTTTTAACATTTTAAATAGGCTAAATATAAAATATAGTGCTTCTGGTTAGGATTCTGTGTCTTACACAGATATCTCCTAGGACCATGATGGCAAACCATGGCACTCCAGATGTTCTTGGACTTCAATTCCCAGAGGCCCAAGCACCCTGTGAATCCACATGAATGGGTTTACTGAGATTCATCCGGCCCGCGCTGCCCTTGTCGTTCCTGGAAGCGGAAGTAAAATGTGCCCGCACGTATCAGTTTAGGAAGCAGTATTGCTGCTGCTATTTGGGGGCGGGGGGGGGGGGATGAAGAGTATCAGACATTGACATCCATATTTATCATAGCCAAGGAAAGGTCTTTTGTACAGGAGATCAGAGATGGTCAAACTGATCCGCTGTTGGTCTGTGATGGCAAACCTTTTGGACACCGAATGCCCAAACTGTAACCCAAAACCCACTTATTTATTGCAAAGTGCCAACATAGCAACAGGGGGGTGGAAGGGAACGCTCCCATTGGGCTGCCGGGCAGAGGGGCGGGGCGAACACTGTGCTGGGGGGAGGGAGGAAGTGCTCCCATTGGGCTGCTGGGCAGAGGGGCAGGGCGAACTCTGTGCTGGAGGGAGGAAATGCTCCCATTGGGCTGCTGGGCAGAGGGGCGGGGTGAACTCTGTGCTGGAGGGAGGGAGGAAGTGCTCCCATTGGGCTGCTGGGCAGAGGGGCGGGGTGAACTCTGTGCTGGAGGGAGGGAGGAAGTGCTCCCATTGGGCTGCTGGGCAGAGGGGCGGGGTGAACTCTGTGCTGGAGGGAGGGAGGAAGTGCTCCCATTGGGCTGCTGGGCAGAGGGGCAGGGTGAACTCTGTGCTGGAGGGAGGGAGGAAGTGCTCCCATTGGGCAGCTGGGCAGAGGGGCGGGGTGAACTCTGTGCTGGGGGGAGGAAGTGCTCCCATTGGGCTGCCGAGCAGAGGGGCGGGGTGAACTCTGTGCTGGGGGGAGGGAGGAAGTCCTCCCATTGGGCTGCTCGGCAGAGGGGTGGGGCAAACTCTGTGCTGGGGCCACTGGCACCCAGTACTGACATCGACATCCGTCACCTCTCCAGAACTGAAATTTAGATATGCTGTGTGCAAATATTGTGTCCTAATGCTACTAAGTGAGCTTCTTTTCCCATGAAGAAACTCACCCTGGTCTTTCCCTGAAAAACTATCCTTATCTTGATGGTTATACAGTACCTTCCCATTCACTACAGACCAACACAGTGATTCACCTGGGAAAACCATACCTAGCCTCCTGCCCAGTCAAGAGGGGACATCCACCTGGACACAGACTGCACCCATTGGCTGGTCCATGAACCTTGCTCTCAGAAGCACTGCTGGTAGCTAAACCTCTTCACCATAGCATAACAGTTTGGTAAAGTAATTGCTCACAGTTCAACCTGAAGCAGATAGATTGCCTGGTGCACGGAATGCTGTTTACCTTCCTACCAAAGTGGTCCCTATTTATCTACTTGCAATTTCTTGCTTTCGAACTGCTAGGTTGGCAGGCGCTGGGACAGAGGCCTGGAGCTCACTCTGTCATGTTGCACTCGGGTCTCGAACTGCTGACCTTCCAGTCATCAAGCTCAGCATCTTAACCACTAAGCCACCGTGGCCGCACTACAGAAAATGAGGACTCACTAAAAACTATCCTGGTCTAAATGTTGGAGTAGAAGGGTCTGTATATAAAAGTCCCCAAGATGGAGAGTGAAAATTTGATTTCTCACCTGTGGGACAGAGAAGAGAAAACTGTTCCCTACAATGTAACAGTGGCCCACAAGACAGTCCAAGACTTCGGGTTGCCAGAAACGTAAAATATGGGCCAGACCTCCCATGGCATCACCATACCTGTTGAGCACACTAAACACTACGGGGCGGTATATAAATGTAATTACTGTTGCTATAAACAAGGAACAATTTGCAGCAGTTTAAATCAGGGGTGCCCAAACTATGGCCCGTGGTGCCAAATTATCTGGCCCGCGCCACTCGTGGAAGTAAAACACGCCCATGCAGAATCCTGCTATAAATGACCTGCGGCTGTCATAAATGCATTTATGACAGCTGCGGGTGCATTTACGGCAGTGTTTTGCACATGTGCGGGTGCATTTTACTTCCGCTTTCAGTGGGAACCACCACAAGACTGACCTGCTACCCAAAAAGTTTGGGCACCCCGGTTTAAATGCAAGACCAAACTGTGCAACTAGCTAAACTGTCCCCCTACCCCCACCCCAATTAAACCCCAAATTTAGCCATGAAAAGAGCTAAGCATGAGGGGAATGGGAAGGGGGTGGTGGTAGAGAACTGCCCTTCGAAAGAAATGCTCAACCCTTCGTTTTCTCACCCTTCGGGCATCTTTAACATAAAACAAAATCAGAAATAAATGTCTTTCAAGTGTCTAATAATCATTCCCAGAATCTCAGAATCTTGCGCTGTTTATTAAAGAATCTGCTACATGTCGTTTAAATGAATTTTGGTCATTTCATAAACCTTAATACAGGATAAATAACTTCCACTGCGTTGTTTTGCCCCCAGCCAGATGAATAAACTGCTTCTGGAAAGAAATGAAAAGAAAATTCCCCAATTCCGCTTACGGTTTTGGTTTCGTTAATCACGCCGGCCACAAGCAAGCCGGACCGTCTGTAACTTCCAGAACTCTTCAACAAGTTCAATTAGACTTAAAATGTTAAACATTCTTTTTCAAAAGTACTTTAATTCACTGAAACGTTTGTGGGGCATTTCTGGTTTCTAATATACAGCAGGTGGTACCTTTGTTTTTTAAAAAATCCATTCTTTTATTCCCATATATTTTCAGAATCTGACTATACAATAACATTCTATCTAAAGCTTTTTCCCACGCACACAATCCAAACCCCGCAGATGCCTGTGCTTTAAGGGATCCAAAGTCAAAACCACCCGGCCCACAAACCCGCCCGTGTCCCGGAAAAAAATAATAGTAATAATAATAATATAAAGATCTATCAACAATTTGACTAGGATAATTTCCATAACTTGGTCATGTAAATTAAGAAAGTGCAGCAGAAAACAGGCAAATGGACACTTCGCACAATTAGCAATACTTTTTTTTGGGATCATGAAATGTGTAAGGAAGGTCTTAGAAAGGTGCGGAGAGAACGGGCATGACGGTTTAAGTCCTATTTACACAATTTGTTAAGCTAATTTCTGGGAGATTCAGATGGGGTTTGAGGAAGGAGAAGCCGGAGAAAAATACTTAGGGATATTTCCCACGCCTTTCCTTCTCGCAGGAGAAGCTGATTAAAACGACTATTTAGCCATCCATACTTTCACACGTGGGGAAACTGCACTTCCACCAATACAGTTACATACACATACACAAAAGTTAGCTTTAAGCTAGTAGTTAGTTCCACTACAGAGGAAGGGTGGTCCTGCTCTCCGGGAAGACCCTCTCGGAGATTAACCGGTAACTTTGGAGCTGAAAATCAGAAGCCAATGAAAACAGGTTTACTATATCCAGTAGTCCGACAAAACAGAGATATATCAAGGTAGAAATGAAAGGTAAAACCCATTCAGGTACACCTAAGCCGGAAAGAACTTAACTCTCCCACTGGCTCATATGGGATGCATGCTAGTTCTACAAAGGCTGAAAGATGTGAGTAATGGTCACCGTCATTTTGTCTACTGGGTGGAAGGGGGGGAACGGCTCCGTATTACTGTTTCAACACTATATGCAATTATTAACAAGGGAGACAGGAGGGGGAATGAAAAGAGAAATCCCAAAAAACAACCTCGCCTTCTGGGAAATCTGACATGTACATAGAAATCTACAGAATTCCTCTACCTCAGGGGTGCCCAAACTACGACCCGTGGGCTGGATCTGGCCCCTGACGCCAATTCTTCTGGCCCACACCACCCTCGTCGCTCCCGGAAGTGGAAGTAAAACGCGAGGGCAGTATGGGCCGGATGAATCGGCAATCAGGGGCTTGATCCGGCCCACAGGCCATAGTATGGTCACCTCTGGTTTAAGCAGAGGAAAATGGCTCTATCCCCTCCACAATTACAGGTGTTGCTTCAAAGCCCTTTTCCATTGAAGGGGAAGGGTCTTAATCATGCTTTTTTTTCTTTACACATGGAGATGTTTCGCAACGATTATTCGGCGTAGGTTAATTTCTGTAGCTTTAGTTAGTACTTGGTTATTTATTTAGCACAGTCCATTCCTAAGCAGGTTGCAAAAAGAGAAGGCCAAGGAGCAAAGTGTCCTTTCTCTACTCCCTGCCAAAGGGGAAAAAATGCTCAAAAATATCTTAAGTCTGCTCAGCTCAACTTCTGGCTGCAGACGATGTTCCAGTGTTGCCAAAAGCCCAACCCTGAACCTTCCCTGCAGGTCTCATGCGCTTGGAGGGACACGACTTAACATGTAGACCAGGGAAAGATGACACCTCAACTATGGATGGGGAGCCAGGAAAGCGGGAGGGAGGTGTCTCCATTTGGACGCATTTCTAGCACGGGTTGTCTATCGATTACATGTATCTCACTCATGGCTATGGTTTTGGTGGCACAAGGGGAGTATGTTTTATAGCAAAGAGGTTGATAAACAATAGTGCTTCCCCTACGATAGGCTAAGTGCGCACAAGAACTCTAGCAGGCTGCATGACGGACGTGCTGGAGAAGGAGAGGGTCTGAACATGTCCCATCTGTGGGTGGACTCCTTTTCAAATGAAGGGAACGCAACCAAACACCACCCAACTTGATTTGAGCTCCACTGGAAAACATAAGAAAATCCCCCCCCAAAAAAACCAACACATCGGGTTTGGGTACGTTACAGACACCGCCTCTGTTACTCAGCGCCTGCTACAGGTCTATGAGCTGATCCATTAGCAGGAGAGACCTGGCTAGGTTGGGAAGACTGGGCTCAGAGCTTCCGCTGCTGTTTCTAGAATGCCCACCTGAAAAGTGTGAGAGACAGCAGTTCAGTGTTGAGCAAGAGAGAGAAAGAGACACACACACAAACACACAAACACAAAGGTTAGCTTGTTTTGATTTCAAAACAAATCAGTCAAGGGAAGCAAGCAAGCAAAAAGAAGATGAAGAAGAAGAGCAAGGTCAAGACCAGGGAAGGTAGTCTAGGATCTAAGCAGGGCTTTTGGCTCTGTTAGGACAGCCTTGGTAGGCACAGAAGTCTTTGTGGAGTCTCCAGATGTGGTTTCAGAAGAGAGGTTCTTCCCCCTTCTGCACAATGAAGCATCTTACAGCCCTTCCGTGGAACCGTATTTCTGATGTATCTCTCCAAATAATCATACAGGTCTACAGTTTCTCCCTCCCTTAAAAAAAGATGGACTGATCCTTCTTTGTCTCAGAATGGTTGTAGAACATCGAGTCATAGAATGGCTGAGTTGGAAGGAGCCTTTTAGGCCCTCAAAGCCAAACCCTCCTCTGCTCAATGCAGGAATCAAAATCAGAGGTGCCCAAATTATGGCCCACAGGGTGGATCCAGCCACCGACGCCAATCCATCCGGCCCATGCAGCCCTCGTCGCTCCCGGAAGCGGAAGTAAAATGCACCCATCGGGGCTGGATCCGGCCCACCGGCCGTAGTTTGGGCACCCCTGGTTTAAGCAGAGAAAATGGCCACCCAAAAATCCATCTCATCCTGTTGCAAAACATATGTGTTGCAAAACAGAGTTCAAGGTGTATTTTGCTTCCGCTTCCGATGGGAGAAACCATGTGACCGGCCCGTGGACTGAAAAGCTTGGGCACCCCTGAGCTAGATCAAAGCAGAATTTGAAGCAACTGAAAAACAGGGCAAATGGGGGGGGGGGGGCTTTCTGAGTCTCTACCCCAGGTCTGTCTGTGGAATTGACCCCTTTGGCTTATTCTTCTGGGTCAACGAAAACAGCAGCTGTCCCCTGACTGATGAGGAAGGGGCTAGGAGCCTGGCTCTTCTTCAGTTGGGGGTCAACAATGGATTGAGGAAGAAGGCAGAAGGACTCTGACAGGAGAAATGCCCCCTTATAAAGCCAGGGAGACAAGGCCAATCTCTAGGCAGGAGAATTGGGTTGCCAGAGTCCTATCCTGGCTCCTTATTCTACTTCCCATACAGATGTCACCAGTAGCAAAGGTGATGGAGTTGGCAGTTCAACATCATCTCTGGCCACCAGCCCCTCCCGATCAACCTCACTGATCTTTCTGAAGCTCCCAGCCAAAAATCCAGAGGAACGAAAGTTGAGTCACCCAAAACATCCACTTTCTCACTGTCCTCTAAGTCAAGAGTGCTCAACCTTTTAAAGCCAGGGGCCAGGTCATGCTCCCTCAGACAGCTTCAGGGGCCAGACAGCCCTTTTGCCCTTCCATAGCACTTCCAGGTGCAGTGGAGGCGGTGGGGGACACATGAAATGGTGCTATGGGCACCATGGACAGCAAGTTGAGAATCCGAGGCTGAACTCCCATTAAACCAAAGCTGGAAAGTGGGCTTTATATTGCAGCTGCTTTTAAAAACTAGCCCTGATCATGATCCAGAGAACCAGAAAACTAGGTCCAGTGGTACAGAGGTTTGGTGAGGGATGGACATGTTTATTTCAGAAGACAGAGGTAGCAATCTCACACTGGAAACTGCTTTGGAGACTCAAGAGACTTCCATTTGATGCAGAACAGCAGGAGAGAATGAGATAAAGAGCCAAATCCTGCTTAACCAGAAATGTTGGGTCCTACTGGTTGATTCTAGATCAGTGATGGTGAAACTTGGCACCCCAGATGTTCTTGGACTTCAGTTCCCAGAAGCCCAAGTCTCTGTGAATCCACAAAAATGGATTTACTGCACTTCAGGTGTTCTTGGACTTCAATTCCCAGAAGCCCAAGTCCCTGTGAATCCACACGAATGGGTTTACTGAGCATGCCAGGTGTTCTTACTCTAATTCCCAGAAGCCCAAGTCCCTGTGAATCCATACAAATGGGTTTACTGCAGTAAACCCATTTGTGTGGATTCACAGGGAGTTGGGCTTCTGGGAATTGAAGTCCAAGAACACCTGGAATGCCAAGGTTCATCATCACTGTTCTAGACCCTGAGCTCTGATGCATCAGTTCTTGAAATAAATAAGTAAGTAACCAAATTTATATTTCATAGAGGCATTGCAAAAATGGTCCCCATACTTAAGAGGCAAGTTTTACACAATCAGAAGTTTTGGATCAGCTCTACCAAAGCTGGGATTTTATCAAAAGCTGCTCACCTCTCCTCAAGGGGCCTGTGCCTTTATGACCACACTAGGTGAGGATCAAGAGACGACAAAAGCTGGCGTTAACAGAGCTTGCATGCGGCAAAAGAGAGTTCACAACCTCCAGTCTTTGGGGCTGGATAGGAGAAGTCCTATTGCAACTAGAGCCACTGCCTTGAAATCTCAAGTTGACTCCAGGTTTGCTTGCTTACCTTGTGAATTTTTGGATATCAACACAGGGATGGGGTCAAACTCATCTTCTGCCACTTTTTGAGAGCCCTCAGGGAGATCAAAGCCGGATATCAGGTTAGTATCTTCTGTAGCATGTTGGGGAGGGTGGACATTTAAAAGGTGGGGGAGAGGGCAAAAAAAGAAAGAAAGATAGAACAGAGAAAGCTGGTTAGAAGCCACCAAAACCACATTGGCTGCATGTGTTTTGTTGAAGAAGAGGAGTTAGAAGCTAGAAGTTTTTAATTGCTAAGAATGAAAAAGAAATCAACCGAGCATTCATAGAATTGGGTTGAGGGTAGAGGGACGTAAATAGGGGGGGGGGGGAATCAAAGAAGAAGCAATAGAGAGAATCCATAAGCTAAATCAGAATTAATACCTCTCCCAGGAGTCCAGGCTTGTAAAAGGGAAGAGACAGACAATCTCGAATTTTCATCCAGATGAAATGGTGGCTGGTATGGACCGTAACAACTCCAACACTTCCCAATGGACATAGTTTCTAAGACAGGTGGGCTATGCCACCCGTTGTAAGACAGAAAGTTCCTCCTTTTTCCCTCATCATGTCCCAATATTGCACAAGCTCACACCTCACCCACAAGATGTGCACCTTGGGAAGGAGGTTCACCTGGTACCTGACCCATGCATCCAGGTGGCCTCTCTGTTCCAACGCACCTTCTGACAAAGAGACCTCTTTCTTGACTTCCTGGAGGCCTCATCTCAAACTGGACCAAGACCCAGAAGCAAGCACCATTCGTGGTCTGGAAATCTGGGGACTATGGGGAACTTGGAACAACCCCTCAGTCAAAGATATCCCAAAGGTGCCAGACGTAGGCTTGGTACGACCCATCTCCTAGGCCAGTGATGGCAAACCTTGGCACTCCAGCTGTTCTGGATTCCCAGAAGATATGCTGACTTGAGCTTCTAGGAATTGACGTCCAAGAACAGCTGGAGTGTCAAGGTTAGCCACCAGGGTCCTAGGCTGAAAAGCTCTTCCAATGCATCAAGAGTCAAGTCAAGTTCACACGACACATCAGTAGGATGTACACATTAGTATGCAGAACAGAAGGCAGGGCCAGAAGTCAAGGTAGACAATAAACAATAACCACAACACAACTTGTGTTGACAAAACTCCTCCCCAACAAACTTGTTGGAATTTTATGCACACTTCTTTATTTGAAGACTGATAATTATGGCCTGTGCAAGGACAGTAATAAAAGGATCCAGAAGGCTGTTGGAACATCTTCTTACAGAAAGGAATGGGGGGAAACAGAGTAAAAGAAACCACATTTTCCACTAATGGCAGGAATCGTCTCTCTCTCTCACACACACACAGTCTCTGTGACTGTACTGGTGCTGGTTAAATGCCAGAGCTAGCAAGACAAAGCATGGCTGGACATCTCGATGCATTTGGTAGATACCTATTTAAGGTCAAGCTGCAACTAGCCTAAAAGGAATATACTGATTCGTCAGCTTAATGAATTCAATGCAGCTGCCACACCAACTTTTCACATCCAGCTGTGCCCTACACCAGAAGACTCAAACTCTGATGCCTACTTTTCTCTGAATGCTTTGTGCTGCCCGGGGAAAGATACAGATCCACACACGACACAGATGTGAACACGATTTTAAAAAGAACATTTCAAAGCAGGTCCATATCAAAGCTGGAGATCAGAAGCTCAAGATGCCTGTTAACAGGATGGAAAAGTGCCAGCAGGTACCATTGTAGATTTTACTCTGTTGAAAAAGCTTGACTGCTGTTTGGATAGCTCAGGGCATTCGTTATCTGGCTAGACCAGCGTTTCCCAACCTTTAGGGTTTGGACTTCAATTCCCAGAAGCCTAAGTCAAATTCCCCAAAGCCATTGTATTGATGTAGACTTCTGGGACTGGACGTCTCCTTGTGGGGTCTGGACTCAATGCTGGGAACCACTGCGCTAGTTTGGGAGTTCAATTCCACCACCTGGTCTCTTGGGAAAATGAACCAGCCTATGTAGCCATGGGCAAACTGAACAGTCCCAGAAGAAGGGAAAGGATAGGCTATTTCTGAGTACTGTCCACCTAAGGGGTGGCGGGGGACTGGAAATGGTCACCATAAGTCAGAATTGACTTGATGGCACACAGATACAAGGGCTCAGCTGATGCGTCCTATGGAGGCAAAAAGATGATAGGAAATGGCCAAGGATAAATCGTGGGAAACGTTGTCTCTCTTATTCAACAGCTATAATTAAAGATGAGCAAACATGGTTTGTTAGGGAGAGTACAGGAAGAACGTTAGGCCAGGGTTGTGGTTTGTCATTCAACTTCCCAGCCATTCAACTACTAAACTTCTAGGGAGCTATAATAATAATAATAATAATAATAATAATAATAATAATAATAATAATAATAATAATAATAATAATAATAATAATAATAATAATAATAATAATAATAATAATAATAATAATAATAATAATAATTTCGTGTCAGAAATTATTGCTAGTTGAACATTTTTTTTGCTGGAGAAACTCTGCTCAGGGGATGCCTGAATGAGTCTCCTTTCATGCCCCTGAGATCTTTTCCCCACCAAAGTGGTCCCTATTTATCTCCTTGCAATTTCTTGCTTTGGAACTGCTAGGTTGGCAGGAGCTGGGACAGAGAAGGGCGCTCAATCCATCATGCAGTACCCGGGTCCCAAGCTGCCAACTCGCCAGCCTTCCAGCTGACAAGGTGAGCTTCTTAACCACTGAGCCACTTGCAGCTATGTCAAATTTATATCTTTCCTTTTCTAGTGGAAGAGTTGAGTTTTTGTACTAGGATTTACAAGAAAAGATGGACAGTGTGAAGTACAGCTTTTGGGCCTCCAGGTTCGAAACCACCCATAGCAACCGTGTAAGAAAACAAGGGGAAATTCATGCCAGTGGTCCAAGGAAAGATGACACAACAACCTGAATAGAACCCAAAGAGATGTGCCACGTGGACCATTTACCTAATTTCAGACGGACAAAATACAGCTTCTTGTACAGCCTTGCCAATGGAGAAGGTGCCCATGTTAGGCATTTCACGGGGCAGATGCCCTACCAAAGAGTTCTTTAGTTGGCACTCATAGGCATCCACAAAACCCGAATGTCCCATTTCTGTCTTGTTTGGGGTCCACTTTCTCCTCCTACCTTCTCTCCCACGCAACACGGAAGAATGGAGGTGGCACTTTACCTTTGTGAGTTTGGGATGGAACAGCTAAAGGAGCAAACTCGTCCAGAAGGTCGGCGCCAGGGTTAGAAAGCAGGGAGCAGTCAAGCAAAGAGTCCTCCCCAGAGAGAGAGTCTGAATCCCAGTTAGCAAGGAAGGAAAGAGGAGATAGAGAAGAGCAGGTTAGTCCCCACCACACCTGGTCGGCCATTGACTCCCCAACCATCCCTGACCAAGCCCTTTTGGCTGGGAAGATGTGGATGGCAAAACACAAGAGTTGAGATAGGGTCAAACTTCCAGATGGGAGCCCATGGAGGGGGACCATCACCCCACCTAAAGGTGCTCATCCGCCCATAGCCATTGGCCCCTTTAGAGAGTCAGGTTATTTACCGCCACCCAACACTCGCCGTTGAGTCGTTGGCTGTATGGTCTACACCATTACCATAGCGGGATGTCTGACCAGACAGACTAACAACAACAACAACAAATCTATCATACACGAGACCTTCTGAGCTGTGGACGCCATCACCCACCTGCTCTGTTCGAAGCCAAAGAGTCCGTTTGAGAGGAGACCCGTTGGGCCACCGGAGCCTCCAGCCCTGGTATGAGACTCTCGGCGGTTAGGTCAGTTTTTCCTTTCCGGAAGCATAAGAGAGCAAAGCAGAAGTCCCAGGTTAGGTAAGAGTCATCAGAGACAGAAAGAGGTGAGTGCGAATGAGGCAGAAACCGGAAGAAACACACCTTGGAGGCTCAACCACAACTGGCAAGCAATGGTTCTCCTGGATTCCAGGGAGGTTTCTTTCCTAGCCCTATTTCTGAAGGTCTCCAACCCAAATCCTAAACAGGTCCAAAACTGGCTTAGCTTTTAGAATTAGGCACGGCTGTGTATTCAGGTAAGAAGGGTGGTTTGAGCCCAAGACCCACTTCGCCGTCACCTTCCTGCTGGTGTGAGATAATATCTTCCCATGCATGGGGTAAAAGAAAGATGATCTGCTAACCTACAAGGCTGGCGCATGGGCAGACCTCTGCCTTTCCTCACCCTGTCTTGGACATTTTCTATTTTGGAGAAAGCTTAGAGTAGCAGCGCTTATTTTGTTCTTTGCAAGTTCTGGCCGCACCTGATGCCCCTCCAAAATTTGCTCCTCCATCACAATTTATATTCGTTATTTTTGGTACCAACAGACCCGGTAGGTGGGCGGAATCACGTTTATCACAAGCTGCACACCACGAAATGTGCAACTAATGTGCGCTTTGGAAATTGCAAAATGTGCAATTTTGAGGGGAATTGTTTTCCTCCCCAATTTCAGGGGACACACTTTCTCCACTGTGTGGTGGAGTGAGGATGGAAGGTAAAAAAGACGACGACGCAGCAAGGGACAGGATGATGGAAGGAGGGGATGGTGATGGCCAATGCTTTTGAAATGAGATGCATTCAACTTAAAGGGGGGGGTTGCTTTTGCATGACTCAGTCCTCAGCATGCATTGCAGGGAGTTGAACCCCAGCTAGACTCCCCTTTCTGCACGAGCCCATTTCACAGCCTCTCCCCGGCTTGGTATTGGCAATTCGCCTGCGAGGAAGGCAACACACACACACATACAAAGAGCATTCACGGGAGGCCACATGCAGGAGAGAGAATGCAGGGCAAAAGCACACTTCGGGGTTGTTGTTTTTTACCATTGACAGCATCAGTGGTGCTGCCGAAGGGATCAGCAAGAGGCAGGAGCTCAGAAAGCAACAGCGGAGGCTCAGGAGATTTGAGGCCCTCGATCAGTTTTTCTGGGGTTGGAAGGGGAGAGGGGAGAGGAGGACGTGAGCAGGAAAAGAGGGAAGGAAAAACAGAAAATCATACATAAGGTTGTGGAAGCAGAATATAAATTGTCCAAAGGGCTGAAATGATTCTCTGGGTGCCATGGCATGATCAAACTGGAGAAACTCCCAATGGGAGGAAAGAGTTAGGAGGAAAGAACTCTCCTTGCAGACCTTTGCCATGGGTCCCAGAATTCCTGATACAGAGCATACCTGTCAACCTTCCCGGATTGGCCGGGATTTCCCGATTTTCGGTGCCGATTTGCGCCATTTCCCACCTGCAGCTGCCAAAACTCCGGATTTGGCAGCGGGGGAAAAGAGGTACTGCGCATCCCTTCTGCGCAAGCCGCGTTCTACGTAGAACACGACTCGCGCAGAACCGTTGTGCGCAGGTCCCGGATTATCCGGAGCCGTGGTTGACAGGTATGATACAGACTCAGGTTGGCATTTCCAACAAAGGATGACAAAACCCATTATCCCACTGCCCTAGGACTTGGTTCACCTAACAGAGAGACCTGCACCCAATCCAGGAATTCAGCCGCCAATATTTTGCTGGACACAGGATTCTAGATGTGGTCTAACTAGTACATGCGGTTCTGCCCCCAGGCTAGAGAAATCTAGGATAGCTTTCAATCGCTGACTGTTTATGCTCACAAACCAGCCAGATCATGTAGGAAATAGCTATGTAAGTTTGTTTGTTTGTTTGTTTATTATTCGATTTGCATGCCACCCCACTTGCAAAGCGAGTCTGTTAGGTAACAGTTAGGTAACAATATGTAGTATTGCCAATAAAGGAATAATAGAACTGGAAATCTCCCACCAGTTTATGCTCTATATCAGTGATGGCAAACCTTGGCACTCCAGCTGCTCTTGGGCTTCAATTCCCAGAAGCCCAAGTCCCTGTGAATCCACACGAATGGGTTTACTGCACGTATGTCTCCATTTTTGTGGATTCACAGGGACTTGGGCTTCTGGGAATTGAAGCCCAAGAACAACGTGTATGTGCAGTAAACCCATTCATGAACCCCATGGCCCTAAAAGTTTGGGCACCCCTGCATTACAGCGTTACTGGGATCTGTTATTCAGTGGGGGGAAAAAACTGAGTGTTTAAGAAATCCTGCAGATGATGTTAAGCAGTAAGTCTGGATATTATACCACGTGGGGGAGAATGGTACTTGAGTATTCCCAAGCCCCTTATTCTATCAGTTACAGGGTATTGCAACAACCCCATACTGCGAAGGCGACCCCTAAATGTGATGCAACGCCTATGAAAGCCAAGCCCTCGTCTCTGCTGTGCTGAAGTAGAAGCAGGTGCAGTTAGAGGAGTTAAGCGCTACCCTCCACTGGTCTCCTATAAAACAAACAGAGACATAAGCCTTCGTTTTCTCTGCTTGTGACCCTCGTGAAATAACAAGCCCGCACAAAAGCAGAGCCTTCTGCCCCTAGAAGCCCAAATGCATTATGCATTTATGGAAATTAAGTTCCTGGAGGTCTGCAATTAGTTGATTTGCATGAAGAGAGCGCCGAGTCTAACCCCCAACAGCTGTGTGCAAATTTCCTCTTGACTCATTTGATGCACATGCATTTAAGCCACCGGCATCTGCACGCCAGAGACGAAATCACGGAGAGGGAGCGGTTTTGAAACAGGCAAAGCACACAAAAAGGCCACCCCATAGATCTCAAAGGGGCTATGGGGCTCCATAAGGATCTTCAATAGCAACATGTTCTGCTATGTTTTAGCACAGAGCCTCCTTGGAGAGAAACTCACGGAGGTTGTTTCCTGGGATGCAGGATCTCAGCCCCTACACTGGGGGTTCCCAAACTTTTTGAGCTGCAGGCCGGTCACATGGTTGGGTGGGCCGGTCACATGGTTCCTCCCACTGGAAGCGGAAGTAAAACACACCCACACGTGCACAAAATGCTGTCATAAATGTACCCGCGGCTGACGTTTTACGCATGCACGGGTGCATTTTGCTTCTGCTTCCTTGCATTTTGCTTCAAAGGCGCTGTGGGCTGGATGATTTGGTGTCATGGGCCAGATCTGGCCTGTGAGCTATAGTTTGTCCACCACTGCCCTACATGTTGTGAATTTATGTGTAGACCAAACGCTAGAACAGGTTCTAAATTGACCTAACTCTACGTCTCTTTCTGGGCCAATATTTTGTTTTCAGCTGGAAGGAATCCCACCCCCCACCCCCAGGAATTTTGATTCTGCAATCAACAGTGCCGTGGGGTTGCAGAAAAGAACAACATGGTTTTAAGCTGCATGGTTTTAGTCTCCAAAACCCATGAGAAACTACTAGTCCCCCTCTATTCAGCACTAGTTAGACCACATCTAGAGTCCTATGTCCAGTTCTGGGCACCACACATTAAGAAAGATGCTGGGTCAGGTACAGAGAAAGGTAACAATTAAGTGAAATCTGCTTTATACCAGGAGGGTATTTTGGCACCATTAATACCCAACACCTCTTTGGAACTCTCTTGATGGGAACACCCTAAGGCCGTGATGGCGAACCTTGGCATTCCAGGTGTTCTTGGACTTCAAATCCCAGAAGCCCAAGCTTCTGTGAATCCAAACATGTGTGCGCATTAAACCCATTTGTGTGGATTCACAGAGATTTGGGTTTCTGGGAACTGAAGTCGAAGAACATGTGCAGTAAACCACTTTGGGTGGGTTCACAGAGACTTGGGCTTCTGGGAGTTGAAGTCCAAGAACACCTGGAGCATCAGTAAACCCATCCGTGTGAATTCTTAGAGACTCAGGCTTCTGGGAATTGAAGTCCAAGAACACCTGGAGTGCCAAGGTTCGCCATCACTGCCCTAAGGAGCGATTACAAGGCTGAGCTTAAACTCGGGGGGGGGGGAGCAAACACCCTCATAACGCTTTGTGGCTTTCCAAGGCTCTCTTCTGGAAGCTGTTTTGAATCCCATCCGGAAATTGGGGCAAATAGAGAACTGTTTGCATTCAGAGGACACCAAAGGAATTGGAGAGTGGTTTGTGTGTGCAAACCTGATTTTGGGAAATGGAGTCACGCAACGTCAGTCCAGCTACACAAAAGCAACCCAGAGAGAGTCAGTCTTTAATAGGGGGGGGGGGGTGCAGCATTTTTTATGGGGTGCCCCAAGAGGCAGCTCTTGGGAGCCCTTTCGCGTGTTACGTTGTCATTGACACAAGTCCCAGTTTACCTGGCGCATCAGAGAGCGGAAGAGAGATGAAGGGGTCGGGGACCGCCAGAAGTGGCGGGCTAGAGTCCAGAATATCGTTTGTTTTTTCGGCTGGAAAAGAAGCAGCCAAGGTCCGAGGAAGGAGAGGAGAAGACAGGAAAGGGAGGAAAAAGAGAGAAAATCAAGACATCATGCAAAACAGTAACACTTAGCAATGGGCACATCTGTCACAAGTTAATTAGCATTTTTGCCAACCATATGCTGGGTACTCATGACTGACCTCCGAAGGATGGAAGAGGCTAGTCAACCTTGACCCCTGTCAGGATCGAACTCACAACATTTTGGCTGCAGTACAGCGATTTAACCGCTGCACCACCAGGTGACACCAACTAGACCAAAAAAGTATACTGTCCTGGAAAATAGTTCAATTGCATTTGAGCACTGTGGTGCTATCATGTTGGGCCACCACTGGGCCTTACCCGGAATCTGGAGCTATTTTTACGTGTGGAGCAGAGTCATGAATATCTGTTACACTGTTGGTGAAGGGAGAGGAGACATCTTACTTACCTGTAGTTAGACTTTTCCCCAAAAGTCTCATTACAAATTCGTATTTTGAAATGGATCTAAATGCTATTTATAACGTGGCACAGCAGTTCATAAAAACCTGAAATTTTCGATCCGGTGCATCAGATCACAGCGGCTTTTTAATCAATAGGAGCAGATCCAATGGAATGTGATAAGCGCAACGTGCAACAGGAACCAAAAGCTCTCCGGGGAGGGGGTGGCAGAGAAGAAAACAAAACCCCACCAGACGTCGGTTTGTTTCTGAACAGGAGGAAAGTGTGCAAATTGCTCTCAGACAAAAGGCTCCGCTCCTTGGAAAGGAAACCTTCTCTGAAGACTTTCCTGCACATTTTTAAAAGTCTAAGGCTGGGGTTCCCAACCTTTTCAAGACAGGTGCTAGGTCACTCTCTCTCTCTTTGTCAGCTTCGAGGGCCGGATGGCCATTTTGCCCTGCCTGCATAACGAGAGTGGTCATTTTGTCCCAACAGCTTCAAAGAGGGTGGCCATTATGTTTCTCAAATGCCCTTGGATGGGGTAGGGGGCCACATGAATTGGCACCACAAGCCAGAGCCAGCCCACAAGCCTTAGGTTGGGAGCCCCTGTTCTAAAGGCTTATAGGGGCATTGATGCTTCCAGAACTAATCAGGTTCGAAGCAGTTTAAGGTCCCTAAAAGTTTTTCTTTAGAAATGAAAAAAAAGTTGGCACACAATCTGGAGGTCATTGGAGCAGAGAGAAGAGCAGGAAGGTCGAGTGCCAAGGTTGGACATCACTGGAGTAGGGCTTCTGAGAGTAAAAGTCCAAGAACACCTGGAGGGCCAAAGTTGAGAACCACATGGAGCTCATAACGGACACTTCTTGAAGGTCACCCTTTTCTCAAGGTGGTTTTGGTGCGCAATGAATGCTGCCCAGACTCCGTAGATTCTCTCTCTCTCTCTCAAACTTTTTGAGTTGACACAGTGCCAGAAGGTCTCCTTTTAGAGAGCCAGGGTCTCCGAGACCACTAAAAGCACTCAAAAGAAACCAGACTATTCATTTGGAATCAAATGCATTCCTCCAAAGTACTTAATTTGTTAGCAACTTTGCTTCATCGAATACCTCCCAGAGTCTGATGATGCCAGAAGCTCTCAGCGATGACTGTGGCTTGGCTATCACATCTACTCGTCTTGCCACCCCAAACCCACTATCTGTGGTCCAGGGTTTCACTTTCTCAGTACTTACCTCCTACCTCCCATTTCATCCAGCGGTTATTAAAATGCACAAACTCATTAGTCTTGCCACAAGCAAGATTCAGCATGGAAAAACATTATTCCCCCTCCCACACCAAAAAACACCCTCCAGCTTTGCATTCATAGCCGCTTCATCTCCACCACCGCATCCCTCCAGCTTACCTGTGACAGGTGCAAGTGGAGAAGGCCCGAAGGCCTCTGCCTGGGTCGTGGAAGGCGCGGGATGAAACCCTGGGATCAGGTTCTCAGTCACGCTGCCAAGCTTCTCCGTAGACTTCCCTGAAATCCCAAGACTGGGTTATCAACCTTGATGAAACAACTCACGACTAATGCACTCAACCCTTCTGGAAATATTTCTCACATCCATGTTTAGTGTAGTACTTACTACACACCACAGCTGCACCTGGTTTCTTAGGAGCAATGTTTAACAGACCAGGATGGAACTGCCATGTTGTTCTTCCACTAATTATACAAGTTAATGAGACTGATCTTGATATGGCAAAGCAGAAGGGCTGGTATTTATTTATTTATTTATTCATTCATTCATTCATTTATACTGGCCATTGCCTAGGGATTCAAACAAGGTCTTCTGCCATATCCAATTCCGAACATTGGTGATCATCATGGCGATCAGCCATAAAGACTGTCCTGAGAATATAATGCAGTGGCCTTTCATCTGCCTTCCGCATTGCAGCGGGACACCCATAGTACCACTGATCCAATTCCAGATGTCACTTTCTGGTCCTGAGCCCTTTTGGCACGCAAAGTCCTCCTCAACCCCAGACCAGGATGGATGAAGCTGCTGCCCTCCATCAAGATAGACTCAAGTGGGCTTTCATCCACTTGTGGACCCTCACCCTTCCTGGTGGACTTCACCACCCAAGGCTGCTAGTCCTCAGGGTGGTCAGGTTAGTTAACCGCCACCTGACGATCGGCGTTGAGTCGCTGGCAGTAGGGGCTACTCTATGACCATAGCAGGATAATTTGGCCAGACTGTATTGAAAAATCATAGACCCTCATAGCATCTTGCCACCAGCAAACATGGGGTTGCTGAACTCTGGCTAGTAGCAGCCAACTACACCAGCCCGGTCATAACATGACAGATTGATCCATTTGGTGACCTAAGGCATTGATCTCGGGGCAGTTGGCCAAACCCTGCCACATGTTTCCCTCTCCCCACCCCTGTTTCCCACTCCTAAAGGGTTTTGCCCCACTTGAGATGCCACTTTGATTGCAAACTCACCGTCGCCGAGTTTCGCAAAATCTTTATTGAGCAGCTCCTCAGCTGTCAGCTTGGAGAAATTGTCGTCATCGAATGGATTCCAGGTGGAGACGTCCGGCGGGTTGTAGACATTTTGCTGTGAGGTCCTGGGAGATCCAGAAGGTGTCGTTGAGGCAGACCTAGAGTACAACCAACCCCAGGAGTTAACGTTTGGGAAAGCTGATTTCCCCCTTTGCCTTGGAGTCAAGGGAAGGTCAAAATGTTCCACCTGCATAGTACAACCCAACGGTAAGTCGAATTTTATGTAACTCGAGGCATATGTAAGTTGGGGTTTTAGTGTAACATCAAAATGTATCTAAAACCATGGTTTCCAACATGGGAGGCACATACCCCACAGAGAGGCAATTTTATTTTATTTTATGGGGGGGGGGGCAATTTGAGAATGAGTTTAGACCAAGTGAATGGCCTTTTAAGCTTCCTCCAGTGAATACGAGTTCACTTTTTGAATAACACTGCACAACAACGATTTTGCTACTGGGAACAACACATGTGATTTACATGACATCAAGTGTGCTGATTCCAAATCTGAACTCAAAATTTGCCTATTACATACAGATTTGATTTGATTTAACTTTCAAATTTCCATGCCACCCACTCAGGCAAGCCCGACTCTGGGTGGCTCACATAAAAATTTAAGTTACAGGTGTACTATAGCTGTTCAAATGATATTCAGTAATGTATTTTTACATGGGGACATTATAACTGTTGCAGCTACCACTATGCCTGCTGCTGCCTCAGCTGAATCATGTCCCCTGGTGGCATGCATGCTCCAGCAGCAGCCGGGCAAGTCAGTAAGCTGACGTCAGAAATAGGTATATAAGGCGAGATGGACCAAGGGCTTGTCTCTAGTGTGAAATTATATTATTGGATAGTACAGCTAGGCCATAGTGAGGCTTTGTTTTTGTTTTCTGAACTAAAGATGAGTAGGTGCAGCTGTGTTAATAAACCGGACAATTTTTGCTACATTTGTGGCAGATATACCCCATGAGATCAATGCAAGAACCTAACCAAGAGTGTGAGATTTGCTGACTTCAGATCCTGATGTTCTAGGCAGAATCAGACTTCAGATTTGGATTCAGCACATTTGATTTAGTATAGGACACATGGATTAGACCAAGTAGCAGACAATATTTATTTTATTTTATTGTGATACAGTGATATGTCACGGGGGGTGGGGGGTGGGGAGGCGTTTCAAGATTTTAGAGATGCTTAGGTGTGGGGCATGGCCAAGAAAGGTTTGGGAACCACTGGTCTAGAATTAAAAAGGCAAAGCCCCCACCCACCCTTTATACAGCAAGGAGAAGATAATGGCGCTTCACCATAACTTACTTTGATTTATTGAGGCTGGCCTCGGCAGCCGCTGCGTGCAAAAGCTGCGTGGACTTGCTGGCCGGGACACCGAAGACGGTGCTGTGGGTCACATCACTCAGAATCCGCCTATGTCCGGCTCGTTGCGTCTTCGGGGAAGACGGCGGAGTGAGAGAGCCCACCTTCTGTCCCAGGACTGCGGACGGCGGGTTGGACGAGGCCTTTTGATGGCGCGGAGGTGCTTGCTTTTGGGGAAAGGAAACAACATTTGCCAGTTAACATGAGGAAGAAAGTAAATCTTTGAGAGTTGTCTGGCAGGGAATATATATATATTTTTGTCACTAGTCATAGATCCATGGCAAGCTAAGGACAGGAACACAAGAAATTGAAAGAGCGGATAAAAATGTCTATTTGGGGAGTGTGTTAAATGAAAAGTGGGATGTAGAGGTTAAAATGAAAATAGAAAAAGCAAGAACCGCCTTCACAAAAATGTGACATTTGTTATGCAGTAGAGATCCGACTCTTGCCATGAAAATCCCAGCGTTGCTCTATGGAGTTGAAGCTTGGACACTGACTAAATCATCTGAAAAGAAAATTTATGCTTTTGAAATGTGGATCTACAGACGGCTGCTAAGGATATCATGGGTTGAGTCTGTGACAAATATAGAAGTGTGCGTGCCGGATGGATAAAGAAAAAGAACTCTTTAAGACCATTAAGCAAAGAAAGCTCCAATACCTTGGGCATATCATGAGAAACAACATAAAGTATGGAATACCGTATATACCCGAGTATAATCCGACCCCAATATAAGCCGCAGTACCCAATTTTGACCTGAAAACCCAGGAAAATAGATTGACCCAAGTATAAGCCGAGGGTGGGTAATGCTGCAGTTGTTAGTGAGTTTCAATAATCAAAATACATGAAACTACGGTAAAATTAATTAAATTGTTGGCGCATATCAATCTGACATGGTCTTGGGACCCTCATGGTCATTGACCCGAGTATAAGCCACGTCTCCTTTTTTGGGCTCGTTTTTTGGGCTGAAAAACTCAGCTTATACTTGAGTATATACAGAGCTCGGAAGAACTGTCTCGAGGAGTTAAGAAAAGGATAACATTCGCCATGATAGCCAATATTTGGAATGGCTGCAGCGCTAGAAGAAGCAAAAGAAGATGATGAAGAAAAAGAAGAAGGAGAAGAAGAAGAAGAGAACTGACCGATCACAGAAGGCAGCTGCACCTGTTATGGTTTTTCATTATTATCCAGGCATTTACTGCTTTTTTTACTATAAATATGCTCAGAGAGCAAGAATAAATAACTGAACAATTGGCTGTAAAGGACCATGAGTGATCCGAGAACATGCCCAAAGGTTTGCATCTTGCTCTTGGAGTAGCAACTGATCTTTCTGCGTTTCTATCCCATGGATCTCTCCGGAGTCAAAGTCCACCCCCTGCAGATCTGCTCTTGAGACCAGGTGTTCACAGCTCTACAAAGACTCTTGGCATGGCAATAAATAAATAAATAAATAAATAAATAGATACATAAATCTGCAGCAAGCCTAGCTGGGGTAAATCAACTTCCAGCTGGAGCCCATTTAACATCTTCACCCGTTCATTTGCAAAACCACGCCAAAGAAGCTGCATTTCATTACGAAACGAAACAAAGGGGAATGATTGCATTTGAATTGTGATGAATTCTCTGCATGATTGGGGTGGGGGTGGCATGATGAATGTAAAAGTATTGGAGTGGCAGGGGGGCAGGGAGGATAAAATATCCACAGTTTTTATACTGTATGGCAGCTGGATTTGCTCAGCATGGGGAAAGCCCTGCTCACCAGGAAGCCAAGAGAAATTGTTTGCAATAAATGCATATATTCTGGCTGTTCAATTAAAGCAGGGGTTCCCAACCCTTTTCAAGCCGGGGGCCAGGTCACGCTCTCTCAGTCAGCTTCAAGGGCTGGACGGCCGTTTTGCCCTGCCTGCACGATGAGGGCAGCCATTTTGTCCCAACAGTTTCAAAGGGGTGGCCATTTTCTTTCTCGAATGCTCTTGGAGGGGTGGGGGGGCACATGAAACGGTTGGGTTCTTTTAGGTTGGGTTATTTTCTCTCCAGCTCCTTTGGAAGGCCTTCTTTTAGAGAAAAGGAACCTGGGATTCACTGGAAGACCCTCCTTTGGCATTTCTGGTCAGTGATGCTCTGGAGAAAAGCCAGCAGAGGACCAAGAGGGTCCCCACTTGAGCGGGGGGGGGGGGGGGGGCTGAGATGCCTTTTGCCCCAAGGGCAGTTTCCCCTAAGAGACAGCTTCAAAACGACTGGCTCTGCAGCACAGAGGTGAACTAAGCAAGAGAAGGACCCTTGACATCCTCTGAATGGAGATGATCCTCAAGTCAACCGGCTCAGATCCAGGAAGAGCTTTATGGCAAGAACAGACACTCTTGAGGGGACGCAAGAGCAAAACCAAATTAGAACATGGAGGAAGGAGCTTACTGGACGAGGAACATCATTAAAGGAGGACGTAGCTGAGGAACTCAACCTCCCTTATGTCACTTGGAGGACCCTGAATAGGCTGAGGGTTGGGGTCCCTAAATGCAAGACCATCAGGCTCAAGTGGGGGCTGCTGGTAGACAACGAGACGCTGTGTGGAAAGATACAGAATCCGTCTCATTTACTGGTCGGCTGATGACTGCCAGAAGCATGCACTGATGAGGATATAATTTTGGCCAACGACAAAGCCAAGAAAGTGGTTCCATTTTGACAGTCCAAAGTTTGATCTGGACACAAAAGCAGCAGCAGCAGCAGCAGCACAGAAGTCGAAAGAGTTCTAACCCTGGTTCCCTCTGGCACCAACACCATCACAATTTCCAGGAAACCTAGTTCTGGATGGGAGCCCCCGCAATCATTCCATGCCCCCCAATGCCTGCTAGTTTCAAATCATAGTCAGAGCATTGCTCAGGGGCCTCCTCCATGTATTCCCACTCTGTCCTTACCGGGTGATCCTGCGTAGAGGCTGGCTTGGTAGCCACCGGGTGCCCCGCTTGTGGCTGGGGTGGCATCTGGGTTGATTGTTTCTGCTGCCCGGCAGGTATTTTCTGCTGGAGGGTGGCTTGCGGAGCCAACTGCTGCTGCGGTGGCTTGTAGTTCTGCACCGGCGCTGGTTGTGGCGGCTGCACTGCTGCCACGACTCCCTGTTGCACCACCGGGAACTGCGGCATGACTTGCAGCGGTGCTGCCTGGGGCATCACCTGTACCTAAAATACCATAACAAACACCTAGATCCGTGATGGCGAACCTTGGCACTCCAGATGTTCTTGGATTTCAATTCCCAGAAGCCCAAGTCTCTGTGAATCCATACAAATGGGTTTACTGACACTCCAGGTGTTCTTGGACTTCAATTCCCAGAAGCCCAAGCCCCCGTGAATCCACACGAATGGGTTTACTGCAATTCATCCGGCCTACGCCACCCTCGTCACTCCCGGAAGCAGAAGTAAAACGCACCCGGATTTTTCAAAGGGTTCCCTGGCTCCCTATCTGTTGCGATGAAGCCAAATTAATAACATAATAGCATAAGGGGCTGCAGTTGACCAGTGGTTAAGAAGCTTGCCTTGCTAGCTGGAAGGCCAAGCAAGTCAGCAGTTCAAGATCCAGGTACTGCATGATGCTTTGAGCACCCGTTGTCTGTCCCAGCTCCTGCCAACCTAGCAGTTCAAAAAGCAAGGAGTTGCAAGTAGATCAATAGGGACCCCCTTCGGTGGGAAAAGAGCTTGGGGACATAAAAGGAGTCTCATTCGGGCACCACAAGAGGAGTTCCTCCAGCAAAAATCCTTTCAACCCAGAATAATTCGTGTCACGAAATTATCATTATAATAGCATAAACTGCACAAGAACCTTAACTGCCTCACCTGCGGAGTTGGCAGCGCTTGCTGCTGTGGTGGTTGTGATGGCTGATAAAATCCAGCTGCCGGCGGTATCTGCGGCTGTGGCTGCTGTTTTAGGAACAGCTGGTGCTGCGGGGTGACTTGTGGTTGGGTTGAAGGGACCTGCGATGGAGAGGCAGCCACAGCGGCAGTAGCAGGGGTGGCCGGCTGTGCCGCAGCCAGAGGCTTGGGCTGGGCTTGCGCGAGAGGCTGAGCTGGCTGAGGCAGAACTTTCATCTGGGGGACGCTTGCCGGGACGGAGGGCTGGCTGCCAGCCAAAGGCACCGGAGCTGAAACTGCAGAGGAGAAAGAGATGGGAGATGAAACAGGGTGCCCACTGGCCACAGCTATACCTCTGGACATGCGGGGGGTGGGGGGGGCTGTCAAGCTCTGATAAAGACTTTAGGAATAACAGAAGACAGGATACCAGAAGTGGTGGTGATGAGGAGGATGAGGAGAGGGAGTATGAGGAGGAAGAGGAAGAAGGGGACGAGGAGGAAAAGGAGGAGGAGGAATAGAAAGAGGGGGGAGGAGGAGGAGGAAGGGGACGAGAAGGAAAAGGAGATGAGGACAGAGGAAGAGGAGGAATAGAAGGAGGTGGAGTATGGGGATGAAGAGAAGGAAGAGGAAGGGGACGAGGAGGAAAAGGAGGAGGAATAGAAGAGGAGGAGGAAGAAGAAGGAGACGAGAAGGAAAAGGAGACAAGGAGGAAGAGGAAGGAGAAGAGGGATGAGGAGGACTACAATCATATGAACAATAGCCACCACATACAATTTTAACATATAGCTCATGGAAGCCTCTGAGTCTCCATCCTCCAGATACGGTAGAACAGCCTGAACTTGTTCGGTCACATTAAGCTCACTCAAACAAGCAAGAGGCGATTGTCAGGAAGCCACTGGCTCCAAGAGGGACCCGTGGGACCAGGAGACCTCAAAGCCTGCCAAACAGGTTTGTGTGACCCAGTTGGAAGCCCTTGTGAGGCAGAAGCATGCAGCCCGGCTGGTAGCAAGAGAATGCCACTCGACTTGTGGGTCGTCTCTTGAGAAATTCCCAGCCGTGCGCACCAAAGACAGGGCAAAACTCTTCTCGAGATGCCTCGATCTAACCATGAAATGAAAGAGAGAGAAGGTGGGCTCTGGCTCTCACCCTGTGCGTTCACTTGGGCAGTGGGTCTCTTCCTGGGGGTCAGGGCAGGCTGAATGGGCAAAATTCCTGGGTTAGGCTGCGTCTGCCCAGCTTTGGGTCTTTGGCGCGGGGTGATGGATGTTTCCGTCGTAGGAATCGGATCTGTCAACCTAGGAGAGAAAGGGAGGGGGGGAATCACAAACTATGCACACACCACGAACTGCAGTGCCTCAAGTGGTTAAGACACTGAATGGAAGGTCGGCAGATCAGCAGTTCGAGACCCGAGTGCTGCATGAGAGGTAATCTTTAAAGTCCTCTCAGCCACCAACCAGATCTTCAAGTCCTTCTGCCTGGCGGTCTTGGGTCTATCCACAGCATGATGCAGATAGGCGCAACCTCATGTTGTCCAAAGACCCATTCTCTCCTGCCAGCACAAAGCAGGTAGGGCGTAGGCCAGGACCTTGTCCACCATGCGCCCAAGAAGGCACGCTGTGCTGAAATCAAGATATTGCAGGGACTGTGCAAGGGATTACTGTCCACCCTTTTCTCCTGGAAAGACCCTTCCCTCTCGCTCCCCCACTGGTGCATTGAATAAAAGACAGCAGGAACCTGTTTAAAATCACTTAATCCAGTTAAACACTGGAGACCATTTCACTATTTAAGTCTGTAGTTTAGATAGACTTAGAGAAGAGGAGGGAAAGTTGTCAGGAGCTTGCTAGACGCAGCTGGAAGCCCCAAGAGCCTCCGTCAATTAATACATTTATTTTTCATTTGATCAGCTAATTTAGTACATTCTCCCAACTTGTCCACAATACTCTATGCCAGTGGGTTTGCAAGCACGTATGTGGAGTAAACCCATTTATGTGGATTCACAGAGCAGTTTCCCAACCTTTGGGTTTGGGGACTTCAATTCCTAGAAGCCTGAGTCAATTCCCCAAAGCACTGATCAGCCAATGTACTGACTTAGACTTCTGGGAATTGAAATTCCCCCATGGGGCCTGGGCCCCACAATGAGAACCACTGTTCTATACGATATCTTCCTTGCCAAAAAAATATTACTTTTAGATATCCTCCATCCTTCTGTTGTTTTAAGCATCATTTTTTATTTCTCAGACTTTATCGTTTTTGGTGTGGAAACCTCAAAAAGAGATCTTGAAGATACAAATAATATTTTGAATTTTATTTTTATTTATTTATTTTTTGGGTGAGGGGGATATTCATCCTATTCAGTGGAAAGGAGTGAGGCAAAACACTGCCCAAACTATGGCCCGATGTCAATTCATCCAGCCTGTGCCGTCCTCGTTGCTCCCGGAAGCATATTTTACTGCTGCTTCCAGGAGAGACAACAGCGATGCGGGCCAGATGAATTGGCATTGGGGAGGAGGAACCGGCCCACAGGCCATAGTTTGGGCACCCCTGGTTTAAGCAGAGAAAACGGCAGCCTAAAATCTATCTCCTCCTGTTTCAAAACATATCTGCTGCAAAACAGATGGCAAGACGTGTTTCGCTTCCGCTTCCGGTGGGAGGGACCACTGAACCATGTGACCGGCCCGCGGCCCAAAAAGTTTGGGCATCCCGTTTTAATGACTGCTTCTTGGCTAATGAGCTTTTCCATTTCGCCCTCAAATCCCCAGTACTGTAGCAGCAACTGGCACTAACTCTCCAGAAGGTTGTTGTTGTTGTTGTTGTTATTTGGGGGAGTGTCATGTTTTCCCACTGTAATGTCACTGTAACTGTTTAAGAGAAATATTCTAACCTGGCTTTTGGCTGGGTTTTCTTAGCAGCAGCTTCACTGGCCTTCACTGGTTCTGGCAGCTTGGCAGGGATTGTAGAATTCTGCAAATACAAGGAAATAATTATGCACTCATTATGTGCATATGTACGGATAGGAGCAAACATCTATCAGAACAGTACGGCGTGTTATCAGAAAGCACTAGACTGCAACAATAAGACAGATGTGGAGAAGCAAGACTAGGCTGGCTATGGACCGCAATTTAGGGGTTGGTTGGTTGGTTGGTTGGTTGGTTGGCTGGCTGGTTGGTTGAGTGATCAGTTGAATGAGTGATCAGTTGAGAAGCAAAGCTGTCCCAACATTGCCTTCACTACAAAATTGCTTAGCCACCCTAACAAGAGCAACATTACAGGATAATTCCACAAAGCAGTCCCGACAGTAAGAGTTAACGCATGCAACATTTACAACTGTTAGCAAAGGAACATGATCCTATATAATCATTTCTGTAACTCTTCAAGCACACGCCGCAAAAGGTGAAATGAAATACGCACACCCAAAGGAAAGAGAGTGAGTGAAGGTCAACCGTGTGATTTAGGGAGACAGAAAATAATTGTACAGCTCCACATGGACTAAATCATGGGTTCTAAACCTACGGCCAGCGGGCCAGACCCGGCCCACAGAACCAATTCATCTGGCCTGTGACAACGACACTGCCACCACTGGAAATGGAAGCAGACACATTTGCAACAGCTGTAAATGCGCCCACAGCTGTCGCAAATGCGTCTAAAATAGCCGTAAATGTGCCCGCAGCTGTCGTAAATGCTTTTATGTGGCAGCATTTATGGCAGGGGAAACCACCAGTCCAGCCTGCTCAGTTGTCTGAGGGGACGTGGTCTGGCCTACGGCTTGAAAACGTTGGACTAAATTAAAAATGTATAGATTGGGAGAGGTGGTCCAAAACAGAAACAAAACAAAGTTTCACAGGCAGCAAAGAAAGAGAGCAAAGCTAACTCCTTACTCATCTTTCTACAGGAAACAAGTACCAATGAGGATTTAATTTTCGCCAGCAACAAAGCCAAGAAAGTGGCTTCGTTTTGGCAGTCCAAAGTTTGATCTGGACACAAAAGAAGAAATTTGGTCTCCCCCCTCATCCTTATTGCCTCGTCCTAGGAATCCTTCTGGACGTCCGCAAGGTTGACATCACCTGTTACTCACCTGTACATTTGTGACCGGACACTCCTTCTTAGCCATCTTGAATGCAAAATAGGAAACCTGGTAAATGTCGGGTCTCATCTCAGGGTCTGGTTCCAGCATATACCCTGTAAAAACAAGACCCCTGTCAAGCGGGCCCTTTGCTATCCAACTGACTCCTACACACACACACACACACAAAGGTTGTGCGCCCCATTCCTATTTATGTCACAGGTTTAAAAACGCGGGAGATACTCACGTATGAGGCAGTGCATGTCTTGCGAGTAGCGTGAGTTGTCAGGAATGGTAAAGTTCCCGTCACAGATGGCCACCTGGCTCTCCCCAAAGGGCAAGGTGAAGTAACAGAGTTTGTAGAGCAAACATCCCATGGCCTGGAAGGGGGTGGGGTGGGGTGAAGAAATACTCCCCGTCAGATTTTAAGCAAAGACTTGGTTGTAGGAAGTGGTGCTCTTTCGCCCACCGGTCCCTTTACTTTTATTTGCTGCAACCCAAACCTGATCTGTCAAACACAAGACTTGTAAAGTGAAGCAAAAGAAGAAGACAAGGGTTGGATTTGAACCTGAGAATACAAGGAACACACCGGTCCCCACCACCACCACCACCAGTTGGGTTTCACATTTGCACTTGGTGAACTGAGATTATTATAGTACTGTATATGAACTGAAGGCATTATCCTGCCTTGAAAAGCAAAAGATTCAGAAAGGATGGTGTGAACTTTCAGATCTAACTGCCTTCTTCTCCATCCATCCATCCATCCATCCATCCATCTGCTTGTCCATTCACCCATCCACCCATCTGCTTGCTTGTCATTATCTATCTATCTAATCAATCAATCAATCAATCAATCAATCAATCAATCAATCATACAAAATATGAAAATAAACCCAAAAAATCACAACTAAAGGAAAAACCCTGGAGATTTACTTTATTTACAATTCATTTTATTTACATCATGTTCACAGCTAATTGCAGCTAACTGATGAGGTGCTGGTGTGTTTCAGCCATGTGCCGAACCACACACATTCTGCAATCAAGACGCAGCCCAGCACATATCAATTAGCTAAAATTAGCCGGGGCAAGTTATGCAAACTTTATGTGGCTACCAATAGGATTCTGGCCAGCAAATTTTTCCCCCATGTAAATAATCCAGGTAAAGGCAACATGGCCAGTTAATTCACTACTTTCTCCCTGCAGAAACTGATTTGGTTCTGACATGTGGAGTGGGTGATGCGCATTCTCTTGGCAACCCCAGCAACTCAAAGAGGTTCTCAGAGCCCCCGTTTGTTCCCTTGAAATGCTCCTTTCAGAAGCCACCCTTCATTCAGCACCACCTCTAACTGCTCCTTTGGAGTTAACATCCTCAGAGTATGTATGTACAGCAGTCTCAGCTTTGCAACCCCTAAAGATAGATATAAAGAGTGCTCCACAAGAACAAGGGCAATTCCCAAAGCAAATTTATTGCTTATGAAATATTAAAGACGGACATAGCTATAAAACACATTAATAAAATATTCCCCCCAATATGCTTCATTAGGTTCTTCTAAATATATGCACAAGCCGAAGGGGAGAAAGGTGGTTTCCCTGAGATGGCTTCAAGCTACCTGGGTCAAAGCTGGAAGGCTACCTGCTCGCCAGAGAGCAACCTTCTGTAGTCACTTCAAGTGACAAGAAGAGAGAAGCCCCTCTTGACCTTCACACATGGATCCCCGGCATTGCAAGCACTTTTCAAAGATGACCTGCCTGGTAGGCTCTGAGGTGACCCCTTGTTACAAGGTCAGACACCTGGCGCTAGGTGAGAGCTTAATTTCAATTTGTAGTTTGTAATGGGATACTGCAATACCACTCCGTGGACACCAGATCTCGTCTGCTTTGAGGGCTGGATAGGGTTGAGACAAGTAAGTATTTGGGTGGGAAACCACCAGAAACCTCCAAAAAGAGTTGGGAAAGAATCCTGGCTCCAATTATGGCCTCCTGTCTGGCCAGGTTCTCCTGCTATGGTCATAGAGTAGACCAGGGATGGTGAACCTTGGCACTCCAGGTATTCTTGGACTTCAATTTCCAGAAACTTTGATCAGCAGGAGTGCTACCTTAGGCTTCTGGGAACTGAAGTCCAAGAACAGCTGGAGTGCCAAGGTTCACCGTCACTGAAGTAGACCCTACTGCCAGCAACTCAATGCTGAGTGTCAGATGGTGGTTAACTAATCTGACAACCCTGAGGACTAACAGAATTGGGTGTCACAGTCCAAAGGGAAGGGTGATGGTCCCCAAGTGGATCAAATCCCACTTGAGTCCATCTTGATGGAGAGCAGCAGCTTTATCCATCCTGGCCTGGGGATGATGATGAGGACTTTGTGTACCCAAAGGGCTCAGGACCAGAAAGTGACTTGCACAACTGGATCAGTGGTACGGAGGTCACACTGTGATGCAGAAGTCAAATGGAAGGCCACTGCGTGATATTGTTCCCAAGACAATCTCCATGGCTGATAATCATGCCATGACAATCGCCAACATTTGGAATCAGATATGACACAAGAAGAACCATGGACAACTGCAGCTTCCAGTTGTGGCTGAAGACCCTGGGGCAGATGCAACATAAACCACCTTTCTGTTTCCCCAGAGAATCCAGCGGAAAGTTTAGATGTCACAGGTTTTAGGAGTCAGCTAGTCAAACAAATAAACCAAGCTTGGGTCCTCGGTGTTTTCAGGGACCCTATTCGGGGAGGCTGTTCCAAGGAACATCCAACCTACCCAGATGTCTGCTTTCGTAGTAATCAGCTTGCCACTATAGAGATTGACCATCTCTGGTGCTCTGTAGGACAGCGTGGTGTATCTACAAAGAGACAAAACTACATTCAGATAATTGGAATAGATGAAGAATTTTAACAACGGTGCGGCATTCCACTCAAAAAACATGCACACATTTAATTAACTCTAATATATACAACAGGGTTTGGGCAACCTACCTACAAACTATTAAATGTTAAGAGCACCAATATATGCAGATCACCACAAAATACACCACCCCACCAAAAATGAAAACTAGCAAACATTTCCTTCTCTCTCAAATACACACACACACTGTATCGGGGTTCCCAACCTAACCCATTGGCCAAATCCAGCCTGTGGCACCATTTCGTGCGGGGGCCCCCACCCCTCCCAGGGAATTCAAGAAAAAAATGGCCACCCCTTTGAAGCTGTTGGGACAAAATGGCCACCCCCATCATGCAGGCAGGGCAAAATAGCTGGCCAGCTCTTGAAGCTGACTGAGTGTGACCTGGCCCCTGGCTTGAAAAGGTTGGGAACCCTTGCACTATAGGCTTACTTCTTGATTTCTTCTTCTACTGCATTCACTCCTTCCAGCTGAGGGTTCTGGAATTTGTTGGTAGCACTTCCAAAGTCACACAGGACATAATGGCCACGATCATGCAGCAAAATATTCTCTACCTAGAAACAACAGGTGCAGATATCTGTGTTAAGTTCAGAGGGCAACAGAGGAAGGTTTCTGTACATAATGTACAACCCGTAGAATGCACAAAACCAAAGGGCCCCTTTCCAAAGGCACCTATCCACCTCTGGCCAAACCAGTTTCCACAAGACACTGGGGACACGGCTGCAAAACTCAGAATTATTTATGCCCTTGGCAGAACAAATACGGGCACCTCTCTCTCTCTCTCTCTGCTTTAGTAATTGAAATGCATTTCAGAGCTTAAAGTGCCAAGAAAACAGGGCGTAGCATCAGGGGTCAGCAGTGAAATGAGAAATCCAAGACACTTTAAGAAGCTTCTGCTCATCTCATGGATGATTATTAAGAGGACTTTCCTCCAGATTGTAAAGAGGGGTCTGTTTTAATTTCCTGCCTCTTGCTGGCCAAGGGACTAACCCTGAACCGGGGAAGGCGAGTAACCCTCAAATGTCCTTTTGTCTTTGCATTTCAGTCATCTTAGCAAGAGCTCAAGCTAATACCAAATTTCCCTGAACATAAGTCCGGGTCCTACAGTGCATATTAATTTTTGCTCCAAAAAGACCCACTAAGGCAGTGATGGCCAACCTTCGCACTCCAGGTGTTCTTGGACTTCAATTCCCAGAAGCCCTGATCTGCAGGACTTGGGCTTCTGGGAATTGAAGTCCAAGAACACCTGGAGTGCCAAGGTGCCCTAAGGTTTATTTTCAGGGTACTCCGATGGGTCATGGAAGGGTCTGCCTACCACGTCAAGGTAACTTAGAGCAGGAACTGAGAGGACGATCTTAGTGAAAATAGGTAAGATTGCAACCTGTCTTGGAAGCCTGTTGTGTTGTCAGGTCCTTCCACTACTTTCTTGGCCCCAAGACCTGTGAGACACTGCTATAGGCTTGCCACGACTTACCTTCAGATCCCTGTGGACGATTGGCGATTTGAACTGGTGCAACCTGGCCACGGCCTCACAGGTGTCGCAGAAGATTTGCAGGACCTCATTTTCCGTGAACCCCGTTTGCAAGCGCTGGTTCATGAGATTGACCACTTGGCCCCCTGAAAGGGATAAAAGGTAGAGAAAGAGGGAAGGTTTGCAGAGAGACCTCCAGTTAACTTTATTGGTTTATAGCACTGGCTCATAGACTTCCTACCCCTCTGGCCGAGGCTCCCAAGGTTATTGGCAACAGATTAAAACGATCAAGAGCAGGATTAAAAGAAACAGATTTAGAATGTTTACAAGCAGATACAAAATATTGTCCATAAGCCAGTTTCGAAAACAAAAAGGGAAACTAATTACAGAGATCATCAACCCAACTCTGCACACCTGCTGATCAGGGCTTCTGGGAATGGAGTCCAAGAACATCTGGAGAGCCAAGTTTGAGGAGCCTTGGTCTAGCCCAGTGATGGGCAGTCTTGGCCCTCCAGCTGTTCTTGGACTTCAATTCCCAGAAGCCCAAGTCAACACACCAGCTAGCTGGTCAGGGTTTCTGGGAATTGAAGTTCAAGAACAGCTGGAGGGCCAAGACTGCCCATCACTGGACTCTAGCCCAAGACTATGACTTAGCCAAACATCGGATTATTTTAGTATTTGGCTCTCACACAGTTCTTTTGCTAACAGGTCCAAGCAGTTTGCAAACATAGCAACAAGGAACTTTGACGTACCTCTGCAAAAATCCATCAAGATCAACACTTCCCATACATCTCCACTGCTCACGGAGTTTATGCTAGAGTCGATGTATCCAACAATGTTCTTGTGCCCCACAAGATCCTTCTGAAAGGTGAAAATGAAGAGGCACTGCTTACTGCAAGCCACGACTGGAAATTTCTACATATAAGAACACGTAGTTCGTGGCTGAGATATATTATCTGCATAAAAAGATGTTCCTCCCCTCTTTGTGATTTTGCTCAGTTTATAGCAGTGGTGGCGAACATATGCCTCGCACGCCAGATGGGTCACAATTCTTAAATCCTGAATACAGTACTCTACTGGCTCACCATAATCTGGATTTCCCATTTGCAGACTTGTAGGTCGTGTTCGTTGTTGACATACATTCGTTTGAGGGCGCATTTCACCCCGTTGCCAGTCCTCACCAGAAATACAATAGCAAATCCTCCTGCGGACAAAAGATACGCCAACAGCTCAGCCAGAGACAGGACAGGTTTCGCTTCGATCGCACATTGCAGTTTTAGCAGGGATGTTCCATTAAGCTGCTAAATGTTACTTGGTTTTGCAAGCTTTTCAGCTTTGTTATTAACTTTTTTGTTGTTTAAAAAAAATTAAAAAAATTTTTTTTGGGGGGTGGGGGAGCAACAGCTACAGAACTTACAGACTGAGATGCCATGTTATTAATGCTGTTTCGCTAGCATGCTTTTTACTGCAGAAGCACATAGGTCTGGAAGCATTTGAGGCTTCAAAACATAAAACACCTTTAAAATGAGGACTGTTCTTTGAAGACACACCAGACCACACCTGAACAAATGCAACACTTTCTGCATGAATTATATGGATAGTAAAGATAAAAGCCACCCTTGCTTGAAAGCCAGTCGTATCTGACTCTAGGGTTCAGTGCTCATCTCTGGTTACACCCGAAGAACCAGCGCTGTATGCGTTTGAGGAGATAAATAAGGACCGCTTCGGTGGGAAGGTAAACAGCGTTCCGTGCCCTCCGGTGTATAGGCATGCCTGCCACATGACCACAGAAACGTCAGCGGAAGCAGACAGCTTTGAAACAGAGATGAGCACTGAACCCTAGAGTCGGATATGACTGGCTTTCGAGCAAGGGTGACCTTTACCTTTAAACAAAAAAGAAAATACAAAGGTCTGAAGGGACAAATATTCTCTCTCAACAATCAAAGCCAAATACGTATCGACAGTAACAGGCAGTTATGCAAGCCCCTTGCTGTGGCACATGGCGTTTTCTTGCTCCATTAATTTGTATTATGCAGCGATGTCTGACACACGCACAACACACACAAAACTGACAATGTCTTCTGCGTGGAAGCAATCCTCAGGATGACGGTGCCTCGTTAACACCGATAAATGCTACTGTTTTGCCAAAGAGATCACAGCCCCATCTTCTATCAGCCTTGGGAAAAGAGCCATCTTTATTCACATTCACACACGCACACGCACACACACATGAGCATTAAAGCAAAGCCCTGGGGGTTTTGTGACAGCAGCACAAACGGGGCTCTAATCAAGCCCTCATTTCTGAGCTACATCCCAGGGAACTCCATCCCAGGACAACTACAGAATGGAGGCGATACCTTTTATAGCCGGGGTTCCCAACTTTCTCAAGCCGGGGGCCGGGTCACACTCTCTCAGCCAGCTTCAAGGGCCAGATGACGATTTTGCTCTGCTTGCACTATGGGGGTGGCCATTTTGTCCCAACAGCTTCAAAGTGGTAGCCATTTTGTTTCTCAAATGCCCTGGGAGGGATGGGGGGGCACATGAAATTATGCCATGGACCGGATCCAGCCCATGGGCCTTAGATTGAGAATCCCTGTTTTATGGGGTCACAAAAATAAAACAATGCAAAGCTTTCGTAACTCACAGGTCACTTCCCAGGACAAGGGATCAACTTTTCCCAAGAGGACTGTGCAAGACAAAACAAGAATATCCCTACATTCACATTTTCTCAGTTGATGGATGTGTCCCTGGTGACTCCATAAACCGATCCTAGCATGAAACATGCGACCACACACATTACACTGAATGGATGGTGGAGGGTGTGGTTGGGTTTGACGAGGCTTTCGTGTTTGTCGCTTAGCCTCTTCATGTCTGCCATGTTCGGAAGTGATCGGTAGCAGCAGAGCATGGTTTGGTGCCAAAGTGGGCGATCTTTGGCTGCTGCCTCCCAGGTTTGTGGGTTGATACCTGACACCTTCACGGTTTGTTTCAGCTGCTCCTTATAATGCTTCAAAGGAGCTGGGACAGACGAACGGGAGCTCACTCCGTCATGCAGCGCTCGGGTCTCGAACTGCTGATCTGTCAACTTTCCAGTCATTGAGTTCAGTGTCTTGACCACTAAGGCTTGAACTTCAAAAAATAAATCTCAACCCCTTTTCTTGGTGGCATTGCATTAGAAAAGGACCGTAAGTCCCCCAGATACAAGATGCTGATTAATTTACCACACCAACCACAGCATTTATGGACAAACCACAATCAATGCTGTTATGATAGACACGTGCGGGTGGACCTTGGCACTCCAGCTGTTCTTGGACTTCAACTCCCAGAAGCCCAAGTCCCTGCGAATCCACACAAATGGGTTTACTGCGTGTACGCAGCTGTTCTTGAACTTCAATTCCCAGAAGCCCAAGTCTCTGTTGATCCACATGAATGGGTTTACTGCACGTACAAACAATAAACCCATTTGTGTGGATTTAAAGAGACTTGGGCTTCTTGGAATTGAAATTCAAGAACAGCTGGAGTGCCCCTGTGATAGACTATGCTTGGCACACTGTGCTATACAATACAATGTTCTGCATTCCATAGATACTATGCTCACTTACCCCGGGGGCAACAAAACGATGCAATTCTCACTGGAATCTATTGAATATTGACTTGGGACCCAGAAGGTCCAAGGTTCTAGTCTCCACTCAGACCTGAAGCTCAGAGAGTGACCCCAGGCTGGTCAATCTCTTTCAACCAGACCTATTTCCACAAGACTGTGAAACATACTAAGCAACTGGTGTGAAACAGGGATATTAATAAAACAACCCAAGCCATGAAACCAACCAACATTAAGCGTTCAGCCAACACTAAGATAATGGCTGAAACCACAACTTGAGTAAGCCCACTGAATCAATGGGGATTTGGTGTGCCAATACCAAGGCAGTCCCACACACACACAAGTCAATGACCCCAACTCTAGTTGTGACCTACTGCTGGATTTCAGCCAACAAACCACACAGGGATCAAGGGAAATGGGACATTTGAACAGTTTTCTTCAACAAGAGAATGTGGCAGTCTAGGACCGTGATGGCGAAGCTTGGCACTCCAGATGTTCTTGGACTTCAATTCCCAGAAGCCCTAGCCCCCGTGAATCCACACGAATGGATTTGCTGCAATTCATCCGGCCCGCACCGCCCTCGTCGCTCCCGTAAGCGGAAGTAAAACGCACCCATACGAAGGAAGGGTTAACCCAGAAGAGCCTTAACTGTACGGGCGCGTTTTACTTCTGCTTCTGGGAGCGACGAGGGCGGCGCAGGCTGGATGAATTGCAGTAAACCCATTCATGTGGATTCACGGGGGCTTGGGCTTCTGGGAATTGAAGTCCAAGAACATCTGGAGTGCCAAGCTTCGCCATCACGGGTCTAGGCAAAGGGAACTGGATACAAGTGAGAAGAGGGTTGTGGAGATAGATGGGGGGCAATCTTCCCTCCTTCCTTGACCCCCACTTGTGTTTGTTCCATTAACCAGTAAGAGAGGAAATCTTCCCGAAACTAGCACAACATTGGATATAAGTCAAGAACGTTACCAGCATCTCTTCCAGAGAAGAAACATAATGATTATATTTTCCAAGCTATTAGGAAGTATGAAAGGCTCTGAAAAGAGCAAATATTATTTAATGAAAACCCGTTTGATTTCTGAATGCATGATACTGTGTGTGTGTGTGTATATATATATATATATATATATATATATATATATATATATATATATATATATATATATTTCTTTTAAGTGTAGCAAGAGTTGGGACATTGAGATAAGATAACATGGTTTCTTGAAATGCACCACCCTTTTAAAAACACAGATATTAGAGATTATTTTCTACCAGAAGGACTAGAAAAGAAACGAGAATTGGAACATTTGCTCCGACTACACAATAATGAATTACCGACAGCAATAATAACCGTTTAGCCGCTTTGCAAAAGGCTTTCGGCTTGTGGCCAAAAATCTATCCATTTGAAGACAAGACACTTTAATTTTAACCCATCTTTTACCATAATAGTAGTAGTATGGTGGGCATCCCTATTTAGCTGCTCTTTGATACTGAAATTGATTTATACTGCTTTTATTCATTACTATCGATTTTACTATTAGTTGAATATGTGGATATTTCCTACAGAACCATTTAACTCAATAGTCACACTGACCGGAGGGAGGGCTAGCAAAGGTAATGATGATAATATAAAAGTCGTCCGAATCAAAGGAAAAGGAGAACATTTCACCAGGCCAAGCAGACAAAATGCTTGGATGACTTTGGGACATCCGTATGCACCAGATTTCAAGAGTCAAGTCCCATTCTGGGTCGAGGAAGCACCATATGGACGTCAAATGCATGTTGCAAATCATCATCTTCATCGGCTGCAGCTCATATCTGAGAATGCATTTTTTTTCCTGAAGCAGGAAAAATGCCATTGGTGTGAATTTGTTTAAGGTGGATCCCAGCTTGCCATGAAGTGACCCACACACTATGATCACAGAGCATCTCCTGCAGCACATATGAAATAAGACATACAGGATTTAACACTGGGACTACAATGGACTGCCGCAGCCTTGAGGATATTATCAAGGTGCGTCTTCACAGCCAGTCATAACATAAGAACAGCCTTGCTGGAAGAGGCCACAGGAGCCCATCATCCAGTCCAGCCTTCTGTCTCACACAGTGGCTCACCATTGGCTTCAGGGTATTCTTCCCAAGCAGATGCCTTCTTCACCTGCTTAGGATTCCCTGGACATGGCATTTATTGAGAGATATCCTGCCTATCTCTCCAACCTGGAGGTTGTCCTTAGGTATCCATAATTATAGCCATTGATGCCCTTGTCCTCCATGAACTTGCCACATCCTTTCTTGAAGCTGTCAAGACTGACAGCTGTCACCACTTCTTCTGGCAGGGAGTTCCATAGACCAGGGATCCTCTGGGTGAAAAAGTACTTTCTCTTATTTGTTTGAGAACTAGTACCCAAAGGTTTCATGGAGTGCCGCCTAGTTCTAGAGTTGTGCGATAGGGAAAAACAGTTTTTCCTTATTTACTTTGTCCACACCGTGCATGATTTTATAAACTTCAATCAGTCCATTTGGCATGGCCTCTTCCGCCTCCATGACTGTTGGGAATCAGAGTTCCTCCTCCACTCATTTTGCCATTGGACCCAATAGAATGGTTTCAAGTGGCAATCCCTACACTAAGGGGGACCATCACCCCACCTAAAGGAACTCAGCCACGAGTAGCCATTGGACCCTTTAGGGAGTCAGGTTATTTGCCACCATCCAACACTCAGCGTTGAGTCGCTGGCTGTATGGTCTACTCTATTACTGTAGCAGGATGCAGTGGTGTGCTGGCCCACAGGGTTCCCAGTGCGCCCCAGCAACTGGTGCCCCCACCTCCCGAGGCAGGCAGAGGTAATGGGAATGTATGGGATTTCTCCCCACACACACACCCCAATAGGCGCCCCCATCACTTCCTGTCCACCGCCCTTCCAAGGTGCCCAGCACACCTGGCAGGATGTCCAGCCAGACCTGTATGTTGCAAATCCTGTATTTCATTCTATTCCACATACAGTATTTCTAACATTTCCACCCATATGCTGGTGCCTGTTTAGGGTGGCAAGCGATTACAAAAAGGACCCTTGTCAGCAGTTTTTGCATTGTCCATTCACTTTCCTGAGGTAGGAAATGAGAAAATACTTATCGCAAAGCAAGCATCAGTTTCTAAAATGCAAGCAGGACAATCAGCAATTCCTGGCCCGACAGCTAACTTCGGTCTTCCTGCGGTGTTTGATCCGGCCATCCCATCCCACCCCAGGCTGGAATCCTTCTTTCTCGCTGCCTCTGCTAAAAAAAGCCACACCGAGCGAGCGGACTGGTTTTCTCTACATAATAACAACAGCTTTCCAATCTGGACTGTTTGAACAGCATTCAGGAAACTGAGTCAACTGAAGAGGGAAAATAACAGCCTCAAATTCATCTGCAACATGAGAATTGCAGCATTTAAGTCCAAGACAGCTGGAGGCAATATATATATATATATATATATATTGACCTAAAGGATGCTACTTCCAGCAAGAGTTCTAGCCTGGATTAGGAAGCCCCACATTACTTAAGGAAATATGGAATCGGTCCAACCTTTCTTCCTGAACTTTGACAAGCGATGGCCTGAATAAAACATTAACACAATCTGAGCCCAAACACACCGCCCGACTCTTTCGATCTCAACTCAACCTTTGCTGAAACCTTCTGCCTTCTGCACAGTCAGTAAGCAAAGCTTTCTGGAGTGCGCTCAGGATCTGGACACGTAAGAGGATTTGTCCACTGCGGTGGAGGAAAACTGCACAGCGGGCTGATCTTTAAAAGGATTCGCTCAAAATGACACCATTGGGAAGTGGAGAAAATACTTGAAAAGATTAACAACAGGCTGTTTTCCCATTAAGAGCCCTGGCCAGAACTGCTGGACATATTCCAACTTGCCCTCAAATCAAAGCAACACATTCTGTAATCCTCAACTGATCCTGGACAGGAAAGATTCCCAGAGGTTTTTGGACTCACTCCTCCAGCCAAGTAAAATAATAATAATAATATTTTAATGTCAGAAATTATTCTGGGTTGAAAGGAATTTTGCAGAAGAAACTCCACTCAGGGAACGCCCCAATGAGGCTCCTTTCACGTCCCCAAAAGCTGGGACAGAGACAGGCGCTCAATCCATCATGCAGAACCAGGGTCTCGACTGCCGACTTGTCAGCCTTCCAGCTAATAAGGTGAGCTTCTTAACCACTGAGTCACCACAGCCCCACCAAATAAAATAAACTTATAGTATATCTTCTTTCCCTTTGGGAGCCTCGCCCTCAACTGTTAGTGAATGTTTGAAATCCTTCCAAAGGGACGGGATGCAAAAAATTTAACTAGGTTTCTAAAAGCCCAAAGTTTCATTTTTGTCTCCTAACAGACTTGCATTATCTTAGAGAAGAGGGTTCAAACATATCAAACATATCACTCACAACCCAGAGAGACTTTTGTGACATCATTAGGACTGACAGGTTTTGGTTTCTGGGCACTTCAATCGACGGAAAAAAGTACCGTATGCCAAATACAACGTGACAGTTCATTCTGCAGGACTAGCCTAGAAGACAAGGCAAACAGCACAATGTAGTGTTACTAACATTGTATTCCTAGAGCAGGGGTGCCCAAGCTTTTCAGGCTGCGGGCCGGCCACATGGTTCAGGGTGCCCAAACTATGGCCCATGGGCTGGATCCAGGCCCCGATGCCCTATGGGTGCTTTTTACTTCTGCTTCCAGGAGCAACGAGGGCTTTATGGGCTGGATGAATTGGCATCGGGGGTTGGATCCGGCCCACGGGCCGTAGTTTGGGCACCCCTGTTCTAGAGAGAGGAAAGGGGAGGGGAGAGAACATCAAACAGAGCTCATGCATCTGCTGGGAATAAGACATGGGCTAAATGACATGCAAAACTCTTTAGGGCTGGAATTCAGACATTTCCCTTTCTAGTAAAAATAAATCTTTCTAGTAAAAATAAATGCCAAATACAACGTGACAGTTCATTCTGCAGGACTAGCCTAGAAGACAAGGCAAATAGCACAATATTGTGTTACTAAGCTCTCTCTCTCACTCACACACACACAGAGGCAGACATATGACAGAGAAAACCATGCATTTGGGCCACTTCCCTTAAACTGGAGTGAGCAAAGTTCAGCCTGCCACATAGCATCACAATGTTGGCTTAGTGGTTAAGATGCTAGAGACTGGAAGGTCAGGTTTCGATACCTGAGTACGATGGATCTTGGGAACTGTGCACAGTAAACCCATTTGTGTGGATTCACAGAGACTTGGGCTTCTGGGAATTGAAGAGTAAGAACTGCTGGAGTGCCAAGGTTCACCATCACTGGTCTAGGAAATCATCTGCACACTGGACAACACAGCAGGCATCTGGGAGACCGAACAGGTCTAAAAGCCTCCCCTGCAGCTTTCAGGGTGTGAAATTGGTCTGTCCTTTGCTACGGGAAGTTACACAACTAACCAAGCATCAAAACACATTAGTGCTCTCCCTGCTGCCTCCTGCCTCTCTGTGGCTTCCTTGAAAAACAGGACTACAAGCCTTTCGCGCACTGTGACAACGTCAGCCTTTGAAGTCTCCAGGCAAGCAGGAATTATTGCCATTCGCCTGGAACTCATCAGCAAATTCTCCAGTTCTCATCTGCTCCAAAAACAGCATTTTCCAGCTGTCACCAATGGTCATTTTTATTATTATTTTTTTAGCAAGGATGCCTAGCGATCAAAATAATCGGCAGTAACCAATGCAGAGGAGGCAACATTTGCAAACACACAGCAAAGAAGAAGTTGGAGTTTTTAAAAACAAAAGGCACCATTCGGAGGAGAGACAAGACCTCACTTCCTTGCTGTTATCGGAGGCTAGTTCCTGTTAAAGGGTCTGCGGTGGCTTATTGGTTAAGACACTGAACTTGACAACTGGACAGTCGGCAGGCCGAGACCCGAGTGCTGCATGACGGTGTGAGCTCCCGTCGTCTATCCCAGCCCCCGACAACCGAGCAGTTTGAAAGCAAGAAATTGCAAGTAGATAAACAGGTATCACTTTGGTGGGAAGGTAAACAGCGTTCTGTGCACTCCGGTGTTGAGGCATGCCTGCCACAGGTTCACGGAAACATCTGCAAATAAAGAAAACGCTGGCTCTTTGGCTATAAGCAGAGATGAGCACTGAACCCTAGTCGGATATGACTGGCTTTTGTGCAAGGGTGGCCATGACCTTGACCTTTGCAGGAAAGGTAGCAAGTGTTCTGTCCACTTCGGCATCTAGTCCTGCCTGCCACATTCCACGGAAATGTCTGCAGATGCAAACAATTCTGGCTCTCTGGCTGTGAATGGAGAAGAGCACCGACCCCTAGAGTCAGATACGACTGGCTTCCGAGCAAGGGACACCTTGACCTTTCTAAATCCTGTTATCAGAAAAGGTATCTGGACTGAAGGAGCTACATAAAAAAAACTACACAGCGCATTTAAAAATGTATACCCAGCACTTTGAGGTTTTATTCATTCCTGGAAGGCGGAAAGTCAGCGGTTCGATTCCTGAGTACTGCAGGATGGAATGAGCTCCCGTCTTTGTCCCAGCTCCTGCCAACCTAGCAATTTGAAAGCAAGACATTGCAAGTAGATAAATAGGGACCACTTCGGTGGGAAGGTAAACAGCATTCCGTGCGCTCCGGTGTCTAGTCATGCCGGCCACATGACCATGGAAACGTCTGCAGCAGCAGACAGCGCTGGCTCTTCAGCTTTGAAACAGAGGTGAGCACCGACCCATAGAGTCGGATACGACTGGCTTCCGAGCAAGGGAAACCTTTACTTTTATCCTTTGCTCTATAATCTTAATGGCAACCACCACCATCATGCAGACAAAAAATATAGGCCAATATTCCAGCAGAGAGAAAAAGCAGCACAGCCAAGGTTTGTGGCACATTAAAGATTGAAAGTGTGGGGAAGGAGGCCCTGCCCTCCCCAGCGGACTACGTTTTGACTGGGGTCGGGCCTCAGTCAAAGAGCACCTCGGGGCTGATCTGACACGGCTTTGGGGTGAAGCGCACGACAACCAGGGAGGGGAATGATACAAAACTCCTGAGCCTTGCATATAATGCAAATACAGCGAGAAATGCAAATGGTCCCCTTGAGCTATCAATAACCTTTCCAGCCTCCAAACTCCACCCAACACAAAGCTCTCAAACGGGGGTTGGAGTCAGTAAATATAAAGCCATGAATTAGCCATGATCCCTTCCGACGGCAGAGCGCATGGAATAGGAACACGGCCACGGCGGCCGTCCCTCTGAACGGATTCATTTGGGCCATGGATGAAGTGCATGTTGCTGCAATTGAGAAGCATGGATGCTCTAGGGCCGTGATGGTGAACCTTGGCACTCCAGCTGTTCTTGGACTTCAATTCCCAGAAGCCCAGGTCTCTATGAATCCACACAAATGGGTTTGCTGGCACCCCAGGTGTTCTTGGACTTCACTTCCCAGAAGCCCAGGTCTCTATGAATCCACACAAATGGGTTTGCTGGCACCCCAGGTGTTCTTGGACTTCACTTCCCAGAAGCCCAGGTCTCTGTGAATCCACATGAATGGGGTTTACTGGCACTCCAGATGTTCTTGGACTTCAATGCTGCATAGGTGCTCGTCGCTCCTGGAAGCGGAGCATTGTTTTACTTCCGCTTCCAGGAGCGACAAAGGCGGCGCGGGCCGGATGAATCGCAGTAAACCCATTTGTGCAGATTCATGGGGGCTTGGGCTTCTGGGAATTGAAGTCCAAGAATATCTGGAGTGCCAAGGTTCGCCATCACGGCCCTACGTTGACTTCCAGCATAGCCAGGGAATCGTTCGACATCTGTGAGATCTTTCAAGGGGCAAAGCAACTACCATAGGCAAGAGTTGATGAGTGAAAGTGCAGGTAAATACTTCTCCGGCGAGAAGGCCTTGTGGTTAATTGCCAGTGCGCTGTTTAAGGAGGACTGTTTGCAATGGAGCTTTGAAATACCTGCAAAAGCTGCTGCTGACATGAGCCGATGGGACCGCGCAGGTGCCTTAAGAGCAGTCCTGTCGGCTGCTTCAGCAAGACCACAGATGGCTCTTGGCCCACTTTACAGAATCAGGCACACAATATGGGTGAGTGTCCACAAGCGCCAGGGAAGAACAGACCCTAATACAATTCCACCAGGCTTTAAAAGACCTTGGCAGGGAACCACTTTTCAGGAGTCAAACCTGACATTCAAAGGGCTTATTTTCACATGAAGAGGTGTGGCACAGTGGGTTAACTGATGTTCTGCAGCCAAAACTACTGATAGGGTTCAAGGTTGACTAAGCCTTCCATCCTTTCCAACATTGGTCAAACGAGGACTCAATGTGTTGGGGGCAAAATGCTAATTACCTTGAGACTGCACTAAGCACTATGGGGTGATAAAAGTAAAGGTCACCCTTGCTCGAAAGTTAGTCGTATCCAACTCTAGGGTCCAGTGCTCATCTCTGTTTATAGCCAAAATCCTAGCACTTTCTGTGTCTGCAGATATTTCCGTGGACATGTGGCAGGCATGACTAGACACCAGACATGCTGTTTACCTTCCCACTGAAGTGGTCCCTATTTATCTACTTGCAATTTCTTGCTTTCGAACTGCTAGGTTGTCAGGAGCTGGGGCAGAAGCTCACTCCATTGTGCAGTGCTCGGGTCTCAACCTGCCGACCTGCTGACTTTTTCAGTCGTGAAGTTCAGCGTCGTAACCATTCAGCAGCGGTAAGGTAAAGGCCACCCTTGCTCGAAAGCCAGTCGTATCTGACTCTAGGGTTCAGTGCTCATCTGTGTCTGCAGATGTTTCCGTGGACATGTGCAGGCATGACTCAACACCAGAGTGCACGAAACGCTGTTTACCTTCTCACCGAAGTGGACCCTATTTATCTCCTTGCAATGTCTTGATCTTGGTTGCCCAAAGGCGGCAGATATAACCCAACCATCTTCTCCCGTTGACTCTTTGGCCTCCACAACTGATCTCTTTACTGGATTAGGTCCTAGAAGCAATGAATCTTCAGGATCGTGTCCCTGCTGGATGCTGACTTCCAGCTGTAGGATCCCAGAGTAACACCTGAAGGAATGACTAGAAAGCTCACCATAAGTCTGAACTGACTTCACTGGGCATAATATTATTTTTCCTTGTCTCACCCAATGTGACGGGTGCGCACTAAAACCACCTGGGCAAAAGATCTCACAGGACACTGTTTTCGAAAGAGATGTAAAAGCTAGCCAAGCAATGTATGTTCAGGCCCTGCTTTATTCTGATCACCTGGGCGCAAGACCAGTAGCACCAAATGCCTTTTATGCGCGACTCATATTGAGCATACTAATGTGCATTTGGGTTCTGGGATGCGAGAGGGAAGTGGCCTCATTTCGTGGCAGCAAATCCGACAGCTTGAACACAACAGTAGAAATTATGAATTACATCGTCGGCCGCAAAGGAAGGAAGTCACCCTAGATTTGTCACTCAATCGAAAACAGACTTCTTATGCAGCCGTCGAGAGCTAATCATGCCCAACGAGCTTCCATACTAAACTCATTGTGTTTAAGAAAATAAACAAGGGAAGAGTCACAAAAAGCTGAGTCTATTTGGAACCACACAAGCAGGAAAAGGACTTATATGACAAAGGAGCACATTTGGAAGTTTGGAAGCCTGTATGGCCATTCACTTTGGAGATCCATGACTGCCGCATCATAAGTACAAGCCCAGGTTCCAACCACAAGAGACCTTTCCTAAATGTTTAGCTCAGAGTCCTCTATACAGTGATACCTCATACAACGTCCAAACTTGGTTCCACAAGTTTGGACTTTATACGGATTTGGACTTTGTATGAGGCATGCAAATTCCTAGCCGCGATGCCTCATACAACGTCCAAATCCTTGCTGCGATGTTCGTTTCCATAGAGATCCATTGTACTGTAACAGCACAGACTTCAGGGCAAAGTCAAGGAAACTGACAGAACTTTAAGAAATCATTGTCTAAAGGCTAAAAACATTACAAAAACTTGTCAAACAAGCCTGATTGTCCAAGAACCTGAAGAAGGCTGCAAAAATCCCAGGAAGGCTTCTAAAAATTCTGACGAAAAAATTCAAAAAAATCCAAAATCGTGCTCAAAACCACTCCTAAACACTCTTCGCCTCGTGCAAAACCCACAAGAGCAATGCACGCATGTGTCCTGCCTTTTATACTGCCCAGGCACAATGCAACCTGGGAAAACCCTAATGCCTCATACAAAGTCGCACGACTTCGTATGAGGCAACTTTTTTCAAGGAATTAGGCGATGTTGGATGAATTCGATGTTGGATGAAGCAAACTTTGTATGAGGTATTACTGTACTCTGCATGTTTTCTTTAGAAATAACTTTATGGCAAGAACAAACATTCTTAAGGGTACGCAAGAGCAAAATCATATTAGAAAATGGAGGAAGGAACTCACTGGACAAGGAGCATCATTAAAGGAGGATATGGCTGAAGATCTCAACCTCCCCAACGTCACTTGGAGGACCCTGAATAGGTTGGAGTCCCTAAATGTAAGACCAACAGGCTCAAGTGGGGGCTGATGGTGGACAACAACACATGATGTGAATGTGGAGAGATACAGAATCCATTGGCTCATTTACTAGTCTGACGATTTACTGCCACAACCATGCGCCGATGAGGACTTAAGTTTGGTCAACGTCAAAGCCAAGACAGTGGCTTCATTTTTGGCAGTCCAACGTTTGATCTGGACACAAAAGACGCAGCGTGTTTTATTTATTCCGCATGGCACAAGAACAGCTTTCAAGGCCAGACCTATTCTGCTTGAGTGGAAATTAAATTACAGATCAAAGCCTGGCAAATTGGATGCAGACCATTTTCTCATCTTCATTGGCTTCTGAACCACCCCTGGAAAGAGCGGGAGGGCCAGCAACACACCATCGGTGTCATAGCTGCAAATGGAGGCATCCTTTGGACGAATGCCCTTTTTCACTCTGTGTCTGAGCTGCTTTAATTTTGATTTATTTGTCGATTAGAGTTATATTGCTGCTCCAAATAGAGAATGAAGGTTATGTACCATTGGAAGAGTTTAAACGTGTTGGATACCTATCTGGGTAGGTATTTTATTAATGATTGTTATTAATTTTATTTTATTTGGATTAATAATATTAATAAATTTTAATTTATATCCCGCACTTTCTCAGCCAAGGCCAACTCAAGGATTGTTTGGTTTGATGCCTATATTTTGTGGCTTGGACCAATTGGGGCAGGGTATTAGATAGGGAGAGGGGGGTGTCACACATTGGCCCTATAATAATAAGTTCGTGCCAAAAATTATTCTGGGTTGAAAGGATTTTTGCAGGAGAAACTCCGCTCAGGTAACGCCCGGATGAGGCTCCTTTCATGTCCCCAAGAGCTGGGACAGAGACAGGTGCTCAATCCATCATGCAGTACCCGGGTCTTGAACTGCCGACTTGCCAGCCTTCCAGCTAACAAGGTGAGCTTCTTAAATGCTGAGCCACTGCAGCCCCTACGTTGGCCCTTATCCTGCAAAGTAGGCCAGAAACCCTGACTTGCTGTTCATGCAAAATTTAGAACTGACACTCATTTGAGCGGCGTTCATGCAAGATTCCCTGGTCCATCAGGACTGAAAGTCGCTGATGATGACAGTAATCTAACGCGTTATGCAGCCCAACATTGGATGGGGCTCTTAAGAATGTAAAATATTTTTGCACTCAAGCACCTGCAGTATCAAACCCCAATTTCCACTGCTATGCTAACTTCAGCTTAAAATCAGCTGGGGAAACCCAAGTCAACCGCCCAAAGTCTTGAGGTTGTTAAAGAGCTTGCCTGTATTGCGCATGCAATGAGCCTCCCTCCCCATCTCAAAGTGCTTGGTATCCTAAAAATGCTGGCTGATCAGTGCGCCCACTCTAACCTAAAAGGCCAGGGGTCTGACCCAGGGGACCTTGATGGCTCCAGGTTGACAGGGGCAAGGAATCTGCCCTGACCTTAGAGCTATCCAAGGTCCTGAAAAGGGTGGGATTCTACACAGCAAGGAGGGATTGCTCAAGGTCACTCTAGCTCGAAAGCCAGTCATATCGGACTCTAGGGTTCAGTGCTCATCTGTTTATAGCCAAAGAGCCAGCACTGTCTGCATCTACAGACATTTCTATAGTCATGTGGCAGGTAGGACTAGACACCAGAGTGCAGTGAACATTGTTTAACTATCCCACCGAAGTGGCACCTATTGATCTACTTGCAATTTCTTGCTTTCAAACTGCTAGCTTTGCAAAAGCGGAGACAGAGATGGGAGCTCAGTCCATCGTGCAACCCCCCGGGGATCGAACTCCGACCTTCCAGTCAGTGAGTTCAGTGTCTTAACCACTTGAGCCACCACAGTCAACAGCCCTATAATTCTACCCCCAAGACTACAGCAGCCTCAGACTGTAGCAAATACAAACCCTAGATGCAGGTAAAATGATACGATACCGAGTGGATGAAATGCAGAGACACTTTTAGGCTGACAACAAAATAATGTACTTTATTCTCAACCTGCAGCCCGGGGGCCAGATGCGGCCCACGACACCATTTCATGTGGCATACCACCACCTCCACCACACCCGGAAGTGCCATGTGGTGGAGGAAGGGCAAAATGACAATCTGGCATCCAAAGCTGTATGAGGGAGTGTGACCCAGCCCCCGGCTTATAAAAGGTGAGAAATCCTGTTCTATGCTGTCAAGTTGCTTCTGGCTAATGGCAACCATTGCGTTGTTTTTCAGGTATGCAACATGTTCAAAGAGTGCTTTACCATTAACCCTCCCCATGCACCTGGAGAATTTCATGGCTGAGTTGAGGGTTTGAGTCCCAAGACTCCAAAGTCCTAGTACCGTGACGGTGAACCTTGGCACTCCAGGTGTTCTTGGACTTCAATTCCCAGAAGCCCAAGTCTCTGTGAATCCACATGAATGAGTTTACTGCATGTGTTCTTGGACTTCAGTTCCCAGAAGCCCAAGTCTGTGAATCCACACGAATGGATTTACTGCATATGCGCAGTAAACCCATTCGTGGATTCACAGAGACTTGGGCTTCTGGGAATTGAAGTCCAAGAACACCAGGAGTGCCAAGGTTCGCCATCACTGTCCTAGTCCAATACTCTATTCCAATGATAGCGAACCTTTTAGAGACTGAGTGCCCAAATGACAAACCAAAACCCACTTATTTATCGCAAAGTGCCAATACGGCAACAGGGGAGGAAGGAAGCGCTCCCATTGGGCTGCTGGGCGGTGGGGCGGGGTGAACTCTGTGCTGGGGGGAAGGAGGAAGCACTCCCATTGGGCTGCTGGGCAGAGGGGTGGGGTAAACTCTGTGCTGGGGGGAGGGAGGAAGCGCTCCCATTGGGCTGCTGGGCAGAGGGGTGGGGCAAACTCTGTGCTGGGGTGACTGCACGGGTGCCCACAGAGATGGCTCTGAGTGCCACCTCTGGCACGCATGCCATAGGTTCGCCACCACTGCTCTATTCATTACACCACATGTATCCTATTAAATAGAATATTTCCAACTAAAATAACACAGCAGCAATCGCACGCTACACCACCAACAAGCCCTAGAATCATGGGATCAAGACACCCAGAGCCATAAAGTCCAGAAAGTGGTGTTTCCAGGCGTTAGTATAAAGCAGAGTCAACATGAGCCATGAAATTGGCAAGAACTAAGAGCACTCGACTTACATCCAGGACAAACAGCATTTAAATTACAAGGAAAGGCAGTGTCAGAGGGCAATAGTATGACTCACCCAGGAGAGGTTTAGTCATGAGAACCCATCATATAAGAGACAGGCCTGGAAAATTTTTATTTATTTATTTATTTATTCAATTTATATCCCGCCCACTCAACACAAGGCCGACTCTGGGCGGCTAACAACATAAAAAGTAACCCCAGGGCAACCCAAGGAGTTTACAGATAATATTAATAATCCTAAAAACAGTTAAAACAGTAAAAAAGTTAAGACTACCCACCCCCTAAAAAGCAGGCGCTGCAGGATCGAAAAGGCACCATGGGGAAGAGTTCCTCTACACCAACCACCCCATGGTGGTTACCCTTCCACCCGCACCCCACACTTGACCTGCCAGCCAGGTTTTAAGATCCCTTCTGAAAGGCAGCAATTCCGTCCGAAGACGTAGCTCTGTTGGCAGGAGGTTCCAGAGGGCCGGTGCAGACACGGAGAAGGCTCTCCTCCTTGTGCCAGAGAGGCGAGCCCCTCTGGCTGATGGAACAATTAGAGAGCCCCTCCGGTCCGCTCTGGTTGGACGGACAGACGTCCTCAGGGCGATGCGGTCTCTTAGGTAACCTGGCCCACTACCATATAGGGCTTTAAAGGTCAAAACCAGCACCTTGAATTGCACCCGGAGACATACTGGCAACCAGTGCAGCTCCCGGAGCAGTGGCGAAGCATGAGCATAACGCCCACACCCCATCACCACCCGGGCAGCCGCATTTTGGACCAGCTGTAGCCTCCGAATGGTCGTCAAGGGCAGCCCCATGTAGAGCGCATTGCAATAGTCTAGTCTGGAGGTAACCAGAGCATGGGTGACCATGAGCAAGGAGTCCCGGTCCAGGAGTGGGCGCAACTGGCGAATCACCCGAAGTTGGGCGAAAGCCCTCCTGGTCACAGCCGCCACCTGTTCTTCTAGCAGTAGCCGTGAATCCAGGAGGACCCCCAAGTTGCGCACCGGGTCTGTCTGGGGCAAAATAGCCCCATCCAGAACCAACGATGGTAACTCCCGGATTAACGCAGGACCCCCTATCCATAGCCACTCAGTCTTGCTGGGATTCAGTTGTAGCCCGTTAGCCCCCATCCAGACCCCCACAGCTTCCAGGCATCTGGAAAGGACTTTGACGGCATCACTGGGGTCCCCATGGGCCGAGATGTACAACTGAGTGTCATCCGCGTACTGATGGTACCGCACCCCATGGGAGCGAATGATCTCACCCAGCGGTTTCATGTAGATGTTAAATAGGAGAGGAGAGAGCACCGAGCCCTGAGGAACCCCCCATTTGAGGGGCCTAGGACTGGACCTCTCACTCTCCAACCACACCGACTGGGACCGACCCTTCAGAAATGAGGAAAACCAGGACCACACAGTACCCTGGATTCCCAAACCTCGGAGCCGTTCCAGAAGGATACCGTGGTCAACGGTATCGAAAGCCGCTGAGAGGTCAAGAAGAGCAAGGACGGATGGATGACCACCATCCCGCTCCCGCCAGAGATCATCCATCAGTGCGACCAATGCCGTCTCGGTACCATATCCAGGCCTGAATCCTGACTGAAAAGGGTCCAGATAATCCGCTTCATCCAGTACCCCCTGCAGCCGACACGCCACTGCCTTCTCCAACACCTTCCCTAAAAAGGGGAGGTTTGAGACAGGCCTATAGTTAGTTAGGACAGCTGGGTTGAGGGAAGGTTTCTTCAGGAGGGGGCGCACCAAAGCATGTTTTAAAGGTGCAGGAAACACCCCCTCCCGCAATGATGCATTGATCACAGCCCCAACCCAGCCACCTGTCACTGCCTTGGAGGTTTTCACCAACCAGGTGGGACAGGGGTCCAAAGGGCAGGTAGTGGCGCGCACAGCTGCAAGGAGCCTGTCCACTTCATCAGGGGCAACTGGATCAAACCGGTCCCAGATGGCATGGCAAGACTGTGCTCCGGCTCCCTCCGGACTCTCCCCATCCACGCCAGGATTAAACCCAGAACGAATCCGATCGATTTTCTCCACTAGATGGTCAGCAAAGTCCTCAGCCGACCCCTGCCAACCGGGCACCGGGGTCCCCCTACCAAGGAGAGACCTGGTAACCCGAAACAGGGTGGCTGGGCGATTATCAGCGGAGGCAATAAGGGTGGTGAAGTATTGCCGCCTCACCACCTCCATCGCCACTAGATAGGCCCTAATAGCGGCTCTAGCTAGTGTCCAATCGGAGTCTCTCTGGGTCTTCACCCAGCGGCGCTCTTGGCGTCTCTTTGCCCGTTTGAGCTCCCGCAGTTCATCTGTGAACCATGGAGATGACCTAGCTCGATGAGCTCTGAGAGGCCGTAGTGGTGCGATTTCATCCAAGGCCGCTGTAGTCATCCTGTTCCACAGGTCGACCAGCGCCTCGGGCGAATCGTGTTGCCGATCCAGAGGGAAATCCCCCAGTTCCCTCTGGAATCCATCAGGATCCATCAGTTGCCTGGGGCGGGCCATTCTAATAGGCCCTGCCTCCCTACGGTGCAGCGTCGCACCCAGGAAGTCTAGAGCCACCAAATAGTGATCTGACCATGGCACAGGTGTTATGTCTAATTTCCGTAGTCTCAGATCACTCTGCCACCGCTCCGACAAAAAGATTAAATCTGGTGTGTGGCCACTGCCCCTGGTCGGGCCCTGAATTACCTGAATCAGGTCCATATCTGCCATAGAAGCCATGAACTCCTGAGCCACCTCGGAGCCAGTCCCCAGCGAAGGCAAATTGAAGTCCCCCAGAACCATCAGTCTAGGGAACTCCAATGCCAACGCTGAGATGGCCTGGAGGAGCTCAGGCAGGGAGTCCCTTACCCTGCAAGGGGGCAGGTACAGGAGTAAGACTCCCAACTGACCCTTAGAGCCCAGACGCAGAAGCAGGGCCTCACAACCCAGAATTTGTGGAGCAGTAGCCCTGGTGACTCCCAGTGACTCCCTGGCTATAATGGCAACGCCACCGCCCTTACCCTTATCCCTAGGCTGGTGCCAAATACTGAACCCAGCTGGACACATTTCTGACAGAGGAACCCCATCCTCTGGTCTCAGCCAGGTCTCAGTAATACATGCCAAGTCGGCCCGCTCCCCCATAATAGAGTCTTGTATCAGGGGGGCCTTATTACATACCGACCTGGCATTCATCAGCAGCAGCCTAAGGACAGGGTCACCCTGGGTCAGCTGCTCAGGACCTAGAGGTGTAACCGTGGGGCTGGAACGAGGGACAGGTACTAAGCATCTGCCCCGCGTTCCCCGGGTGCGGCCCGCCCCTCGGTACCCGCTATATCGCCCCATGCCCATCACAACCTCTATATTGGTCTCCGGAGCCTCCCTGCTTGCCCTGGACAGAATGCTGCCTCTCCTTCCTGGCTGGCCTGGCAATCTCTCCCTCCCTCCCTTCCACCCCAATATAAAACCGCCCCATTCACTCCCCCCACCACCCTCCGCACGGCTCCGGTGGTGATGGAAGTGGTGGGGCATTCTTCCACAACTGTGTTGAACCCTCAACTGCCGGGCGGGGCCCGAAACGCCGGCCGATGGCGAGTCCAGCGAGCCTCTTCGCCCCCGCCGGGGCCGAGCACAGCGGCGGTGATGTTTCGTCCGGCAGGCCCCCTCGCCTTTTGAGTCCTGGCGAGGGGCGGGGGGCGGGGCCCGAAACGCCGGCCGATGGTGAGGCCAGCGAGCCTCTTCGCACCCGCGAAGTTTGTATTGTGTTATTTTTAATGAACCATTTCCTTGTTACACACAAACACACACTCTATAGCTCTCTCTCCTGGGTGAGCAACCAAGACCAGAGCACAGAATGCCTTATGCCCATGATGGTGAACCTTGGCACTCCAGCTGTTCTTGGACTTCAATTCCCAGAAGCCCAAGTCCCTGTGAATCCACACGAATGGGTTTACTGCACTCCAGCTATTCTTGGACTTCAATTCCCAGAAGCCCAAGTGCCTGTGATTCCACACAAAATGGGTTTACTGCGCATACGTGCACTAAACCCATTCGTGTGTATTCACAGAATATTGGGCTTCTGGGAATTGAAATCCAAGGACAGCTGGAATGCCAAGGTTCACCATCACTGCCTCATGCTGTTATCTTGGAAGACTTTGTTCTTCCCTTCAACTCCAACTGCAATTAAGGCTAATTAAGCTTCTTGGTAAAGCAAGGCTCAAAAACTGGTTTCAAATGCACAACGGTCCTCTTAGTAGTGCTGACATCATGTAATGTAATCGGCTGATGCAACACATTGCTGCAGAGAAGGCCAGGTGGGAAATTGGAGAGCCGAACTCCAGAAGGCAGCCTGCACCCCATCACTGAAACCACAGCTGAACATCTGGAAGCACTGTGCAGCAACTGAGCTCAGCCAAAGGGATCTATCAAGCCAGACTTGACCATAGCAAGAAAGAAGAGCCTCCAAACCAACAAGAGCAAGTTCTCAAGTTGGAGTGAAGCAGGTTTTCTCTCCTGCATTTAGGCCCTCAAACCACCTGATGTGACTCACAGCAGTAGAAGCAATCTTATTTATTTATGTATTTGTTTGTTTTTGAATTTATATGGCCACCTTCCTCGGTCAACAGCATCGTTTCCATAGCTGTTGTCCACACTGTTTGTGGTGCCGAGCTCAAATGTTGTGATCTTGGGTTGCTTTGTCCAACAACTCCCAAAGTGCTTGATCAATGGCCATCCTGGCTTAGGCTGAATGGCTGTTGAAATCTGCATCTGGGAAACATCTGGATGCTCTACTCCAGTGCCGCACACATGAAGGGAAAGAACCCCGTTTTAAAAAAAACTCCAGTACACAAAGTTCCCCTCTATCTTCCTTCGGCTATCATGCAACCTCAACTAACCAGATCTCAAGAGAATGACCCTGAATGCCCTCTGAACGGATAGGAGCTTCAAGTCTGCTGGCTTGGATCCAGGAAGAGCTTTATGGCAAGAACCAACATTTTTGAGGGTACACAAGAGGAAAAATTGGAAGACGGAAGAAGGAGCTCACTGGACAAGGAACAATGTTAAAGGAGGAGATGGCTGAGGAACTCAACCTCCCGTACGTCACTTGGAAGACCCTGAATAGGCTGAGGGTCGAAGTCCTTAAACGTAAGACTTTGATTGGGACATGAAAGAAGAAAAAGTTTCACTTGAACAGACCCCTTGTTATATACAACCAAGGAATCCAGGCTGAACTAAACTCTAATCCATTGGTCAAACGAGGACCCAGCCCGTGGCACCATTTAATGTGACCCACATTGCCGCCGCCGCCGGAGGTGGACAGAAGTGCCATAAATGCACCTGCAGCCAGCATTTATGGCGGGGGAACTACCAGTCCAGCCCGCTCAGCTGTCTGAGGAGGCGTAGTCTGGTCCGCAGCATTAAAAGGTTGAGAACCCCTGCTCCAATCAATTGCCATAACCCACAACCAGCTTCAAATCATGGATTGCTGTGCTGGGTTAACAAACTAGAGTTTACTTTAAAGCTACAAATCCTGGTTTGCAAACAATGGCAGGACAGAATCCGATGAAGCACAACTTAAATCTGGTCCACTGCTCTCCCTGTTCATAGGGGAGTGAAATGGGACATGAGGAGCCTATGAGCCAAGACCAGTGATGCGCAGTCTTGGCGCTCCAGCTGTTCTTGAACTTCAATTCCCAGAAGCCCAAATTAGCACTCCTGCTGATCAGGGCGTCTGGGAATTGAAGCCCAAGAACACCTGGAGTGCCAAGACTGCCCATCACTGGCCAAGACTTTGCACAAATTCATAACTGCTAAACTACAGCTTACCATCTCATGCAAACACAGCCAGTGATTCTGCAAGCCCACTTCAGAATGATAGAGTATGAGCAGAAGTTGGACTTTAGGATTTAAAAAAGATAGTTTTGACATGTTTTGAATCTTAAATCAGGGGTTCTCAACCTTTTCAAGCTGAGGGCCGGGTCACGCTCCCTCAGACAGCTTCAGGGGCCGGATGGCCATTTCGCCCTGCCTGCCACAGGTATGGCGGAGGTGGTGGGGCCACCACATGAAATGGTGTTGTGGGCCATATCCAGCCCCCAGACCATTGGTTGAGAACCCCTACCTCAAATATACAACTTTATTCTTCTTCTTTGCTTTCTCTTTTACCCCACTGAGTGTTGAGGGAACAACTTTATTTAATTTATTAAGTTTTATTTACAGTAATTGCTTGTTAGGGTCACTATAAATTGGTCCTGTTTTGACAGCACATAACTCTTGTATCTGCTAATCTGGGATAGATGGCTTATAATTGGTAAAATGACCTAACCAAAATTATGTTGCATTTATTATAACCGAAGTATGTAACAAGTTTGCCCTAATACTCAGGAAGAGTCAAGCCGAAACATTTATGGAGGTAAATAAATAATACAACTTAGTAGATCTCAAATGCTACACTGAAACATATCTCAGGCTTCAAAATTGTTTTCACTGAGACAGGCGTAAATAAAACAACTCAAGATGGTGTAAGCTTGTCTCAGATTTCCAGGAAAAGAAATGGAAACATTGAAAGCTGCCGATACGTTATGTTTACCATTGCTGGAAAGCTGTGGGAATAAACACATATCCCTAATCCTAGCTCTTGCAACCTAGCAGTTCGAAAGCAAAAAATTGCAAGTAGATAAATAGGAACCACTTAGGTGGGAAGGTAAACAGTGTCCCGGTGTTGAGGCACCCCTGCCACTTGTCCATGGAAACGTCTGCAGACGCAGACAGGGCTCTTTGGCTATAAAACAGAGGTGAGCACTGAACCCTAGAATCAGATACGACTCTCTTTCGAGCAAGAGCATCTTTTGCCTAACAGAACTGAGCGCCTCAGGTCAGGTTAGGGAGGGTGGATTCAGGTCATGAGCAGGAAAGGGCAGGAGAAATACCTGGGGAGGTGAGGTTGCCAGGTGTTAAGGCCAGAGAAATCCAGCTGACAGCCCACACACTGACCCATTTACCTGGGCAAAACAAACTCAATCACAACTGAATCACAAACAGAAGCCCTGGGAAAACAGAGGACTCTCTGAATAGTAAGGCATTAACAATGACACTTCTATACCCGCCCTATAACCCTTAGGGTACTCTCTGGTGCGATAATCAGCAATTCCTCACCCCCCAACTTGCTGGGTCCTCATTTTACAGATCTAGGAAGTACCGAAGACGCTCCCATCAGGATAGAACTCACAACCTTTTGGCTGCAGTACAGCAGTGTTTAACCCCTGCCCCACCAGGGCTCTACCTGCTGTGAAGTTGACTGAACTTGGGGTTCTCTTAGCAGGGTTCCTCAAACGTGGCTCTCCAGATGTTCTTGGACTTCAGTTCCCAAGGCCGTTCCCAAGAACACCTGGCGAGCCAGAGGCGAGGAACCCTGCACAGCCCCATTAAAAGCAGCAGCCCCTCTAATCCAGCGTTTTCCCGACCTTTGGTTTTTCGACTTCAATTCCCAGAAGCCGAAGTCGATTCCCCAAAGCACTTGTACTTAACCAATGGTACTTTGGCGTCTAGGAATTGAAGGCCACCCTGTGGGGCATGGGAACCACTGCCCTAGTGCAAAGGCCAGGCTTGCCCATGCCAGGGCTAAAGCTGTGCTGGGCCGCCTCCCTCTCCATCGTCACCACAAGAACGGAGGGCAGCCTTGAGTGCACAAAATAGGCACTTTTTAAACCCACAGTTGCTTTTCCTCCAAACTCACACAGGGTCCAGTCTGGAGGATTTCAATTGCAACATTCATTCTCCTTTCCTAGCGCAACCTGCAAACGGTTCCTCGTGGCAGAGCTAAACAAGGCAAAGGCTGTTGACCATTCAGAGGACAACAAGCCAGAGTCATAAACAGCAAAAGGAGGAGAAGGAGAAGAACTCTATCCTGTCTAGGACGCGGCTCATCCCCTGTACAGGTCAAGAACAAGGACGATACACTACCTAGTTAGTTAATCGTCGTCTCCAAAGCAGGTCTTACGTTACCTGTGGTTCATTTACACAGGAGGGGCTGCGGTGGCTCAGTGGTTAGGAAGCTCACCTTGTTAGCTGGCAAGTTGCCAGTTCGAGACTTGTGTACGGATGGATTGAATGGATTGAACACCCATCTCTGTCCCAGCTCTTGTGGACATGGAAGGAAACTCATTCGGGTGTTCCCTGAGTGGAGTTTCTCCTGCAAAAATCCTTTCAACCCAGAATAATTTCTGACATTAAATTATTATTATTATTATTATTTACACAGGAAAGCAGACCTGTTTGCATTTCAGTCCCAAGATCACAGATGAGGTCTTTTAGGGGAACAACAGAGTCTGTTCACCTTTCTCATTCAACTCAGCACAACATGCTTCCCTATCCTGGTTTTTAGGAGTACACAGAAAGAACCTCCTCAAAAACTGTGGTGTTTTTGAACGCGCAATCGGGTGTACCCTGGTAACGGCAAACTTGTTGTTCAAGAAATTGCAAGTAGATAAATAGGGACCACTTCGGTGGGAAGGTAAACAGCGTTCCGTGCGCTCCTGTGTTTAGGCATGCCTGCCACATGACCACGGAAAGGTCTGCAGAAGCAGACATTGCTGGCTCTTTGGCTTTGAAACAGAGATGAGCACTAAACCCTAGAGTCAGATATGACTGGCTTTCGAGCAAGGGAAGCCTTTACATAGGTCAGGCAAAAGGAACTGCAGAACAAACTCACCCTAAGGTGCCTTCATTTTGGCAGTTTCGTGTCTGGCCTAGACATAGAAGGAGAAGAATTCTGATTTTCTAATTAGCTTTGTTATTTTGCAATATAAATGACAACGGCAGGCCTTTTGCCCCCTGCGTTGATTCCAACGTCTCCAAATGTTTATTCCAAAACCATTCCATTAAAACAATGCTAGTCTGGTTAAGTGAAGCCCCGATGTCCCTTCTGCAAGGCCAGTTTAATCAAATTATCATTGCACAGGGATAAGGGCAAAACACAGAACCACTTGCACAAATTAGAAGGCAAAAAGATCTTTCTTACCTAATAGAGCGGTGATGGTGAACCTTGGCAACGCCAGCTGTTCTTGAACTTCAATTCCCAGAATCCCAATGGGTTTCAATTCCCAGAAGCCCAATGCATGTACACACAGTAAACCCATTCGAGTGGATTCACAGGGACTTAGGCTTCTGGGAATCAAAGTCCAAGAACAGCTGGAGTGCCAAGGTTCGCCATCACGGCAGTAGAGTTTGCAACATTCCCTCTCTCTAGATACCTGGTTTTATGCAATGCATAATAAATCCTATATTCCCCTCTGTTTCATACCATTCTTATTAAATTATTTTTATTTATTATATTTATATACTGCCCATCATGGTTATTTTCTCACTCTGGGTGGTATACAACCATTTTTTAAAATGTGCAATTATAAAAAAATGTATAAAGAAACAGTCCATTAAAAATAATGCAGAAAACACTGAACATTGAACTTCTGATATTGACAACGTCTGAAGTATATGAGTTAAATTAACCTGGCTATAGAGAGGGCGTCTCTCTTCTAAATTGATGCCCTAAAACTTCCTCGGTCATCAATAATCCAATAGAAATAAATGTGAAGGTCACGACTAAGGTTTCCAGAGACAGAGAAATAGTTTGTTAACCAGAAGGGTTTTTATTCCTAGGTGTTAAGCATGTTAAGCATTAAAATTGGGATATACAGAGCGAGCCCCCTTGAAGATTGTGGCATTTTTTGAACCACAATTGGGCGTACCCTACTAACGGCAACGTTGTGTTGCCAGCTAATCTTTCTCACACTAGGTTCTTCTTCTGTGTCTAAGCTGGGTCCAAATGAAGGTTGAGTCCATTCTGCAGTTCCTTTCGCCTGACCTAGTGTGAGAAAGATTAGCCGGCAACACAAAGTTGTCGTGACCAAGGTACGCCCAGTTGTGGTTCAAAAATACCCCAATCTTTGACTATACCCCACATTAGCTCAAGCAAAAGGAACTGCAAAATGAACTCACCCAAAGGGGTACCTTCATTTTGGCAATATCATGTCTGGCCTAAACACAGCAGAAGAAGAAGAAGAAGAAAAAGAAGAAGAAGAAGAAGAAGCATTAAAATTCTTGCTAAATTGGGTTGATTCGAGAGTTTCCTGAAGCTCAGTTGGAACATCGAGTTTTAGAGGCCCCTTTAAGAACCTCCCAACAGCCATTAAAATGTAACCCGGATCTCTCTATGTCCCAGAACTCATGATGCAAACACGCATCACATGAGCACGCCAGGCCTCACACTGGCTTCCCGACAAGCACCATAACTCTATTTTGGGGGGGGGGGGGGATTTCCTTTTAGCCGTCCAATGATCCTTATAGTACTCAAAGTCAGGGATGGAGTAGAGGGATTGATGGCAAGGGAGGAATGAAGATCTTGTCCCTGTAGCATCTGCATCAATGCACAGTTGCACATTACATAACATGGTTACTTGGGAGGGGGGCCCCCGGCAGTGCTCCAATCTATGTACCACCAAAAGATTTCACCTGGCAGCCGGCCGTTGTCTTCATGCGCCTCCGTTCCTACTGCTTAGAAATCAGGCGAGGCTAAGCCATTTTGAAAAGATATGCTGATTTTTCAATGACCCAAAAAGAGGCAGCTGTTTTCCTACACCGCTCTGCTGCAATTAAGACCTTGGTAAGCAAACATTTAATAAGCAAAGCGTTTAATGATCTTGCTAACGAAAGCTTGCTTGCTTGCTTGCTTCATCCCTCCCCCCATCAGGACAGCAAAATGGGATTATAGAAGGCCGGTGTTACAAAGGACGACAGACCATTGCTATTAACTGTGGCTGGCAATAATAACGAGGCCTGCCTGCGTCGAGGAGGATGATATGGTCATCTTACCTTCGGCGAGGACTTCATCGACCGTCACCTGGTGCCGCCCGATGTTAAAGACCCGGCCGATGTACCCGGTCCCTGGGCCACTACTGGTCCCGCTTCCGCCAAGGGGTCCCGAACCGGCCCCGGAACCCCCTTGATCTCGCCGAGAGTCAAAAAACTTCTTCATTGTTCCCCAAAGTGTGTGGTTTTAAATCTTAGTAGGTTGGGGGGTGGTTGGGGGGGTGGTTGGGGGTGGGGCCCCTGCCTTCCGCCAAGAGCAAGACCAGGTGGAGGTTTCGACAGGTATCCAGTGGAGAGCGATGCAGTCGATGCAGTCCTTTGCGTCTGGAGTCGAGGCAAAAATTACTCCCTGTTGCAGTCGTTTCAATTTCTTCTCCTACTTTAAAGGTCAAATGGTTGCTTTTTCTCTCTCCCAGTCAGGAAAGGCGGAACTTGAGGAGGGCTCAGACCTGGAAAATTAGGGGGTGGGTGGGAAAAAAGAGAGAAAATGAAGGGGATCCCCATAGATGGGTCAGAGACCCTCCCCCAAATAAAAAGGAGGGCTCAGACTTGGAAAATAGGGGGAAGGGGTGTTTGGAAAGAGAAGAAGAGAGGATTTGAAGGTTGGCCCCATGGGTGGATCAGAGACACACACACACACACACCCCGATAAAAAGGAGGGCTCAGACTTGGAAAATAGGGGGGAAGGGGTGTTTGGAAAGAGAAAAGGAGAGAGGATTTGAAGGGGGGCCCCATGGATGGATCCGGGACACCCCCCAAAAAAAAGAGGAGGAAAAGAAGGCTGAAAAGGATGTCCTCACTCACTGAGTGGATAGGAAGGGTAATGGGGGAGAATGAAGTCCGGGAGAAGAGCTCTCCCCTGGGCGGGGGATAATGAGCATTGTAGTCCAAGGAGAAATAAATGAGTGGGAATTGGGAGGGGGGGTGATGGGGGGATCCCCACCCCGGGAGGAAGAGGGGGAGGAGATCCATAAAAGCCCCCCCACCTTACCCAAGGGGTACCCGTCTTATTCCCCCCCCCCATCCTCCTCCTCTCCCTCCCTCCCTCCCTCCCTCCTCACCGGCTGCTGCTGCTGCTGCTACACTGTTGCCTTCTCCGCTTCCGCTGCGGGCGCCGCGCCGGCCCTGCTCTTGCCGCATCATCGCCACGGCGGCCCCCGCGGCCGGGAAACCACGGGGCCGGCGCGGGGGAGGCCCTGCCTGAACCCTGGAAGCCCCTGGAATGGGGAGGGGGGGCGGGCGGGCGGGCTGGCCTTCCTCCTCTTCCTCCTCCCGGGAAAGGAAGGGCCGCAGGAAGAAGTGGCGCCTGCCTCCTCCTTGCCAAGCACCGGCCTCCTCGGGACTGCCTGGGGGGGGGGGGGGGGGGGGCAGGAAAAGAAGGAGGGGGAGGGAGGAGTTAGACTCCGCCCCCTTTTAACCCCTGCCTCCCCGCCTCCTTTCCATTCCAGCAAGAGAGGCGCGGGGCGGGAGGGGGGGTCCCCCGGTCTCCCTCTGCAAATTTCTCTCACGCCCCCCCTTCTCTTCGTGGGAGGGGGATAAGCCGGCCTTTCCCTTCCCCCGTTTGCCCCCCTTCTTCTCTCCCCCCCCCCCAACAAGGGCCGCGCGGCTTCCTGGGAGGAGGAGGAGCAGCGCCCCCCCTTCGAAGAGGAACAGGACTACATTTCCCAGCGGGAGTCGCGGGAAGAGGGCGGGGCCAGCGGTCCCCCCCCCCCTTTCAAAAAATATAACCCCTACCCTACACAACCAACCAACCTAGGGTCCTTGTTCTGCTGGGGGAGCGGGGAGCGATGTCCTGATTCTACAACCGCCTCTCATCCTCCTCTCTCTCATCACCCAATGGGGATACTGTAACAGCCATCATCATCCTCAGGGAGCAGTATCCTTCCTCGCCTAGAAGGATCCGGAAGGGAACGCTCCTCCTGCCTTGTTGTTTTTGTTGTTGTTAAAATCTGCCATTGTTCATAGTCAAGGACTGGAATAAAATTAACAGTTCAAGCCCTAACCAAGGACCCAAGAACTGTTAAGGCCGTGATGGCGAACCTTGGCACTCCAGATGTTCCTGGACTTCAATTCCCAGAAGCCAAAGCCCCCATGAATCCACGCGAATGGGTTTGCTGCAATTCATCCGGCCCGCACCGCCCTCGTCGCTCCCGGAAGCGGAAGTAAAACGCACCCGTACTGGCTGCGTCTGGCAGTGGCAGTTGGGGCAAGGGTGGGGTCCTGAGGATTTGACGCTGCGAGCCGTAGGTTGCCGACCCCTGGTTTAGAACCTTAAATTTCTCCACCATATTTTTTCCCTTGCAAATGTGCTTTAGTGAAAACCTATCCCTGTCGATCCTGAGATTGAAACAAGAGGGGCAAAAGCAGTTTTTTCTTCACACACGCTTATCCAGAGCTTGAGAATGTCATTATTCTTTGGGCTGAGGCTTCCAGAGTTCCCCCGCTAGCAATAAGTTTTCTCTGACATAACTCTCTGGGGTCTTTTTTACATCATGTAAACATGACCCTCGTTTTTGAACCACATGTTTTGTGTCTTGTAAGACATTGTCAAGTCATTTTACACTTACAGACAACTCTTGGAATGGGTTACCTGCAAAAGTCCCTGCCAAGAACAGCCCTGGTCAGGTTTTGCAAACTCAAGGTCATGGTTTCCTTTATTGAATCAGTCCTCCTCATGTTCCATCTTCCTCTTTTCCTGTTGTTTTGCAATCTTTCCCAAAGAGTCTTACCTCCTTATGATGTGTCCAAAGTATGATGTCTTCAGTTTCACCAATTCTGCTTCTAGGCAAGAATTCAGTCTTGATTTGCTCTACTCCATAAATATTTGTTTATTACCCATATATACTTGACTATAAGTCATTCCGAATATAAGTCGAGGCACCTAATTTGGAACTCTATAACTCGGACATGAGATGGCTAGATGGTATTGTAGATCCAATGGGCACAGAGCTGAGGAAGATGGTGGAGGACAGAGGTGCCTGGCGGGCAGTGGTCCATAGGGTCGCAAAGGGTCGGAATCGACTGTGCAACTGAACAACAACAAAAACTAGGAAAATAGATTGACCCGAGTATAAGTTTGTGGTGAAAAAGGCAGCAGCTGCTAGTGAGTTTCAGTAATTAAAATACATGAAAACATGGTAAAATTAATTAATTTAAACATTTGTGTGGGTATATTTTTGAGTGTTTACATTGACCCGAGTATAAGTCGAGTCCCATTTTTGGACCTCATTTGGAGGACTAAAAAACCCAACTTATACTTGAGTATTTAAGGTAAATAGTGTCCACAACGCTTTCCTCCTCCAGCACCATATTTGAAAGGACTCGGGGGTGCCTGGAGTTCGACGGTCCACAGGGTCGTAAAGGGTCAGAATCGACTGTGCAACTGAACAACAACAGGGTGTGTGTTTTTGTGGTCAACTATTCAACAAGCCAGCCCTTCACACCCATAAATACCATAATTAAGATGGTCTTTATTAGGCCAGAGTTTTCAAACATTTGAAAAAGGGTCCACCTAATAAAAGCTTCCCTTGGGTCAGAAAGATCTGTGTGTGGACTGTGTTCTTATTCCGAGTCCAGCTCAAACTTTGGAGTGCCAAAATGAAACCACCTTATTGACTTTGTTGTTGGCCAAAATTAAATCTTCATCAGCGCGCGGTTCTGGTAGTCACCGGCAGACCAACAAATGAGCCCGATTCTGCATCTCTCTACGGCAGGGGTCAGCAAACTTGGCTCTCCAGGTGTTCTTGGACTTCAATTACCAGAAGCCCAAGTCAGCACACCTGCTGATCAGGGATTCTGGGAATTGAAGTCCAATAACATCTGGAGTGCCAAGGTTCACCATCACTGCTCTACCGCCTACTATGGTTATAGGTCAAGATACTGCTGAGCTGGCTAGAGGAAGGTGAGGTGGACATTCCATTGATGGAGCCACACTGCCCTCTTGTGGCCAAAATTAGGGCCTCGCCTTTCTTTAGGAGGAGGGGTGGTGTAGACGTGGCCCTTTTATTTAATTTATTTATTTATATTCATATTTATATAGCCGCCCAACTCACAAAGTTATTATTAAATAACAATGATGGAACCAGGTGGGTTGTTATTTAATAATTAGCACAGTAGATGCATAATATTTAAATATATTGTTATTAATTGTCTTTACAGAAATCGGAAAGTAAAGCTATTAAAGTTGTCTGAAGAAGGGAAGTTGCCCCGGAAGAGTTGTTTAACCGGTCAACTTTTCCACATTATAGAATTACTGGAAGACTGTGAATTAATTATAAACTGCGATCTTAAAATTATATTTTAATGTTCCTCAAGCCTCAAAGGGGTTTTTCTCGCTTTATGTGTTTTCAAAAGTGGTTGGATGTAGAGAAAAGTCTCTAGTGCTAAATACGCTTGTACAGAAGGAGGCAGCAGAAAGATATCTTGGTTCTAGACTGTTGGGACCTTCAAGGGAAGAAGTAGCAATTGGAATAGTGTAAGGAAGTGAACTGGAAGTTATTTCAGAAGCCGTTCAGATGTCCATTCAAATCTCTTCCATTTATTCAGCAAGGTGGTGACGGCTTCCAAATGTTCCCTCTACGGCTAGTTCTATAAAGTTAGTTATGCAAATGTTAATACGTTAAAGACATATTTATTATGAACTTAAATTCCTCTGGGATAGAATCTATTTTATCAGATTCAGTGTGAACCTAAGTTAATATATGTTGAGACTGTTTTCGTAGAATAGATGAATTGCAGCCAAAAGGTTGTGCGTGGCTTCCGAGTCAGGGCTCAAGGTTGACTCAGACTTCCGAGGTCAGTAAAATAATAATAATTTCGTGTCAGAAATTATTCTGGGTTGAAAGGATTTTTATTTATTTGTGTACTATATTTATGTACCGACTTCCTCACCCTAGGGTGACCCAAAGCGGTTTACAAAATAAAGTACCAAATATACAAAAACGTTTTGTCAAGTAACAATATTTTGCGGAAGAAACTCTGCTCAGGGGAGGCCCGAATGAGGCTCCTTTCATGTCCCCAAGAGCTGGGACAGAGATGGGCCCCCAATCCGTCATGCAGTCCCCGGGTCTTGAATTGCCAACATACCAGCTTTCCAGCTACCAAGGAGAGCTTCTTAACCGCTGAGCCACCGCAGGCCCTGTGCCCATGAGTACCCAGCATGTTGGACTCAAAATGCTAATTAACTTTTGAACTGCCTAGAGAGTGATCTAAGTACTATGGAGTGGGTTTCTGTGGTCATGTGGCAGGCATAAATAGACTGGAACGCTGTTACTTTTCCAGCTGTGGTGATACCTATTGATCTACTTGCAATTTCTTGCTTTCAAATTGCTAGGGACAGACGATGGGAGCTCACTCCATCATGGAGCACTTGGGGCTCAGGCTGCTCATCTGCTGACCTTCCAGTTGTCAAGTTCAGCACCTTAACCACTAAGCCACTGCAGTCCGGTCTCTTAAGCTGGGACAAATATTGTGGTTGTTACCAATGAGGAGAGCCATTCCATGAGATCCATGTTCCTTCTACCACCGCCTCTTCTCATGCTTTGATCTGGTACTCAGACCTTGTTGCTTGTAACTTACGTCTACTTAAAAGGTCAGAGAACAATTAGAAGTAGGATCAAAGCTGAAACATAATGCCTTCCACCTTCTCCCCAGCAACTGTCCTTCTCACGGCCCGCAATGAATAGTTGTGTGTTGCACGGTTGTATTGCACGGTTGTGTATTGCTCAGGATTCAGAGAGAAGGCTTTGTGCGACAGGTTTACATGGCATGAGGTGTTGACCAGGTGTAGCCGGGAAGAGAAAGAACATTTATTTGAGAGTAAATGATACAAAAAGAGAAAAGAAAACATTGTGGCACCTTAAAGGCAAACGACTGCATTTTGATGTTACCTTTTGTGGCTCAAATCCACTTTGTCAGACAAAATGCAGCAGTTAGTCTTTAAAGAGCCACAACGGGTTTTTGTCGTTTTGTTTTGCATACTCGCTGAAATGCTTTGAAACACAGACTAACATGGCTACAATTTCAAAGTTGTACATGGAAAGAGCCCTTGTGAAGACTGTGGTGTTTTTAAACCACAATCGGGTGTACGCTGGTAACAGTCACCTTGTGTTGCTGGCTAATCTTTCTCACACTAGACCAGGCAAGGAGAACTGCAGAATGAACTCACTGATGAAGTGGACTTGTTGCACGAAAGCTCACATTAAAACGCAGGAGTGAGTCTTTAAAGGTGCCACAACGTTTCGTTGTTCTTGTCTTTTGTTTACTCTCTGATGTATTTATTTACTGTATTTGTATACCGACTGAAACGACTTGGGGCAGTTGACAAAATGCATGTACTGTATAACATAACTATTATCAAACAATAAACACACACACACACACAAATTATATAACAATATTAAAAGCCTAGATGGCAACAAAGTTACATTGTAGAAGTGGCGATCTACAATGTAAAAGTAAAGGTCGCCCTTGCTTGAAAACCAGTAGTATCCGACTCTAGGGTTCAGTGCTCATCTGTTTCATAGCCGAAGAACCAGTGTTGTCTATGTTTGCAGACATTTCTGTGGACATGTGGCAGGCATGACTAGACACCAGAGCGCACGGAACGCAGCTTACCATCCCACCAAAGTGGTATCTATTTATCTACTTGCAATATTCTTGCTTTCGAACTGCTAGGTTGGCAGGAGCTGGGACAGACGACGGGAGCTCATTCCGTCCTGCAGTACTCGGGAATCGAACTGCTGACCTTCCGCCTCCCAGTCAGCGTCTTAGCCATAATTTTGTGTCAGACATTATTCTTGGTTGAAAGGATTTTTGCGGAAGAAACTCCGCTCAGGGAGTGTCCGAATGAGGCTCCTTCCCTATCCCCGAAGAGCTGGGACAGAGACGGGCACTCAATCCGTCATGCAGTGCCCGTGTCTCAAACTGTGGACTCGCCAGCCTTCCAGCTAACAAGGCGAGCTTCTTAACCACTGAGCCACCTCAGCTCCGGGGAGATACAGAATCTGGCTCATTTTCAGAAACCTGTACGAAGGAAGGTTGAAGTTTGGCCAAGTTAGAGGCCAAGGAAAGCGCGTGGCTTCTTCTCCACTTGGCCAGTCCCGAGGTTGGATCGGGACACGACGAGAGAAGAAGACCGCCCTTCCTCCTCCGGGCTGCCCTCCTCCTCCTCGTGTCCGCCCCGTCGGAAGAAGGGGTCACGCCCGACCTGCCCTCATCCGCCAGCCCCGTCCGGAGGCTGGCGGGGCCGGCCGGGGAAAGAAGCGAGGGCCGGGCCTCCTCTCCCTCCGCCCCGTCGGGCTGAAAGCCGAGCCCTCCTCGGCCGCCCCTTCCAGGGCGGGTCCCTGCCTCGCTTCCCCAGCCAGCCCAACCGGCAAACAAGCGCACGGACAGCGAGGCGGTGGAGGAGGGCCGCGGACCAGGCATCGAGCGGACAGGTGAGAGAGCCACAGGTGAGCGGAGCGGACGCGCCGTCGGGCCGGAGGGAGGTCGGCAGCTGAGCTTCCTTGGAGAGGGGAGAATCCTCCGGAGTCCGGCCTCTTTCGGGGGCCCGGGGCGCAAAGTGCAGAGGGTCGCCTGGAAACCCCGACGTCGTCCCCCTCGCAGTCAGGTTCGGGGAGGATTGTGGAGGGGGAAGGTCCTATAAAGGTATTTTCCTCCCCTCTACCCTTCCAGGATAGGCTGTTTGTTTCCTGAAGGATCACCGGGGGTTATTTTTAGACGGCCTACTTGTCCCCAGTTGCCTCGACGGCGAAACCCCTTTGGAAGCGGCCGGGTGTTAATTCGCCTCTTGCATTTCGTGGCAAAAGTGGTTTTAATTGGCTTCTTCTGCTTAGGGAGGGGCTCCTGTTTTGGAAAGGGGACTGCTTTGGTTTGGTGGCTTCCTGGTTAAGACGCTGAACTTGGCGGCGACGGGGAAGGTCAGCAGGTCAGCGGTCAGCTCCTGCCAACCTAGCAGTTCCAAAGCAAGAAATTGCAAGTGGATAAAGAGGTACTGTGCTAGCAGGGGAGGTAACAGCATTCCATGCATCTAGTCCTGCCTACCACATGACCAGGGAAATGTTTGCAGGTGCTGTGTGTGTGAGGGTGGGGGGGAGGGGGACAACTCCAAAGTCTTTCTCTGATACCTGAGACCGCATCGTCCCAAGGGTTTCAACCCGTCCTACAAGGGGAGGGCAGACCGTAGGGGCTCTCTGGTGGTCTCATCAGTCAGGGATGCACATCTTGTTGTGACCAGGAGGAGAGCCGCCTTGGTGCCTGCCCTGGCCCTTTGGAACCTCCTACCACCAGAACTGCGCCTCCAGACGGATCTGTACCCCTTTAGAAAGGCGCTAAAGACCTGGCTCTGCCAGCAGGCATGGGGTGTGTCGGGCAGCACATCTCAGTCGCACTGGCTTGTTTAGCCCTGGGGTTTTAACTGAGGGGTGATGGGTTTGTACAGTTTTTATCAAAAAATAAATAGAATTTTAGCATTAGAGTTTTTAATAGGTTGTTTTATTGTATGGAACGTTTTGTTTTTTATGTAATGCCACCTTGGGTCGCTGAGGCGAGGAAGGTAGGCCAGCTAGGATGATTTTTCAAGGATACCTGAAGCTGGATCAGGAGTGTAAGATATTTATTTATTTATTTGATTGATTGATGGATGGATAGGCCATCCATCAATCAATCAATCAAATAAATAAATAAATATCTTACACTCCTGATCCAGCTTCAGGTATCCTTGAAAAATCATCCTAGCTGATATTTATTTCCAAACATACTGTTTGTCGTTGTTACATGAAACAACACAAACACAAACACTGGAGGTTGTAGCACATTGCAGTGAGGGGAAGAGGGAACCAACCAACCAGCTGGCCTGGCCTAGGTTGGAGTGGCCGTTGGCATCTTCTGTCTCCATCCTCTAAAATGCCAAGGTGGCCAGATTAAGGATGCATTTTCAAAAAAAAAAGGTATGACTAACCCAATATCTGCTCAGTAGTTCTCTCACCTGCAAGAGGCTCAAGGCAGATGTCAGACGGAGCCCTTCCCAACAGTGGGCGCTCTGGGCAAGGGGCCAGTCGGTTGTTTCTCGCCAACGTTTCTCTTGCGCAATGCTGGTGAAGTCAGTCAGCGAGGAGCCAAAGTAGCTGCAAAAAAAACCAGACTTGTTGGATAATGGTTTGATATTGCTTGGGGTTGACCTAGGGCTGTGATGGTAAACCTTGGCACTCCAGGTGTTCTTGGACTGCAATTCCCAGGAGCCCAACTCTCTGTGAATCCACATGAATGGGTAAACCATCCATGTGGCTTTACCCATCCGTGTGGGTTCACAGGGACTTGGGCTTCTGGGAACTGAAGTCCAAGAACACCTGGAGTGTCAAGGTTCGCCATCATGGACATAGGAAGCCCTAGGACAGAGTTGGCCAACCTTGGCACTCCAGATGTTCTTGGACTTCAATTCCCAGAAGTCCTGATCAGCAGGAGTGCTGACTTGGACTTCTGGGAATTGAAGTCCAAGAAAAATCTAGAGTACCAAGGTTGGGCATCACTGTTAGGAAGACTATTTAAGATTCTATTCTTAACACACTCATCATCATCATCCACCAAAAGCAAAGGGAGTGGTATCCGCCTAAAATAAACTGCTGTACTCCAGTTCAGTGACATGGACTTTGGCAGGAGGGGGTTAAGAGCACTAGCAGTTCATATGGCTGGGTGGATAGTTGTGCGGTTTAGGTACCGATCTGCAGAGCCAGAGGTTGGGAGTTTGATCCCTTCAGGGAGAAGAGTTAACCTGTGTTGCCTTGGGAAAAATGCACTGTCCCAAGACACACACATACACACACGCAAACAGAGGAAGGGAATGGCCAACCCAGTTCTGAATACTCTCTACCTAGAAGCAAAACAATCACACTTCTATCCAGCCCATGTAGCACTTCATGAACACTCTGGGCAGTTCACAAGTTCATTAGCATTTTGTCCCCAATTTGTGCCTGATTTCTGGTTCAGCTTGGAGTATAAAATATAACTATCCTCAATTTATAGCTAGACCTACACAGGTAAAGTTCACCCTTGCTCAAAAGCCAGTGGTATCCGACTCTAGGGTTCAGTGCTCATCTCCGTTTCAAAGCCGAAGAGCTGACACTGTCTGCTTCTGCAGACATTTCTGTGGTCATGTGGCAGGCATGACTTGACGCCAGAATGCACGGAACGCTGTTTACCTTTCCCACAGAAGTGGTACCTATTTATCAACTTGCAATTTCTTGCTTTCGAACTGCTAGGTTGGCAGGAGCTGGGACAGAGACGGGCGCGCATTGCGTCCTGCAGCACTCGGATCTCAAACTGCTGACTTGCCAACCTTCCGATTGTTAAGTTCAGCGTCTTAACCACTAAGCCACTGCAGTCCCTATTTATAAAGAGAGCAGGACAATAAATAATGGACAAGATCTTCCACCTGATGACATCCATAGACACATATCCACTCCTCAACTGGAACCCGAATTGTATGTATGTGGGTGTGTGGGTGTGTGGGTGTGTGGGGGGGACATGAAAAGATAAGAAGGGGTTTTTTCAACCAGCAAGATTTAAGGTCAGGGCTAGCCAATTTCTTACCAGTCTTACCAGTTCATTTTAGATCCAAATGGCTTTGTCCCACAAGGAATCAAAATTTTAAAGTGTGCTAAAGAGTTCTATCAACAGACACGCAAACATCGAGGCCTGGTTTCTCTGCCATGCCGCTTATATGGAAATGATCCGCCAAACGTCCCCACCAGCTGGTAGCATTTCCTTTGACTTTGCATGGGTTTTGAGAGGCCACCACAGATGGCAAAAGAACATGCAACATTGGAGGTGTCTTTACTTCCCTCCGGACTCTTCCTTCCTCCCTCCCGCTTGGAAAATCAAGGTCAGCTTTCAGTGAAGGGCTGGTTTCTGTTTCGTGACGTCAAGAATGAATCACTCAAACCCCAACTTTTCCCTTTGTCTCTTCCCTACAAGAGACATTTCTATGGAAGTGTGATTTCATGCACAGGGCTTGGGTAACCGTTCTTGGGTTCTCTGTCTTCTGTTGAAACCCACCCTGGCCCATCCTTAGTTAACCAAGACTGTGGTTCTCAACCTTGCTCTCTAAGTCTGCTCAAACCAACTCTCCTTACTAAAAGTTTCAATGCTTCGCACAAACACCGCTGCCTTAGAAGTACTTGGTAATCCAGCCTATTGTCCAGAACTTCTCTGAGCTGGACGCCTTACAATTCTGAAACCTCAGTGAAGATGGACGAAAGCATGCTTTGCATTTCAGTTGTACTTCATTTCCCCCTCTTCTAGCCCAGTGGCAAATCGGTAGCTATACATTCCAGGGTGGGGCTGGAAGGAATTCCAAAGGGCAAGCGCCCCATACTGAAACATGTCTTACTCTTCTGCCCAAAAATATTTACGTGTGATGGTTGCACACATATTGGTGGAAGACCCTGAGCCCTCTAGCACCATCATGGCGAACCTTGGCACTCCAGATGTTCTTGTACTTCAATTCTCAGAAGCCCCCATGAATCCACACGAATGGGTTTACTGTGATTCATCTGGCCCGCGCCGCCCTTGTCGCTCCTGGAAGCGGAAGTAAAACGCGCCCATACGGTTAAGGCTCATCCGGGTTAACCCTTCCTCCGTACGGGTGCATTATCATGATTGGGGATGGGTTGGGTGGGAGGATTTTATGTTCTTATGCAAATTTATATTCTTAGCACACTGATTCAGAATGCACGGGTGGTGATGGGATGTGGACGTTATGCGCGCGCTTCCCCACTCCTCCAGGAGCTGCACTGGCTACCAGTTTGCCTCCGGGTGCAATTCAAGGTGCTGGTTTTGACCTTTAAAGCCCTGTATGGCAGTGGGCCAGGATACCTGAGAGACCGCATCGTCCCGAGAGTGTCTGCCCCTCCAACCAGAGCAAACCATAGGGGCTCCCTAGTTGTGCCTTCAGCTAGAGGGGCTCGCCTCTCTGGCACACAAAGAAGGGCCTTCTCCGTGTCTGCACCAGCCCTCTGGAACCTCCTTCCAACAGAATTGAGGCTACAGACAGAACTGCTGCATAGATGTCAAGTATCCCTTTTTGGCCAGGAAAACCCCTTATTTTACCCTCTTCCCTGTTGTCATCCCGTATTAATTAGACTGCAATGCCCTATTGCCACCATTGGAGGGCAGCACAGGATGAGCATCGCTGTCAAGTATCCCTTATTTGCCGGGAAATTTCCCTTATTTCCAAATCCAAAACTTGACAGGTATGAACTGCTGCCCTTCAGGAAACGTCTGAAAACCTGGCTGGTGGGGCAGGTGTAGGGCCTTAATGGGAATACGGCTCCAGCCTGTTGGCTCATCCCCAGTTAGTACTTAGTTAATATCACTCCCTTTGTGTTGTTGTATCCCCCCCCCATTCCCTTTTATTTCTTTTTATTCTTTTAATTGGGGTGGAGGGTAGTAGGGTGGGGAAGTGAGTGGGCGATTTGGGATTTTAAAATCTGTTTTTATAAATTTTTAACTGTTGTACACCGCCCTGAGTCGGGTTCTCCTGATTGGGCGGCATATAAATTTAAATAAATAAAATTGCCCAGGGTTGTGGTGACACACTAGATGGGCAGTGTATAAATCAAGCTAATAAATAAGAGATCAGCCCTATTGCCTTAATTTGAACAGCAGACACAGACTTGTCCCATCATAGAGTTTTTAAGTAGAATATACACAGCCTGGGTGGGAGGAGGAAGGGTGGTAGAAAGCAAGCCGAAAAGTAGCAGCTGGTTTGGGTCTCTAGGCAGTTCTTCAAAAAGGAGCCTGGAAATTAGGTTAGAGTCTGCAATAGAGCCCCCGGGGAAAGGTGTTTTGAAAAGAACGGGCAACATTTTAAAAAGCGCTTGGAAATATTCCTTTTTCAGAGCCTTGGAAAGTTATATTTTGGACTACAATTTCCCCAGGAAAGACAGTTTTAAAAAAGCAAGATTGTGAAATTCTGGGATGGAGCAGGATAGGAAGCCTGTTCTCCACCTTCTTGATGTTATAGAGGGAAATATAAGTGTTAGGACAGGGATTCTCAACCTGTGGCCCGTGGGCCGGATGTGGCCCACAGTGCCATTTCAGGGGGGGGCACTGCCTCCACTACACCAGGAAGTGCCATGTGGTGGACAAAGGGCAAAATGGCCATCCAGCCCCTGAAGCTGTCTGAGGCGAGCGTGACTCTGCCCCTGGCTTAAAATATTGAGAATTCCTGCATTAAGACTTGAACTGCTGGTTTGGGGTTGCGCCATCAGTTGAACTATTAAGCTTGCCCTGAAGAAGAAAAAATAAGGTTTAGAGTCTAATAAACAAAGCTTCAAACAAACAAATTAAACAAATCCTGAAAAATCCAAGGTTGACCTGGTTCGTGAGGACCTGCCTGGTGTTGGAGACGGATGGATTAGCTGGTACTGGAACAGAGCAGATCTTTTGGGACCTCTAGAAACCTAAGGATTTATGCCACATGCCTGTGTAGCAGACAGGTGAGGGGACTGTGGTGGCTTAGTGGTTAAGACTGCCGAACTTGACAAAGGAAAGTTAGCAGGTCAGCCATTCAAGACCCAAGTGCTGCACAATGGAGTGAGTTCCTGTCTCTGTTCCAGCTCCTGCCAACCTAGCAGTTTGAAAGCAAGAAATTGCAATTCGATAAATAGGTACCACTTAGGTGGGAAGGTAAACAGTGTTCTGGATTTAACACATTTTAATTTAAAGGTACAGCAGAACAGTTGCAGCTTTGCAACATTTATTACATATGCACCGTAGCAGAATTTGCTGTGGCAGCCAGAAAACCACGATCTCTTTTTAAAAATCAAAAGTCAGTATGTTATTGCATAGTTTTTCCCGCAAGGTGGCAAAAGATTTGGGATTGTTTTAGCAAATATAGTACCTGGATTTTTATCAGTGAATTTTATTAGTGAATTTTATGCATGCATTACATGATGTTATGTTTTGTAAAGGCCTCCTATGGTCACTAACAATAAAGATATTCCTTACAACTTCCCCCATTTCTGACATGAAAATGTGAAATTTAGTATTAAAAGCTGGTTGACTCAGGCACTAATTTATGACCAAACCAGTCACGTTGTACTGTAGATGCTTATGAGCACATTCGAACCACACCCTTCTGGTGAGGAACATGAAGCAAGAAGTGAGTTCTGAGGAGGCCCTGCTGTCAGTGAAATTTACTCGGCCAAACCTAATGAAACTCTTTTTTTAAAAGGGATTTTAGTACCTAGTTTGGAACCCAGAAGTCACATTAGCTTAAATCAGGAGTTCTCAACCTTTTTAAGCTGGGGGCCATTGGGTCACACTCCCTCAGACAGCTTTGGGGGGGGCGGGCGGCTATTTTGCCCTTCGTCCACCACATGACACTTCCTGGTGTAGTAGAGGAGTTGGGGGGCACATGAAATGGCACTGCGGACCGCATCCGGCCCACTGGCCGCAGGTTGAGAATCCCTAGCTTAAAGCAAAGCAATCACACTTCCATAGTGCTTAGTGCATTCCTATGGGTGGTTAACAAGTTCATTTGCATTTTGCCCCCAACATGCTGGATACTCATTCTACTGACCTCAGAAGGATGGAAGGCTGAGTCAACCTTGATCCCTGGTCAGGATTGAACTGACAACCTTTTGGTTGCAGAAGAGCAGTTTAACCCCTGCACCAGTCACCACTGTAGGATTTATTTGCCATTTGGTGCTGGCACCTTCTGGCTCTGGAAACGTAGACCTCTTTCTACCTTGTTGTAAAAGAAGGTGCAACATTGCAGGATTTTGCCCCTCTGCTGTTGGCTTTTGGGTCTGGAAACGCACAGCCCTTTTTAAATGTGTGCTGAAATACTGCATATTTAGCCCTGTAAAGGCTGCCTAGGCTTGGGGTGGCTTAGTGGTTAAGATGCTGAACTTGACAACTGGAAGGTTGGCAGTTCAGACAGTTCAAGACCTGAGTGCTGCACGATAGAGTGAGCTCCCGTCGTCTGCCTCCACTCCTGCCAACCTAGCCGTTCGAAAGCAAGACATTGCAAGTAGATAAATAGGTACCTCTTCGGCGGGAAAGGTAACAGTGTCTAAAATGATGCCAGGACTTTAAAATGGATAGGGTTGGTCTGGACAACAGTGCAGATGGCATAGCTGGTATCAAATAAGTAGATGATTAACTCTATCAACCAAGTTTACCTTTTGACTAGACATATTAAGTGGAGAGAGGTAATCCGTAAACTGCGATAGCTGAACTGCTAAACAATGGTATTAATGCACAAATAAAAGCCAGCAGTGCCTCATCAAAAGTCTGTGTTTCCAGAAGAGTTTGCAGACTGTTAATGTTTAATACAAATGTTGGTGTCCCTGATGTCACAGAACCATGACTAATACTGCCTTTACTATCTGTACATTTCTGTTGGCATGCATGAGTCTTCTCTCAGTAGATAATACAACCAGGAGGAAAGGGTCTCTCTCTTTCTCTACGCTCTACAAGGATCGCAGTTCCACCCACTGGAAGCAGAAGTGAAGCATGCCCACGCATGTCTAGAACACTGCCATAAACGCACCTGCAGCTGTCGTAAATGTGTTTATGACAGTCGTGGGTGCATTTAGGGCAATGTTCTGCTCATCCACTGGCACGTTTTACTTCCGCTTCCGGAAGCGACGAGGGCTCCATGGGCCGGATGAATTGGCGTTGGGGGCCAGATCCAGGCCCTGGGTCGTAGTTTGGGCATCCCTGGGCTAAAGGGTTGCTCTTGTTGTTTTGGACTGGTGGTTGCTGACACAGCTTTTACGGGGTCCTCATAAGGCCAAAACCTCTGCTCCTTATTTCCTAGTGGAAAGCCAAACACCTGAGGATTAGGATAAATGCCTGCTTAAAATCGCCAGCCTTTGTAGAATAGCAGGTCCACAGTTCGAGACCTGAGCGCTACCTGACGGAGTGAGCTGCTGTCTGCCCCAGCTCCTGCCAACCTAGCCGTTTGAATGCAAGAAATTGCAAGTAGATCAACAGGTACCACTTGGGTGGGAAATGTAACAGTGTTCAGGGCGATCCGGCATCTGGACCTGCCTGCAGGCTCTTGGACTATAAATGGAGGTGAGCACTGAACACTAGAGTCTGAGATAAATCATTCTCCAATGGTTTACACAGGATGGGGCAACTACATCATCCTTGGGAAAGATGCCCATTATTATATATTGGAAGTTTGTCAAATATTAATCAGAATGCTTCCTTTCTTCCCCCTTTTAATTGCAGGCGACCGTCTACCCTTAGTAATTTGACATCAGAAAAAACCTCCCAGGTCATCATTTGTCATGGTGAGTTCAAGGCAGGTACCATGTTGTGCCTGGTGTTTAAGAGTCTGTTCAATGGGGTTAATGTCCGGTAATGTTGACTTGAGATAAATAAAACATCGGGAACGTATGATCTGATCTTGCTGTTGGGGCATGAAGCGCAGGCGGCATGGCTCTGTTCCAATAGGTGTGGCGGAAAGTTCCAGATCCCAATCTGCCTTCTCTTGCATGGTATAATTCTTCCGGAACAGCCATGAAAGGAGAGATGGAGCCCAACCTTGTTGGCTCATTCCAGAATTTCTTGAAGTGTTACTACTACACAATTAGGACTTTGTAATTTAGGTAGCTTAGGGCAGTGATGGCCCCAACTTTGGCACTCCAGGTGTTCTTGGATTTCAATTCCCAGAAGCCCAAGTCAGCACTCCTGCGGATCAGGGCTTCTGGGAATTGAAGTCCAAGAAGAGCTGGAGTGCCAAGGTTGGGGCCATCACTACCTTAGGGCAGTGATGGGGATCCTTGGCAATCCAGATGTTCTTGGACTTCAATTCCCAAAAGCCCAAGCCCCCATGAATCCACACGAATGGGTTTACTGCAATTCATGTGGCCCATGCTGCCATCGTCGATCCTGGAAGCGGAAGTAAAATGCGCCCATACGGTTAAGGCTCTTCTGGGCTAACCCTTCCTCCATACAGGTGCGTTTTACTTCCGCTTCCAGGATTGATGAGGGTGGCGCAGGCTGGATGAATCACAGAAAACCCATTCGTGCAGATTCATGGTGGCTTGGGCTTCTGGGAATTGAAGTCCAAGAACATCTGGAGTGCCAAGGTTCCCCATCACAGCCCTAGGGTAACTTTGAAACTACCTTATACAAAATTTAGAGCATCCACGCACAGAACCCAGTGTTGTCTTTGTATGACTTAGCAGGAGCTAAGATTCAAAGGCAGACTTTTGCCAGTTCTCCTTCCTCGGTTATTTCTTCACCTGGAGGTCTAAACTTACAAAACCTTGAATGCAAGGGAGTCATCTCCAGGTCCGGGGAGGAATTAGGTTTCCAAAGGCAGTGGGCATCAAAGAGACTGGGCAAATGTCTCGTTGGCGAGTATTGTTGACTGACAGTCTGAGTTTCTGCTAACCAAACATCTTGGGGATGAATTAGAAGTTCTGAGCAGGGTCAGTTCATTGCTAGCACATTTCACAGCTAATATTCTGTGGCTTTAGGCTGGAAACCGGGGAACCATTCGGGGATCATCTCACTTCAATGCATCAGAGGATGCGCACAAACTCCGCAAGGCGATGAAAGGTTTGGGTAAGTCCCTCTCCCTACATAAATGCTAATTCCTCTTAGGTCTCATCTCAGCAAGTCTGGTCTTTTCTCAGTCAGTGGCTGTCTGGGATTGTAAGGTTTCTGCTTTTAGCTGCTGGCACATCAAACAAGGAAGCCCTTAGATCTGTATTGCAGGGATCTGAGACTTTGCAAACTGGTTGGTTACTCTTTAGAGCAATGGCATTAGACCATGATGGCGAACCTTGGCACTCCAGCTGTTCTTGGGCTTCAGTTCCCAGAAGCCCAAGTCTCTGTGAATCCACAGAGCAGTAAACCCATTCGTGTGGATTCACAGAGACTTGGGCTTCTGGGAATTGAAGTGCAAGAACACCTGGATTGCCAAGGTTCACCATCACTTGCATAGGAGGACCTCAACCTGAACTTGATGACTGTAAGGTCGCAGGTCATCAGTTCAAGACCCGAGTGCTGCATGATGAAGTGAGCTCCCTATCATCTGTCCGGGCTCCTGCCAACCTAGCCGTGTGCAAGCAAGAAATTGCAAGTAGATAAATACATACCACTTTGACAGGAGAGGTAACAGCCATCTACAAGCTCTGGCATCTAGTCAAGCCTGCCTCATGTCCATGGAAATGTCTGCAACAGCAGACAGTGCTGGAATGGAGATGAGGACCGGACCCTAGAGTCGGGTACAACTGACTTTCAGTGAGGACGGCCTCGCCCTTTAACTAAAGGAGAGCTATTTGGGAGCCTTTCTTGACAGAAGCCAATGCTAGTTTCTCAATTTCCAGAACAGTCCCCCCCCCCCCCCCCCAATAAAATGACTGGATTACTTTCCTCCCTTCTTGAAGCCTCAATGACTGTGTGACCTTTTCTCCCCTTGTGCAGGTACAGATGAAGATGCAATCATCGAAGTCCTGGTCAACCGGAATCTGGCCCAACGGCAGGAGATTAAGATGACCTACAAATCCACTATTGGTCGGGTGGGTAGCCTTAGCATTGAATCTCTATCTCTATCTATGTATCTATCTATTTATCTTGTATTAAATGAAAAGCACTATTTGAAACAAATCGGTAAAGAAAACACAGTGCAAACAATATAAATTTGGGTTTTGGACCTTCCTACCTGGTGGAACATCTTCCCCTCAGGACATCAGCCCACATCACTCATTCCTCCCAGGCGGCGCAGCTCCAGGTGCCGAGCCCGAGATTAGAAGGAAGGCTGTGACTTGGAGAAGAGCCTTCTCGGTGGCGGCACCAACTTTGTGGAACTCTCTTCCAGCCGAGCTGCACCAGGTTCCATCCCTGCCTACATTGGGGGGAAAAAACAGTTGAATTTTTTTCTTTTAAAAGAGGCTTTTGAGAATGTTTTGTCAACGGCTAAGCATTAAGATATTTCATTCTGTTTCTCTCCATCGCCAATAGGGATTTTTGTTTCTGGTGTATATATACAGGTGAAACTCGGAAAATTAGAATATCGTGCAAATGTCCATTCATTTCACTTAAAAGGTGAAGCCAATATATGAGATGGACTCACTACATGCAAAGCGAGAGAGATGTCATGCCTTAATTTGTTATGATTGTGACAATCATGGCGTACAGCGTACTTAAGATTATGTGATGATTATGGGGTACATGAGATGGGGGGTTGGGGGTTTTCATAAGCTGTAAGCCATAAGCATCAATATTATAAAATATTTTGCATGCAATGAGTCTATCTCATATATTTGTTTCACCTTTTAAGTTGCATTACTGGACTGAATGAACATTTGCACAATATTCTAATTTTCAAAGTTTTACCTGTACCAGCTAGACTTTTGCTTACTTATGGCTTATCTCTGAGATGGCCAAACCCCATATTTTCCACAGTCATTTTGGTGTGTAGAGAGTCCATGTGACGTGTTGTGTTCATCTTGTCTAAATCTTACCTAACAGGACTTAATCGATGACCTGAAATCTGAGCTAAGTGGGAAATTTGAGAAAGTTATCGTCGGGCTGATGACATCTATCACCTTATACGATGTGGAGGAACTGAAAAGAGCCATAAAGGTTTGCGAACATTTTAGCAGAAGCCAGAGAGAGAGAGAGAGAATAGTACCATTGAACCTGGTAGCATCAATTGAATTTCTTTCGAATTGTCCCAGAGGGTAGAACCAAACCATGAATGACCAGGTGTCCACTCAAATGTCTCCTAGTGTTTCCCAACCTTTGGTTTTTGGACTTCAGTTCCCAGAAGCCTAAGGCAATCCCCCAAAGCACTGATCAGCCAATAGACTGACTTAGGCTTCTGGGAATTGAAGTTCCCCAATGGGGCACAGAGCCCATGTTGAGAACCACTGCTCCAAGTGGATTACAGTGAGATACAGTTTAGCTATCTGGATTTGTGTTTCCTAAAATAGATCAGGATGGCATGAAGGGCAGGGAAAGGAATGACAGATGGGACTGAACTTCTGGAGGAGCAATCGGGGGCCATCTTTTTGTAAGGAAATTTGAGATTTCCTTAAATATAAAGCCCTCTTCATCAGAGACAGTGTTTGGGACTGAATAGCCAGTTGACTTTTTGGAAAACAACTAAATCCTTAGATAGACAAAAGGCTGCCTTAAGATGTTGAAGGAGGAGGCCTGGTGCAATTCCCCCAAGAGCTTTTCTTCCGTTCTCCTCCTGTCTTCACCGGGCGCCCTTTCCAAACACTTCTTTGCATCTGTGAGAGCGAGAAATGCATCTACTTCTGCACTGTATGATCGCAGTTTGCATTTATATCACACTAGCAGGGGTGCCCGGCTTCGCCCGGATGGTCCCAACCTGGCTAGCTGAGTGCCAGTGTTGTCCAGGAAACCCACTGGCCAGGGGTGGGCCTCTGATGTGAGCTCGGCGATAACATCATAATCTCCCCACTGGGGCAGACACAAACTCTCCTGTCGAATATAACCCCCTTTGCATATCAATTTAGGGGGCAAACCCCCCCCCCCGGGCTTCAGGACCCCAATAGTGACCTGCTTACGTGCGCAAGGTACTTGTATGCTGAATCTCATGGGGTTTGGTCAAGGGGTGGGCAGCCTATTCCAGACACCGAACCCACACCTTGTTTTATATAAATAATAAAGATATACAATCACAAACATGCAGCTCTCTCACAAACTCTTGCTACAAATGTGCTGAGACTTAGAGGGTAACAGCCACAGAATGCAGCATAGTCAATGCTCTGTATTTAAATGGATATTTTTAATGGGGTTTCAGGAGAAAGCGTTTCCCCTGTATGGTTCGCAGTACTCATTAGTGGTTAAGACAATGAACTTGACAACTGGAAACTCAGTAGTTCACGACCCGAGTACTTCACAATGAACATAGTGAGCTCCTGTAGTCCATCCCAGCTCCTGCCAATTTAGCAGTTCGAAAGCAATAAATTGCAAGTAGATAAATAGGTACCACTTCGGTGGGAAGTTAAGCAGCGTTCCATGCACTTCAGCATCTAGCCGTGCCTGCCACATGTCCATGGAAATGTCTGCCGACACAGACAGGCTGCAAACAGGTGAGCACAGAACCCTAGTGTCAGATACAACTGGCTTTTGAGAAAGGACAACCTTTGCTTCTACCAGCATCATTTAGATCTTAATTTTCAAATGAAAATGTCTCACCAGTTGGTCTTTTGTCGGTAATGCTTGTTTCTTAGGGGGCCGGGACAGACGAAGGTTGCCTGATAGAAATCTTGGCTTCCCGCAACAACGAGGAAATCCGCCGCATTAACGAGACCTACAAACACCGTGCGTTGCTGAAAAGATGCTTCGAAGTTTATTTGCAAACCTTTGCCCAATTTTATCTCCCTTTTGGGTGATGCATAAAAGGCTACTGTCAAATATAACCATGTAATTTGTCAAGTTGTCACCATATCTTGCTAATTAAAAAAAAAATACTAACTCATTTTTTTCTGGGCTGCCTTGGCAGAGTATGGGACTACTCTTGAGGAAGACATTGTCTCAGACACCTCCTCCATGTTCCGGAGAGTCCTGGTATCTTTAGCAACCGTAAGTCATTGGCCTTTTGGCAGCCCTTCCTAGAAGATGTATCTTCTGTCACATTTCTTCTGATTTTTTGGGATTCCCTTCACTCATTTGACTGACTCATTAACAGGATGAAGCTTTGTTTAAACCAGGCGTGCCCAAACTACGGCCCGTGGGCTGGATCTGGCCCCTGATGCCACACCGCCCTTGTCGCTCCCAGGAGCAACAAGGGCGACGTGTGCTGGATGATTGGTGTCAGAGGCCAGATCCAGCCCATGGGCCATATTTTGGGCACCCCTGGTTTAAGCAGAGCCTAAAATCTATCTCCTGTTGCAAAACAGATTGCAATGGGCGTTTTACTTCCGCTTCCGGTGGGAGGAAACACGTGACTGGCCCATGGCCCAAAAAGTTTGGGCGGCACCCCTGGTTTAAAAGCTGGGAGTTTCAGAATATGCGCCTACAGGGCCATCTGTCTCTATACAGGTCCCATGGGTGGTGGGATTATGTCCTCCAGAGTCTTTCTTCCCCTGCATCTCCTGACATTGAAAGGTCTACACTACCAACTACTTGGTGTCCCATTATCCAGAGTCTTCTACCTAAATATTTTGGGGTCTCTCCACCTTGATGGGATTTGCCTTCTCCTTCCTTGTCTTTGTTGTTCATCCTGCTAGTGATTTCTTTCCCCCATGAGATATCTGCTATCCTCCATGATCTCCATGTGCCTGAACTCAAGGCATGTCTTCTATTACCAGGGCAACAGAGATGAGAGCAACTATGTTGATGAGGTTCTGGCCCAACAAGATGCCCAGGTCTGTATCACCTTCCCTTGACTGAATGGGTGCTGCTTTGAGCCTTATTGGTGGGGACTCACCTATGCTTTTTAAGGACTTCAGAGGTGGCCAAGCGCCAACCTTCTAGATCTTGCTAAGGCGGTGATGTATCGGAGTACCTAGGAAACAGGGACCGTGGTGGCTTACTGGTTAAGACACTGAACTTGATGACTGGAAAGCCAGCAGTTCAAGTCCCGAGTGCTACGTGACTGAGTGAGCTTCGATTGTCTGTCCCAACTGTCCCAATTCCAAGTAGATAGATATGTCCCAACTGTCCCAATTCCAAGTAGATAGATATGTACTGCTTTGGTGGCAAAGTTAACAGTGTTCCGTGAACTCAGGTGTCTAGTCATGCCTGCCACATGACCGCAGAAATATCTGCAGATGCAGACAACATTGGTTCTTTGTCTATAAACAGAGATAAGCAGCAAATCCTAGAGCAGGGGTGCCCAAACTACGGCCCATGGGCCAGCTTCAGCCCCTGACGTCAATTCACCCGGCCCACGCCACCCTTGCTGCTCCTGGAAGAAGTAAAACATGCTCATACGGGCACATTTTACTTCTGCTTCCATGAGCGGCAAGGGTGGCGTGGGCCGGATGAATTGGTATCGTGGGCTGGAGCCGGCCCACGGGCCATAGTTTGAGCACCTCCGCCATAGAGTCAAATACAATTGGCTTTTGAGCAAGGGTAACTTTTACCTTGGAAACGGGAAAGGTCTTTTTTAAACACACTGGTGTGTACGTGAATGATACACACATACTGTATGCTATTTCTGGTATTCACAAAAATCCAAAAATCTTCATGCTCTTGGGAATGCTACGTCCGTGATCACACGTCTGTTTACTTAGAAGTAAGCCTCACGCTGGAGGTGTCAACAGGGCTGTTGTTTGTCTGAACGTCAGACTGTTGCGTCCTTTTCTCCTCTTATGTTCCATTTCCCATCCTGACTCGGTTGTTCTTCTGTCTTGTCCATTGTCCTTCCAAAGTGGATTGTCTTTTTTCCGTCTTCCTTTGTTAGTCCCTTTATGAAGCAGGGGAAAAAAGATGGGGGACAGATGAAGCTCAATTCATGACCATCATGTGTACAAGAAACAGAAATCACCTGCTGAGAGGTAAGAGGTTGAACACAGTGGATTATTCCTCCTGTTGCAACAACAGCAAGAATGACTGGGATTGCCATAGTACAGTGATGGTCAACCTTGGCACTCTAGTTGTGTTCTTGGACTCCAATTCCCAGAAGCCAGAGTCAGCCCTCCTGCTGATCAGGGCTTCTGGGGATTGAAGTTCAAGAACATCTGGAGTGTCCTCCAAGAACTTGCCTAATCCTTTCTTAAAGCTGTCAATTGAAGTCCAAGAACACATGCAGTAAATCTATGTGTGTGGATTCAAAGGCACTTTGGCTTCTGGGAATTGAAGTCCAAGAACACACACAGTAAACCCATTTGTGTGGATTCACAGGGGCTTGGGCTTCTGGGAGTTGAAGTCCAAGAACACATGCAGGAAACCCATTTGTGTGGATTCACAGGGACTTTGGCTTCTGGGAGCTGAAGTCCAAGAACACATGCAGGAAACCCATTTGTGTGGATTCACAGGGACTTTGGCTTCTGGGAATTGAAGTCCAAGAACACCTGGAGTGCCGAGGTCCGCCATCACGGCCCTAGGCCCATCCTCAAAGTAACAGCATAAAATACCTTAAGTATTGGCCTTTGTAGAGTTAATCCAGTGCCACAGCAGAACTGGAAAAAGAGAGTAATGCTACTTCAAAAGGAAGGTAGCAGAAAGAAAGACCCAGTATGTGGGGTGGGGAGCTTCATTAAGGAAACTGTTTATTTGTCAAGGGCCATTAATGGTAAGACTCAGGAAGGTCAAGAATTCACTCGGTTCCCATAAATCAGAAGCAACGCAACAACAACGACAGCAGCACAGTACAACCTTTCCTTTCTTTACAGTCTTTGCTGAATACACAAAGATTGCCAATAAAGATATTACGGACAGCATTAAATCTGAGATGTCTGGAGATCTTGAGGACGCCTTGTTGGCGATAGGTGAGTCTTCTTTTTTTTCAACTGAAGAATTGAAACCACTGCGCTTCCTGGTAGACCTTTTTCTGGCAAGCGACAGACGTGAATTGCACGGATTACTGTGCACCCATTCATGAGGATTCACAGAGCAGTGTTTCCCAACCTTTGGCTTTTGGACTTCAGTACCCAGAAGCCTAACTCGGTCCTTTGGCTGATCTGGGCTTTGGGGAGTTGCCTTAGGCTTCTGGGAATTGAAGTCCAAGAACCAAAGGTTGGGAAAAGACTCAACTAGAGAGAGCATTCCGCTTGCAATTGTGTAATATTTCACTGTCTATTTCAGGGGTGCCCAAACGATGGCCCAGGGGCTGGATCAGGCCCCCCAGTGCCAATTCATCCGGCCCACGAAGGCCTTGGCACTCCTGGAAGCGGAAGTAAAACGCGCCCATTCGGGCGCGTTTTACTTCCGCTTCCAGGAGTGACAAGGCCTTCGTGGGCCAGATGAATTGACATCGGGGGGCCTGATCCAGCCCCTGGGCCGTCATTTAGGCACGTTTTACTTCCGCTTCCAGGAGTGACAAGGCCTTCACGGGCTGGATGAACTGTGTCGGGGGCCTTATCAGGCCCCCAGGCAAATAGTGGTGGCTCCCTGAACCACGTGAGCGGCCCACGGCCCGAAAAGTTTGGGCACCCCTGTTCTAATTGCTGGAAAGATTATAACTTTGCATAACAGGTATCAACTGACCACGGCTATTATTTCCTGCTTTTCTACCTCTACATTTTTGTTTTTTTTCCTCCCAGTGAAATGCATGAGAAATAAGTCTGCCTATTTTGCTGAAAGGCTGTACAAGTCGATGAAGGTAAGGAAGGAGAAGAAGAGATAGGAATGTACCTGCAGGCTTTTTTCCTTTAAAAAAATGGTTTTTCACTTCAAGGCTCAAATGTCCACTCCGGACATTACCAAATTCTGCTGGTTGGAGTCTAGGTCTATTCCCCACAAAATAAATAAATAAATAAATAAATAATTCATATCCTGCCCATCTAACCCATTTGTCACTCTGGGCAGTAATTTAATTATGATTCATGCCTGAGCTCTTAAAGAAAATGGTGTGAATGCAGTGCATATCCTCTTAGTGGTTCGAGGTCAGAAAGGTCCTGATGGCCTCCAACCTCAGGCAAGCAAAAATGGGCCAGAACTCTCACCTGCCAGACTTCGATTATTCATTAGCCCAACGGGGTAAAGCAACTGGCTTGCTTACAATTCTTCTTCTGCCATATCTTAATCTGAATGTTGGGTATCATCATGGCGATCAGCCATGAAGACCGTCTTGCGAATATAATGCAGTGGCCTTTCACCTGCCTTGCGCATTGCAGCGTGACACCCATAGTACCACTGATCCAGTTCCTAGAGTCCCGTTCTGGTCCTGAGCCCTTTTGGTACGCAAAGTCTTCATCATTATCATCCCCAGGCCAGGATGGATGAAGCTGCTGCCCTCCATCAAGATGGATCCAAGTGGGACCATTTAATCCACTTGGGGACCATCACCCTTCCCTGTGGACTTCGCCCCCCAAGGCCGTTAGTCCTCAGGGTGGTCAGGTTAGTTAACCACCGCCTGACACTCGGCAGTAGTAGGGTCTACTCTCCATCACCATTGCACAATAACCTGGCCAGACTGTCTTGCTTACAAAAGGCCCCCCATTTAATGCCCTGGTGGATTTGGGGAAGGTTTCCATGCATGAAACCCTGGAGACGAACACACCAAAAAGGGATGCAGGTAGAGAACATTATGCAACTCTGTGTACAGAAAAGGGAATTACAGCTAAACCAGTTTCCGTCCCGTATATCCTGCATAAAGTTCCATCACTCTCTCTCTCTCTCTTGCTGTTATTCCCCCCATCCTCTGCTTCCTTTAGGGCTTGGGGACCGACGACGACACCCTCATCAGAGTGATGGTGTCCCGCTGTGAGATTGACATGATTGACATCAAGGCAGAGTTCAAGCGGATGTATGGGAAATCTCTCTACTCCTTCATTAAGGTGAGCTTGGCCTTCTCCTTCCACGGCTTGCCTTGTGTTGCAGATGCAAATCGCAAAGTGGACTGAAACACATCTGCAGTGCTTTTGGCCACAGCTGTGCTCTGCCAGGATCTCCATCTGTGGGTGGAGGCTGGGCTGGAGAAATTTCCCCCACAAGAGTTTCCAAATAATTTAGAAGGCCAAGTGGGAAACTGTTGATACAACATTGGACTTCCGTTGGAAAACTGAAACTGATGTTTTCTCAGCAGTAAGTAAAGATAGACAACGTGGGTGTAAATAACACCAAACACCTCTAACCCCATGATGGGGAACCCAGGCACTCCAGGTGTTCTTGGGCTTCAGTTCCCAGAAACCCAAGTCCCTGTGAATCCACACAAATGGGTTTACTGCACATAGACTTCTGGGAATTGAAGCTCAAGAACAGCTGGAGTGCCAAGGTTGGCCACTGATCTAACCATTGCTTGCTTTCCTTCCCAGGGAGACACTTCGGGCGACTACAGGAAAGTTCTGCTTCATCTGTGTGGAGGGGAAGACTAACCACCAAAGCAACCTCATTCTACAGTCCAGGCTGCATCTCTGGCACTGGAATTTGCAACCAAAGCACTAAGCAAATAGCTTCACTTTTCATCCTGCTAACAGATTTTGCTTGCTAGAATAGCATTCAATTACATTAGGGAAAGGATTTAACGCTGCTTGCTAGCAGATGCTTAATAGGTAGTATATAATGATTGACAGAAGTATTTTTAGGATTATGTTTGTATCTTGCCTTCTCCAGTCAGTTCTGCAGAAATGTTTCTTGCTAACTGGATTTTTTTTTTCAGTCCCTTGCATCTCATTTTAATTGGAGCTTATTACACTTTTGATTTTTTTATGGGACTGCTGCCTTAATTATTTTTCTACTGCAAGGTGCTACGGCTTCAAAAATTGTAGTTCCTCTTTTTTTATATATATCCTGCTGAAGATATAAATCATTTTGTGCATTTATGAAATATGAAGAAGTGATTATGGCAAAATTAATGACAAAAGCGATGAGTGATGGATTTTTCAAAATAAAATAATTTTAAAAAAACAGACTTGTGTAAGAGCCTCTTGATTTCTCCCAAACATTATTTGATACAAACTGCCGTCTGCTGCTGCTGCTGCAAGTTAAAAAAATGCAGCTACCAGAATAGTTAGCGAGCAACTCTTTATGTATGTATTTATTTATTGAATTTCAAAAAATACCCATCTGGGCATTATCCCAATCTGGGTGGTGAACAAACAGAAAATAATGACAATACCCACACAAATAAAAACCCTCTTGAAAGCGTCAATTTATCATTGATAGTTATGTTCCATACCTCTTTATACCAGTCATAAAGTTCAAAATCTACTTTCCATTCTTTTAGTATGTTCAATCATGTTGCTGGAACCCACATTATAATATACTTTTGCCATTCTATCTGTATCTTTCCAAGATTAGATTCTAACACTATTTTATGATGTATCCCGATTATAAATTCTTTGGTGTAAAGTAAGTGTCTTCCCCTTCAATAGATTTACATACCCCAAACAATAAAAATAATTTTTATCTTGAACATGGCTCCTTCTACGCAGCACATGATTGCATGATTTTCTCACGGTGTAAATTCACGGATGAGAAGGAAAATGTGTGTAATTTAAAGCTCTTTCCATAGGAGGCATTCAAAAGACTTATTGACTGTGTGGGAAGTGCAGCAGACTTCAAGGTGCGCAGATTGAATTATAATCCTTCTGCTTTACAGGCATTGAAATGGCTTCTCAACAGATTTCCTTCATGAGTAATAAAGTAACTTTTCAGACCGAAGCTCGTCCAACACTGGATGCATTGAAGAAACATTTTGTCTGTCTGGGTAATGAAATGTGTAGCAAAGCGTACGCATGTTGACAGAAGAATCTTCCACACATGCAACATTTAACAGCTGTCCACCCTGATTTAATTATTTCAAAATGTATTAGATGTGCACTCAATCAAAAGCACCTGTGTGTATCCTGTGATGTGAAGCAAGGCTTGCATTTCATCTGAAGCATTTTCCACATTCCAGCCACACGCTTCTCTCCTGTGTGGGTTGTATGATGTTTAGTAAGGCTTCCTCACTCAGGGAAGCCTTTTTTAAAAAAAATCCAGGCATTCAAAAGCTTTCTCACCTGTGTGTATCCTGTGATGTGAAGCAAAGCTTGCATTTCATCTGAAGCATTTTCCACATTCCAGCCACAGGCTTCTCTCCTGTGTGGGTTGTATGATGTTTAGTAAGGCTTCCTCACTCAGGGAAGCCTTTTTTAAAAAAAATCCAGGCATTCAAAAGCTTTCTCACCTGTGTGTATCCTGTGATGTGAAGCAAGGCTTGCATTTCATCTGAAGCATTTTCCACATTCCAGCCACACGCTTCTCTCCTGTGTGGGTTGTATGATGTTTAGTAAGGCTTCCTCACTCAGTGAAGCCTTTTTTAAAAAAAAATCCAGGCATTCAAAAGCTTTCTCACCTGTGTGTATCCTGTGATGTCTATTAAGGTGTGCCCTGTAACTGAAGTTCTTTCCAAACTCCAAGCATTTAAAAGGCTTCTCTCCAGTGTGGGCCCTCTGATGTTTAGCAAGGCTACCACTTTAAAAGAAGCTTTTTCCACACTCTAGACATTTAAAGAGTTTCTCTCCTGTGTGGGTCACATGATGTGAAACAAGGGTTAGCCTCTGAATGAATCTTTTACCACATCCCAGGCATTCAAATGGCTTCTCACCTGTGTGAGTCCTGTGATGTGTAACAAGGATTCCACTGTGACTGAAGCATTTCCCACACTCCAAGCATTTAAAAGGCTTCTCTTCTGTGTGCGTCCTGTGATGTGAAGCAAGGCTTGAACTATAACGGAAGTTTTTCCCACACTCCTGGCATGCAAATGGCTACTCTCCTGTGTGAGTCCTGTGATGCGAAGCAAGGTGTGAACTGCAACTGAAGCTTTTCCCACACTCCTGGCATTCAAATGGCTACTCTCCTGTGTGAGTCCTGTGATGCGAAGCAAGGTGTGAACTGCAACTGAAGCTTTTCCTACACTCCTGGCATTCAAATGGCTTCTCTCCTGTGTGGGTCCTGTGATGTCTAGCAAGGGTTTCAGAACGACTGAAGCATTTTCAACACTCCTGGCATTCAAATGGCTTCTCTCCTGTGTGAGTCCTGTGGTGTGAAGCAAGGCTTGAACTATAACGGAAGCTTTTTCCGCACTCCAGGCATTTAAAAGTCTTCTCTCCTGTGTGAGTGCTGTGATGCGAAGCAAGGTGTGAACTATTCCTGTAGCTTTTTCCACATTCAAGGCATTTAAAAGGCTTCTCTCCTGTGTGGGTCCTGTGGTGTGTAGCAAGGTTTTCAGAACGACTGAAGCTTTTTCCACACTCCTGGCATTCAAATGGCTTCTCTCCTGTGTGGGTCTTGTGGTGTGTAGCAAGGTTTTGACGTTGACTGAAGCATTTCCCACACTCCTGGCATTCAAATGGCTTCTCACCCGTGTGGGTCCTGTGATGTGAAGCAAGGTGGTGTCTATGACTGAAACTCTTTCCACACTCTTGGCATTCAAATGGCTTCTCACCCGTGTGAGTCACGTGATGTCTAGCAAGGCTCCCACTTTCACTGAAGCTTTTCCCACACTCCTGGCATTTAAAAGGCTTCTCTCCTGTGTGAGTCCTGTGATGTGTAGCAAGGTTTCCACTGTGACTGAAGCATTTTCCACACTCCTGGCATTCAAATGGTTTCTCTCCTGTGTGGGTCCTGCGATGTGAAGCAAGGAGTAAACTATTCCTGAAGTTTTTTCCACACTCCTGGCATTCAAATGACTTCTCTCCTGTGTGGGTCCTGTGATGTCTAGCAAGGTTTTCAGAATAACTGAAGCTTTTTCCACACTCCTGGCATTCAAATGGTTTCTCTCCTGTGTGGGTCCTGTGGTGTGAAGCAAGGCGTCCACGTTCACTGAAGCTTTTTCCACACTCCTGGCATTCAAAAGGCTTCTCACCAGTGTGAGTCCTGTGATGTATAGCAAGGGTACCACGTTGACTGAAGCTTTTTTCACACTCCTGGCATTTAAAAGGTTTCTCTCCTGTGTGGGTCCTGTGATGTGTAGCTAGGTGTGAACTTTGACTAAAGCTTTTCCCACACTCCTGGCATTTAAAAGGCTTCTCTCCTGTGTGGGTCCTGTGATGTGTAGCAAGGGTTTCAGAACGATTGAAGCATTTTCCACACTCCTGGCATTTAAAAGGCTTCTCTCCTGTGTGGATCCTGTGATGTGAAGTAAGGCTTCCACAGTCATGGAAGCTTTTCCCACACTCTAAGCATTTGAAAGGCTTCTCTCCTGTGTGGGTATTGCGATGTGAAGCAAGGTTTCCACTGTAATAGAAACTTTTCCCACACTCTAAGCATTTGAAAGGCTTCTCTCCTGTGTGGGTCCTGTGATGTGAAGCAAGGTGGTGACTACAACTGAAGCTCTTTCCACACTCTTGGCATTTAAATGGCTTCTCACCCGTGTGAGTTCTGTGATGTCTATTAAGGCCTCTACTTTCATTGAAGCTTTTCCCACACTCCTGGCATTTAAATGGCTTCTCTCCTGTGTGGGTCCTGCGATGTGAAGCAAGGTTTCCACTGTCATGGAAACTTTTCCCACACTCTAAGCATCTGAAAGGTTTCTCTCCTGTGTGGGTCCTGTGATGTCTAGCCAAGTTGTCAAAACGCCTGAAGCTTTTTCCACACTCCAGACATTCAAATGACTTCTCTCCTGTGTGGGTGATATTTTGTCTAGCAATGTGTACTCGTTTACTGAAACTTTTTCCACACTCCATCTTTTCTGAGTCTCTTCTTTCCTGTTTTTTATGATGTCTTCTAAGACGAATAGTTGATCTACATTCAATATCAGCAGTTCTGTAAAAAGATTGAGGAGAAAGGATCAACAGTTACCTAGTTTGAGGAGCAGATGCCTAATCTATACCTATAAATCTATGTGTTAACTGTTGGAATGTGACAAAGGCTCCTGCACCCGTCCACACTATCCTGTACCGAGCCTCCTGCACTCGCCCGAACCCGGTATGGAGGTAACTGTAGGATTGAGAAATGTGCCAGTGGGGCAAGAGCCCCACAAATGCGAACAAAGGGAAACAACTTCAATTCCCAACATTCTCTGCGCCGCACCGCACCACAGCCAATCAGGCTAAGAGACGCGAGCAAAAAGAATGTTGGGAAACATGGTGCGGCCAATCGAAATCGAGCTGTACAAAAAAACCGCCGCACGAACGCAAACCACAAACACAAAACTGCAAGTCCCAGCGTCTTGCGCGCCGCGAGCGCGCAGAATGCTGAGAAAGCCAGTGCGCAAAAAATAAACTTACAAAGCGCAACGGGACCACAAGCCTCACAGCCACGCAAAACAAAAAGCCACAAAACGCCACTGCAAGACACCCACTGTCCTTCTTTCCCAGAGCAACGGGTAGAAGAGGGACTCCCTCTCCTGCACGCTACCCTGCCGAAGACACGGCGAGACCACCATCAGCCTCAAGGAAAGTTGAGCCAGGGTGGGAAACACGCACACACACCAAAACAGGCAGCAATTCGTCAGGGGAAGCACCCTCCCTGACGGATGACTGGCTGATGCCTTTGTACTTCCGAATACAAAAGCAGAAGCCAGCAATCCGCTGGATCGCTGCCTGCCCATCTCTGGTTAGGTAAACCGGGAGAAAAAGGAGACAGAGAGGAGAGAACCCTTAAAGCCCTTCATGGTAGTGGGCCAGGATACTTAAGAGACCACCTCACCCCAAGGACATCTGCCCACCTCACTAGAGCGGACTGGCGGGGCTCATTAAAAATACCAACTTTTAGAGAGGCTCGCCTATCTATCATTAGAAGAAGAGCCTTTTTGGTATCTGCTCCGACCCTATGGAACCTCCTGCCACTTGAACTGCATCTCCAGACAGAGCTGCTGCCCTTCAAGAAAGAGCTGAAAATCTGGCTGGCAGGGCAGGTGTGGGTAGGTGGAGAGGGAACAATGCCCACACACCACACCAACAGGCTCATGTAGAACAGGATCACTCATGCTTTTAAAAGTTTTTAACTAGATTTTTAATTGGTGCAGGTGGGAGGTACTTTTTCAGTGTTTTAGGAATTTTAAGGGTTTCTATAGTTTAGTTGGGTTTATGTATGCCGCCTAGAGTCTCATGTTAATTGGGGCGGCTATACAAATTAATTAATTAATCAATCAATCAATCAATTAATATTATGTCAGAAATTATTCTGGGTTGAAAGGATTTTTGTAGAAGAAACGCTGCGCAATGACGATGGTCACTCCAGAGTGGCTCATATGAGCACTACTCAGGCCTTCAGTTTCAGTATCTTTTTAAGAATTTTTATAACAAGGTTACTGGGGAAGGAATGCTGAATTTTAGACAATTCATATTTTTAGCCTTTACCTTTGTGTTGTTGCGATTTTTATACATGTCAGCCACCCAGAGTCGCCTAGGCGAGAATTAATAGATAGTTTTCTGAGCTTTGGCAAGAGAGAGTATGTGTATGTGTGTGCGCACAAACACGTGTGTGCATGAGATTTCCGTAGGATACTAAGAGCAAATGCTAATTGCATTGCCCAAGGGGATGATGGGATTTCTGGAAGACCATTGGATAGGGAGGATTCCCTTTCTGGTACTGGTAAGCCCTGAGTTTTCTGAACTTTGGCAAGAGTGTGTGTGTGTGTGTGTGTGTGTGTGTGTGTGTGTGTGTGTGTGTGTGTGTGTGTGTGTGTGTGTGTGTGTGTGTGTGTGTGTGTGTGTGTGTGTGTGCGCGTGTGCGCACAAACACGTGTGTGCATGAGATTTCCATAGGATACTAAGAGCAAATGCTAATTGCATTGCACAAGGGGATGATGGGCTTCCTGGAAGACCATTGGATAGGGGGATTCCCTTTCTGGTACTACTAGCAAGCCCTGAGCTTTGGCAAGAGAGTCAAGTGTGTGTGTGGGGGGGGAGGGGGGGTGTTCCCCTGGTCTTTGTCCGTAAAAGGAAACAATTTTTTTTTTTGGGGGGGGGGGATATGAGCCAAGGCACTTTCCCCTCCTTCCCTTCCCACACCCACTGAGGTGTGCAAGTTCCCTCCACGCTGGGCACTGCTTGCCTTGCAGGGAGGGGGCATTGGGGAAGGGATGGTCCCCTTCCATGGTGTGATCTTAACCCCCTCCCTTGAAAACAACAACTCCCCCCCCCTCTTGAATAGAAGCAAGCCAGAAATTGCACTGTAAAGGCCTGCGTTCAAAACCTTAAAGGGGGGGGGGGGGCAGATGCACCCCCTTCTGGTAAATGAGCAGTTCTCCCCCCCCCCCCAACTTCTCTTGCCCCCCCCCCCATGCCAAATATTGCATCGTCCACTTCCTGATTCTCTCCCCCCACCCTAAAGAAAGAAAGAAAGAAAGGCCTTTCAAACAAGGGAGGGAGGGAGGGGGAAGACTTGCAATCTGGGTTTCAATGGAAAAGCCCCCCATCCCCACCCCCACCCCCACCCCCACCTCATGTCTCAGGTAGGGCTTATTTCAGGTTTTGGGAATCTCCCCCTCCCCCCCCCTATAAAAACACCCCTTCTCCTTCTTCTTCCTCCTCCTCCTCCCAGGGGTCCAAAATAGCGGGGAGGGGGGGGGGAGAGACTCTCGGGGAAAAACAGAGAGAGAGAAAAAGGGGGGGGGGAAGAGGTTTACCCAATCTCCCAGGGAAAAGTAACGCCGGAGGGAGGCAGAAAGTAACGCCGTTCCTCTGCCCGGGGGAGGGGGAGACGTCACGTGTGGCCGCTTCCTCCGTTCCTCTGCTCAGGAATGTAACGCCGTTCCTTTTCGCCGCCCAGAGCAGGGGGAGGAAACAGGGGGCGGGGGGGCGTTATTACTGGTTGCACTGCTAGGTGGACGTGGGAGGGGGCGGAGCCTATGGAGTTGGGGGCGGAGTGACTGAGGCCGTGGCCTGTTGGGTGCACGGCGATATACCCGCCCCATGGAAACAGCACCCTGCGGCCTCAAAGGTTCCGGCATCATGGGGCGGGAATCGACTTTGAGAGGCCTTGTGTCATATTTCTGCCCGCCTTTGAGGGCGCCAGACAATGTGGCGCACCGGGACATGTCCCGGTGTGTCCAAAACAACAAATTGGGGGGAGGGGAAACACATGGGGAAAGGACCATTTCCGGTTGAAAGAGCCCCCCCCCCACCAACTCTTCCTCCATTTCCTCCCTCTCTAGGAAACTCCCTGCTCTGTTGCCTCTAAACACAAGGGTGCCCAAAGTATGGCCCTCAGTCAGGCAAGATCTGGCCCACAATAGTAATTAGTCCAGCCCACGCCACCCTCGTCGCTCCCGGAAGCGGAAGTAAAATGCACTGGGCCGGATGAATTGGTGCCAGGGGCCAGATCTGGCTGTAGTTTGGGCACCCCTGCTTTTGACAGTGGAGACATGCCCTGAATCAATGTGGGAAAGTCCTTCTGTGGAGACTGGACAGTTCTCTTTCTTACACTGTTTTGATATATGGAATCTACTTTTAAAAATCTTTTTAAATGCAGTACCATTAATCTGTAAATACTTAATAGGGTTTGTTTAGTTACACCAATAATGCCCAACAGCTAGTTAAATTCAAATGTCATTTTTCTAGCCAAATGTCATAGCAGTATGAATTTAAATTTATAGTCAAATTTATGTGTGCTGCGCAGACGTAGCCGTTTCCACAGCTGAGCAGTTCATGCTGAGTTTATTTTTTATCCCAGGCACTCATGGGGTTTCCCCCACTGGTATGTGTCAAGCAGTGTTTGCGAAGCCATCTTTATGCCAAGGTTGAAGAGAACAATTCCTCTCCTCCCATGATGGTGCCTTCCTAGGAAAAGTATCCAGAATATACACCAACTCCCTGGCAACTATAGGCTGTAGCAAGTACGGTAGCTTGTAGAGTCCTGGCGGTGCGGGGGTTTAAATTGTTGCCCTGAGGCCAAAGGTTGTGAGTCTTGGGACATGATGAGGGACAAAGAAGGTTGCAATCGTTTTTAAAGTTTTGTTTAGTTTCGTATGATGGAGATGTTTTGTATTTTGAACTTTTGATACTGTTGTGAGCCGCCTGTAGTCGCTTGGGCAAGGGAGACGGCAATAGAAATACAGTAAATAAAATAATTAAATAGAGAAAAGAATACAGTACAGTGAACCCCCGGCTAACGACGCGTTTGAATAGCATCATTTTTGATTAACGCTACCGACGCCCCCGTGATCTCTCGCACGACAAAAAAAGTCGTTATTCTAATAACGACTTTTTTTGACTTTCTGTGGATCTCCCATAGGAAACCACAAATTGACGTTTTCTGCATAACGCTACTTGGGGATCCAAGCAACATCGTAATGTGAGGGTCTACTGTACTTATTTCTTCATAAAGGTTGCTATTCTGTCTCATAAGTCTCTTGCTCAGCTTATCTGGCAATTTCCCTTCTGGAGGAAGTTGCAAACTCTTTCATGGATCAAGTCCACTTCAGCAGACATAACAGTGGATATCATGGTATACATTTATAAATATCTGGTATAGACACCCAGAGGGGCTGGGCCAAGTTGGTTGGTTCAGGAGACAGACATACAAATCATTTAGTTATTTACAACTGTCACTCCCACTCACCCAGAAGTAAACAGATATTATGATAATAAATCAGCCAGAGAGGTTTTGAAATGGAAAACGAGAATTTTACCTAAGTTTTTCTGTCAAAGCATAACACAATACAATTACCCATGATCATGGTACATATTAATAATACACATATGCATGGCCTCTTGCTTCCTTTGGATCCAAGGGTCTAGATAAGAGATACAGCTAGCCTTACATACTTTCATGAAGCTCCATACACGTGTTCTCCAGTCCAGATGGTCACTCCAAGGGTGTAAGACGTTTTCACCTTTATCTTGATGTTACACATTCTAACACACAATATGCAATGACGTACATTCACCCTGTTCTCTTGCTAGTCATGTTTATAACATGTACATGTCTGCTTATTTCAGATAAGACCCTTTTTGGGTGTGTTTCTAAGCAAGCTAGCTGTAAACAACTTAAGTAGAGGCTTTCAAACAATTCCAAGATGGCTCTGCTTATGCATACATTGTATACATTGCTTTGAGAAGGAATATGTCAACACATATGAAAATATATTAATTAACACTAGACTGTCACAACCAGTAATCTATCTTTATTCATGTCAGATGCAACACCAGCATATAATAACACACAAAGCTAAAATTAACACATCTAAAAACAAAATAGATGACATCCGCCCAATTATCAGACCACTTCCACATCATTTCCTCCTGCCACCCTAAGGTCCTCCTCAGTGCACGTTGAGGGGCATCGTGTGCATTGTATCCTAGGGGAGATGGTTTGTACTATTCAGCATTCACACAGGCTGTCACCGATAGGGAAACCCCACTTCCTCAGGTAAGCCCTTCATCTTCCCACCCCTGCACGCAGTCTATGTAGAACTTTCCACACAAGCCCTGGTTGTTCTTGCTTTTTCCTGGCATTTGAATGGCTTCTCTCCTGTGTGGGTCCTGTGATGTGAAACAAGGGTTGCCCTAAGAATGAAGCTTTTTCTACATTCCAGGCACTCAAATGGCTTCTCACTTGTGTGTTTCCTGTGATGTGAAGCAAGGCTTCCACTGGCATTGAAGATTTTTCCACATTCAAGTCATTTAAAAGGCTTCTCTCTTGTGTGGGTCCTGTGATGTGTTGTAAGGGTGTAAGAACGACTAAAGCTTTCCCCACACTCCTGGCATTTAAATGGCTTCTCTCCTGTGTGAATCCTACAATGTGTAGCAAGGCTTCCACTGTGACTGAAGCATTTCCCACACTCCTGGCATTTAAATGGCTTCTCTCCTGTGTGGGTCCTATGATGTCTATCAAGGTTTCCCCTGTGATTGAAGCATTTTCCACACTCCTGGCATTTAAAAGGCTTCTCTCCTGTGTGGGTTCTGTGATGAGAAGAAAGGCTTCCACTATCATGGAAGCTTTTTCCACAATTAAGGCATTTAAAAGGCTTCTCACCTGTATGTGTCCTGTGATGTGAAGCAAGATGTGAACTACGACTGAAGCTTTTTCCACACTCATGGCATTCAAATGGCTTCTCTCCTGTGTGGGTACTGTGATGTGAAAGAAGGTTCACCCTCAGACTGAATCTTTTACCACATTCCAGGCATTCAAATGGCTTCTCACCTGTGTGACTCCTATGATGTGCAGCAAGGCTTTCTCTGTGACGGAAGCTTTTCCCACACTCTAGGCATTCAAATGGCTTCTCACCTGTGTGAGTCCTGTGATGTCTAGAAAGGCTTTCACTGCGACTGAACCCTTTCCCACACTCCAGGCATTCAAATGGCTTCTCTCCTGTGTGGGTGCCATTTTGCCTAGCAAGATGTTCTTGTTTACTTAATTTTTTTCCACACTCCATCACTCTTGAGTGTATTCTTTCCTGTTTTTTATGATGTCATCTCAGTTGAAATGTTGTTCTACATTCAATATCAGCAGTTCTGCAAAAAGATTGAGGAGAAAGGATGAACAGTTACCTTGCTCGAGGAGCAGATGCCCAATGAATCATAAAAAGCTGCAGACTGATAAAGAATCAGTTTTGACTAGGATCTAGAGCAGGTATGGTGAACCTATGGCACGTTTGCCACAGGTGGCACTCACAGCCCTCTCTGTGGGCACCCATGCAGCCACCCCAGTACAATTCAATTCAATTTTATTTACAGTCCATGACCAGCATAACAAGAACACAAAAGCATAACACCCTCCCCATCCTAAGCTAGACTGGACAGAGGTAATAAAAGGAAACTAAAAACCTACTGAGAATTGGCATACAACAGCAGCCCAACAATCTAAAGGAACAATATTACTAAAATCGCTGAATAATTACTAAAACCTATTGTCGTGAAGACATTAATGTCAGAGGGCAAAGAGGAAGGGCCGCGCTGACACTGCAGACACAGGAAACCCTCAACCACCCCCAGGAGACACCATCCGCAGCCACCATCACAGCGAGGCCCGAGTCGGTGCCTTTGACCAACTCCTCGCAGCTGAAGGGAGGCGAGAGCTGCTGCATGCATGCAAGGGATCAGTAATCGAACTGAAATAATATAGTTGACTTAACATAGATGACTTATAGCAACTGACATAGTGACTGTGTCACTGTGTCAGCTTAGAACTGACTGACATCAGTTCTAAACTGATACTGTGTTCTAAACTGTTATAATATGCATGATGTCACCTTGTTTTAAACTGTGATAATATGTATGATGGGGGGGAAATGGCGTAGAAACTGGCAAAGCACGCCAAGGAGTTTGCCAAGAGAACCCTATTGACCAAAGCAAAGGCAAAACAAAGGGACAAATCAGAGGAAACAGGAAGGATGCTCAGCACATTAGATAGACAGAAAGGGATGGGCAGGAAAGCGGGAGGAGAAATACAGTGTTGTAAGGAACAATATTGCATAGGGACATGGAATGTAAGATCTATGAACCAAGGAAAGCTGGAAGTGGTAAAAAAAGGAAATGGAAAGAATAAGTATTGACATCTTGGGAATCAGTGAGCTAAAATGGACAGATATGGGCGAATTCAGCTCTGGAAACCATCATATCTACTACTGTGGACAAGAAAACCTCAGAAGAAACGGAGTGGCCAGAATTGTAAATAAAAGAGTGAGAAAAGCAGTAATGGGATACAATCTCAAAAATGATAGACTGATGTCAGTCAGACTACAAGGCAAACTATTTAATATCACTGTAATCCAAATATATGCACCAACTACTAGTGCAGATCAAGCCACAGTAGACCAGTTCTATGAGGACCTACAACATCTTATAGAACAGACACCAAGAAACGATGTCCACATTATCTTAGGAGACTGGAATGCAAAAGTAGGAAATCAAAAAGTGGACGGAATAACAGGCAAGTTTGGTCTGGGAACACAAAACGAAGCAGGGCAAAGACTGATAGAGTTCTGCCAAGATAACACACTAGTGATAGCAAACACCCTTTTCCAGCAACACAAGAGGAGACTCTACACATGGACATCACCAGATGGCCAACATTGAAACCAAATTGACTACATACTCTGCAGCCAAAGATGGAGAACCTCTATACAGTCAGCAAAAACAAGACCTGGAGCGGACTGTAGCTCAGATCACAATCTACTGATCACAAAATTCAGGCTCAGACTGAAGAAAATAGAGAAAACTAATAGGCCGGATAGATATGATCTAGACAACATACCCAAGGAATACACGGTGGAGGTGAGGAACAGATTCAATGGTCTGGACCAGATAGACAGAGTACCGGAAGAACTATGGACAGAAATGAGAGACATTATGCAGGAGGCAGCAAGGAAAACTATACCAAAAGAAAAGAAGCGCAAGAAAGCAAAGTGGTTGTCGGATGAGGCTCTTAAAATAGCAGAGGAAAGAAGGAATGCAAAAGGCAAAGGGGAAAGGAAAAAATACAATCACTTAAATAAAGAATTTCAAAGAAAAGCAAGGAGAGATAAGGAAAGCTACCTAAATGAACAGTGCAAAGAAATAGAGGAAAACAACACAAGAGGCAGGACTAGAGATCTCTTTTAAAAAATTGGGGAAGTCAAGGGAACGTTCAAAGCAAAAATGATCATGATAAAAGACAAAGATGGCAAAGAGTTAGCGGATGAAGAAGAGATAAAGAAAAGATGGAAAGAGTACACAGAGGAACTTTACCAAAAAGACCTAAACACCCCGGATAATAACAATGAGGGGGAAATTGAACTTGAACCAGACATCCTAGAGAGTGAAGTCAGAAAGGCCCTAAAAAGCACAGCAAATAACAAAGCCAGTGGAGATGATGGTATCCCAGTTGAATTCTTCAAGGCCTTAAAAGATGATGGAATCAAGCTACTACATGCTATATGCCAGCAGATTTGGAAAACGAAACAGTGGCCACAGGATTGGAAAAGATCAGTATACGTCCCAATCCCAAAAAAGGGCAATGCCAAAGAATGTTCAAATTATCGAACAATTGCGCTCATCCCACAAGCTAGCAAAGTGATGGTCAAGATAATACAGGATAGACTGCAGCAGCATGTGGAGAGAGAATTACCAGAGGTGCAGGCTGGTTTCAGAAGAGGCAGGGGAACCAGAGACCACATTGCCAACATACGTTGGATCATGGAGAAAACAAAGGAATACCAGAAACAAGCTTACTTCTGTTTCATTGACTACACCAAGGCCTTTGATTGTGTGGACCACAACAAAATGTGGCAAGTAATTAAAGAGATGGGAATACCAGAACACCTCATGTCTCATGAGAAATCTGTACATGAGTCAAGAAGCAACAGTTAGGACAGAACACGGAATGACAGAGTGGTTTGGAATAGGAAAAGGAGTAAGACAAGGCTGCATTCTGTCACCCTGCTTATTCAACTTATACACAGAGCACACAATGCGCAATGCAGGGTTGGAGGAATCACAATATGGGATCAAAATTGCTGGGAGAAACATCAACAATTTGAGATATGCAGATGATACCACCCAAATGGCAGAAAGTGAGGAAGTCCTAAAGAAGCTCCTGATTAGGCTGAAAGAAGAGAGTGCAAAAGCTGGCCTGAGACTCAATATCAAGAAAACCAAGATAATGGCAACAGGCCCAATCAGTCCCTGGAAAATAGACGGGGAAGAAGTAGAAGCAGTAACAGATTTTACTTTCTTAGGATCCAAGATCTCTGCAGATGGAGATTGCAGCCATGAAATAAAAAGGTGACTGATTCTTGGGAGACAAGCTATGAAAAACCTGGGGAACATAGTGAAAAGTAGAGACATCTCACTGCAAACAAAGGTCCGCATAGTCAAAGCAATGGTATTTCCGGTGGTAATGTATGGCTGTGAGAGCTGGGCCATTAGAAAGGCTGAGCAAAGAAAAATAGATACCTTTGAGATGTGGTGCTGGAGGAGAGTTTTGAGAGTCCCCTGGACAGCGAGGAGAACAAATAGGTCAATATTAGAAGAGATTAGCCCTGAGTGCTCCTTAGAAGGACAAATAACAAACATGAAGTTGAAGTATTTTGGACATCAAATGAGAAGAGAAGATTCACTTGAGAAGGCCTTGATGCTGGGGAAGGTGGAGGGCAAAAGAAGAAGGGGACGGCCAAAGATGAGATGGCTAGATGGTATTGTAGACACAATGGGCACGGGGCTGTGTGGACTAAGGAGGATGGTGGAGGACAGAGGTGCCTGGAGAGCGATGGTCCATAGGGTCGCAAAGAGTCAGAATCGACTGTGCGACTGAACAACAACAACAACAATGTCGTGAAGATAAAATACTAATATTTATAAGGGAAGAAGAGATTGAGGAGAAAGGATCAGCAGTTAACTAGTTTGAGGAGCAGATGCCCAATGAATCCTAAAAAGCTATAGACTAATAAAGAATCAATTTTGACTAGGACCTAAAGCAGTCATGGTGGACTTATGGCAAGCATGCCAGATGCCAGAGGTGGCACTTAGAGCCCTCTCTCTGGGGGCACCCATGATGTCACCCCAGTACAGAAAAACCCCATTTAATAAAGGCATCTTACCAAAAAAAATCATACAACTAAAGGAAATCAGGGGGAAATTGTGCCCTGAACAACAATTCAATTTTTTTCCATTGGCGAAAATGTTTTCCCAGGCTGGCCATTCTTTCGGTTGCCTGGCCAACCACGACCGCTTCCCACAGGGGCTGGGTGTGTATGTGTGTGTGTGGGGGGGGGGGGGGGCATTTTCACTGTGTTTCTGAGTCCTGGTTGCAGTGAATTCCTGCAAAGGCGATCAGGGCTCAAGATGGAAGCTTCCCTCAGAAGAACCGACTAGCGCTGGCAGCGCACCTGCTACATGCCTGCCTTCTTCCCTCTAGCTGTCGGTGCTGGAGGCAGGTGGGTGAAGATGAGCTGGGATTCAGCCCCAAACCCACACTGTAGATAGGGTGCGCTGACATTGGGCTGGGATCAGAGATGGGGGGAGCTTTTCCGCAATACCTGGTCCCAGCCCTGGATGCGCGTGTAGGGATAAGACTGGGTGCCTGGGAGAAAGAGAGATCCAGCAAGGCTCAATCTGCTCCCCCCCAAGGAACACTGGCCTGCTGCAGAGACCAACCGGGGCTGGAAGGCACAAGGGTGCACTTGCGTGAGGGTGCTATTGGGGGGGGGGGGGAGGATGAGAGTCTGCCTGCCTGCCTTTCCTGGCATCACTGAGAGGAAAGGGGATGAGGTGGGAAAGGAAGGGCAGGAGAAGCAGTTGCTCTGGGGGAAGAAAGGAGAACGTGGATCCCTCATTCCTTTTCCTCTCAGTGGCGCCAGACAGGCAGGCAGGCAGGCAGGCAGGCAGGCGTGCTCTCCCCAGTGGTGGGATTCATTTTTTTTTTACTACGTACTCTGTAAATGGAATAACAGGCAAGTTTAGTTTTGGAACACAGAACGAAGCAGGGCAAAGATTGACAGAGTTCTGTCAAGAGAATGAATGCACTAGTCATAGGAAACACCCTCGTCCAGCAACACAAGAGGCGACTTTACACATGGACATCCCCACATGGCCAACATTGGAACCAGATTGATTACATACTCTGCAGCCAATGATGGAGACCCTCCAGACAGTCAGCAAAAAACAAACCTGGAGCAGACCGTGGTTCAGATCACAACCAACTGATGGCAAAATTCAGGCTTAGACTAAAGGAAATAGGGAAAACAAGGAGGCCAGACAGGTATGACGCTAGACATCATATGAGAAGAGAGGACTCACTTGAGAAAGCCTTGATGCTGGGAAGGGCGGAGGGCAGGTCGAGGAGCTCTGTGGAGAGGACAGGGGGCTTGGAGGGCAATGGTCCATGGGGGTCGCAAAGGGTCGGAATCGACTGTGGTGGGTGTGGCGGAGGGGGGGGGAGGCCTGTCTTGCATGGACTGCTAGACACCCCAATTAAGACTATTTTGTTTCAAAACTTGGGTGGGCAGAGAGGGGCCAGCTGGGATGTCTGCTATACCGGTTTCTGGGGCGAAACTGGTGGATCCTACCACTGCGTCCCCGTCCCCCCACATCCCACCCCGCTCCAAGAGCACCCGCATGCATGCAAGCGCACCCACCCACACACCCCACACGGAGAGCAATGACCGGTGCTTTCCAGCCCTGCTCAGTCTCTCTGCGGCAGGCCGGTGCTTCTTTTTGGGGGGGGGGGGGGGGGGGGAGAAACAGATAGCAGCCTCCCCAGGTCTCTCCCTCCCTCCCTCCCTCCCTCCCAGCCACCCCACCCCCACTTATATCCCCACATGGCCGGGGAAGCATGCGGTGTCCAGGGGGGTGGGGGGGGTGCCTGTGGGTCAAGGCTTATTATAGGGGGAAGTTTCCCTCATACATTGGAGGCTCCGCTGGGAAAGGAGGATCCCCCCCCCCAACTTATCTTGCCCCCTCCATTATTGCATCGTCCACTTCCTGATCCCCCCCCCCTAAAAGAAAGGCCTTCCATGGGAGGGAGGGGGGGGGGAACTTGCAATATGGATTTCAATGGAAAAGGCCCCCCCTCCCCACTCAGCCCCCCTAATCCGATGTCTCCTGTAGGGCTTGTTTCAGGTTCGGAAATCTCCCCACAACCCCCATATAAAAGCCCTTCTCACACACACCCAGCCCCGAAATCGCCCCCCTCCTCTTCCTTCCAGGGGTCCAGAATGGGGGGGGAGAACCTGGGAAAGAACCAAACAGAGAGAGAAAGGGGGGAGGCTTACCAATCTCCCAGGGAAAAGTAACGCCGGCGGCAGAAAGTAACGCCGTTCCTCTGGGGGAGGGATACGTGGCCACTCCCTTCGTTCCTCTGCTCAGGAATGTAACGCCACCATGCCACAAAACAGCCGCCCGCAAGCGGGGGGGGGGGGGGGAGAAACACGAACGAAAGAAGCACTTCCGGGTGAAAGAGCCCCTCCCTCCCCCACCTCTTCCACTACTCCATTTCCCCCCTCTCTAGGAAACTCCCCGCTCTGCTGCCTTTAACTCAAGGATGCCCAAACTATATGGCCCTCAGGCCAGATCTGGCCCCACGATGCTAATTCATCTAGCCCCCCCCCCCCCACACATCATTCCCGGAAGCGGAAGTAATACACGTTTTATTTCCGGTTCTGGGAGCGACAAGGGCAGCATGGCCGGATGAGTTGGTGCTGAGGCCCAGATCTGGCCCACAGGCCGTAGTTTGAGCACCCCTGGGATAAACAGAGAAAATGGCAGCTTAAAATCTATCTCATCCTGTTGCAAAACAGATTACAACAGATATTTTACTTCTGCTTCCGGTGGAAGGAACCGCTGACTGGCCCACCGTGCCATGTGACCGGCCCACGGGCAAAAAATTTTGGCCAGCCCTGTTTTAACCATTTCACTATTTTAGGCTGCATTAACAAAAGCCTCTTCTCCAAAACCCAGATTATCTTTATCCCCCCTTTCTGGCACAAATGTTAGGCCGGACCCAGATTCCTGTGTCCAGTTCTGGACCAACACCTTAAACCTTAAATTTTCTGATAGCCACCCGGGGTCTCATTCATAAGGGGACGGTGGTGCTTTAAAATGCCCGGTGCTTTTGGCCTTGCTTTGTAGACTCTGCTCTGGTCAGTAAGTAGTAAATGGCGAGAGAAATGGCTCCCCTGCTTCTCGTTATTAGCTAGGTAAGGGTGGCTTAAGTGAAGTCTTTTCCTCCCTCTTTGCTGCACTGGGAAGTGTAGAAAGTGAGTGTGTTTGTCCTTCTGAGATAATTGGGTTCTAAATTGTGGCAATGGGCCTCCTTTGAAGTTTTCCCCACATTCAACTTGTTCCCTTATGACTTAGGGTGAAGACTGCATAGCTTTGTTGTTGTTCAGTCGCACAGTCGACTCCGACCCTTTGCGACCCCATGGACCATTTTCCTCCAGGCGCCTCTGTCCTCTACCATCCCCCTCAGCCCACCCAGCTCTGTGCCCATTGTGTCTATAATACCATCTATCCATCTCATCCTTGGCCTCCCCCTTCTTCTTTTGCCCTCCACCTTTCCCAACATCAATGCCTTCTCAAGTGAATCCTCCCTTCTCATTTGATGTCCAAAGTATTTTAGCTTCATCTTTACTATTTGACCTTCCAATGAGCAGTCAGGGTTAATTTCTTCTAAGATTGACCTATTTGTTCTCCTTGCTGTCCAGGGGACTCTCAAAACCCTCCTCCAACACCACATTTCAAAGGCATCTATTCTTCTGCGTTCAGCCTTCCTAATTGTCCAGCTCTCACATCCATACATTACTACTGGGAAAACCATTGCTTTGACTATTCTAATTTTTCTTTTCAGTGTGATGTCTCTGCTTTTCACTATGTTCCCCAGGTTTCTCATCGCTTGTCTCCCAAGAATCAGTCGCCTTTTTATTTCATGGCTGCAATCCCCATCTGCAGTGATCTTTGATCCTAAGAAAGTAAAATCTGTCACTGCTTCTACTTCTTCCCCATCTATCTTCCATGAACTGATTGGGCCTGTTGCCATTACCTTGGTTTTCTTGATATTGAGTCTCAAGCAAGCTTTTGCACTCTCCTCCTTCAGCCCAATCAAGAGATTCTTTAGGTCTTCCTCGCTTTCTGCCATTAGGGTGGTATCGTCTGCATATCTCAGATTATTGATGTTTCTCCCAGCGATTTTAATCCCATATTGTGATTCCTCCATCCCTGCACTGCGCATTATGTGCTCTGTGTATAGGTTGAATAAACATGGTGACAAAATGCAGCCTTGTCTTACTCCTTTTCCTATTCCAAACCACTCTGTTATTCCATGTTCTGTCCTAACTGTTGCTTCTTGGTTCATGTACAGATTTCTCATGAGGCATATGAGGTGCTCTGGTATTCCCATCTCTTTAATTACTTGCCACATCTTGTTGTGGTCCACACAGTCAAATGCCTTAGTGTAGTCAATAAAACAAAAGTAAACTTGTTTCTGGTATTCCTTTGTTTTCTCCATGATCCAGCGTATGTTGGCGATGTGGTCTCTAGTCCCCCTGCCTCTTCTGAAACCAGCTTGCACCTCTGGTAATTCTCTCTCCACATGCTGCTGAAGTCTGTCCTGTATTATCTTGAGCATCACCTTGCTGGCATGTGGGATGAGCGCGATTGTTCGATAATTTGAACATTCTTTGGCATTGCCCTTTTTTGGGATTGGGACGTATACTGATCTTTTCCAATCCTGTGGCCACTGTTTTGTTTTCCAAATCTGCTGGCATATTGAATGCAGTAATTTGACGCCATCATCTTTTAGCGCTTTGAAAAATTCAACTGGGATACCATCATCTCCACTAGCTTTGTTGTTTGCAGTGCTCTTTAGGGTCTTTATGACTTCACTCTCCAGGATGTCTGGCTCAAGTTCAATTTCTTCATCATTGTGATTATCAGGAGTGTTGAGGTCCTTTTTGTAAAGTTCCTCTGTGTACTCTTTCCATCTTTTCTTAATTTCTTCTGCATCAGCTAGCTCCTTTCCGTCTTTGTCCCTTATCATGGTCATTTTTGCTTTAAATGTTCCCTTGATTTCCCCAATTTTTTTGAAAAGATCTCTGGTTCTGCCTCTTTTGTTGTTTTCCTCCATTTCTCTGCACTGTTCTTTTAGGTAGTTTTCCTTATCTCTCCTTGCTTTTCTTTGAAATTCTGTGTTCAAATGGTTGTAGTTTTTCCTTTCTCCTTTGACTTTTGCGTTCCTTCTTTCCTCTGCTATTTTAAGAGCCTCATCAGACAACCACTTTGCTTTCTTCTTTTGGTATGGTTTTCTTTGCTGCTTCCTGCATGATGTCCCTCATCTCCATCCATAATTCTTCCAGTACTCTGTCTATCGAGTCTAAGCCATTAAATCTGTTCATCACCTCCACCGTGTATTCTTTAGGGATGCTGTCTAGGTGATATCTTTCTGGTCTCCGTATTTTCCTATTTTCTTTAGTCTAAGCCTGAATTTTGCGATCAGTAGGTTGTGATCTGAGCCACAGTCTGCTCCAGGTCTTGTTTTTGCTGACTGTATGGAGGTTCTCCATCTTTGGCTGCAGAGTATGTAGTCAATCTGGTTTCGGTGTTGGCCATCTGGTGATGTCCATGTGTAAAGTCGCCTCTTGTGTTGCTGGAAGAGAGTGTTTGCTATGACTAGTGCGTTCTCTTGGCAGAACTCTATCAATCTTTGCCCTGCTTCATTCTGTGTTCCAAGACCAAATTTGCCTGTTATTCCCTCCACTTTTTGATTTCTGCATAGCTACCCTCCTTTTACGGACCCTTACCGATGACACCCCGGGGTGGCAATCAGAAAATTAATCAAGGGTAAATCGGACAGAGAGGGGGCTGGACGTGGTGGCAACACTGGACTGGTTGGGATTCAAGAGACTTAAAGGACAACTATTCCTCGGGAATCCAATGTTCCAACGCATGCATTTGACACCACTGCATAGATCTTCCAAGCAGCAAAACCTGCATCTGTGGCAACCCACCCAAAGGTGATCTGGCAACACATAACAAATTACAAACCTTATACTCTCGTTGACTTGCATGGCTGCTTTTAATCTTGGAGATTAAAGGAATACAGTCTCTTTGTTTAGAGTTGTTAATTTCTTTATCTCACTCTTCTACTCCCAATCCCTATTGCTTGAAGAAAACATTCTTTTTCTGCAGCATAGGTTCATTTATTAGCAAACGTGCTATTTTCCATAAAAATAGGCATTTGAACAAAATATAAAGTTGCTCCTTAAAACCCTATCTTACTTCTCTCTAAGTATTCACTGAGTGCAAGAAAGGAACATAATAAATCAAATTTCATAGCTACCTTGGCTAATTGTCTCTTGGACGGGCATGGTTCACACACACCCCCAATAGGGTGTGTAGAGTTGGCATCATGGCATGGCATGAAATCCTGAAGGCATCTCCCTTCATGTGTGTGTTCCTTGATGCTCAGCTTGCTCACCAATGATTGCTCTTTCTTCCCCCCCTTTTTATAAGGTTATTGGCAAGGCAAGTGCATCATTAACCTACTCTTAATGTTATAGCTAATGTACAATATCTAGGCATTTGTATGCCATGCTTTGCCAGCTACAGGACTTCTATATTATTTTAATGTATAGATGTTCTGGTCATTCCTAGTGCATGTATAAATTGAAGTCTGCTCTTCCCTCCTCCCATCTAGTGGATGAGGTCATACATACATACATACATACATACATACATACATACATACATACATACATAGCTCTGTTCCCCCTCCCATCTGGTGAGCCTATGGTGAAAGGTTCAACTTTGAAAAAACTCTTACAAGTTATTGCCAGACACAGTAGTGTATGCCAACTTTTGGAAAATGCTGCGCTTCTCAAACTAAGCAAATGATTTCGATCAAACTACTACAACTAGGCACTAATTACAATGCGACCTAGGCGAATATAAGTCAAAGTAACTTATCATAATAGATTCTCCATGACACGCCATGCACTCCCTGCATGCATTTCCGTGAGCTCATGATGGAATGTCACGAAGAAGAAAACTATACAATACCTTCACCACACATGTTGACTTATTTCATGTTGAAACCAAAAGAAGCAGGATGTAGTTTGACAATTTGTGGTGTAATCATATGCCCCTTGCATATTAACAATAGTTCTGTTTCTAACAGAAGTCGACACAGTTTTAAAGTATTCAGAGAATACAGATTTCTTGCGCGTTGATGCAAACACCCAACCCTCAAGACATATCTTCACATCAACTGTACACATCTTTTCTTAATGTTGTCACAGACCTGACACCTTACATAAAATTTATACTCAGGATTACAATTTAACTTACAGAACCAAATTCAGACAGTTAGCAGAGAGAAAGGATTCCCCTTTCTTAATGGTTCCCCAAATCCAATTGGGATAAAAATGGCTGCAGCCCATTTCAATCTCAATACGGATGGTTACTTTAAAAGATTCAATTTCATCCCTTCTTGTATGTAGCAAACCTTTGCTTCTGAAATTACTCTCTGGGGCTCGACAAACAGAAAACAATTGTTTCCCCAACATTGGCTCCCTTTCTTTAGCCAACGATTGACCTTATTTGAATCTTCCCTTTTCATACTACAAACAGCTGGCCAGGCCATCTGTACATGACAGAGAGAAGATTTGGTCCAGAAACACTTAAAAGAGTGTCTGCTTCTTCATAAAAAGAGATCACCTGAACAACAGTTGAGCATTTACATTAGCACGACTGCCTTTGATATTGAAGCATCGAGGGTCTTCAAAACCACACAGACTTTTCCGCCCCAAAGCTATGAGTAATTACCCTTTTGCTTTCCGGTTAAGGACATAGAGGCAATACTAATGCCAGTTCTTTGACCCACCGACAGAACTGCTTCTTGGTGAAGTTGACGCAACCTTTAAGCGTCACAGATCTCTTTCTATTTTCCTTTGGCAGAGTTTCAAGGCACCACACATTGGTACGTCTAGATAACAGTGGCCCATTCATTCACTGCCCTTTCCAGCCTAACTACTGGCTTACTGCTTTGTAATAGAATAGGTTAAAATACCCCGGTCGTTCTGTTCCATGACAAACATGGATAAGTCAACAAGAGGCTTATGTCCACAAAGATAAGAGTTTGTGTACTATGTTCCTAAGCAAGAACAAACATTCTTTCCTCTTTTTGCAATAGCTGACATGGACTCTCTGTCTTTTACACACAGAATAATAATGCTGATGTAAAGAGATCCATGGTCTACATGACATGACAATGTCACATTAATAACTAACTGGCTAATGTCATTGTTGTAATGATTCATGGAATTACTTGTTTACTATATGCTATATAATGAAAGCTTGAAGATCTGTTCGAGGTTCAGAGATTTGAGGTGAGAAAGTGTCTTTGAACCTGGCCAATAAAACTCTGTTATCTGCTTTAGCAACTTGTCTCGTTTCATTCCACAACACCCTTATGAAACCTTCCCGAGAGCCCTTCCTAGGAATCCCCTTCGAAACCTTCAAGTTTCAAAGTGGACAGAGCAAGACCAAGCCTTGGTCTTCTCTGGGTTTCCTAACACAAGGGAATATTTTGCCTGATCAATTGCAAAGCCTTTAATGTCAGGACAGTTCCCTTTCCTTCACTTACCAACCACTTGGTAAGTTGCTCCTTCCTTCTAGGACCCAGTAGCTGGGATAATAGTCTTCGCTTTCTCCATGCTATTATCACAGCCCGTGCAAGTGTGTAAGGAGGTCTTTTCCCATTTCCCCAAAGACCTCAGCTTCTGTTGCTGATGTTCTGCCCGCACACAGGTCCAACAGAATGAGTGAAACACTTTGCTTTCCCTTCCGCCCAAAGGATTAGCAAAGTTCCCTCTCCCTTCCTCTTTGTTTCCCTGAGGAAGATCCAGCAGAGTGCATAAAGCACCTTGCTTTCTTTCCACAACTGCTAGCACACACTTACTAAAAAACATGGAAAAACTTGTGTTTGGAGCTGCTATGGGAATCTCATTTCCCTTCCGCTGTTCCTTGGAAATTCATTTCCTCAACAAGTCTTATGATGCTCTATTTTCGCCTCAACTACTAATATGAAAACATCACGTTTTGACTCAGGTGCTGATTCACCAGGACCTTAACATTCCCTTTGAGATTTATGCTGAAGGGTTTAACCAAATACAGTTACATGGTTAAGCAAACAATCACCTAATTGCGCCTCGCTTAAACCCCCTCACCGCTCCAGCATTGACTGCGGGGAAGTCGGGAGCACCTGGACTCTTGGCTGGAGGAGGTGAGCAGCATTTGGCGACGCCCTGGCCGAAGGAGCCGAGATGCGGAGCTCCTTCCTCGGCTTTGTCGGCTGGTGAGATTGGGAGCACCTGCTCCAGCTTCCCGCGGTCCAAATAACTGTTGCGGCCTTACCAGTGTCAAGTCACGAAGTTCCTTCCTTCGGCCCGCCAAGAACACTGAGCATTGGTTCCGTCAGGACAGCAAAGAATTGATTATGTAGATTGATTCTTATTTATGGTGTAATGCAGATTGTATTCGAATTTGTATTATTGTATTTTTATATTTATTGTATACAGTACTGTCAATTTTTATACTGTATTGTTTTGTGTCTCATCATCTTGTATTTATTTATTTTGTATTTTTGCTGATTATTGTACTGTTATTGCTACTTGTTTTGATATTTACTGCTGTATTTTGTTTTGTTTACTTTACTGTTGTGAACCGCCTTGAGTTGCTGGTTGGGGAAGAAAGGCGGTATAGAAATAAACCTAATAAACCTAATAATCCTAATAATAATAATCCTAATAATAATAATCCTAATCCTAATAATAATAATCCTAATAATAACAATCCTAATAATAACAATAATAACAATAATAACAATAATAACAATAATAACAATAATAATAATAATAATAATAATAATAATAATAATAATAATAATAATAATAATGATGGCTTTCTGTGAAGTGCCAATCTCTCCACAAGAATACTTCAGGGAAGGTTGTCGCCTCTTTTAGGACCCTGCAGAATTTGGATAAGCACTAAGCTTTCCTCCGCTTCTGCTCCTCTTCTTAACAAGGCTGGAACCATTCCAAAGGGAGCCGCTTTGACAAATTACTATCTCAACCAAATCCTGTTCCTTCTCCCATAGCAAGAGATGGGCAATCTGTGTGGGTCCTGTGATGTGAAGCAAGGATTCCACTATCGTAGCTTTTTCCACATTCAAGGCATTCAAATAGCTTCTCACCTGTATGGGTCCTGTGATGTGAAACAAGGTGTGCACTCTGACAGAAGCTTTTTCCACACTCCTGGCATTCAAATGGCTTCTCACCTGTGTGGGTCCTGCGATGTGAAGCAAGGTATGAACTTTTACTGAAGCTTTTTCCACACTCCTGACATTGAAATGGCTTCTCACCTGTGTGAGTCCTGTGATGTGAAACAAGGGTTCCACTGTGACTGAATCTTTTTCCACACTCCTCGCATTTAAATGGCTTCTCACCTGTGTGGGTCCTGTGATGTGAAGCAAGGTATGAACTACGACTGAAACTTTTTCCACATTCCTGGCATTTAAAAGGCTTCTCTCCTGTGTGGGTCCTACAATGTGAAGCAAGGTGGTGACTACGACTGAAGCATTTCCCACACTCCTGGCATTCAAATGGCTTCTCTCCTGTGTGGGTCCTATGATGTATAACAAGGCTTCCACTGTGACTGAAACATTTCCCACACTCCTCGCATTTAAAAGACTTCTCTCCTGTGTGTGTCCTGTGATGTGAAGCAAGGTGGTGACTATGACTGAAGCATTTCCCACACTCCTGGCATTCAAACGGCTTCTCTCCTGTGTGTGTCCTGTGATGTATAGCAAGGTTTCCACTGCGACTGAAGCATTTCCCACACTCCTCGCATTTAAAAGACTTCTCTCCTGTGTGGCTCCTGTTATGTGTAGCAAGGGTTTCAGAATGACTGAAGCATTTTCCACACTCCTGGCATTCAAATGGCTTCTCACCCGTGTGAGTCCTGTGATGTGTAGCAAGGTTTTGACTCAGACTGAAGCATTTTCCACACTCCTCGCATTTAAAAGACTTCTCTCCTGTGTGGGTCTTGTGATGTGAAGCAAGGTGTGAAACTTGACAGAAGCTTTTTCCACATTCCTGGCATTCAAATGGCTTCTCTCCTGTGTGGGTCCTATGATGTATAGCAAGGCTTCCACTACGACTGAAGCATTTCCCACACTCCTCACATTTAAAAGACTTCTCTCCTGTATGGGTCCTGTGATGTGAAGCAAGGTGGTGACTACGACTGAAGCATTTTCCACACTCCTGGCATTCAAATGGCTTCTCACCTGTGTGGGTCCTATGATGTATAGCAAGGTTTCCACTGCAACTGAAGCATTTCCCACACTCCTCGCATTTAAAAGACTTCTCTCCTGTGTGGGTCCTGTAATGTGTAGCAAGGTGGTGACTACGACTGAAGCTTTTTCCACACTCCTGGCATTCAAATGGCTTCTCTCCTGTGTGGGTCCTGTGATGTGCAGTAAGGTAGTGACTACGACTGAAGCATTTTCCGCACTCCAGGCATTCAAATGGCTTCTCTCCAGTGTGGGTCCTGTGATGTGCAGCAAGCTGGTGACTACGACTGAAGCTTTTTCCACACTCCTGGCATTCAAATGGCTTCTCTCCTGTGTGGGTCCTATGATGTATAGCAAGGCTTCCACTCTGACTGAAGCATTTCCCACACTCCTCGCATTTAAAAGCCTTCTCTCCTGTGTGTGTCCTGTGATGTGTAGCAAGGTTTCCACTGCGGCTGAAGCATTTCCGACACTCCTCACATTTAAAAGACTTATCTCCTGTGTGGGTCCTGTGATGTGAAGCAAGGTGGTGACTATGACTGAAGCTTTTTCCACACTCCTGGCATTCAAATGGCTTCTCACCTGCGTGGGTCCTGTGATGTGTAGCAAGGCTTCCACTGTGACTGAAGCTTTTCCCACATTCCTGGCATTTAAATGGTTTCTCTCCTGTGTGGGTCGTGTGATGTGCAGCAAGGTATGAACTACGACTGAAGCATTTTCCGCACTCCTGGCATTCAAATGGCTTCTCTCCTGTGTGGGTCCTGTGATGTGCAGCAAGGTGGTGACTACGACTGAAGCTTTTTCCACACTCATGGCATTCAAATGGCTTCTCTCCTGTGTGGGTCCTATGATGTGTAGCAAGGCTTCCACTGCGACTGAAGCATTTCCCACACTCATCGCATTTAAAAGACTTCTCTCCTGTGTGGATCATGTGATGTGTAGCAAGGTTTTCAGAATGACTGAAGCATTTTCCACACTCCTGGCATTCAAATGGCTTCTCACCCGTGTGAGTCCTGTGATGTCTAGTAAGGTTTCCACTGTGACTGAAGCATTTCCCACATTCCTCACATTTAAACGACTTCTCTCCTGTGTGGATCCTGTGATGTGCAGCAATGCTTCCCCTTTCACTGAAACTTTTCCCACACTCTAGACATTCAAATGGCTTCTCACCTGTATGGGTCCTGTAATGTGAAATAAGGTGTGAACTACGATTGAAGCATTTTCCGCACTCCTGGCATTCAAATGGCTTCTTTCCTGTGTGGGTCCTATGATGTATAACAAGGCTTCCACTGCGTCTGAAGCATTTCCCACACTCCTCACATTTAAAAGACTTCTCTCCTGCGTGGGTCCTGTGATGTGAAGCAAGGTTGTGACTACGACTGAAGCATTTCCCACACTCCTGGCATTTAAATGGCTTCTCTCCCGTGTGGATCCTGTGATGTATAGCAAGGCTTCCACTGCGGCTGAAACATTTCCCACACTCCTCGCATTCAAATGGCTTCTCACCCGTGTGGATCCTGTGATGTGTAGCAAGGGTTTCAGAACGACTGAAGCATTTTCCACACTCTTGGCATTTAAATGGCTTCTCACCCGTGTGGGTCCTATGATGTATAGCAAGGCTTTGACTTTGACTGAAGCATTTCCCACACTTAAGGCATTCAAATGGCTTCTCTCCTGTGTGGGTCCTGTGATGTGTAGCAAGGTGGTGACTATGACTGAAGCTTTTCCCACACTCCTTGCATTCAAATGGCTTCTCACCCGTGTGGGTCCTGTAATGTGAAGCAAGGTATGAACTAAAACTGAAGCATTTTCCACACTCCTGACATTCAAATGGCTTCGCTCCTGTGTGTGTCCTGTGATGTCTAGCAAGGCTTTCACTGCGACTGAACCCTTTCCCACACTCCCGGCATTCAAATGGCTTCTCTCCTATGTGGGTCTTATTATGTTTAGTGAGGTATTTAGAATGACTGAAGCTTTTCCCACACTCCTGGCATTTAAAAGGCTTCTCTACTGTGTGGGTGCTATTTTGCCTAGCAAGGCGTTCTTGTTTACTGAAGCTTTTTCCACACTCCATCTCTCCTGAGTTTATTCTTTCCTGTTGTTTATGATGTCCTCCAACTCAAATAGCTGCTCCACATTCAATATCAGCAGTCCTGCAAAAAGATTGAAGAGAAAGGATGAACAAATTACCTAGCTCGTGGAGCAGATGCCCTATGAAACATAAAAAGCAATAGACTGATAAAGAATCAGTTTTGACTAGGATCTAGAGCAGTGATGGTGAACCTATGGCACGTTTGCCAGAGGTGGCACTCACAGCCCTCTCTGTGGGGACCCATGCAGCCACCCCAGGACAATTCAATTCAATTTTATTTAGTCCATGACCAGCATAACAAGAACACAAAAGCATAACCCCCCCTCCCATCCTAAGCTAGACTGGACAGAGGTAATAAAAGGAAACTAAAAACCTACTGAGAATTGACATGCAACAGCAGCCCACCAATCTAAAGGAACAATATTACTAAAATCCCTGAATAATTACTAAAACCTAATGCCGTGAAGATAAAATGCTAATATTTACAAGAGAAGAAGAGACTGAGGAGAAAGCATCAGCAGTTACCTAGTTTGAGGAGCAGATGCCCAATGAATCCTAAAAAGCAATAGACTGATAAAGAATCAATTTTGACTAGGATCTAGAGCAGTCATGGTGAACCTATGACAAGCATGCCAGATGCCAGAGGTGGCACTCATAGCCCCCTCTCTGTAGGCACCCATGTTGTCATCCCAATACAATAAAACCCCATGTAATGAAGGCATCTTACAACAAAAACATCGTACAACAAAAGGAAATCAGCGGGAAATTGTGTCCCGAACAATTTAATTTTTCCCCATTAGCGAAAACTTTTTCCCATGCTGGCCATTCTTTTAGCTGCCTGGCCAGCCACCACCGCTTCCCACAGTGGCTGGGTATGTATGTATGTGTGTGTGTGTGTGGGGGGGGGGAGCATTTTAACTGTGTTTCTGAGGCCTGGTTGCAGTGAATTCGTGCAAAGGCAATCGGGGCTTATAATGGAAGCTTCCCTCAGAAGAACCGACTAGCGCTGGCCGTGCACCTGCTACCTGCCTGCCTTCTTGCCTTGCAAATCAATGAGTTATTTACAACCAGTAATCTCTCTTTCTTTATTCATATCAGATGCACCACCTGTATATCACACACAAAACTCAAATTAACATATCTAAAAACAAAACTGAATATAAAAGGGCTAGATGACATCTTCCCAATATCAGGCCACTTCAACATTTCTTCTTGCCAATATTTATTTTATTTCTGATTTATATTTATATTCCCCCCCCCCCCCGCTAAATCAATGACATTTATTAAACTGGTAATTAAAACTTCCAACTGCCTACCTTTTTAAAAGCCTGCTTGATCTTCTCGAATGTATAAATTCATATATTTATTCAGTCTATGTAATCTCTTCCTGGGTTTGCTCTTTAGGAATATTTTTAATTTAAAACTCCATGTATTTATCCAGGTACACTTTTAGTTCCTCTAAGTGTATTTGTTTTGGTTCATATTAACTCCTTATAGATCCTCATTTTGACAACTGTTTTATGACACTGCTTTCCACTTTTGTCGACTAACGCCTCTATTTCTCTTCTCTGCTTTTTTTTTTAGCTGCATTCACCAACCATTTCATACTTTTATTATTGTACTCAAAGTTTTTTTCTCTTCAAATAAATCATATCCCTATTAATCAGTTTTGACTTTACCTGCTGGAATTTTTGGAATAACTCAGTTCTTGCACACTCTGACTTATATAAAGTACTAGCATAGTACACAGGAAGGGCTTAAAACCTGGCGGGGCAGGTGTGGGGAGCTGACGGTGAAGTGGCCCCCACCCATTGGCTCATCTAAGAAGTGTCCCTCTTGCTCCGATGGGGGGAGGGTGGGTCTTTTATAGTTTTAATTGGGGAATTTATATGTGAATTGAGCCATTTTAAAAAGTTTTTAGGAGGGTTTTCATTTCTATTTTATGATGGTTTTATGTCTTCGTTGTTTATGTCTTATGTTTTTTAAAGCCACCCGGAGTCGCCCAACGGCGAGTGGGCGGCATGTAAATTTAAATAAATAAAATTAATTAATTAATCTAGATAGAAATAAAAAGGAGTTCCTGCTCATATTGTTGTCAGTGACAAGATTCACAATAGCCAGAGAATGGAAAAATAAGTTTAAGTTTAACAAAGAAATCTGGTACAGGGAGATTTGGCAACTGGCATTAAATGACAAACTAACAATTGGACATAAATTTCAAAAAGTATAATTAATAATAATGTATTTTGGGATATTTGGAACCCATTTGTGGCATATGCTAAAACAAATGAAGGAATTAAACCTAGCCAAGAATCAATAAATGATTGGGAACATTAAAATCAAAAGGAAGAAAATAACAAGTTCCAGATTTGTACAGCATGGAAGTGTTTAGCTAGAGGTCACTATGGGTGGAATTGGTGGGTGTTGCAAGTATAGAGTACGTATGCTTTAGCTTGTTTATATGTAATATATGTTTTTCACTGGTAACAAACTAATAAAAAGTTTTAAAAATGCAGGTGTTGGTTAATGCCAGTTAAGCAAAAGATGGAAATTGTTGAAATATACCTCTACACTCCTTCCCCCTGCTGATTTCTCTTCCTGCTGGTATCTTATTTGGATTTGTGTAGAAAAGAACAAATACAATTGTAATGGATTTGAATGCCTTAATCCTGTAAATAAGTTCACAAGAGTGTGTTTTTTAGTGGATGTAGTTAAACATTTTGGTTTGAGTTTTGGAGAAACGAAACCTGCAATGAGTTGCATTGCATTTAGAATTCTCCATAGAGAAACATTACGTCAGCTAGATAAGGCCCTCTAGTGGCACCTTCAATAATTAAGGGAATTTACCCATAAGAACACATACCAGTTCACACACTTTGAACTCATAAGTTCACACACTTTGAACTCAAAAGTTCACACACTTTGAACTCAAGAGTCCATCCGCCCAAAGAGAGGGGGAGGAAAATATGTCCTTGGGCTTCTTGCCAAATTCAGCTCGTCCATGGAGAGTGGAGGTGAACTGTGGATGAGGAATGGGAACAGACTCAGACATAACACACAAAGTTATGGGGCAGGTGTTTTGGAAGCTGTGGAAGTTATGTAATAGTCCAGAGCCTGAGCAACAGCATTTTCAGTGGAAGTTAAAATACTTCCCAGATCCACTGGGCAATTACCACATGGAGATCATGCGGCGGGATAGTCTTACGCCAGAGTAAGCAGGATGGCTCATGTGATTGGAACAATGTGCGGCTGAGTGGAGAACAGAGATCAACCTTTGCTGGAATGCACCAGGAGCGAAGCGTCAACAAGGATGTTCACATCTCTACGAGATCGACCTTCGCTGGAATACACCAGGAGTGAAGTGTCAAAATGGATCCCCACATCTCCACAAGATCGTCCTTCGCGGAAGTACATCTGAACGGAGTGGAGATCGATGCTGACCTTTGGAGCCTCGCCTGACCTACTTTGAGGAGCATCAGCACATCTCCATAGGCACATAACCTCAACGCAGGTCTTTGGATCATTGCCACCGTTAGTCAGCGAGCTGTGCCTTCGACAACCTACTGGATTTCAACTTTGTAAGCTGTTTTCAACCAGGTTCCAGAGAAGGAAGGAACCACGCTTTCTGGCAGGGCAATCATAAAGAAGGAACATCGTCTTTTTGAAATGCAGATGCTGAACCAAGATTGTTTTTCTGCATATGTGGGAACAATGGAATATCCGAAAAAGCAGATCTTCATGAAGGAAGAAGGAGCTACCTCACTTTGAACAGTGAATTTGCAACCTTTCTTTTCCTACACTTGGGAGAAGAATGTGTGTTTGCTTCACAAGGCTTTTCCAGATGTAGTTTAGGTGAAAAATAGAATTGCGCATTTGCCTGCTTAGACCGAAGCACAGTGGATTTTAGCCGAAGCAATCCACGATTCCTGTGAGAAAGGAAGATGAGAAGGAACAAAGGGGAATTTCCACACTAAAGCACCTTCACGGATGAATTTTCAACGATCTCAAGGGTTGCACCATTTGACGGTAGGGCAGGATCTGGCCCTCAACACCACTTTATCTGGCCCACGCAGCCCTCGTTGCTCCAAGAAAAGGAAGAAAAATATGCCCGCATGACATTTAAATGGCTTCTCACTTGTGTGGGTCCTGTGATATGAAGCAAAGTTTCCACGATGTGAGCCCTGGGATGTATATAGCAAGGGTTTTAGGAAGACAGAAGCATTTTCTATTTCTGGCATTTTAATGGCTTCTCCCCTGTGTGGGCCCAGTGATGCGAAGCAAGGCTTCCACTGTGACTGAAGCTTTTTCAATACTCCTGGCATTTAAAACATTTCTCTCCTGTGTGGGACCTGTCATGGAAGCTTTTCTCACACTCAAAGCATTTAAAAGGCTTGTATCCTGTGTGGGTCCTGTGATGTGCAGCAAGGATTCTAAAAAGACTGAAGATTTTCCCACACTCCAGGCATTCAAATGGCTTTTCTCCTGTGTGGGTCCAGTGATGTGAAACAAGTTGTGAACTTTGACTGAAGCTTTTCCCACACTCCTGGCTTTCAAATGGCTTCTCTCCTGTGTGGGTCCTGTGATATAAAACAAGTAGTGAACAACGACTAAAGCTTTTCCCATATTCCTGGCATTTAAATGGCTTCTAACCTGGGTGAGTCCTATGATGTGAAGCAAGGTATGAACTACAACTGAAGCTTTTCCCACACTCCTAGCATTTAAAAGGCTTCTCTCCTGTGTGGGTCCTGTGATATACAGCAAGGGTTCGAGAAACACTGAACCTTTTCCCACACTCCAGGCATTCAAATGGCTTCTCACCTGTGTGTCCTATGATGTGTAACAAGGTTTCCACTGTGACTGAAGCTTTTCCCACACTCCTGGCATTTATAGGGCTTCTCTCCTGTGTGGATCCTGTGATGTGAAGCAAGCTGTGAACCACGACTGAAGATTTTTCCACACTCTTGGCATTTAAAAGGCTTCTCTCCTGTGTGGGTCCTGTGATGTATAGCAAGGTTTCCACTGCAACTGAAGCTTTTCCCACACTCCTGGCATTTAAATGGTTTCTCTCCTGTGTGGATCCTGTGATGTGAAGCAAGGTTTGAACTTTGACTAAAGCTTTTCCCACACTCCTGGCATTTAAAAGGCTTCTCTCCTGTGTGGGTCCTGTGATGTGAAGCAAGGCTTCTACTGTGACTGAAGCTTTTCCCACACTCCTGGCATTTAAAAGGCTTCTCTCCTGTGTGGGTCCTGTGATGTGAAGCAAGGCTTCTACTGTGACTGAAGCTTTTCCCACACTCTTGGCATTTAAAAGGCTTCTCTCCTGTGTGGGTCCTGTGATGTGAAGCAAGGCTTCCACTGTGACTGAAGCTTTTCCCACATTCCTGGCATTTAAAAGGCTTCTCTCCTGTGTGGGTCCTGTGATGTGAAGCAAGGTTTCCACTGTGACTGAAGCTTTTCCCACATTCCTGGCATTTAAATGGTTTCTCTCCTGTGTGGGTCGTGTGATGTGAAGCGAGGTGTGAACTACGACTGAAGCTTTTCCCACACTCCTGGCATTTAAATGGCTTCTCTCCTGTGTGGATCCTGTGATGTGAAGCAAGATGTGAACCACAACTGAAGATTTTTCCACACTCTTGGCATTTAAAAGGCTTCTCTCCGGTGTGGGTCCTGTGATGTCTAGATAGGTGTGAACTTTGACTAAAGCTTTTCCCACACTCCGGGCATTTAAATGGCTTCTCTCCCGTGTGGGTCCTGTGATGTGAAGCAAGGCTTCCACTGTGACTGAAGCTTTTCCCACATTCCTGGCATTTAAACGGCTTCTCTCCTGTGTGGGTCCTGTGATGAAAAGCAAGGTGTGAACTGTGACTGAAGCTTTTCCCAAACTCCTGGCATTTAATTGGCTGCTCTCCCGTGTGGGTCCTGTGATGTGAAGCAAGTTGTGAACCACAACTGAAGATTTTCCCACACTCCTGGCATTTAAATGGTTTCTCTCCTGTGTGGGTCCTGTGATGTGTAGTAAGGTGGTGACTATGACTAAAGCTTTTCCCACACTCCTGGCATTTAAAAGGCTTCTCTCCTGTGTGGATCCTGTGATGTGAAGTAAGGCTTCCCATTTCACTGAAGCTTTTCCCACATTCTAGACATTTAAAAGGCTTCTCTCCTGTGTGGGTCCTGTGATGTGAAGCAAGGTGTGAACTTTGACTAAAGCTTTTTCCACACTCCTGGCATTTAAATAGCTTCTCTCCTGTGTGGGTGCCATTTTGTCTAGCAAGTCTTCCACACTCCATCTCTCCTGAGATTACTGTTTCCTGTAGTTTTATGATGTCCTCACAGTCGAATAGCTGCTCTACATTCAGTATCAGCAGTTCTGCAAAAAGATTGAGGAGAATGGATAAACATTTACCTTAGTTTGAGGAGCAGATGCCCAATGAATCATAAAAAGCTGTAGACTGATAAATAATCAATGTTGGAATAGGATCTAGATCAGTGATGGTGAGCCTATGGCATGTGTGCAAGCGGTGGCATTCACTCTGTGGGCACCCATGCAGCCACCGCAGTACAGTAAAACCCAATATAATGAAGGTGTCGTGAAAATCCATCTAGAGAAGTTACATTTCATTTAAGTTACTTTATATTCATGTGGGTAACACTGTAGGAGATTCGAATCCAAGGACACTCCTGGCTGCCGTCAAACAAAGAGAGTTCATCTCTAGGTGGAACATCGAGATAAGGACACCTGGGAAGTTTTAACGAGCAGAGTTTGCCAAAACAAGTCCCTTTCAAAGCGTCCCTCAAGTTCTTTAAGGGAGGGGGCACCCCAAAAAAGGGTATAAAAGATCCATGAATTTGGGTGATCGAGAGAGGCAACTCCAATACAGCGGTAGCCCTACTCAATTTAACTCAAGTTGCCTTGGACCAGAGTCGTCCACTCTCTGCATGTGGGCTGCCAGCCCGCACCGATTGATGCTTTAATTAATTTAGCTATTATCCTTTATTTTATTAAGATGCTCTGTTACAGCGTAGTCTAGATGAGATCTACGCACTTGTATAGTGCCTATTCGGTTTAAATGTCTTGCAACGATAAAGCTGCTAAAAGAAGCTTGGTCACTTTCGTTTCTTCATCCCGTGGGATGACACCAGCCTGGACAGTTTCGCCTTGAAGGTAGGTAAAAGCCTTATCAAGCGGGACACTCCCATGAGCCCGAACTAGCTCCGCTTATTGGTGTGCGTTTGCCCTGGGAATTCAAATATAACGCGACTCTTAATTTGCCACCATTATTGCTACCAGGCACCTGTGACTTTGCAGGGCGGCCATATTCCAACTCATGAGCCAGTATTAAGTGGACAGAGGTGCGCGCCGATAGCTGAAAGTCAGGCCGCGGGAAAACCTCGAAGCACAACCACACAAGCCCAAACTGAAAAAATAAAGGGGGAGGTCCTGCCCGGCCAGAGGGCAACCAGAAGCCAAGGACCCAAGGGCTGGGAGGGCACCCGAGAAACCCATTAGAGAAGGCAGCTTATTAAAAAAACCGTACAACAAAAGGAAATCAGGGGGAAACTGAGTCCCAAACAACGATTTGATTTTCTTCCATTAGCAAAAACTTTCCCCCAGGCTGGCCATTCTTTCGGCTGCCTGGCCAGCCACAACCACTTCCCACATTGGCTGTGTGTGTGTAAGGGGGGGGGGGGGGGCAAGGCCGCCATCATGGGGGGGGCGGAGCTGGCAGGGGCCTGACGGCACTAAGTTAATTTTTTAAAAAAAAAATCATTTAAAAAAATATTTTATTTTATTTTTTATGTGTGGCGCCACTGTGCATGCCCCACCACCGCCAGAGGGCTCCGCCTCCTGCCAGAGCGGCATGGGTGTGGCTAGGTGGAGGAACTTGCCGGGGCACGTGCTTTAGGATCCATCTGTGTCTGTACTTCCTTTCTGCGACTGAGTGCGTCCTTCGGCAATGCTCCCACGCGCCTCGCTTGCCCAGGGCCGAAGCCCGAAGGTTCCTGGAGGAAGCAGCCCCGGTGTGCGTGGTCTCTTCCAGACCAAGACCGGCGCGCATCATGGGCTGAAGCCTTGACCACGAGGCTCGGTCTGTGTGTGTGTGTGTGTGGAAATAGGATTGCTCAGTATGCGGCCCAGAAATTTCTGATGGCGGCCCTGGGGGGGGGGGGGGGGCATTTTCACTGTGTTTCTGAGCCCTGGTTGCAGTGAATTCCTGCAAAGGCGATCGGGGCTTATGATGGAAGCTTCCCTCAGAAGAACCAACCAGCACTGGCCATGCACCTGTTACCTGCCTGCCTTCTTACCTTTCCCCCTCCAGCTGTTGGTGCTGGAGGCAGATGGGATTCAACCCCAAACCAACACCATAGATAGGGTATGCTGACGTTGGGTGGGGATCAGAGCTTTTTTTGGGGTGGGGGCTCTTTCAGAATTCCTGGTCCCAGCCCTGGGTGCGCGTGTAGGGATAAGACGGGGTGCCTGGGAGAAAGAGAGACCCGGCAAATCTCATCTGCTCCCCCCAAGGAACACTAGCGTGCTGCACAGACTGACAGGGACTGGAATGCACCAGGTGGCTCCCACCCCTCTCCACTGGGTGTGTGTGTGTGTTGGGTGAATGGAGTGGGGTGCGCTTGCGTGAGGGTGCTATTGCGGGACGGGGGGAAGTCTGCCTGCCTGCCTGCCTGCCTTTCCTGGCATCACTGAGAGGAAAGGGAATCACGTGGATCCCTCATTCCCTTTCCTCTCAGTGACGCCAGGCAAGCGGGCGGTCTGGTGGGCAGGCAGGCAGGCAGGCATGCTCTCCCCCAGTGGTGGGGTTAAAAAAAAATTACTACCTACTCTTTAAATGGAATAACAGGCAAGTTTGGTCTTGGAACACAGAACGAAGCAGGGCAAAGATTGACAGAGTTCTGCCAAGAGAACAAACACACTGGTCATAGGAAACACCCTCGTCCACCAACACAAGAGGCGACTTTACACATGGACATCACCACATGTCCAACATCAGAACCAGATTGATTACATACTCTGCAGCCAAAGATGGAGACCCTCCAGACAGTCAGCAAAAAACAAACCTGGAACAAACCGTGGCTCAGGTCACAACCTACTGATTGCAAATTCAGGCTTGGACTAAAGGAAATAGGGAAAATAATTAGGCCAGACAGGTATGACCCTAGACAACATCGCTAAGGAATACACGGTGCGTGTGTGGAACAGATTTAATGGCTTAGACTTGATTGACAGTGTGCCAGAAGAATTATGGACAGAAATGCGGGACGTCATACAGGAGGCAACAAGGAAAACCATATTAAAAGGGTAGAAGCATAAGAAAGCAATGTGGTTGTCTGGTGAGGCTCTTAAAATAGCAGAAGAAAGAAGGACCGCAGAGGAATAGCAGAGGAAAGAAGGCACCTGGCGGACGCCATAGCTCTCCATGGGGGGGGGGGGGAGTGTTGGGTGAATGGAGGGGAGTGTGCATGCATGAGGGTGCTATGGGGTGGGGAGAGCACCCAGCTGACTCCAGCAGTGACAGCGAGAGGGGAGAAGGCAAGGAGGCAGGCAGGTAGCAGAGCAAGAGGCCTCGCCAAGGCAAGGCCAAGAGTCTGGAGCAAATGATCCTGGCTCTGGCTCTCTCTCTCCGGCCCACCCCCTTATCCCCACCGGTATGACGAAAAAGATCATTCAAAGGAGAGCCTCTGGGAACCGATTATTTCCGTTATACGAGGTACCACTGTACAGAGTTCACCCTGCCAGGGTCTTAGCCAGAGGGGGCCGGGGGGGGGGGGAAACCCTCCTGAGCTAACAGCCTGGCCCACCCCACCCATCACAGAGTACCAATGTGTTATGTGTGTGTGTGTGTGACATTGCTGCCTCTCCTGAAAGTTTTCTTTGCCACTCCCAAACCTAGAACCCTGGCTACAGCCCTGCACCCTGCCCATCTGCCAGCAGCCCAATGGGAGCGCTTCCCCCTTTGCCCCAGCACAAAATTCGCTGCGCCTCTCTGCCCACTCCCCCAATGGGAACGCTTTTCCCCCTCCCCCAGCACAGAGTTCGCCTCCACCCACCCCCGTCTACCCAGCAACCCAATGGGAGCATTTCCTTCCTCCCCTGTTGCTGTGTCGGCATTTCGCTAAAAGAAGAAGTGGATTTTGGGTTGCAGGTTGGGCTCTCGGGCTCTAAAAGGATCACCGTCACTGAAATTATTCTGGGTTGAGAGGGTTTTTACAGGAAAAAACTCGGCTCAAGGAAATCCTGAATGAGGCTCCTTTCATGTCCCCAAGACCTGGGACAGAGAGGGGTGATCAATCCGTCATGTAGTACCCAGGTCTCGAACTGCCAACTTGCCAGCCAGCCTTCCAGCTCACAAGGCGCGAGCTTCTTAACCACTGAGCCACTGGAGCCCCAATAAGTCCTCATGGAAACAAACAAACAGACACACCTCAAAACTCTGCCTGCGACTCTCCAGCTGGTCCTGAGATCCACACCAGGTTTCCTTTGGTTTTTCCTCCGTATCTGCGGAAGTAACAAAGATGAACTAGAAACGTGCAAAGTATGTGCAGCAACATAAAACCTGAAACTCTGCATTGTTTTCACAGGGAGAAAAACCTACTCTGATTAAAAAGAGAAACTTCAGTGGGATTCGTTTAAATTAGAAAGCTAGTGTATTCTAGGAAGGTGTCATGTTAAGGGCAAATGAGGGAACATGGAACCTCCATCCTGATTCATTAGAACAGGGGTTCTCAACCCATGGCCCATGGCACCATTTCATGTGCCACCCCCACCCCCCCACTGCCTCCACCACACCAGGAGGTTCCATGTGGTGGAGGAAGGGCAAAATGGCCGGCCCAGCCCCTGAAGCTGTCTAAGGGAGCATGATGCAGCCCTTGGCTTTAAAAGGCTGAGCACTCCTGCATTAGATGCTGTTAAAGTCATTGACATTTTGCACATCAGAAGAGAACATCTGAAGACAATTGGGTTGAAAAATGCCACGTGCTTCATGGCCGAGGCCTCCAAAGCGTTTCTTGCCAATGGAGTTCCTCAGAGTTCCCTCCTGGACGTTTCGAAGGTGACCTTTGCTCTTTTGGCCCCTGTCCACATAGAGTCCAAGACTTATCATGAGCCCAAATGGCCCCAGCAGGGAAACTGCTCTACCGCAGGCAAAATTCTGCCCGTGATCTGAGTTCAATCCTGACCAGGGCTCAAGGTTGACTCAGGCTTCTTCCATCCTTCTGAGGTGGGTAAAATGGGTGCCCAGCATGCTGGGAGCAAATGCTAACTGCATTGCACAAGGGGATGATGGGCTTCCTGGAAGGCCATTGGATAGGGAGGAGTCCCTTTCTGGTACTGGTAAGCCGAGTTTTCTGAACTTTGGCAAGAGAGAGAGAGAGTGTGTGTGTGTGTGTGCGCGCGCGTGCGTGCACAAACACATGCATGCATTTCCGTATGATATTAAGAGCAAATGCTAACTGCATTGCCCAAGGGGATGATGGGCTTCCTGGAAGACCATTGGATAGGGAGGAGTCCCTTTCTGGTACTGGTAAGCCGAGTTTTCTGAACTTTGGCAAGAGAGAGAGAGTGTGTGTGTGTGTGTGTGTGCCCGCGCGTGCGTGCACAAACACATGCATGCATTTCCGTATGATATTAAGAGCAAATGCTAACTGCATTGCCCAAGGGGATGATGGGCTTCCTGGAAGACCATTGGATAGGGAGGAGCCCCTTTCTGGTAGTACGGGCAAGCCCTGAGCTTTGGCAAGAGAGTCAATGGGGGGAGATTTCCTGGGCTTTGTCTGGAAAAGGAAACAATGAAGGGGGGGGGGGAGAGAGAGAATATGTGCCCTTAGTTCCCTTTCCACACTCACTGTGGTGTGCAAGATTCCCCCACACTGAGCACTGCTTGCCTTGCACGGAGGGGGCATTGAGGGAGGGAGGGAGGTTGCCTGCCTCTCTCTCTCTCCATGGGGGGATCTTAACCCCCCCCCCATTTAAAAACAACAAAAAACCCCTCCCGGATAGAAGCAGGTGGGAAATGGTCTTGCAAAGGCCTGCGTTCAAAACCTTTAAAAAAAAGGGGGGGGGGAAATGCACCCCCCTCATCCTGGAAAGGATCCCCCCAACTTATCTTGCCCCCCCTCCATTACTGCATCGTCCACTTCCTGATCCCCCCCCCCATAAAAGAAAGGCCTTCCATGGAAGGGGTGTGTGTAACTGGCAATATGGATTTCAATGGAAAAGGCCCCCCCACCCCCACCCTAATCTGATGTCTCCTATAGGGCTTGTTTCAGGTTCGGAATTTCCCCCCCCACCCCCATTTAAAAGCCCTTCTCCGCCCCCCCCCGCCCCGAAATCGCCCCCTCCTCTTCCTCCCAGGGGTCCAGAATGGGGGGGGGGGGGAGAGAAAGACCCTCGAAAAGAACCAGAGAGAAAAGGGGGAGGCTTACCAATCTCCCAGGGAAAAGTAACGCCGGCGGCAGAAAGTAACGCCGTTCCTCTGCCGGGGTGGGAGACGTGGCCCCTCCCTTCGTTCCTCTGCTCAGGAATGTAACGCCACAAAGCCACCGCGGCCGCGTGCAAGAGGGGGCGGGGCGGGAGAGAAACACGTGGGGATAAAGGAGCACTTCCGGGTGAAAGAACCCCACCTCTTCCTCTACCACTCCATTTCCTCCCTCTCTAGGAAACTCTCCGCTCTGCTGCCTTTAACCCAGGGATGGCCAAACTATATGGGCCTCAGGCCAGATCTGGCCCCTGATGCGAATCCACCCACCCCGCACGCCCTCCTCATCATTCCTGGAAGCGGAAGTAATACACGCCTTACTTCCTCTTACGAGGGCAGCGCAGGGCCAGATCTGGCCCACGGACTGTTGTTTGGGCACCCTGGGATAAACAGAGAAAATGGCACCTTAAAAATCTGCCTCATCCTATTGCAAAACAGATTGCAAGGGGTGTTTTACTTCTGCTTCCGGTGTCTGGGAGGAGCCGCTGACTGGCCCACTGTGCCATGGGACCGGCCCACGGTCCGAAAAGTTTGGGCAGCCCTGTTTTAACCCTTTCAGAGACACACTTACAATGCTATGAACGAAAAGGGTATTTTTGGGGGGATTCTTGTAGACCAGGAGCTGAATCGGAGGAAGCCAGAAGCTGCAAAGAAAGACACAGGCTGGTTTAGGCTGCCTTATCAGAAGCCTCGTCTCCAACACCCGGGAGATTATCTTTCTCCCCCTCTTTCTGGCACAAATGTCAGGCCGGACACGCAGATTCCTGCGTGCAGTTCTGGACCAACACCGTAAACCTATTGAGCCATGGTCCAGTCATGTGCTGCGTCCCACCAGAGGAAGAAGTAAAATGCGCCTTGCAACAGGATGAGATAGATTTCAAGTTGACAGTTTATCTGCTTAAATCAGGGGGCGGGGGGCGCAAACTACTGCTGACAGGCCGGATCTGGCGCCCAATGCTAATCCATCCGGCCCATGCCAGCCCTGGAAGCGGAAATAAAACGCAGCCATATGGGATCCTGTTTAAGGCAGGGGTGCCCAAGCTGCGGTTCTTAAATGGGATCCCAAGAGACCCACAAGTTCACAGGAGGGCACGAAGGATGATAACCAGGGGGACTGGGAACCAAACCCTCTGAGGCAAGACTTAAGGAAAGTGGGGGCATGCTGATGTCCTTGGGGAAAGAAAGCGTGGGATGGGGAGATGACTCCCGCCCCCCCTTCTTCTTCTTCTTCTTCCTTGTCTAGGCCAACAATGAAGCCACCTTTGGGTGAATTTATCCTGCAGTTCCTTTTGCCTGACCTAGTGTGAGAAAGATTAGCTGGCACAACAAGATTGCCCTTGCCCAGGGTACACCTGATTGTGGTACAAAAACACCACAATCTTTGGGGAAGCACTTTCGTTGTACCCTTTAGGCTTTTCAAAATTTTATTTGCTCATACACAAGAATAGTATTTTATACTCAAAATACACAAGAATAGTATTTTATACTTAACAGAGCCAATTAAGAGGAGGAGCAGGACCTGTTCTCCATCAGCCATGCGTGCACGACCTGTAACAATGGGCTCAAGTTAGAGGAAGGGAAGTCATAGGCTGAATGTCAGGGGGAACCTCCTACCTGTTAGAGTAAGAGCGGAGTGTCCAAACTATGGCCTGTGGGCCAGATGCGGCCCATGATGCCAATTCATCCAGCCAACTCCATTTTACTTCCGGTTTCAGGAGCAACAAGGGCCAGATGAATTGGTGTTGTAGGCCAGATGCGGCCCACGAGCCATAGTTTGGGCACCCCTGCTTTAAGCAATGTGCATACAGAGCAGGCAACAGGAGCAGAGGATAAACTTTAAAGCTCCAACAGGCTCAAGCCTTCTGAAAAGCACCCAAGGTTGGGCACCCTGGCCTCTTTCTCTGGCCCTTGACTTGCCACCCTAGAAGCCTTCTGGATTGCCAATGCTTTGAAATATCTTTTGTCTTGCAGGCGGTGGGTTGGGTTAGGGGGACCTTTTATTGCCAGAACATTTTGAAGTGGTAGCCTTGTAAGTCTGTGCAAGCATATCAGATAGTAAACAGAAGGCAAAAAGGCCGTGGCACCTTAAGGACGAACCCTTGTATTTTATCGTTAGCATTCGTGGATCAAGTTCACTTCATCAGGCATAAGAGCGGATATCATGGTATACATTTATAAATATCTGGTCTAGAGACCCAGAGGGGCGGAGCAAAGTTGGTTGGTTCAGGAGACAGACATGCAAATCAATGAGTTATTTACAACCAGTAATCTCTCTTCCTTTACTCATGTCAGAGGCACCACCAGCATATAACAACACAGAAAGCTAAAATTAACAGATCTAAAAACAAAATACAATTTAAAAGGGCTAGATGACATCCACCCAATATCAGGCCACACCATTTCCTCTTGCCAACATTTATTTATTTCTGATTTATATTTATAACATTTCTTTTTCATTAAATCAATGACATTCATTAACCTGTTAATTAAAACTTCCAACTGCCTTTCATAAAGCCTGCTCGAATGTATAAATTCATATATTCACTCAGTCTATTGGCCATTATGGTGGTGAACATTTTGGCATCTCGGTTGAGAACTGATATGGTTCTGTAGGATTCCACCTCTTCCTTGGCCTTATTTGGTTAGGGGAGTAACACCATGGTTGAATGACTTGCATGATTCAAGTATTGGTCCCAATCTTAATATATAACTATATAGATGTTTCAATCTTGGGATAACTTTTTCTTTAAATGTTTTACAGAATTCTATTGAATTCTGGCCCTGGAGCTTGACCAATCTTTAACTTAATTATCACCTCCTCCTCTTCCTCGGTTTGCTTTTTAGTAATATCTTTAATTTAAAACTCCATGTATTTCTCCAGTTACATGTTTAGTTCCTCAAAGTGTATTTGTTTTGGTCCATATAACTCCTTATAGAATTCTTCTAATATTCTCATTTTGTCAATTGTTTTATGACGCCACTTTCCACTTTTGTCGACTAACTCCTCTATTTCTCTTCTCTGCTTGTTTTTCTTTAGCTGCATTCGCCAACCATTTCATGCTTTTATTATTGTACATGAAGTTATTTCTCTTCAAATAAATCATATCCCTATTAATTTTGTCCATCTCCTAGCTAATCAGTTCTGACTTTTACCCGCTGGAGTTTTTGAAATTACTCCTTCCTCCCAGTTCTTGCATGTTCTGACTTATATAAAGTATGGAGGAAGTTGAAGAAGAGAGCAACACCGAACATATCTCCAGTAATAGAGCTCACAGACTTGATAGATTGTTCACTAGCTAATTGGAAAGAAATAAAAGATATCTTACAACAGAATAAAGTGTTGTTAGTAAAAGATTGGGTAGAGAAGTCATAGAGAAACATTACGTCAGCTAGATAAGCGCCTCTAGTGGGCCTTCAAAAATTAAGGGAAGAATTTACCCATAAGAACACACACCAGTTCACACACTTGAACTCAGGAGTTCATCCGCCCAAAGAGAGGGGGGAGGAAAATATGTCGGCCTTCTTGCCAAGATTCGGCTCATCCAAGGAGGGCGGAGTTGAACTGTGGATGAGGAACGGGAGCCGACTCAGGAGTAACACACAAAGTTATGGGTCAGGTGTTTTGGGAGCTTTGGAAGTAATGTAATAGCCCTGAGCAACAGCATTTTCAGTGGGAGTTAAAATACTTCCCAGATCCACCAGGCAATTACCACATGGAGGCCATGCAGCGGGATAGTCTTACGCCAGAGTAAGCAGGATGGATCGTGTGACTGGAACAATGTGCAGCTGAATGGAGAATGGAGATTGACCTTCGCTGGAATGCACCTGGAGTGGAGCATCAACAAGGATCTTCACATCTCTACGAGGTTGACCTTCGCTGGAATAAGCTGGGAGTGGAACATCAAAACAGATCCCCGCATCTCTACGAGATCGTCCTTCGCAGAAGTACGTCTGAACGAGGGAAGCTCGACACAGACCTTCAGAGCCTCACCTGACCTACTTCATGGAGCATCAGCATGTCTGCACGGGGATATAACCTCAACATGGGTCTTCGGATTGTCGCTGTCTTTAACAAGCGAGCTGTGCTTTCAACACCCTACTGGATTTCAACTTTGTAAGCTGCTTTTGACCAGGTTCCTGAGAGGGAAGGAACCACACTTTCTGACAGGCTGACCCTAAAGGAGGAACATCATTTTGCAGAAGGCCAACATGCAACGGAGTGTCTTTTTAAAATGCAGATGCTGAACAATGATTGTTTTGCTGCGTATGTGGGAGCAGTGGAATATCAGAAGTCAGATCTTCAAGAAGGAAGATGGAGCTGCTTAGAGCGAAGCAGAGTGGATTTTAGCACAAGCTACCCATGAGTCCTGTGAGAGAGGAAGATGAGAAAGAACACGGGGAAATTTCAACCACACAACACCTTCATGGAAGAATTTTCAACGATCTCAAGGGCGGTACCATTTGGCGGTAGAGCAGAATCGGGCCCTCAACGCAATTTCATCCGGCCCACGCAGCCATCGTTGCACCTGGAAGTGGAAGTAAAATATGCCATTTTGGCATTTCAATGGCTTCTCACTTGTGTGGGTCCTGTGATATGAAGCAAGGTTTCCACAATGTGAGTCCTGGGATGCATAGCAAGGGTTTTAGGAAGACAGGAGAATTTTCTATTTCTGGCATTTAACAGGCTTCTCCCCTGTGGGCCCAGTAATGTCTAGCAAGGGCACCACTTTGACTGAAGCTCTTCCCACACTCCTGGCATTGAAATGGCTTCTCATCTGTGTGAATTGTATGATGATTAGTGAGAGTTTTGAAATGACTGAAGCTTTTCCCACATTCTAGACATTCAAGTGGCTTCTCTCCTGTGTGGGTCCTGTGATGTGAGATAAGGTGTGAACTATAATGGTAGCTTTTTCCACATTCTACGCATTCAAATGGCTTTTCTCCTGTGTGGGTGCTGTGATGCAAAGCAAGGTGTGTACCATGACTGAAGCTTTTCCCACACTCCAGGCATTCAAATGGCTTCTCTCCTGTGTGGGTGCTGTGAAGTGCAGCAAGGGTTCCAGGAAGACCTGTGTGAGTCCTGTGATGTGAAGCAAGTTGTGAACTATGACTAAAGCTTTTTCCACATTCTTGGCATTCAAATGGCTTTTCACCTGTGTGGATCCTGTGATGTGAAAAAAAGTTTCCACTGCTACGGAAGCTTTTCCCACACTCAAGGCATTTAAAAGGCTTCTCTCCTGTGTGGGTCCTGTGATGTGTAGCAAGGGTATCAGAACGACTGAAGCATTTTTCACACTCCTGGCATTTGAATGGCTTCTCTCCTCTGTGGGTCCTATGATGTGAAACAAGGGTTACCCTATGACTGAATCTTTTACCACATTCCAGGCATTCAAATGGCTTCTCCCCTGTGTGAGTCCTATGATGTCTAGTAAGGCTTCCACTGCAACTGAGGCTTTTCCCACACTCCTGGCATTCAAATGGCTTCTCTCCTGTGTGAGTCCTGTGATGTGAAGCAAGCTGTGAACTATGACTGAAGCTTTCCCCACACTCCAGGCATTCAAATGGCTTCTCTCCTGTGTGAGTCCTGTGATGCGAAGCAAGCTGTGAACCACGACTGAAGCTTTTTCCACACACCTGGCATTCAAATGGCTTCTCACCTGTGTGAGTCCGGTGATGTGAAGAAAGGTTTCCTCTGTCATGGAAGCTTTTCCCACACTCAAGGCATTTAAAAGGCTTCTCTCCTGTGTGGGTCCTGTGATGTATACTAAGGGTTTCAGAACGACTGAAGCTTTTCCCACACTCCAGGCATTTAAATGGCTTCTCACCTGTGTGAGTCCTGTGATGTGAAGCAAGGTGTGAACTACGACTGAAGCTTTTTCCACACTCCTGGCATTCAAATGGCTTCTCTCCTTTGTGGGTTCTGTGATGTGAAGCAAGGTTCCTGCTGTCATGGAAGCTTTCTCCACATTCAAAGCATTTAAAAGGCTTCTCATCTGTGTGGGTCCTGTGATGTGAAGCAAGCTGTGAACTATGACTGAAGCTTTTCCTACACTCCAGACATTCAAATGGCTTCTCACCTGTGTGAGTTCTGTGATGTGAAGCAAGGTGTGAACTACGACTGAAGCTTTTCCCACACTCCTGGCATTTAAAAGGCTTCTCTCCTGTGTGGGTCCTGTGATGTGAAACAAGGTTTCCTCTGCGACTGAAGCATTTTCCGCACTCTTGGCATTTAAAAGGCTTCTCTCCTGTGTGGGTCTTGTGATGTGAAGCAAGCTGTGAACTATGACAGAAGTTTTTTCCACACTCCAGACATTCAAATGGCTTCTTTCCTATGTGAGTCCCATTATATTTAGCAAGGTATTTAGAATGACTGAAGCTTTTTCCAAACTCCAGGCATTTTAAAGGCTTCTCTTCTGTGTGGGTGCCATTTTGTCTAGCAATTTGTATTTGTTTATTGAAACTTTTTCCACACTCCATCTCTCCTGAGATTATTCTTTCCTGTTGTTTTATTATGTCCTCCCAGTTGAATAGCTGCTCTACATTCAATATCAGCAGTTCTGGAAAAAGATTGAGGAGAAAGGATCAACAGTTACCTAGTTTGAGAAGCAGATTGTCACGGAAAAAATAAAATAAATAAACATATTGTGAATGAGTAGATGAATCTTGACTTGACCCTGATGAAAATGATGAGAGGACTCTTCAGAGTGAAATGCTTGCTCAAGGCATTTGCCAACTCATCTGATTTTTGCTTACTTGGACCGATATGCATTATATCATCCACATAATCCACATCCACTAGAGGTACAAGAATCCTTGACTTGATCCTGAGTAATACTCAGGATCTGGTGCAAGATGTTAATGTGACTGATCAAATAGGGAACAGTGACCACAACTCAATTATGTTTAACTTGATCATAGACCGCAAGTCACTGATAAAATCTAACACAGAGACCTTAAATTTTCAAAAAGGAAATTTCCCAAAGTTGAGGAAACTAGTAAAAAAGAAGCTGAAAGGGAAAATTGAGAGAGTCCAAACACTCCAAGAGGCATGGAGGTTGTTTACAAAAACAATAACAGAGGCTAAATTGGAATGCATACCCAAAAGGAAAAAGGGCACTGCCAGGTCCAAGAGGACTCCAATGTGGCTTACAGGAGCTGTTCGGGAAGTGATCAAGAGCAAGAAAAGCTCATTTAGAAGATGGAAGGCTTGTCCGAATGAGGACAGCAGGCAGAAACATAAATTCTGGCAGAACAAATGCAAGGCAACAATCAGGAAAGCAAAGCAAGACTTTGAGGAGCGTATAGCTAAAAATACTCAGAGAAATAACAAAGACTTCTTTAAGTACATTAGAAGTAAGAACCCAACTAGGAAGGCCATTGGACCATTAGATGACAATGGAAGGCAAGGGGTTATTAAAGAGGAAACAGAGATTGCAGAGAGACTCAATGAATTCTTTGCTTCAGTATTCACTGAAGAAGACAGAGACCACATGCCTAAAACAGAGCCTATCTTCGTAGGGAGGGAAACCGAAGAATTAAGCAAGATAGAAATAACCAGGGAGGAGGTCCTTGCATGTCTTGTTAAGCTAAACACTAACAAATCACCAGGATCAGATGGCATCCATCCACGAGTTCTCAGGGAACTTAAAGATGAAATTGCTGATATCCTAGCCAAAATATATAATCTTTCCCTCAAATCAGGCTTTGTGCCTGATGACTGGAAGGTAGCGAATGTAACACCCATTTTCAAAAAAGGATCCAGGGGTGATCCAGGAAATTACCGACCTGTCAGTTTGACATGTGTCCCAGGTAAAGTGATGGAAACCATCCTAAAAGATAGAATTAATAGGCACATAGAAGAGAAGGCGCTGCTAAAGGAGAGCCAACATGGCTTTTGCAAGGGCAAATCATGCCTCACTAATCTGTTGGAATTTTTTGAGAGTGTCAACAAGCATGTGGATAAGGGGGATCCAGTTGACATTGTTTATCTGGACTTTCAGAAGGCTTTTGACAAGGTCCCACACCAAAGGCTCTTGAATAAACTTACCAGTCATGGAATAAAGGGACAGGTCTTGTCCTGGATCAGCAACTGGCTAAGGGACAGGAAACAGAGGGTAGCACTAAATGGACACTTCTCCAAGTGGAGGGAAGTAAAGAGTGGGGTCCCCCAAGGTTCAGGACTGGGACCCCTGCTTTTCAACCTCTTCATAAATGATCTAGAGGTAGGAGTAAAAAGCAAGGTAGCCAAATTTGCTGACGACACTAAATTATACAGGGTAGTGAAAACTGTGAGAGATTGTGAGGAGCTCCAGAGGGATCTCTTGACACTGGGGGAGTGGGCAAAACAGTGGCAAATGAGCTTCAACATTAGTAAGTGCAGAGTGATGCATGTTGGGGCAAAGAACACCAATTACATGTATAAACTGATGGGGTCTGAACTCTCTGCGACAAACCAGGAAAGGGACCTTGGTGTCCTGGTGGACAACTCAATGAAGGTGTCAACCCAGTGTGCCTCAGCAGTGAAAAAAGCAAACTCAATGCTAGGGATCATTAGGAAGGGTATAGAAAATAAGTCAGCAAGTGTCATTTTGCCTCTTTATAAATCTATGGTGAGGCCCCATCTGGAATACTGTGTACAGTTCTGGTCGCCAAACCTCCAGAAGGATATTATGGAGCTGGAAAAAGTGCAGAGGAGGGCAACCAGAAGGATGATGATGGGACTGGAACACCTTCCTTACCATCTGAGGCTGCAACGGTTGGGCCTCTTCACTCTTGAACGACGCCGCCTAAGAGGTGACCTGATTGAAGTTTATAAAATCATGCACGGTGTGGACAAAGTAGATAAGGAAAAACTGTTTTCCCTATCGCATAACACTAGAACTAGGGGACACTCCATAAAACTTTTGGGTACTAGTTCTCAAACAAATAAGAGAAAGTACTTTTTCATCCAGAGGATTACTGGTTTATGGAACTCCCTGCCAGAAGAAGTGGTGACAGCTGTCAGTCTTGACAGCTTCAAGAAAGGATTAGACAAGTTCATGGAGGACAAGAGTATCAATGGCTATAATTATGGATACTTAAGGACAACCTCTGTGTTGGAGAGATAGGCAGGATATCTCTCAATATCATTTCCAGGGAATCCTAAGCAGGTGAAGGCATCTGCTTGGGAATACCCTGAAGGAAATGGTGAGCCACTGTGTGAGACAGAATGCTGGACTGGATGGGCTGTGGCCTCTTCCAGCAAGGCTGTTCTTATGTTCTTATAATCCAATAATTTTTCTTCTCCCCCATCATACTCTCTAGTCAAAACACAACCATCAGCCAGAGAGGTAATAAAACTCATCTCATTTAAGGTTTGGATCAACAAACCATACCACAGTTTTCCTGACTGTCGTAGTCCATAGAGTCTCTTGTGAAGCAGCCATGTTTGACCTTCCTGGTCCTCAAAGCCTGGTGGGCCCCTAACATAAATTTGTTCATCGAGGTTTGCATGTAAATATGCAGTTTCTACATCAAACTGATAAACCTCTTCTTCCATAGCTGCTGCCACTGCCAAGGCTTTTTTGACACTTTCAGGCCTGACCGTAGGGAAATAGGTGTCATTGTAGTCCTGAAGGTAGCGCTGGGCAAAAGCTTGAGGTATAAGGCAGGCCTTATACAAAAAAGTGTCATCAGGCAATGTCTTAATCCTGTACACCCTCCTGGTGCCTATAGCCTTCTTCCCTGTGGGTACAGGAGTAGGGGTAAAGACATTTAGCCTCTTCAAGCAATGCATTTCCCTTTGCATAGCCTCCCCACACCTTCTCTGCTCTTCCTCAGGAAGCTTCAATACATCAGAGTAGGTTTTTGGGACAGTAGTGATGTTATTAAATAAGACAACCCACCCAATTTCAAATCTCTTGGGTGTTTTACACTTGTTAGTGCATTCAGACCTACACACTTGTTGCCCGTCACTACTGCTCTGACTATCATTTGGAGTGCATGACGTTTAAACCCTTGGCGATGTTGGTGCATCAGCATCTTGCCCAATTGGTTCATGCCAACTAGGTGTTGAAGTAGTATCAGGGGTTACAAAGGGAGCGATGTCCTTATGCGAAACATGATGTTCAGGATCGTTTGAATGAATCCTGGACCAGCCGACATCCTCCTCAAAATTTGCAGACCACTCTGCCTCCCCTGTCCAAAAAACAATATGCTCTAGTGCCTGGAGCATATCCCAGGAAACGCAATCTTTTTGAGACCTCATCTCCCTTTCACCTTTGTTGCTTTGGGATATGTACCCATGCAAATGTTCCAAAAATGTGTAAGTGCCCGAGGTGAGGTTTCCTGTCATAAACCAGGAAATAAGGAGTCTGGTCTATTGCACTACTCCAAGTCCTATTGTGCATATAGTTGGCATAGAGTAGAGCCTCTGCCCAATAGCCCATGCCAACATCAGCATCCTTCAGGACGCTGCACATTATTGTTTGCAGAACTCCATTTCTTCTCTCAGCCACCCCATTCTGATTTGGAGAAAATGAAGTTGTCTTTTGGTGTTGAATTCCAACCTGTTCCATCCAAGTCTGGAACTCCCGGGACATAAATTCCATCCCTCCGTCACTCCTGACCTATGCAACTCTAGTTTTATGTTGAACCAAAACCTGATTATAAAAATTCTTAAATTTGAGAGAGGCCTCAGACTTCTCACGCATCAGGGACACATAGCTGTATCGACGTCGGTCATCTACAACTGCCAGGAAATATTGTTCTTGTTCAATGAAGGCAGCAATGGGCCAACAATATCGATATGCACCAGCTCAAAATTATGTTTTGCCCTTTGAGTAGAGCACTTTGGTGTGGCTGCTGCCTTAGATTTGGCTGCCTTACACACAGAACAGTCCAAAAAGACATCACAGCCTTTTAGCTTGAGCCCTTCAGAGTAGTCCAGCATCTTCTTGATCACTGGGAAACTACTCCTCTCCCCCCCCCCCCCAGATTCAAATGGGAAATTGCCTTGGAAAGGCCTGCGTTCCTGACCTTACAAGGAATGGAGGGCAAATCCTGATCTCCCCCCCAAAAAATAAAATAAAAAATAAAGGCCTATCATACGAGGGAAGGAGAAGGGGGGGAGTCGTGCAATCTGGATTTCAATGAGACACCAACACCCACACACACTTACTTCAGATGTTGAACTCCCCCCACATCCCCCAATATAAGCCGCCCCTCCCTCCCTCCCTCCCCGGCCCCAAATCGCCCCCCCCCCCAATTCCTCCTCCCTTCCAGGGGTCCGGAATGGCGGGGGGGGGGGGCAGAGAGGACTTTCGCAAAGAAAGAGCAGAGAGGGGGGGGAAGTGGGGGGGGAGGCTTACCGAATCTCCCAGGGAAGAGTAACGCCGGGGGCAGAAAGTAACGCCGTTCCTTTGAGTGGGGGGGGGGGATACGCGGCCGCTTCCTCTGCTCAGGAATGTAAAGCCACCCGCAAGAGGGGGAGGGGGAAGTCAGGGACACGTGGGAAAGGACCACTTCCGGGTGAGGGAGGGGCCCCCCGCCCGCTTCTTCCTCGACTTCCCCATTTCCTCCCTCTCTAGGAATCTCCCCGCTCTGTTGCCTTCATGACCCTTCTTTACTTCTCCCTTTCACACCCCGGCAAAGGAACGGCGTTACTTTCTGCCCCCGGCGTTACTCTTCCCTGGGAGATTCGGTAAGCCTCCCCCCCCCCCACTTTCCCTCCCCCTCTCTGCTCTTTCTTTGCGAGAGTCCTCTCTCCCCCTCACCCCCCCGCCATTCCGGACCCCTGGAAGGGAGGAGGAATGGGGGGGGGGGCGATTTGGGGCCGGGGAGGGAGGGAGGGAGGGGCGGCTTATATTGGGGGATGTGGGGGGAGTTCAACATCTGAAGTAAGTGTGTGTGTGTGTTGGTGTTCCATTGAAATTTAGATTGCACGTCTTCTCCCTCCCTCCCACCCCCACCCCCACCCCCATAGCGCCCTCATGCACATGCACCCCCCCTCCATTCACCCAACACACATCAGTGCAGAGTGGTGGCATCTGGTGTTTCTGGGGGAGGGGGGGCAGATGAGCCTTGTCAGGTCTCTATCCCCCTCCCCCCTGTGCACCCAGGGCTGGGACCAGGGCTTCTCAAAGTGCCCCCCATTCCCCCCCTTCCCCCCCCCCCAAAAAAAGCCCTGATATCAGCCCAGCATCGCCATGCCCAACCTCTGGTTTGGGTTTGGGGCTGTGGGGAAAATCCTTTCATGTCTCTAGAGCCGCTTGAGAGGCAGCAGCTTCTCCTGCCCTGGGATCAGTCGCCTGCGTTGGCCAGACCCTGGGCTAGGATCAGGGCTTTTTTTGTGGGGGCGGGGGAGCTCTTTCCAAAGCCCTGATCCATGCATGTGCGCACCTGACTAGGGCTTCTAAGGGAATCTTCCCCCATAACCCCTGACCCCTCCAGCCTGGACATAGCATACGCCCCATAGCAGCTGCTTCAGAAGACCCATGCTGCACATGCAGGGAGAAGAGTGTGTGGCCAGGAGAGAGAGAGACCCGGCAAGGCTCAGCTGCTTCCCCCCCAGGAACACCAGGGTGCTGCGGAGAGACCGACCACGTCTGAAAGGCACCAGGCGGCTGTCACCACTTTCTTCTGTCATCGGCAGCAGAATTTCCAGCTGGTCCTGGCCATCCAAGTTTTGAAATAAAATAGTCCTCATTTGGATGCAAGGCAGGGCTCCCCCCTGGCCATGCCCACCATACCACGCCCACTCAGTAGGTTGTAAAAAAAAATTGGATCCCACCCTTGGGTGAGAGTGTGCCTGCCTGCTTGGCTGCCTTCCTGGCGCCACTGAGATGAAAGGAAATGAGGGCTCCACCTTCTCCTTTCTTTCCCCAGAGCAACTGCTTCTCCTGCCCTTCCTTTCCCACCTCATGCCCTTTCCTCTCAGTGATGCCAGGAAAGGCAGGCAGGCAGATTCTCTCCCCCCCCCCCCCCCCAATAGCACACTGACGCAAGCGCACCCCACTCCATTCACCCAACACACACACATCCAGTGGAGAGGGGTGGGAGCCACCTGGTGAATTCCAGTCCCGGTCGGTCTCTGCAGCACGCTAGTGTTCCTTGGGGGGAGCAGATGAGCCTTGCCGGGTCTCTCTTTCTCCCGGGCACCCCCTCTTATCCCTACATGCGCACCCAGGGCTGGGACTAGGAATTCCGAAAGAGTTCCCCCCACCCCCACCACTCCATCTCTGATCCCAGCCCAACGTCAGCATGCCCTATCTCTGGTTTGGTTTCAGGGCTGAATCCCAGCTCATCTTCACCCACCTGCCTCCAGCACCGACAGCTGGACGGGGAAAGGCAAGAAGGCAGGCAGGTAACAGGTGCACGGCCAGTGCTGGTTGGTTCCTCTGAGCGAAGCTTCCATTATAAGCCCTGATTGTCTTTGGAGGAAATCACTGCAACCAGGCCTCAGAAACACAGTGAAAATGCCCCCCCCCCGCCCCCACACACATACCCCGCCACTGTTGGAAGGTGTGATGTCTTTGCCAGGCAACCGAAAGAATGGCCAGCCTGGGGAAAAGTTTTTGCTAACGGGAAAAAAAATCAAATTGTTGTTTGGGACACAGTTTCGCCCGATTTCCTTTTGTTGTACGATTTTTTTGTAAGATGCCTTCATTATATGGGGTTTTACTGTACTGGTGTGACTGCATGGGTGCCCACAGAGAGGGCTCTAAGTGACACCTCTGGCACATGTGCTATAGGTACGCCATCACTGCTTTAGATCCTTGTAAAAATTCATTCTTTATCAGTCTACATCTTCTATTATTATTATTATTATTATTATTATTATTATTAGTAGTAGTAGTAGTAGTAGTAGTAGTAGTAGTACAAATTTATACACTGATGATTCATTGGGCATCTGCTTCTTAAACTAGGTAACTGTTGATCCTTTCTCCTCAATCTTTTTGCAGAACTGCTGATACGGAATGTAGAGCAGTTATTCGACTAGTAGGACATCATAAAACAACAGGAAATAATCTCAGGAGAGATGGAGTGTGGAAAAAGTTTCAGTAAACAAGTACAACTTGCTAAACATAATGGGACTCACATAGGAGAGAAGCCATTTGAATGTCTGGAGTGTGGAAAAAGCTTCAGTCATAGTTCACACCTGGCTTCACATCACAGGACCCACACAGGAGAGAAACCTTTTAAATGCCTTGAGTGTGGAAAAAGCTTCAGTCGTTCTGAATACCTTGATAAGCATAAGGGGACTCACATCGGAGAGAAGCCATTTGAATGCCAGGAGTGTGGAAAAAACTTCAGTCGTTCTGAAACCCTTGCTGCACATCACAGGATCCACACAGGAGAGAAGCCTTTTAAATGCTTTGAATGTGGAAAAAGCTTCCATAACGGTGGAAGCCTTTCTTCACATCACAGGACCCACACAGGAGAAAAGCCTTTTAAATGCCAGGAGTGTGGAAAAAGCTTCGGTCATAGTTCACACCTTTCTTCACATCACAGGACTCACACTGGAGAGAAGCCATTTGAATGCCAGGAGTGTGGGAAAAGCTTCAGTCGTTTTGAAAACCTTGCTAGACATCACAGGATCCACACAGGAGAGAAACCTTTTAAATGCCAGGAGTGTGGAAAAAGCTTCAGTCAAAGTGGTGCCCTTGCTAGACATCACAGAACTCACATAGGTGAGAAGCCATTTGAATGCCAAGAGTGTGGTAAATGCTTCAGTCGCAGTGGAAACCTTGCTACACATCACAGGACTCACACAAGTGAGAAGCCTTTTAAATTCCAGGAGTGTGGAAAAAGCTTCAGTCATAGTCCACGCCTTTCTTCACATCACAGGACTCGCACAGGTGAGAAGCTGTTTGAATGCCTGGAGTGTGGGAAAAGTTTCAGTCGCAGTGAAACCCTTGCTAGACATCATAGGACTCACACAGGAGAGAAACCTTTTAAATGCCAGGAATGTGGAAAATGCTTCAGTCAAAGTGGTGCCCTTGCTAGACATCACAGAACTCACATAGGTGAGAAGCCGTTTGAATGCCAGAAGTGTGGAAAAAGCTTCAGCCGCAGAGGAACTCTTGCTACACATAATAGGACTCACACAGGAGAGAAACCTTTTAAATGCCAGGAGCGTGGAAAAAGTTTCAGTCAAAGTAGTGCCCTTGCTACACATCACCGGACCCACACAGGTGAGAAGCCGTTTGAATGCCAGGAGTGTGGAAAAAGCTTCAGTCGTTTTGACAACCTTGCTACACATCACAGGATCCACACAGGAGATAAACCTTTTAAATGCTTTGAATGTGGAAAAAGCTTCCATAGCGGTGGAACCCTTTCTTCACATCACAGGACTCACACAGGAGAAAAGCCTTTTAAATGCCCGGAGTGTGGAAAAAGCTTCGGACATACTTCACACCTTGCTTCACATCACAGGACTCACACAGGAGAGAAACCTTTTAAATGCCAGGAGTGTGGAAAAAACTTCAATCAAAGTGGTGCCCTTGCTAGACATCATAGGACTCACACAGGTGAGAAGCCCTTTAAATGCCTGGAGTGTGGAAAGAGCTTCAGTTGCAGTGGAAGCCTTGCTATACATCATAGGACTCACACAGGTGAGTAGCCATTTGAATACATGAGAGTTGGAAAAGCTTCAGTCAAAGTGGTGCCGTTGCTAGACATCACTGGACCCACACAGGTGAGAAGCCACTTAAATGCCAGGAGTGTGGAAAAAGCTTCAGTCACAGTGGAAGCCTTGCTTCACATCACTGGGCCCACACAGGAGAGAAGCCTTTTAAATGGCAGGAATAATAAAAGGCATCTGTCTTCCTAAAACCCTTGCTATACATCCCAGGACTCACATCGTGGAAACCTTGCTTCATATCACAGGATGCACACAAGTGAGAAGCCATTTAAATGCCATACGGGCATATTTTACTTCCTCTTCCAGGCGCAACGAGGGCTACATGGGCTGGATGAACTGGCGTTGAGGGCCGGATCCTGCCCTACCGCCTAATGGTGCAGCCCTTGAGATCATTGAAAATTCTTCCGTGAAGGTGCTTTGGGGTGGAAATTCCCGCTCGTTCCTTCTCCCTCTCACAGGACTCGTGGATAGCTTCTGCTAAATTCCACTCTGCTTCAGTCTAAGCAGGCACAAGCACGATTCCATTTTTCACCTAAACTGCTTCTGGAAAAGCCTTGTGAAGCAAACACACATTCTTCTCCAAGTGTAGGAAAAGAAAGGTTGCAAACTCACTGTTCAAATTGAGGCAACCCCATCTTACTTCATGAAGATCTGACTTTTCTGATATTCCGCTGCTCCAACATACACAACAAAACAATCTTGTTTTAACATCTGCATTTCAAAAAGACGCTCCTTTACACGTCAGCCTTCCACAAAACCATGTTCCTCCTTTAGGATCGGGCTGCCAATAAGTGTGGTTCCTTCCCTCCCAGGAACCCGGTCGAAAACAGCTTACAAAGTTGAAATCCCGTGATTTGTGACACTTTCTATTTTGTTTTTAAATGTGTTAATTTTATCTTTGTGTGTTATTATATTTGATTTGAAATTTAATTTATATACCGCAATTCTCTGCCCAAGGGGCGTCTCAATGCGGTTTACAAGATACAGCATAAATATCACAAAGCGTACAGTAAGTCACAGTGCAATACAGTAAATGCAATAAATACAGTTACACAATAAAACAATTCAATTCAAAAAGCAGGTACAAAGCCCTAGCACATGCCAGGCTGGGGAAGGAGCTGGATAAGGCGGTGGCAGCAGATTATACAGTCCGTGCCGCCGAGAACCCCAAGTAAGCTCAACTACCCCACGGCTAAGACTGGACCGGGGAAGAAGCTTTTCTCTCCCCACCGCCCACCCTCGGGACCGACGTAGATGTTACCACTCCTCCTAGTTTGCCAAACTAGGAGGAGGGCTCCATGTCACTGTCTCTCTCCCCTGCTCACACCAAGGGTGGGAAAAACAGCGCTGGCTTCGGGCACGGGGCAGCAGCTTTTGACGGCTCCTGGCCGTGTTCTTCCTCAGCTGGGCTCCCACCATCCGTGACCAGCAGGGCCACGGAGGGGAGCCAGAGATGCTGGTGTTGCATCTGACACGAATAAAGAAAGATAAATTACAGGTTGTAAATAACTCATTGATTTGCATGTCTGCCTCCTGAAGCAACCATCTTCGCCCCGCCCCTCTGGGTCTCTGTACCAGATATTTATAAATGTATACCATGATATCCACTCTTATGCCTTATGAAGTGGACGGACAATCCACAAAAGCTAATGATAAAATACAAGAGTTAGTCATTAAGGTGCCACAGCCTTTTTGCCTTCTGTTTAATCTATGATGTGCTTGCACATACTAACACGGCTAACACTTCAAAATGTTCTGTGAATAAAAGGTCCCCCTAACCCAACCCACCGCCTACAAGACAAAAGATATTTCAAAGCATTGGCAATCCAGAAGGCTTCTGGGATGGAAAGTCAAGGGCCAGAGAAAGAGACCAGGGTGCCCAACCTTGGGTGCTTTTCAGAAGGCTTGAGCCTGTTGGAGCTTTTCTGCCTTATCTATAGGAGACAGAAAAAGTTTATCCTCTGCTACTGTTGCCAACTCTGTATGCACATTGCTTAAAGCAGGGGTGCCCAAACTATGGCTTGTGGGCCATATCTGGCCCACATCACTAATTCATCTGGCCCTCGTCACTTCTGGAAGCGGAAGTGAAAAGGAGTGGTCTGTATGAATTGGTATTGTGGCCTGGATCAAGCCCACAGGCTGTAGTTTGAACACCCCACTCTTACTCTAACAGGTAGGAGGTTCCCCCTGACATTCACCTTATGATTTCCCTTCCTGTCATTTGAGCCCATTATTACAGGTCTTGCACGCATGGCTGATGGAGAAAGAGTCCTGGCGCTCCTCTTAATTGGCTCTGGCAAGTATAAAATGCTATCCTTGTGTATGCATGCCTAAAGGGCACACCGGAAGACCTTCCTCAAAGATTGTGGTGTTTTTGAACCACAATCAGGCATACCCTGGGCAAGGGCAATTTTGTTGTGCCAGCTAATCTTTCTCACACTAGGTCAGGCAAAAGGAACTGCAGGATAAATTCACCCAAAGGTGGCTTCATTGTTGGCCTAGATAAGGAAGAATGATAAGAAGAAAAATAATATTCCAATTCCAAGCCTTCTTTCCCCAAGGAAATAAACGCCCACATTCCTTAAGTCTTTCCTCAGAGGGTTTGGTTCCCAGTCGCCCTGATAATCATCCTTCGTGCGGTCCTGGGTCTCTCGGGATCCAGTTGAAGGCAGGGTTGCTCAAACGACTGTCTGTGGACCAGATCTGGGTTCAATCCAGGGTGACCCCCAGGTATTTGGGGGTAGCGCAGCATTTGAGCCTGGTGTCATCCCACTTCACCTGCAACATTCTTGATGCGTCGTGGACTTTTTTTTTTAAAGATGAAAAGGACAGAGTTGGGTTTTTAAAGAGTCTGGCCTCAGTTGGTCATCCTTATAATTTACTGTACAGGGGGGTAATAAGCAACCAGTAATAAAATATAAAATAAAGCATGTGTGCCAGCACCACTCTTGTTGCTCTTAGAAACGTGCCGTATGAAACCCATATGGGGGCCAGATCTGGCCCACAGGCTGTAGTTTGGGCGCCCCTGTCATAAAGTGCCAAATGGCTTCCGGTTGAGGACCTCTCTGGGGCCCAAGGTTTAGGATCCCCGTTGGCATGCCATGACTATTAGCATAGATGTTCTTAGGTTGGTCTAGTTTCTGTGCTGTTAGCATAGAGGTTATCTGGGAGCAACAAGAGTGGGTGGAGGGGGAAGCTTAAGTGGTTAAGACGCTGAACTCGCTGACTGGAAGGCCGGAGTTCAATTCCGGGTACACCGTGGCGGTTTGAGCGCCCGTCCTCTGTCCCAGCTCCTGCCAACCTAGCAGTTCGAAAGCAAGGAGATTGCAAGTAGATAAATAGGGAACACTTCGGTTGGGAAGGTAAACAGCGCTCCGTGCGCTCCTCCGGTGTCTAGTCATGCCTGCCACATGACATGACCACGGAAACGTCTCTGCAGACAGCGCTGGCTCTTCGGCTTTGAAACAGATGAGCACTGAACCCTAGAGTCGGATACGACGGGGTTTCGAGCCAGGGTGACCTTTCCCTTCATAGCATGATGACAAGTAACTAAAGAAGGGTCATGAAGGCAACAGAGCGGGGAGATTCCAAGAGAGGGAGGAAATGGGGAAGTCGAGGAAGAAGCGGGCGGGGGGCCCCTCCCTCACCCGGAAGTGGTCCTTTCCCATGTGTCCCTGCCTTCCCCCTCCCCCTCTTTTGGGTGGCTTTACATTCCTGAGCAGAGGAAGCGGCCGCGTCTCCCCCCCCCCCACTCAAAGGAACGGCGTTACTTTCTGCCCCCGGCGTTACTCTTCCCTGGGAGATTCGGTAAGCCTCCCCCCCTTCCGCCCCTCTCTGCCCTTTCTTTGCGAGAGTCCTCTCTGCCCCCCCCCCCCCGCCATTCCGGACCCCTGGAAGGGAGGAGGAATTTGGGGGGGGGGGCGATTTGGGGCCGGGGAGTGAGGGGGTGCTTATATTGGGGGATGTGGGGAGAGTTCCACATCTGAAGTAAGTGTGTGTGTGTGTTGGTGTCCCATTGAAATCCAGATTGCACGACTCCCCCCCTCATATGATAGGCCTTTATTTTTTATTTTGGGGTGGGGGGAGATCAGGAAGTGCACGGTGGGGCGTGGGGGGAGGAGAGAGAGAGAGAGAGAGAGAAACTCTCATTTTCCAGAGAAGGGGGGGTGGGGGGGTGCATTTGCCCTCCATTCCTTCTAAGGTTAGGAACGCAGGCCTTTCCAAGGCAATTTCCCATTTGAATTTGGGGGGGGGGGGGGGGAGGGGCAAAGGTCACACCATGGAGACAGGGAGAGGGTACCTGAATTTCGGGGGGGGGGTTGCCCCGGCAAGGAGCACCCCCTTTTACCTGTGTTACCTGAAGGAAGCCCAAACCTGAGGGTGGGTGGGTGGGTGGGGAGAGTCTGCTTGCCTGCCTGCCTGCCTGGCATGACTGAGAGGAAAGGGGATGAGGTGGGAAAGGAAGGACAGGAGAAGCAGTTGCTCTGGGGGAAGAAAGGAGAAGGTGGAGCCCTCATTCCCTTTCCTCTCAGTGGCGCCAGGAAGGCACACTCTCCCCCCCCCCCCACACACACACACACACACACAATAGGACCCTCACGCAAGCGCACCCCACTCCATTCACACCGGTAGAGAGAGAGCGGTGACAGACACCTGGTGCCTCACAGCCCCGGTCGGTCGGTCGGTCGGTCTCTACAGCAGGCCAGTGTTCCGGGGGGGGGGGGGGGGGGGGGCAGATAAGCCTTGCCGGGTCTCTCTTTCTCCCGGGCACCCCCTCTTATCCCTACATGCGCACCCTGGGCTGGGACCAGAAATTCCAAAAGTGGTCCCTCCCCCCCAATGTCTGATCCCAACCCAACATCAGTGCACCCTATCTCTGGTTTGGTTTCAGGGCTGAATCCCAGCTCATCTTCACCCACTTGCCTCCAGCACCGACAACTAGAGGGGAGAAGGCAAGAAGGCAGGCAGGTAACAGGCGCGTGGCCAGTGCTGGCCGGTTCTTCTGAGAGAAGCTTCCATCATAAGTCCCAATCGCCTTTGCAGGAATTCACTGCAACCAGGCCTCAGAAACACAGTGAACATCTCACACACACACACAAACACACATACACCGCCACTGTTGGAAGCGGTGGTGGCTGGCCAGGCAACCGAAAGAATAGCCAGTCTAGGAAAAAGTTTTTGCTAATGAAAAAAACCGAATCGTTATTTGGGACACAGTTTCCCTCGGTTTCCTTTTGTTGTGCAATTTTTTTGTAAGATGTCTTCATTATAAGGGGTTTTACTGTACTGGGGTGACACCATGGGTGCCCACAGAGAGGGCTCTAAGTGACACCTCTGGCACACGTGCCATCACTGCTCTAGATCCTAGTCAAAAGGCCAAAGGTGGTAAGTCACAGTGCACCAAGCCCAGCCACTTATGGTTGTTGGATTCTGGGGCTACTAGCCATGCTGCATGTGATGGTGATGTATTTGAGACTATACATGAATCAATTTCTACAGTGCAGGTAGCAACTGGCTTGAGAGCTAAGGTGGAAGGTGAAGGAGCTGTGTATATCCCAGAACTAGGAATAATACCTGAAGTATTATTTGTACCTAGTTTTAAGAATAACATTTTAAGCGTTGTGCAACTCGTAAAAGATGGACATAAGGTAATTTGTGAAGAGGGAAACAGTAATATATTTCATGGTGATGAAAAAGTAGCTCACATTATTGTTGTAAATGATTTACCTTATTTAAAGCCCAAACCCTGGGCTGAAATTGTAAAGAAAGTGGGCAGTAATTCTGTATTTAATGAAGGAACAGACAGGGGTTATATTGGAAAGTCACACCCAGGCAAAGAGTCTTACATCTGGGAAATCTTCCCAAAAATACCCTAAAAGCAAAGGAGTGAAGAGTATTGAAATTGGCAGACCACTTCACTCTGAATGTGGCCACTTGCTCCATAGGCGTATGGGACATGCGAGTTTCCCAGTGATCAAGAAGATGCTGGACTACTCTGAAGGGCTCAAGCTAAAAGGCTGTGATGTCTTTTTGGACTGTTCTGTGTGTAAGGCAGCCAAATCTAAGGCAGCAGCCACACCAAAGTGCTCTACTCAAAGGGCAAAACATAATTTTGAGCTGGTGCATATCGATATTGTTGGCCCATTGCTGCCTTCATTGAACAAGAACAATATTTCCTGGCAGTTGTAGATGACCGACGTCGATACAGCTATGTGTACCTGATGCGTGAGAAGTCTGAGGCCTTTCTCAAATTTAAGAATTTTTATAATCAGGTTTTGGTTCAACATAAAACTAGAGTTGCATAGGTCAGGAGTGACGGAGGGATGGAATTTATGTCCCGGGAGTTCCAGACTTGGATGGAACAGGTTGGAATTCAACACCAAAAGACAACTTCATTTTCTCCAAATCAGAATGGGGTGGCTGAGAGAAGAAATGGAGTTCTGCAAACAATAATGTGCAGCGTCCTGAAGGATACTGTTGTTGGCCTGGGCTGTTGGGCAGAGGCTCTACTCTATGCCAACTATATGCACAATAGGACTTGGAGTAGTGCAATAGACCAGACTCCTTATTTCCTGGTTTATGACAGGAAACCTCACCTCGGGCACTTACACATTTTTGGAACATTTGCATGGGTACATATCCCAAAGCAACAAAGGTGAAAGGGAGATGAGGTCTCAAAAAGATTGCGTTTCCTGGGATATGCTCCAGGCACTAGAGTATATTGTTTTTTGGACAGGGGAGGCAGAGTGGTCTGCAAATTTTGAGGAGGATGTCGGCTGGTCCAGGATTCATTCAAATGATCCTGAACATCATGTTTCGCATAAGGACATCGCTCCCTTTGTAACCCCTGATACTACTTCAACACCTAGTTGGCATGAACCAATTGGGCAAGATGCTGATGCACCAACACCAGGTGTTGATGCATCGCCAAGGGTTTAAACGTCATGCACTCCAAACGATAGTCAGAGCAGTAGTGACGGGCAACAAGTGTGTAGGTCTGAATGCACTAACAAGTGTAAAACACCCAAGAGATTTGAAATTGGGTGGGTTGTCTTATTTAATAACATCACTACTGTCCCAAAAACCTACTCTGATGTATTGAAGCTTCCTGAGGAAGAGCAAAGAAGGTGGAGGGAGGCTATGCAAAGGGAAATGCATTGCTTGAAGAGGCTAAATGTCTTTACCCCTACTCCTGTACCCACAGGGAAGAAGGCTATAGGCACCAGGTGGGTGTACAGGATTAAGACATTGCCTGATGACACTTTTTTGTATAAGGCCTGCCTTATAGCTCAAGCTTTTGCCCAGCGCTACCTTCAGGACTACAATGAGACCTATTTCCCTACGGTCAGGCCTGAAAGTGTCAAAACAGCCTTGGCGGTGGCAGCAGCTATGGAAGAAGAGGTTTATCAGTTTGATGTAGAAACTGCATATTTACATGCAAACCTCGATGAACAAATTTATGTTAGGGGCCCACCAGGCTTTGAGGACCAGGAAGGTCAAACATGGCTGCTTCACAAGAGACTCTATGGACTACGACAGTCAGGAAAACTGTGGTATGGTTTGTTGATCCAAACCTTAAATGAGATGAGTTTTATTACCTCTCTGGCTGATGGTTGTGTTTTGACTAGAGAGTATGATGGGGGAGAAGAAAAATTATTGGATTATGTGGATGATATAATGCATATCGGTCCAAGTAAGCAAAATCAGATGAGTTGGCAAATGCCTTGAGCAAGCATTTCACTCTGAAGAGTCCTCTCATCATTTTCATCAGGGTCAAGTCAAGATTCATCTACTCATTCACAATATGTTTTATTTTATTTTTTCCGTGACAATCTGCTTCTCAAACTAGGTAACTGTTGATCCTTTCTCCTCAATCTTTTTGCAGAACTGCTGACATTGAATGTAGAGCAGCTATTCGACTGGGAGGACATAATAAAACAACAGGAAAGAATAATCTCAGGAGAGATGGAGTGTGGAAAAAGTTTCAATAAACAAATACAAATTACTAGACAAAATGGCACCCACACAGAAGAGAAGCCTTTAAAATGCCTGGAGTTTGGAAAAAGCTTCAGTCATTCTAAATACCTTGCTAAATATAATGGGACTCACATAGGAAAGAAGCCATTTGAATGTCTGGAGTGTGGAAAAAACTTCTGTCATAGTTCACAGCTTGCTTCACATCACAAGACCCACACAGGAGAGAAGCCTTTTAAATGCCAAGAGTGTGGAAAAAGCTTCAGTCGCAGAGGAAAACTTGTTTCACATCACAGGACCCACACAGGAGAGAAGCCTTTTAAATGCCAGGAGTGTGGGAAAAGCTTCAGTCGCAGAGGAAACCTTGTTTCACATTACAGGACCCACACGGGTAAGAAGCCATTTGAATGCAAGGAGTGTGGGAAAAGCTTCAGTCGTAGTCACCACCTTGCTGCACATCATAGGACCCACACGGGTGAGAAGCCATTTAAATGCCAGGAGTGTGGAAAATGCTTCAGTTGTTCTGAAACCCTTGCTACACATCACAGGATCCACACGGGAGAGAAGCCATTTGAATGCGTGGAGTGTGGGAAATGCTTCAGCCGCAGTAGAAGCCTTGCTATCCATCACAGGATCCACACGGGAGAGAAGCCATTTAAATGCCTGGAGTGTGGGAAAAGCTTCATTCGTTCTGAAACCCTTACTATACATCACAGGACCCACACAGGAGAGAAGCCTTTTAAATGCCTTGAGTGTGGGAAAAGCTTCCATGACAGAAGAGGCCTTTCTTCACATCACAGGACTCACACAGGTGAGAAGCCATTTGAATGCCAGGAGTGTGGAAAAAGCTTCAGTCGTGGTTCACAGCTTGCTTCGCATCACAGGACTCACACAGGAGAGAAGCCATTTGAATGCCAGGAGTGTGGAAAAAGCTTCAGTCGTGGTTCACAGCTTGCTTCGCATCACAGGACTCACACAGGAGAGAAGCCATTTGAATGCCAGGAGTGTGGGAAAAGCCTCAGTTGCAGTGGAAGCCTTACTAGACATCATAGGACTCACACGGGTAAGAAGCCATTTGAATGCAAGGAGTGTGGGAAAAGCTTCAGTCGTAGTCACCACCTTGCTGCACATCATAGGACCCACACAGGAGAGAAGCCATTCAAATGCCAGGAGTGTGAAAAATGCTTCAGTCGTTCTGATACCCTTGCTACACATCACAGGACCCACACAGGAGAGAAGCCTTTTAAATGCCTTGAGTGTGGGAAAAGCTTCTGTAGCCTTGGAAACCTTTTTTCACATCACAGGATCCACACAGGTGAAAAGCCATTTGAATGCCAAGAATGTCGAAAAAGCTTTAGTCATAGTTCACAACTTGCTTCACATCACAGGACTCACACAGGTCTTCCTGGAACCCTTGCTGCACATCACAGCACCCACACAGGAGAGAAGCCATTTGAATGCCTGGAGTGTGGGAAAAGCTTCAGTCATGGTACACACCTTGCTTTGCATCACAGCACCCACACAGGAGAAGCCGTCTGAATGCCTAGAATGTGGAAAAAGCTACCATTATAGTTCACACCTTATCTCACATCACAGGACCCACACAGGAGAGAAGCCACTTGAATGTCTAGAATGTGGAAAAAGCTTCAGTCATTTCAAAACTCTCACTAATCATCATACAATTCACACAGATGAGAAGCCATTTCAATGCCAGGAGTGTGGGAAGAGCTTCAGTCAAAGTGGTGCCCTTGCTAGACATTACTGGGCCCACAGGGGAGAAGCCTGTTAAATGCCAGAAATAGAAAATTCTCCTGTCTTCCTAAAACCCTTGCTATGCATCCCAGGACTCACATCGTGGAAACCTTGCTTCATATCACTGGACCCACACAAGTGAGAAGCCATTGAAATGCCAAAATGGCATATTTTACTTCCACTTCCAGGTGCAACGATGGCTGCGTGGGCCGGATGAAATTGCGTTGAGGGCCCGATTCTGCTCTACCGCCAAATGGTACCGCCCTTGAGATCGTTGAAAATTCTTCCATGAAGGTGTTGTGTGGTTGAAATTTCCCCGTGTTCTTTCTCATCTTCCTCTCTCACAGGACTCATGGGTAGCTTGTGCTAAAATCCACTCTGCTTCGCTCTAAGCAGCTCCATCTTCCTTCTTGAAGATCTGACTTTTGATATTCCACTGCTCTCACATACGCAGCAAAACAATCATTGTTCAGCATCTGCATTTTAAAAAGACACTCCGTTGCATGTCGGCCTTCTGCAAAATGATGTTCCTCCTTTTAGGGTCAGTCTGTCAGAAAGTGTGGTTCCTTCCCTCTCAGGAACCTGGTCAAAAGCAGCTTACAAAGTTGAAATCCAGTATGGTGTCGAAAGCACAGCTCGCTTGTTAAAGACAGCGACAATCCGAAGACCCATGTTGAGGTTATGTCCCCGTGCAGACATGCTGATGCTCGATGAAGTAGGTCAGGTGAGGTTCTGAAGGTCTGTGTCGAGCTTCCCTCTGTTCAGACGTACTTCTGCGAAGGACGATCTCGTAGAGATGCGGGGATCCGTTTTGATGTTCCACTCCCAGCTTATTCCAGCGAAGATCAACCTCGTAGAGATGTGAAGATCCTTGTTGATGCTCCGCTCCAGGTGCATTCCAGCGAAGGTCAATCTCCATTCTCCATTCAGCTACACATTGTTCCAGTCACACGATCCATCCTGCTTACTCTGGCGTAAGACTATCCCGCTGCATGGCCTCCATGTGGTAATTGCCTGGTGGATCTGGGAAGTATTTTAACTCCCACTGAAAATGCTGTTGCTCAGGGCTATTACATTACTTCCAAAGCTCCCAAAACACCTGACCCATAACTTTGTGTGTTACTCCTGAGTCGGCTCCCGTTCCTCATCCACAGTTCAACTCCGCCCTCCTTGGATGAGCAGAATCTTGGCAAGAATTGTCGACATATTTTCCTCCCCTCTCTCTTTGGGCGGATGAACGCCTGAGTTCAAAGTGTGTGAACTGGTGTGTGTTCTTATGGGTAAATTCTTCCCTTAATTATTGAAGGCCCACTAGAGGCGCTTATCTAGCTGACGTAATGTTTCTCTATGACTTCTCTACCCAATCTTTTACTAACAACACTTTATTCTGTTGTAAGATATCTTTTATTTCTTTCCAATTAGCTAGTGAACAATCTATCAAGTCTGTGAGCTCTATTACTGGAGATATGTTCGGTGCTGCTCTCTTCTTCAACTTCCTCCATACTTTATATAAGTCAGAACATGCAAGAACTGGGAGGAAGGAGTTATTTCAAAAACTCCAGCGGGTAAAGTCAGAACTGATTTGCCAGGAGATGGACAAAATTAATAAGGATATGATTTCTTTGAAGAGAAATAACTTCATGTACAATAATAAAAGCATGAAATGTTTGGCGAATGCAGCTAAAGAAAAACAAGCAGAGAAGAGAAATAGAGGAGTTAGTCGACAAAAGTGGAAAGTGGTGTCATCAAACAATTGACAAAATGAGAATATTAGAAGAATTCTATAAGGAGTTATATGGACCAAAACAAACATACTTTGAGGAACTAAAAGTGTACCTGGAGAAATACATGGAGTTTTAAATTAAAGATATTCCTAAAGAGCAAACCGAGGAAGAGATTACGGTACATATAAAGAGATAGGGGAGGTCATAATTAAGTTAAGATTGGTCAAGCTCCAGGGCCAGATGGTTATTCAATGGAATTCTATAAAACATTTAAAGAAAAAGTTATCCCAAGATTGATACATCTATATAGTTATATATTAAGATTGGGACCAATACCTGAATCATGAAAGTCATTCAACCATGGTGTTACTCCCCTAACCAAATAAGGCCACGGAAAAGGTAGAATCCTACAGAACCATATCAGTTCTCAACCAAGATGCTAAAATTTTCACCACTATAATGGCCAATAGACTGAGTAAATATATGAATTTATACATTCGTGCAGGCTTTATGAAAGGCAGTTGGAAGTTTTAATTAACAGGTTAATAAATGTCATTGACTGAGTGAAAAAGAAAAATAATGTATATAAATATAAATCAGAAATAAAATATGAAATAAATGTTGGCAAGAGGAAATGGTGTGGCCTGATATTGGGTGGATGTCATCTAGCCCTTTTAAATTGTATTTTGTTTTTAGATCTGTTAATTTTAGCTTTCTGTGTTGTTATATGCTGGTGGTGCCTCTGACATGAGTAAAGGAAGAGAGATTACTGGTAGTAAATAACTCATTGATTTGCATGTCTGTCTCCTGAACCAACCAACTTCGCCCCGCCCCTCTGGGTCTCTAGACCAGATATTTATAAATGTATACCATGATATCCGCTCTTATGCCTGATGAAGTGAACTTGATCCACGAATGCTAATGATAAAATACAAGGGTTCGTCCTTAAGGTGCCACGGCCTTTTTGCCTTCTGTTTACTATCTGATATGCTTGCACAGACTTACAAGGCTACCACTTCAAAATGTTCTGGCAATAAAAGGTCCCCCTAACCCAACCCACCGCCTGCAAGACAAAAGATATTTCAAAGCATTGGCAATCCAGAAGGCTTCTAGGGTGGCAAGTCAAGGGCCAGAGAAAGAGGCCAGGGTGCCCAACCTTGGGTGCTTTTCAGAAGGCTTGAGCCTGTTGGAGCTTTAAAGTTTATCCTCTGCTCCTGTTGCCAGTTCTGTATGCACATTGCTTAAAGCAGGGGTGCCCAAACTATGGCTCGTGGGCCGCATCTGGCCCACAACACCAATTCATCTGGCCCTTGTTGCTCCTGAAACCGGAAGTAAAATGGAGTTGGCTGGATGAATTGGCATCATGGGCCGCATCTGGCCCACAGGCCATAGTTTGGACACTCCGCTCTTACTCTAACAGGTAGGAGGTTCCCCCTGACATTCAGCCTATGACTTCCCTTCCTCTAACTTGAGCCCATTGTTACAGGTCGTGCACGCATGGCTGATGGAGAACAGGTCCTGCTCCTCCTCTTAATTGGCTCTGTTAAGTATAAAATACTATTCTTGTGTATTTTGAGTATAAAATACTATTCTTGTGTATGAGCAAATAAAATTTTGAAAAGCCTAAAGGGTACAACAAAAGTGCTTCCCCAAAGATTGTGGTGTTTTTGTACCACAATCAGGTGTACCCTGGGCAAGGGCAATCTTGTTGTGCCAGCTAATCTTTCTCACACTAGGTCAGGCAAAAGGAACTGCAGGATAAATTCACCCAAAGGTGGCTTCATTGTTGGCCTAGACAAGGAAGAAGAAGAAGAAGAAGGGGGGGCGGGAGTCATCTCCCCATCCCACGCTTTCTTTCCCCAAGGACATCAGCATGCCCCCACTTTCCTTAAGTCTTTCCTCAGAGGGTTTGGTTCCCAGTCCCCCTGGTTATCATCCTTCGTGCCCTCCTGTGAACTTGTGGGTCTCTTGGGATCCCATTTAAGAGCCGCAGCTTGGGCACCCCTGCCTTAAACAGGATCCCATATGGCTGCGTTTTATTTCCGCTTCCAGGGCTGGCATGGGCCGGATGGATTAGCATTGGGCGCCAGATCCGGCCTGTCAGCAGTAGTTTGCGCCCCCCGCCCCCTGATTTAAGCAGATAAACTGTCAACTTGAAATCTATCTCATCCTGTTGCAAGGCGCATTTTACTTCTTCCTCTGGTGGGACGCAGCACATGACTGGACCATGGCTCAATAGGTTTACGGTGTTGGTCCAGAACTGCACGCAGGAATCTGCGTGTCCGGCCTGACATTTGTGCCAGAAAGAGGGGGAGAAAGATAATCTCCCGGGTGTTGGAGACGAGGCTTCTGATAAGGCAGCCTAAACCAGCCTGTGTCTTTCTTTGCAGCTTCTGGCTTCCTCCGATTCAGCTCCTGATCTACAAGAATCCCCTCAAAAATACCCTTTTCGTTCATAGCATTGTAAGTGTGTCTCTGAAAGGGTTAAAACAGGGCTGCCCAAACTTTTCCAGCCGTGGGCCGGTCCCATGGCACAGTGGGCCAGTCAGCGGCTCCTCCCAGACACCGGAAGCAGAAGTAAAACACCCCTTGCAATCTGTTTTGCAATAGGATGAGGCAGATTTTTAAGGTGCCATTTTCTCTGTTTATCCCAGGGTGCCCAAACAACAGTCCGTGGGCCAGATCTGGCCCTGCGCTGCCCTCGTAAGAGGAAGTAAGGCGTGTATTACTTCCGCTTCCAGGAATGATGAGGAGGGCGTGCGGGGTGGGTGGATTCGCATCAGGGGCCAGATCTGGCCTGAGGCCCATATAGTTTGGCCATCCCTGGGTTAAAGGCAGCAGAGCGGAGAGTTTCCTAGAGAGGGAGGAAATGGAGTGGTAGAGGAAGAGGTGGGGTTCTTTCACCCGGAAGTGCTTCTTTATCCCCACGTGTTTCTCTCCCGCCCCGCCCCCTCTTGCACGCGGCCGCGGTGGCTTTGTGGCGTTACATTCCTGAGCAGAGGAACGAAGGGAGGGGCCACGTCTCCCACCCCGGCAGAGGAACGGCGTTACTTTCTGCCGCCGGCGTTACTTTTCCCTGGGAGATTGGTAAGCCTCCCCCTTTTCTCTCTGGTTCTCTTCGAGGGTCTTTCTCTCCCCCCCCCCCCATTCTGGACCCCTGGGAGGAAGAGGAGGGGGCGATTTCGGGGCGGGGGGGGGCGGAGAAGGGCTTTTAAATGGGGGTGGGGGGGGGGAATTCCGAACCTGAAACAAGCCCTATAGGAGACATCAGATTTGGGTGGGGGGGCCTTTTCCATTGAAATCCATATTGCCAGTTACACACACCCCCCTCTTCCATGGAAGGCCTTTCTTTTATGGGGGGGGGGGATCAGGAAGTGGTCTCTCTACCCCCCCCCCTTCATTGTTTCCTTTTCCAGACAAAGCCCAGGAAATCTCCCCCCATTGACTCTCTTGCCAAAGCTCAGGGCTTGCCGGTAGTACCAGAAAGGGGCTCCTCCCTATCCAATGGCCTTCCAGGAAGCCCATCATCCCCTTGGGCAATGCAGTTAGCATTTGCTCCCAGCATGCTGGGCACCCATTTTACCCACCTCAGAAGGATGGAAGAAGCCTGAGTCAACCTTGAGCCCTGGTCAGGATTGAACTCAGATCACGGGCAGAATTTTGCCTGCGGTAGAGCAGTTTCCCTGCTGGGGCCATTTGGGCTCATGATAAGTCTTGGACTCTATGTGGACAGGGGCCAAAAGAGCAAAGGTCACCTTCCAAACGTCCAGGAGGGAACTCTGAGGAACTCCATTGGCAAGAAACGCTTTGGAGGCCTCGGCCATGAAGCACGTGGCATTTTTCAATCCAATTGTCTTCAGATGTTCTCTTCTGATGTGCAAAATGTCAATGACTTTAACAGCATCTAATGCAGGAGTGCTCAGCCTTTTAAAGCCAAGGGCTGCATCATGCTCCCTTAGACAGCTTCAGGGGCTGGGCCGGCCATTTTGCCCTTCCTCCACCACATGGAACCTCCTGGTGTGGTGGAGGCAGTGTGTGTGGGGGGGCACATGAAATGGCGCCATGGGCCATGGGTTGAGAACCCCTGTTCTAATGAATCAGGATGGAGGTTCCATGTTCCCTCATTTGCCCTTAACATGACACCTTCCTAGAATACACTAGCTTTCTAATTTAAACGAATCCCACTGAAGTTTCTCTTTTTAATCAGAGTAGGTTTTTCTCCCTGTGAAAACAACGCAGAGTTTCAGGTTTTATGTTGCTGCACATACTTTGCACGTTTCTAGTTCATCTTTGTTACTTCCGCAGATACGGAGGAAAAACCAAAGGAAACCTGGTGTGGATCTCAGGACCAGCTGAAGAGTCGCAGGCAGAGTTTTGAGGTGTGTCTGTTTGTTTGTTTCCATGAGGACTTATTGGGGCTCCAGTGGCTCAGTGGTTAAGAAGCTCGCGCCTTGTGAGCTGGAAGGCTGGCTGGCAAGTTGGCAGTTCGAGACCTGGGTACTACATGACGGATTGATCACCCCTCTCTGTCCCAGGTCTTGGGGACATGAAAGGAGCCTCATTCGGGATTTCCTTGAGCCGAGTTTTTTCCTGTAAAAACCCTCTCAACCCAGAATAATTTCAGTGACGGTGATCCTTTTAGAGCCCGAGAGCCCAACCTGCAACCCAAAATCCACTTCTTCTTTTAGCAAAATGCCGACACAGCAACAGGGGAGGAAGGAAATGCTCCCATTGGGTTGCTGGGTAGACGGGGGTGGGTGGAGGCGAACTCTGTGCTGGGGGAGGGGGAAAAGCGTTCCCATTGGGGGAGTGGGCAGAGAGGCGCAGCGAATTTTGTGCTGGGGCAAAGGGGGAAGCGCTCCCATTGGGCTGCTGGCAGATGGGCAGGGTGCAGGGCTGTAGCCAGGGTTCTAGGTTTGGGAGTGGCAAAGAAAACTTTCAGGAGAGGCAGCAATGTCACACACACATAACACATTGGTACTCTGATGGGTGGGGTGGGCCAGGCTGTTAGCTCAGGAGGGTTCCCCCCCCCCGGCCCCCTCTGGCTAAGACCCTGGCAGGGTGAACTCTGTACACACACACACACACACACACACACACACACACACACACACACATACACATAACACATTGGTACTCTGTGATGGGTGGGGTGGGCCAGGCTGTTAGCTCAGGAGGGTCCCCCCCCCCCCAGGCCCCCTCTGGCTAAGACCCTGGCAGGGTGAACTCTGTACAGTGGTACCTCGTATAACGGAAATAATCGGTTCCCAGAGGCTGTCCTTTGAATGATCTTTTTCGTCATACCGGTGGGGATAAGGGGGTGGGCCGGAGAGAGAGAGCCAGAGCCAGGATCATTTGCTCCAGACTCTTGGCCTTGCCTTGGCGAGGCCTCTTGCTCTGCTACCTGCCTGCCTCCTTGCCTTCTCCCCTCGCGCTGTCACTGCTGGAGTCAGCTGGGTGCTCTCCCCACCCCATAGCACCCTCATGCATGCACACTCCCTCCATTCACCCAACACTCCCCCCCCCCCCCCCATGGAGAGCTATGGCGTCCGCCAGGTGCCTCCTTTCCTCTGCTATTCCTCTGCGGTCCTTCTTTCCTCTGCTATTTTAAGAGCCTCACCAGACAACCACATTGCTTTCTTATGCTTCTACCCTTTTAATATGGTTTTCCTTGTTGCCTCCTGTATGACATCCCGCATTTCTGTCCATAATTCTTCTGGCACACGGTCTATCAAGTCTAAGCCATTAAATCTGTTCCACACATGCACCGTGTATTCCTTAGGGATGTTGTCTAGGGTCATACCTGTCTGGCCTAATTATTTTCCCTATTTCCTTTAGTCCAAGCCTGAATTTTGCAATCAGTAGGTTGTGACCTGAGCCACGGTTTGTTCCAGGTTTGGTTTTTGCTGACTGTCTGGAGGGTCTCCATAATTGGCTGCAGAGTATGTAATCAATCTGGTTCTGATGTTGGACATGTGGTGATGTCCATGTGTAAAGTCGCCTCTTGTGTTGCTGGACGAGGGTGTTTCCTATGACCAGTGTGTTTGTTCTCTTGGCAGAACTCTGTCAATCTTTGCCCAGCTTCGTTCTGTGTTCCAAGACCAAACTTGCTTGTTATTCCATTTAAAGAGTAGGTAGTAATTTTTTTTAATCCCACCACTGGGGGAGAGCATGCCTGCCTGCCTGCCTGCCCACCAGGCCGCCCGCTTGCCTGGCGTCACTGAGAGGAAAGGGAATGAGGGATCCACGTGATTCCCTTTCCTCTCAGTGATGCCAGGAAAGGCAGGCAGGCAGGCAGGCAGGCAGACTTCCCCCCATCCCGCAATAGCACCCTGACGCAAGCGTACCCCACTCCATTCACCCAACACACACACACACCCAGTGGAGAGGGGTGGGAGCCACCTGGTGCATTCCAGTCCCGGTCAGTCTCTGCAGCACGCTAGTGTTCCTTGGGGGGAGCAGATGAGATTTGCCGGGTCTCTCTTTCTCCCAGGCACCCCGTCTTATCCCTACACGCGCACCCAGGGCTGGGACCAGGAATTCCGAAAGGCCCCCCACCCCAAAAAAAGCTCTGATCCCCACCCAACGTCAGCATACCCTATCTATGGTGTTGGTTTGGGGTTGAAACCCATCTGCCTCCAGCACCAACAGCTGGAGGGGGAAAGGCAAGAAGGCAGGCAGGTAACTTAGTGCCGTCAGGTCCCTGCCAGCTCCGGGCCCAGGACGGCAGTTCCCCCTATACCCCCCCATGATGGCGGCCTTGCCCCCCCCCCCCCTTACACACACACAGCCAATGTGGGAAGTGGTGGTGGCTGGCCAGGCAGCCGAAAGAATGGCCAGCCTGGGGAAAAGTTTTTGCTAATGGAAGAAAATCAAATCGTTGTTTGGGACTCAGTTAACCCCTGATTTCCTTTTGTTGTACGGTTTTTTTAATAAGCTGCCTTCTCTAATGGGTTTCTCGGGTGCCCTCCCAGCCCTTGGGTCCTTGGCTTCTGGTTGCCCTCTGGCCGGGCAGGACCTCCCCCTTTATTTTTTCAGTTTGGGCTTGTGTGGTTGTGCTTCGAGGTTTTCCCGCGGCCTGACTTTCAGCTATCGGCGCGCACCTCTGTCCACTTAATACTGGCTCATGAGTTGGAATATGGCCGCCCTGCAAAGTCACAGGTGCCTGGTAGCAATAATGGTGGCAAATTAAGAGTCGCGTTATATTTGAATTCCCAGGGCAAACGCACACCAATAAGCGGAGCTAGTTCGTTGCAAGACATTTAAACCGAATAGGCACTATACAAGTGCGTAGATCTCATCTAGACTATGCTGTAACAGAGCATCTTAATAAAATAAAGGATAATAGCTAAATTAATTAAAGCATCAATAGGTGCAGGCTGGCAGTCACATGCAGAGAGTGGACGACTCTGGTCCAAGGCAACTTGAGTTAAATTGAGTAGGGCTACCGCTGTATTGGAGTTGCCTCTCTCGATCACCCAAATTCATGGATCTTTTATACCCTTTTTTGGGGTTCCCCCTCCCTTAAAGAACTTGAGGGACGCTTTGAAAGGGACTTGTTTTGGCAAACTCTGCTCGTTAAAACTTCCCAGGTGTCCTTATCTCGATGTTCCACCTAGAGATGAACTCTCTTTGTTTGACGGCAGCCAGGAGTGTCCTTGCTAAATCGTTTTGTGTCCTCTAATGAGGTGCTAATGTGTTGAGTGTGCGGAGGCTTTTGCAATGCAAAATGGCTTTGCAGCATCTCTCTTAAAAGAGTTAGATTACTCACAATAAAGTGGATTCGAATCTCCTACAGTGTTACCCACATGAATATAAAGTAACTTAAATGAAATTTAACTTCTCTAGATGGATTTTCACGACACCTTCATTATATTGGGTTTTACTGTACTGCGGTGGCTGCATGGGTGCCCACAGAGTGAATGCCACCTCTTGCACACATGCCATAGGCTCACCATCACTGATCTAGATCCTATTCCAACATTGATTATTTATCAGTCTACAGCTTTTTATGATTCATTGGGCATCTGCTCCTCAAACTAAGGTAAATGTTTATCCATTCTCCTCAATCTTTTTGCAGAACTGCTGATACTGAATGTAGAGCAGCTATTCGACTGTGAGGACATCATAGAACTACAGGAAACAATAATCTCAGGAGAGATGGAGTGTGGAAAACTTGCTAGACAAAATGGCACCCACACAGGAGAGAAGCTATTTAAATGCCAGGAGTGTGGAAAAAGCTTCAGTCGTAGTTCAAACCTCGCTTCACATCACAGGACTCACACAGGAGAGAAGCCTTTTAAATGCCAGGAGTGTGGGAAAAGCTTCAGTCGTAGTTCACACCTCGCTTCGCATCACACGACCCACACAGGAGAGAAACCATTTAAATGCCAGGAGTGTGGGAAAAGCTTCAGTCGTAGTTCACACCTCGCTTCACATCACACGACCCACACAGGAGAGAAACCATTTAAATGCCAGGAGTGTGGGAAAAGCTTCAGTCACAGTGGAAGCCTTGCTTCACATCACAGGACCCACACAGGAGAGAAACCATTTAAATGCCAGGAGTGTGGGAAAAGCTTCAGTCACAGTGGAAGCCTTGCTTCACATCACAGGACCCACACAGGAGAGAAGCCAATTAAATGCCAGGAGTGTGGGAAAAGCTTCAGTCACAGTAGAAGCCTTGCTTTACATCACAGGACCCACACAGGAGAGAAGCCTTTTAAATGCCAGGAGTGTGGGAAAAGCTTCAGTCACAGTAGAAGCCTTGCTTTACATCACAGGACCCACACAGGAGAGAAGCCTTTTAAATGCCAGGAGTGTGGGAAAAGCTTCAGTCAAAGTTCACACCTATCTAGACATCATAGGACCCACACAGGAGAGAAACCATTTAAATGCCAGGAGTGTGGGAAAAGCTTCAGTCGCAGTGGAAACCTTGCTATACATCACAGGACCCACACAGGAGAGAAGCCTTTTAAATGCCAGGAGTGTGGGAAAAGCTTCAGTCATGGTTCACACCTTGCTTCACATCACCGGATCCACACAGGAGAGAAGCCTTTTAAATGCCAAGAGTGTGGAAAAATCTTCAGTCATGGTTCATACCTTGCTTCACATCACAGGATCCACTCAGGAGAGAAGCCATTTAAATGCCAGGAGTGTGGGAAAAGCTTCAGTCATAATTCACAGCTTGCTTCACATCACAGGACCCACACAGGAGAGAAGCCATTTAAATGCCAGGAATGTGGGAAAAGCTTCAGTCACAGTGGAAGCCTTGTTTCACACCACAGGACCCACACGGGAGAGAAGCCTTTTAAATGCCAGGAGTGTGGGAAAAGCTTCAGTCGTAGTTCAAACCTCGCTTCACATCACAGGACTCACACAGGAGAGAAGCCTTTTAAATGCCAGGAGTGTGGAAAAATCTTCAGTTGTGGTTCACAACTTTCTTCACATCACAGGTTCCACACAGGAGAGAAGCCATTTAAATGCCAGGAGTGTGGGAAAAGCTTCTGTCGTAGTTCATACCTCGCTTCACATTACACGACCCACACAGGAGAGAAACCATTTAAATGCCAGGAATGTGGGAAAAGCTTCAGTCACAGTGGAAGCCTTGCTTCACATCACAGGACCCACACAGGAGAGAAGCCTTTTAAATGCCAGGAGTGTGGGAAAAGCTTCAGTCACAGTAGAAGCCTTGCTTCACATCACAGGACCCACACAGGAGAGAAGCCTTTTAAATGCCAGGAATGTGGGAAAAGCTTCAGTCACAGTGGAAGCCTTGCTTCACATCACAGGACCCACACAGGAGAGAAGCCTTTTAAATGCCAGGAATGTGGGAAAAGCTTCAGTCACAGTGGAAGCCTTGCTTCACATCACAGGACCCACACAGGAGAGAAGCCTTTTAAATGCCAGGAATGTGGGAAAAGCTTCAGTCACAGTAGAAGCCTTGCTTCACATCACAGGATCCACACAGGAGAGAAGCCTTTTAAATGCCAGGAGTGTGGGAAAAGCTTTAGTCAAAGTTCACACCTTGCTTCACATCACAGGATCCACACAGGAGAGAAGCCTTTTAAATGCCAGGAATGTGGGAAAAGCTTCAGTCACAGTGGAAGCCTTGCTTTACATCACAGGACCCACACAAGAGAGAAGCCTTTTAAATGCCAGGAATGTGGGAAAAGCTTCAGTCACAGTAGAAGCCTTGCTTCACATCATAGGACACACAGGTGAGAAGCCATTTGAATGCCTGGAGTGTGGGAAAAGGTTCAGTGTATCTGGAACCCTTGCTGTATATCACAGGACCCACACAGGAGAGAAGCCTTTTAAATGCCAGGAGTGTGGGAAAAGCTTCAGTCGTAGTTCACACCTCGCTTCGCATCACACGACCCACACAGGAGAGAAACCATTTAAATGCCAGGAGTGTGGGAAAAGCTTCAGTCGTAGTTCACACCTCGCTTCACATCACACGACCCACACAGGAGAGAAACCATTTAAATGCCAGGAGTGTGGGAAAAGCTTCAGTCACAGTGGAAGCCTTGCTTCACATCACAGGACCCACACAGGAGAGAAACCATTTAAATGCCAGGAGTGTGGGAAAAGCTTCAGTCACAGTGGAAGCCTTGCTTCACATCACAGGACCCACACAGGAGAGAAGCCAATTAAATGCCAGGAGTGTGGGAAAAGCTTCAGTCACAGTAGAAGCCTTGCTTTACATCACAGGACCCACACAGGAGAGAAGCCTTTTAAATGCCAGGAGTGTGGGAAAAGCTTCAGTCACAGTAGAAGCCTTGCTTTACATCACAGGACCCACACAGGAGAGAAGCCTTTTAAATGCCAGGAGTGTGGGAAAAGCTTCAGTCAAAGTTCACACCTATCTAGACATCATAGGACCCACACAGGAGAGAAACCATTTAAATGCCAGGAGTGTGGGAAAAGCTTCAGTCGCAGTGGAAACCTTGCTATACATCACAGGACCCACACAGGAGAGAAGCCTTTTAAATGCCAGGAGTGTGGGAAAATCTTCAGTCATGGTTCATACCTTGCTTCACATCACAGGATCCACTCAGGAGAGAAGCCATTTAAGTGCCAGGAGTGTGGGAAAAGCTTCAGTCATAATTCACAGCTTGCTTCACATCACAGGACCCACACAGGAGAGAAGCCATTTAAATGCCAGGAATGTGGGAAAAGCTTCAGTCACAGTGGAAGCCTTGTTTCACACCACAGGACCCACACGGGAGAGAAGCCATTTAAATGCCAGGAGTGTGGGAAAAGCTTCTGTCGTAGTTCACACCTCGCTTCACATCACACGACCCACACAGGAGAGAAACCATTTAAATGCCAGGAATGTGGGAAAAGCTTCAGTCACAGTGGAAGCCTTGCTTCACATCACAGGACCCACACAGGAGAGAAGCCTTTTAAATGCCAGGAATGTGGGAAAAGCTTCAGTCACAGTGGAAGCCTTGCTTCACATCACAGGACCCACACAGGAGAGAAGCCTTTTAAATGCCAGGAGTGTGGGAAAAGCTTTAGTCAAAGTTCACACCTTGCTTCACATCACAGGATCCACACAGGAGAGAAGCCTTTTAAATGCCAGGAATGTGGGAAAAGCTTCAGTCACAGTGGAAGCCTTGCTTCACATCACAGGACCCACACAGGAGAGAAGCCTTTTAAATGCCAGGAATGTGGGAAAAGCTTCAGTCACAGTAGTAGCCTTGCTTCACATCATAGGACACACAGGTGAGAAGCCATTTGAATGCCTGGAGTGTGGGAAAAGGTTCAGTGTTTCTGGAACCCTTGCTGTATATCACAGGACCCACACAGGAGACAAGCCTTTTAAACGCTAGGAGTGTGGGAAAAGCTTCAGTTGTAGTTCATACCTTGCTTCACATCATAGGACTCACCTAGGTTAGAAGCCATTTAAATGGCAGGAATATGGGAAAAGCTTTAGTTGTTGTTCACTACTTGTTTTACATCACAGGACCCACACAGGAGAGAAGCCGTTTGAAAGCCAGGAGTGTGGGAAAAGCTTCAGTCTTTCTAGAATCCTTGCTGCACATCACAGGACCCACACAGGATAGAAGCCTTTTAAATGCTTTGAGTGTGAGAAAAGCTTCCATGACAGTGGAAACCTTGCTTTACATCACAGGACCCACACAGGTGAGAAGCCCTTTAAATGCCAGGAGTGTGGAAAAATCTTCACTTGTAGTTCAAACCTTGCTTCACATCACAGGACCCACACAGGAGAGAAATGTTTTAAATGCCAGGAGTGTTGAAAAAGCTTCAGTCACAGTGGAAGCCTTGCTTCGCATCACTGGGCCCACACAGGGGAGAAGCCATTAAAATGCCAAAAATAGAAAATGCTTCTGTCTTCCTAAAACCCTTGCTATATACATCCCAGGACTCACATCGTGGAAACTTTGCTTCATATCACAGGACCCACACAAGTGAGAAGCCATTTAAATGCCATACGGGCATATTTTTCTTCCTTTTCCAGGAGCAACGAGGGCTCCGTGGGCCAGATGAAGTGGTGTTGAGGGCCAGATCCTGCCCTACCGTCAAATGGTGCAACCCTTGAGATTGTTGAAAATTCATCCGTGAAGGTGCTTTAGTGTGGAAATTCCCCTTTGTTCCTTCTCATCTTCCTCTCTCACAGGAATCGTGGATTGCTTCGGCTAAAATCCACTGTGCTTCGGTCTAAGCAGGCAAATGCGCAATTCTATTTTTCACCTAAACTACATCTGAAAAAGCCTTGTGAAGCAAACACACATTCTTCTCCCAAGTGTAGGAAAAGAAAGGTTGCAAACTCACTGTTCAAAGTGAGGTAGCTCCTTCTTCCTTCATGAAGATCTGCTTTTTCGGATATTCCATTGTTCCCACATATGCAGAAAAACAATCTTGGTTCAGCATCTGCATTTCAAAAAGACGATGTTCCTTCTTTATGATCGGCCTGCCAGAAAGCGTGGTTCCTTCCTTCTCTGGAACCTGGTTGAAAACAGCTTACAAAGTTGAAATCCAGTAGGTTGTCGAAGGCACAGCTCGCTGACTAAAGGTGGCAATGATCCAAAGACCTGTGTTGAGGTTATGTGCCTATGAAGACGTGTTGATGCTCCTCAAAGTAGGTCAGGCGAAGCTCCAAAGGTCAGCATCGATCTCCACTCCGTTCAGATGTACTTCCGCGAAGGACGATCTTGTGGAGATGCGGGGATCCATTTTGATGCTTCACTCCTGGTGTATTCCAGCGAAGGTCGATCTCGTAGAGTTGTGAACATCCTTGTTGACGCTACGCTCCTGGTGCATTCCAGCAAAGGTTGATCTCTGTTCTCCACTCAGCCGCACATTGTTCCAATCACATGAGCCATCCTGCTTACTCTGGCGTAAGACTATCCCGCTGCATGATCTCCATGTGGTAATTGCCCAGTGGATCTGGGAAGTATTTTAACTTCCACTGAAAATGCTGTTGCTCAGGCTCAGGACTATTACATAACTTCCACAGCTCCCAAAACACCTGCCCCATAACTTTGTGTGTTCTGTCTGAGTCTGTTCCCATTCCTCATCCACAGTTCACCTCCACTCTCCATGGACGAGCTGAATCTTGGCAAGAAGCCCAAGGACATATTTTCCTCCCCCTCTCTTTGGGCGGATGGACTCTTGAGTTCAAAGTGTGTGAACTTTTGAGTTCAAAGTGTGTGAACTTATGAGTTCAAAGTGTGTGAACTGGTATGTGTTCTTATGGGTAAATTCCCTTAATTATTGAAGGTGCCACTAGAGGGCCTTATCTAGCTGACGTAATGTTTCTCTATGGAGACTTCTAAATGCAATGCAACTCATTGCAGGTTTCGTTTCTCCAAAACTCAAACCAAAATGATTAACTACATCCACTAAAAACACTCTCTTGTGAACTTATTTACAGGATTAAGGCATTCAAATTCATTACAATTGTATTTGTTCTTTTCTACACAAATCCAAATAAGATACCAGCAGGAAGAGAAATCAGCAGGGGGAAGGAGTGTAGAGGTATATTTCAACAATTTCCATCTTTTGCTTAACTGGCATTAACCAACACCTGCATTTTTTAAAGTTTTTATTAGTTTGTTACCAGTGAAAAACATATATTACATATAAACAAGCTAAAGCATACGTACTCTATACTTGCAACATCCACCAATTCCACCCATAGTGACCTCTAGCTAAACACTTCCATGCTGTACAAATCTGGAATTTGCAATTTTCTTCCTTTTGATTTTAATGTTCCCAAACCTTTATTGATTCTTGGCTAGGTTTAATTCCTTCATTTGTTTTAGCATATGCCACAAATGGGTTCCAAATATCCCAAAATACATTATTATTAATTATGCTTTTTGAAATTTATGTCCAATTGTTAGTTTGTCATTTAATGCCAGTTGCCAAATCTCCCTGTACCAGATTTCTTTGTTAAACTTAAACTTATTTTTCCATTCTCTGGCTATTGTGTTCTAGTTCATCTTTGTTACTTCCGCAGATACGGAGGAAAAACCAAAGGAAACCTGGTGTGGATCTCAGGACCAGCTGAAGAGTCGCAGGCAGAGTTTTGAGGTGTGTCTGTTTATTTGTTTCCATGAGGACTTATTGGGGCTCCAGTGGCTCAGTGGTTAAGAAGCTCGCGCCTTGTGAGCTGGAAGGCTGGCTGGCAAGTTGGCAGTTCGAGACCTGGGTACTACATGACAGATTGAGCACCCCTCTCTGTCCCAGCTCTTGGAGACTTGAAAAGAGCCTCATTCAGGAGTTCCCTGAATGGAGTTTCTTCTGCAAAATCATTTCAACCCAGAATAATTTCTGACACGAAATTTTTATTATGAGGATTTATTTATCTACCTGAATCTCACTAGATCCTAGTCAAAATCAATTCTTTACCAATATATAACTTTTTATGCTTCATTAGTCATCTGCTCCTCAAACTAGGTAACTTTCTTTCTCCTCAATCTTTTTGCAGAACTGCTGATATCGAATGTAGAGCAGCTATTCGACTGAGTGGATATCATAACACAAGAGGCAAGAATACGCCAAGGAGAGATGGAGTGTGGAAAAAGTTTCAGTAAACAAGAACATCTTGCTGGACAAACCACCACCCACACAGGAGAGAAGCCTTTCAAACACCTTGAACGTGGAAAAAGCTTCCATGACAGTGGAAGCCTTTCTTCACATCACAGGACCCACACAGGAGAGAAGCCATTTAAATGCCAGTTGTGTCCAAAAAGTTTCAGTCACAGTGGAAGTCTTGTTACTCATCACAGGACCCATACGGGTGAAAAGCCATTTAAATGCCAGGCATGTGGGAAGAGCTTCCATGACAGTGGAAACCTTGCTTCACATCACAGGACCCACACAGGAGAAAAGCCTTTTAAATGCCAGTTTTGTGGAGAAAGCTTCAGTCGTTCTAGTAACCTTGCTACACATCACAGGACCCACACAGGTGAGAAGCCATTTCAGTGCCTGGAGTGTGGAAAAAGCTTCCGTAACAGTGGAACCCTCGCTTTACATCACAGGATCCACACAGGAGAGAAGCCGTTTCAATGCCAGGAGTGTGGGAAATGCTTTAGTCGTTCTGAAACCCTTGCTACACATCACAGGATTCACACAGGTGAGAAGCCATTTCATTGTCAGGAGTGTGGAAAAAGCTTCCGTGACAGTGGAACCCTTGCTGCACATCACAGGAGTCACACAGGAGAGAAGCCTTTTAAATGCCTTGAATGTGGAAAAGGCTTCCGTGACAGTGGAAACCTTGCTTCTCATCAGAGGACCCACACGGGTGAGAAACCTTTTATATGTCTGGAGTGTGGAAAGAGCTTCAGGCAAAGTCAACACCTTAATAGACATTGCAGGATACACAAGTGAGAAAGCTTTTGAATGCCTGGATTGTTGAAAATGCTTCAGTGAGAGGTAATGCCTTACTAAACATCACAGGACCCTCACAGGAGAGAAACCTTTTAAATGTCTGGAGTGTGGAAAATGCTTCAGATGAAGCGCAAACTTTGCTTCACATCACAGGATGCACACAGGTGCTTTTGATTGAATGCACATCTAATAGATTTTGAAAGAATTAAATCCAGGGGGGCAGCTTTTAAATTCTCAGATTGTGGAAGATTCTTCTGTCAACGTATGCACACTTTGCTACACATTTCATTACCCAGACAGACAAAATGTTTCTTCAGTGCATCAAGTGTTGGACGAGCTTAGGTCTGTTAATAAAAGAGATTAAGCCAGAACAAGAAATATCCTTTTACAGGTTAAGGGGCCAATATGAACATTTAAAGATCTACGAATAATTAGTAGCTATTACTAATGTGTCCCATGGGTGGAGTGAGCATGTAGAGAGTTAATTTGTTCAATATGTATTGTTTATGATGGTTTTTCTGTATTTTTCTTAAATGAATATAATATTTAAAAGTGTAGTGAACCTAAAGTGATTTGTCTTTAAAGCAAACCGCAGTTTCCCATAGGAATTAATGAGAAACTGATATTTACGTTCTGGAGCCCAGAAAAAAAAATCTTAAAAAGTCACCGCCTTTGCCGCTCCTTCTGCCCCCATATCCCATCACCACCACTTGTTTTGGCTCTGGTGCTTCTTATTGAGGGTCAGCCTTGGGCATGCCTGTTCACATCCCGGCCTCTCTTGCTGAAGAAGCTGGCAGCGGCCAAGGGGGGTTGCTGACCGCCGCCCTTGACTTCCTGGTGCTCTGAGACCACAACCCCTTCTGCTGCGACAAGCTCGGCCTGGGAGCTGTGGCCGTGAAACGGAGGTCCTCCCCCCCCTCCTCTAGTTCAACATTGCCACCAGGCTGGACAGAAGGCTCTGTGGGGTGAGTCCTCTGGCAGCCTTCCACATGGACAGACAGCAGCGTTGTGGCCGGCCTTCCGACCAGCCCAGCAGTGATGTTGACCCAGCAGAGGGGGGAGGACCACACACAAAGCGGTACCTATTGATCTACTTGCAATTTCTTGCTTTTGAACTACAGTAAAACCTCACATAAAGAGCACCTGGCTTAGAGACTTAACTGTGAATCCACATGAATGGGTTTACTGCATGTGTTCTTGGACTTCAGTTCCCAGAAGTCCAAGTCTGTGAATCCACATGAATGGGTTTGCTGCACATGTTCTTGGACTTCAGTTCCCAGAAGTCCAAGTCTCTGTGAATCCATACGAATGGGTTTGCTGTGCATACATGCAGTAAACTCATTTGTGTGGATTCACAAAGACTTGGGCTTCTGGGAATTGAAGTCCAAGAACACCTGGAGTGCCAAGGTTCACCATCACTGCTCTAGGCAAACAAAGATTTTGGCAACTTGGTTCAGCTCTGGGATTGTTTCCTTCCTGTTTCCTCCTTCATTTGTAACTGTGTTTGTGAATAAATGTTAGAAGCCCAAACAAATTGTTTCTTCTAAATAGATATTTGATATGAGCAATAAATCTAATCTCATCTTCAGATACTTGTTGCTTCTTTCCCTTCCTTTCCTTCCTGTGCTTGTATTTTAATCCCTGGTTGGCTTTGCCATCCCGAACAGAAGAAGCGGAAGGACTCGGGACGCTGAAGCCAAAGAGTTTTAAGATTTTAAAGGAAGCCCTCAACCCACTCTGGATTTTGTAGGATTTATTCCCACATCAGTAGGTACTTAAACCCCAAATAGAGTATCACACTAACGCAAGCATAGAATTAAGAGAGATTCAACTCTCTTTGAAATGCAACAAAATGTATAAATATTTGATGTGTTTTTTTAAGGGTGGGGGGCTGTATAACACCCATCTCCTTCAATAGTCCGCCAGAACAACCTGTGCAAATAGAAAGGTCAAGATCCACTTGCAGAAGACCAGCATGCCGAAGGCTGGGAGCAGCCACTGGCGTGCCATCTCTCTTGTCATGGCCAAAGATACCTGAAAAGGCACTGGAGCATGAATAAATAAATCAGGAGTTCTCAAGCTTTTTAAGCCGGGGGCTGCGTCACGCTCTCTCAGACAGCTTCTGGGGCCGGTTGGCCATTTTGCCCTTCCTCCACATGGCACTTCCTGGTGTGGCCGGAGGTGGTGGTGGGCCGCATGAAATGGTACAATATGTGTAGCAGCAAATGTTCCACCAATTCCTAATCTGCTGAAATTTCACAATTTATTAAATGTAAAATGCTCCTTTGCACTAATCATAGAAGTGTTGTGGAAAAGGGAGAATAGCAAGGCTCATAAATGCACCAGTAATTGGGTTCCCCCTCCCTCCCTCCCTCCCTTTCTTCTTTGTGGATTCTCATTTCCCTATAAAAGAGGAAAATCATTTCCAGACACTAATGTAATGTCAGTGTGCAGGGTATTCAGCATGGATGATGTATAGGAGGACACTGCTGGGAGAGGACTACTTAATGATGCATAGAATTAAATCTGGCCCGCCTCAGCTGAGCCTTGTGCCTGCCTGCCTCCTTGTTCCCATGGTTGGAAGGCAGAGCTTTGTTGATGGGTGTAGAGAAGAGCGTCACTTGCTCCCGCCCCATGTTCCTTCCTATAAGGATCCTAATCCTATCCCCACCCAACGTCCTTCCAGGGTGCATGGAAAATGTGCAAGGCAGTTGAGTTTTGGACAGCATGTTCTGAATACAATCCACTTCTTTAAAGGGGCAACTCTACAGGCATTATGTCCCAGGATCAGCTAGAGACAGACGTTGACTAGACAGACAGACACGCACATCTTGCATAGAAAAGATATCCAGGCTGGCTTCCACCTATGCACTTCTTTCTTGTCCTGCCCAGTCTACCTGATCATTTTGGACCAAGCAGCCATATCTGGCTATACATAGCATCACAGTTTCACCTGTATGGACAAATGTCCTCTTACCGCCTGATGCCAGCTGCTTCACCAGTCCTCCTCCATGCTGCATTGTCTAATCATGCTACAGGGGGAAATTTTATGTTCTAGACCAAGGGGTTCCCAACGTTTTCAAACCAGGGGCCGGGTCACACTCTCAGTCAACTTTGAGGGCCGGGTGGCCATTTTGCCCTGCCTGCACGATGGGTGTGTGTGTGTGTGTGGCCATTTTGTCTCAACAGCTTTAAAGGGGTGGCCATTTTGTTTCTTGGAAGCCCTTGGAGGGGGTGGGGCAAATCTTTCTGTGAGCATTTTGATCGTCACTAATAATTTTCCTGTGCAATCCGCGCCAAAAATGGTGCATGAAATCATGAAAGCTCATGTCATGTTTGATTTTTGTGTGTGATCCAATTGAGTTTTTGCCTTTCTCCTGCATTTGTATTGTGATGTAAAGGATCATAGTGGTGCCTTTGTTTATGAAATGCATAATCGTGTCATCTAGTCCTTTTAATTCCTTTTGGTTGTAGATATGTTAATTTTAGCTTTGTATGTTATTATATGCTGGTGGTTCCTCTGACATGAATAAATAAAGAAAGAACTATTGTGTCATTGATCATTTTTGTCTAAAACTCATGACTGAGCCGTTTGAAGCCACTGAGGGTATTTCTGAGATCATGGCTTGTAAAAGAAGGTTTGGTCCCGTTTCCATCATTCTAGCAGCAATTTCTTAAACATAAAGCAAACATTGATCTTGTTTTGAACAACCAAAACCTCAGACGTAGATGTCTTTTACCAGGCTCATCTTTGCTGATCTCACATAAATAATTATTATTTTTCTCAACTGACCCAAAATATTTCAGCTATCCACTTTTCAAGTCTCTGAAACCTAAATATTAATTTTATTTGCTCCCACATTTAGACTGTGACTCCATTTGGGAATTTTCTTGCCATTCATTCATTCATTCCATTTAACCTCAACCTCCCAAAATAACTGATTATCATGAACAAACCTTTTTCTTGGATAATATTGTCTCTAAGCTCATTTTCAAGCTGCCAAGTGTAAAGCTAGTCTGGCAACTGTTGACTCTTGCCTTCTTATGCAGCATTTGTACTCAAGCTTTTATTGCGCCGATTAGTTATGCTTTAACCACCAAGTATGAAGGCTAACGGACTGATTATGCACTCTTGCTTTGGCATTTTAAAATATGTTCAGGGACGGAGAAAGGGAAACTTGGCATTTAAAAATTAAACCATACAGGGCTGAGACCAACTCACTTCCAGACTACGGCAGAATTAAAAGAGGATGACTCTGGCAGTGCAGATGTAGAGCTGCAGAGAGCGATTCTCGCTTCTCCGATGTGAGAAGTGTGCTTGTTTGTGTCGAATGCTCCAGATTGGAGTATTATTATTATATTAAAATGTGTATGCCGCCCACACGACAACGCGACTCTGGGCAGCCCACAGAAACAGCAGAGCATTGTAAACACATATGCATAGGAGTAGAGCATGTATCAGTTTCAGCTCCACTCTCTAGTGAAAGGACTGTTTTTGTTTCAGATGGGCGGGATATAAATGCAATGAATAAATAAAATAAACCCTGTTTTAACTATTAAAATTATTATACAAGTTTAATTATTTTTAATCTTTAGGAATACTGTTTTTGAATTTGATAGCTTTAAAATATTGTACGTCACCTTGAGTGCTTTGAGTACAGGTGACCTGTACTTAAAACAGAGAAGGAACTGTGTACAGTTCTGGTCGCCATACCTCCAGAAGGATATTATGGAACTGGAAAAAGTGCAGAGGAGGGCAACCAGAAGGATGATGAGGGAACTGGAACACCTTCCTTACCATCTGAGGCTGCAACGGTTGGGCCTCTTCACTCTTGAGCGATGGCGTCTAAGAGGTTCAGGTCACCTCTTAGACGCTGTCGTTCAAGAATGAAGAGGCGCAAACATTGCAGCCTCAGATGGTAAGGAAGGTGTTTATAAAATCATGCACGGTGTGGACAAAGTAGATAAGGAAAAACTGTTTTCCCTATTGCACAACACTAGAACTAGGGGACACTCCATGAAACTTTTGGGTACTAGTTCTCAAACAAATAAGAGAAAGTACTTTTTCACCCAGAGGATTACTGGTCTATGGAACTCCCTGCCAGAAGAAGTGGTGACAGCTGTCAGTCTTCACAGCTTTAAGAAAGGATTAGACAAGTTCATGGAGGACAAGGCTATCAATGGCTATAATTATGGCTACCTAAGGACAACCTCCGGGTTGGAGAGATAGGCAGGATATCTCTCAATTAATGCCATTTCCAGGGAATCCTAAGCAGATGAAGGTATCTCCTTGGGATTAATACCCTGAAGCACATGGTGAGCCACTGTGTGAGACAGAAGGCTGGAATGGATCATGGGCTCCTGTGGCCTCTTCCAGCAAGGCTGCTCTTATGGAAGGAGAAGGAAACTTTTTGAAGGAGAAGGAGAGAATTATTTTTATTTGTCTGAGCAAGGAAGGTTGTTAGGAGTTAGAGGAAGAAACAACGGGTAACTAGATTGACCACCAGTTTAAAGCAGTTTTATAGGAGGAAGTATAGTTTGTCAAGTGGTAACTATGTTAATCTGTGCAGGCATTCCAGAAAAGAAACAAAACGAAATGGATGTGAGTAAAGGTAAAAGTTTCCCTTGCTTGAAAGCCAGTCGGATACGACTCTAGGGTTCAGTGCTCATCTCTGTTTCAAAGCCGAAGAGCCAGCGCTGTCTGCTTCTGCAGACGTTTCTGTGGTCATGTGGCAGGCATGCTTAGACACCGGAGCGCATGGAATGCTGTTTACCTTTCCCACCGAAGTGGTCCCTATTTATCTACTTGCAATTTCTTGCTTTCGAACTGCTAGGTTGGCAGGAGCTGGGACAAAGACGGGAGCTCACTCCGTCCTGCAGTACTCGGGAATCTGACCTCCCGCCTCCCAGTCAGCGTCTTCTTAGCCACTTGAGCCACTGCAGTCCCTGCAGTGGATGTTAAAAAAAAAACAATTATAAAGAAGGCAAAGCCATTACATCACCACAAAGACTAAATGTTATATTTTAATGTGGGCCTTCATGGATTAAGCCCATTTCCTCAAATATAAGAGGGAGGTCACGTGCCAATCATCTCTACGTGGCCTCAAGATAAAAAGACGGTGATGAGTTAGAAAGGACAAAAGATTGGATGAGGTTTTTTCCTCATTCATAAAATGAACCCTTGATTCTCAGGGCGAGGAATGGCAGTCCTATGCTGGATAAGCTGACAGCCTCCCAAGTAAACCCATGTCTTTCTCCTGCCATTTACATCGTCTTCATGAGAATCATGGGTTCATCTTATAGATTAAAAAAACACAACTCACCCAATTTTCCCCCCTGTCTAACCAATCACCTAAACTAGACTATCTGAGCGCTTCCCACATAAATGGCTCTGGACTTTGCATTAAATGAAACGTGTATGTGTTAAAATGAAAAGTGTTTTACTTCTCTCTGGTCTCAGGCGTCCTTCTCATCAGCCACTGCTGGAAATAGTGACCTGCTCAGAGCACAAGCTGTTGCACTATTTGCACCATAATGTGAGTTCATGGGTAAATTGGAGCCCACCAGAAAACTACCTTTAAAACTACAGAATGCTTTTTGCACATTTAACAGACTGGAGCCGGAAAGTGCCTTGAGAATGGAAGATAATGCTTCACTTGGTGTTGCTGAGTCATAGAGCATCATTCATCAACCCAGATTTCCTGCCTGCACTGACCTAGCATTTAAACATTAACATCTCTTGAAAGATGTCCAAAGAACTGTTTGGATCCAACCGCAGTTCTGTTGCTACTCAGTAATTGGCAAAAGGAGCTTGATATTCCAGGCTAAATGCCACCCCATCTTGCCTTGACTACCAATTTTCCCTGGAGCAGGGATTCTCAACCTGTGGCCTATGGGCCAGATGTGGCCCGCTGGAGGAACTGACCCCTGGAACAGGGATTCTCAACCTATGGCCTGTGGGCCAGATGTGGCCCACAGCACCATTTCATGTGTGCCCCCCCCCTGCCTCCATCACACCAGGAAGTGCCATGTGGTGGAAGAAGGGCAAAATGGTCATCTGGCCCCCAAAGCTGTCTGAGGAAGCATGACCCGGCCCCCAGCTTTAAAATGTTGAGAACTCTTGTCCTATAGGATCCAGGATTAAAAGAGGAGCTGCAAAGACAGTTATAACCCCAGAACCTGAGTCACTCAATGGCTTAGTGTTATACAGTCGAGCCCCAGATGTGAAATGATGATTCTCGGTTGGGGCCAATTACTTTTGCGCCAAGATTCCACACACCTGCATGGTAGAAAAGAGGGACATCTGGGAGTCACTTCAAGTTGGGGATTCTAAAAACTGGATTTGGGGCTTCCTCCTGTTGTGCATGCATGCAGTTCAGCTGCTCGCCATTAGCACAGCTGATGGAGCTCACGTGGCCCCAATTTACCCAATGAGTAACTAGCGCGGGAAACCTTCCCGCCACAGGTGAACTATGTCAGGTATGCAGTACATCAGAAAGACGTCACCGATACTGCAGCCAATAGGCGCCTTCAGGCGAGATTCAAATATATTATGTACCATATATAAGGAGGCAAGGCTCCGCCATTGCCTCATGTGCAGATTAACCATGTTACAATAAAGTAGTGTTTAGCCCATCTGCCGGCTCGTGTGCAATCAATCTGCCTACGTCAAACTCCAAGAATAACAAAGGGTTTGATAGACATACAGTTTGTGCCAAAATTTGTTGTACATCTTCCAAAAAAGCCTCCATGCGTTTTATGCTGACTGTGAGGCAGGAGGCCAGGGGTTCAAAACCCGAGTACTGCATGACAGAATGAGCGCCCGTCTCTGTCCCAGCTCCTGCCAACCTAGCAGTTCGGAAGCAAGAAATTGCACGTTGATAAACAGGGACCACTTCGGTGGGAAAGGTAAACAGCGTTCCGTGCGCTTTTGTGTCTAGTCATTCCTGCCTCATGACCACAGAAACGTCTGCAGACGCAGGCAGCCCTAGCTCTTTGGCTATGAAACAGAGATGAGTACTGAACCCTAGAGTCGGATATGACTGGCTTTCAAGCAAGGGTGACGTTTACTTTTACCTGATTTTGCACAACCCACTTCCACCCAAAGGGATGCCTTCTACCCAGAAGAGTACCACAAAACTAGAGCCACGACAGCTTCCCCCAGCTTCTGCTGCATAGAAGAGGCTCAGTCTAGCCAGGGGGCCGTCAGGTTGCCCTTCTTCCTCAGGTATGCCTGGCCAGGGCAGTAAACCAGGGCAGCCCCCTTCAAGGAAGCCATAGAGACCACCTTTCCTCCGCCTGCTCTTACAAAAGCAGCTCTTAAAGGCGCTCAGCCATGACCCCCTGTTCTCCCCACCACCACCACCACCGCCACCGCCACCATCCTCCAAGGCCCCCAGCAGCCAATCCAGAGCGACTTTGCTCTACTGGGCACAGTGGAGTGAGAGGAGGGCAGGAAATAAAGCCGCTCCCCAGGTCTCTCGGGCAGACTGAGGACACAACTTCTCCTGAACTGTGCAGGGCCATCTTTCTCGGCCCCAGACGATAATGACCCCAGGCCAGCAGATTTAGCTACAAGACCAAAGAGCGGAGCTGTGGGGTAGAGATTGCGCCCTACCTACCTCTGGATGGGATCCTGCCTTTCCCAGAGGAGTCCTGGCCCACGTCCTAAGCCTGCAGGCCAGGTCCCTTCTCTGGGGGACTGTTGCTTTTCCCCATAGCTGCAAGAACTGCAGGCCTGGCCGCCCTTTGCACCCCGGGAGGGGGAACCAGCCTGCCTGCCTGCCTCCTCCTCTTCTTCCTCTCGCTTCTTCTTCTTCACTAGGAGTCAGAGGGACCACCATGCCCCACAACTCCCTCCGTTCAGGTAAGGCCCTCAGGGATGTCTCTAGGGCAGTTCTCTACCTTTCCAAGCTGGGTCACGTTCCCTCAAACAGCTTTGGGGCCAGACGGTCATTTTGCCCTTCCTCCACCACATGGCGCTTCCTGGTGTGGTGGAGGCAGGTGGGGCATATGAAATGGTGCTGCGGGCCTCATCTGGCCCAAGAGCTGCAGGTTGAGAATCCCTGTTCCAGGGGGTCGGTTCCTCCAGTGGGCCTCCCTAATGGACCTAAGTGGAGCCCTTCTCACCACTCCTTCCACCCTTGGCTCTTCAGCCAACGTCCATCTGCCATGTGTGTGAGCGTGAGAGTGTGTTGGTCGTGGCTTTGGGGAGAGGTGCTGGGGAGGGTAGGCTCCTGGCCCAGAGACTCCTTAGCGTCGGAAGTGTCCGGCTCCCACCTGGCCTGGGGAAAGGGGCCTCCGAACTCATCCATGGGTCACTCCTCTTCTTCTTGTGCCATATCCGATTCTGAATATTGGTGAACATCATGATGATTGCCCATGAAGACTGTCCTGAGAATATAAAGCCGTGGCCTTTCATCTGCCTCCCACATCTCGCAGGGTGACACCCATAGTACCATGGATCCAGCTCCGTGAGTCACTTTCTGGTCCTGAGTCCTTTTGGCACACAAAGTCCTCCTCCTTAGCCCCAGGCCAGGATGGATGAAGCTGCTGCCATCCACAAAGAGGGATTCAAGTAGGATTTAATCCACTTGGGACCACCATCCTTCCCTGTGGACTTCAGCACCCAAGGTTGTTAGTCCTCAGGGTTGTCAGGTGAGTTAACCCTAACCCTGACGCTCAGCATTGAGTCACTAGCAGTAGGGTCTACTGGATAATCTCTCAGGGCGCTGGGATGGGACCCATGACGGTGGGAGGTCCTCTGCCCAGATGCCGCGCAAACCCCTCTTTATGTGCTTTTTTTGCCGGGGGAGGGGGGAGCCCCGTCTCATTTAAAGCTGTCTTCCAACGTTCCCAGAGCTGATCATTACCCAAATCGAAGGCACCAATGCAAAGACCACCAAGTGCTTCTAAGGACAAGGCAGGTCTATGACAAAAAAACCAATATTTCACCTTAATCACCTTAGCCAGATTCCTTAACCGGCTGGTGGAAAGAAAAGAAGTCTCCATTAGTAGAGCTGTCCATTGAAAATTAAGTTTTCTCCTACACGTGAAAACAGGTGACCCTGAGATAGAGAGGGGGGGGGGGGGGAGGAATTGAAATGAAATGAAATGAAATAAATTCTAGCATCCAGTGCATTAAAATTTCTGGCGTGGTCTTGCAGTCTAGTGGTCATCGTTGTGACTGTTAATTGCAAATTGTACATTTTAAAACAAAGTCTCCAAGGCGTCCACCTGCTTTGCACTTCCTTTATTTTAGCTTTTATTCACCTTTTCCCCCTGGCCCAGCTCTGCTTCCTCCGGGAGTCCTTTTAGAGCATCTTTTGTTCACTGGTGGGGGCCTGAATATCAATAGTGCTTTCGAATATTTCAAAGAACGCATTATTTTTAAAAAATAATAATTAATGGGACATTTTCAATTGCAAAATTGCCAAAGACTCAGTTGGCGTTCTGTGTCCTGAAGTTATTCCCCATTTATGGCGACCCTGCAAACTGGGGCTCTGCTGAGTTCTTGCAACCCGATGGTCGGCCGTGGTTTCTTTATTGAGTCAACACCTCTCGTCTTTGCCTGACGACGAAGTGGACTTGACCCACGAAAGCTCACACTTAAATACAAGAGTGATTCTTTAAGGAACCACAACGTTTGGGGACTTTTCTCGTTGCTTTGTTTTGTTATTCTCTCCACCGTTTCTCTCCTCTTCTCGATTCTCGTACTACGTCCAAATAGTTTCAGTCGGCACCCTAAATCGAGAGGCGATTTTGTCAGAGAGAAGGAAGGAAGGAAGGATAGATATCTGTTTCCCAAGCACAAAATTCGTTCGCTTGCGAACCCGCCAGGGATTGCCTGTTCGATGCCGGAAAGTAGTCCAGAAACGCACCAGTACCGAGACAAAACAGCAACGAATGTAAATCTTAATGTGGATCGAGTCCACCTCCGCAGACATCAGAGGGAGACGGGTGTACACTCTTTTCTCTTTAAAATATAGCAGTTAGTCTCTAAGGTGACACAAGTTTTTCGTATTTGATTTTGATTTTTTAAACATTGCTTTACCTGTACAGTATTTTGTTTTTAACCAGTGTACACCGCCCAGAGTCCTTTGGATGGGGCGGTATATAAATCTATTAAATTAAATTTTGATTTTGATGATGATGATGCTTTTGTTTAGATTTGTTCCTTATCTGATATGCCTACGCAGCCTAACAACATGAGCTTCGTCCATTGCTCATGGTTTCCTTACACACGTGTAGAAGTGCGCGCAGCAACCACACCGTTCAGAGCAGGATTCTCCTTCTATTTCTCTTGCTTTCTTTCTGGTTTGAGTATTGAAAAAGCTGAGACTCGTGTTCTAAGGTTGTCACTTCTTCCGGTTCAAATATTAAATACAGTTAACTTGTGACTAGAAACTGGCGGCGCAGGGGCTAAGCTGCTGTCCTGCAACCCAAAGGTGGTGAGTTCGATCCTGACTAGGGGTCAAGGTTGACTCATCCTTCCACCCTTCCGAGGTCGGTAAAATGAGTACCCAGCATGCTGGGGGCAAAAATGCTAATTAACTTGTGAACCGCCCAGAGAGTGCATTAAGCGCTTATACGGGACGGGCGAGAGAAGTGTCATTGCTTTGCTAGTTCAAGTGCCGACTCCGTTCCGAATATTGGCTCTCATCATCCTGGCAATCATCTTCCCGTTCTTAATGCCTCGGAGCAATTCTTCCAAGGACCTTCCGCACCAGGATTTTGCATAACGAGTTAGAGAATCCCATAGTTCATGTCGTTTTCCTTGCGATATGCCCAAGATATTTGGAGCTTTCTTTGTTCGATGGTCTTAAACAGCTCCTCAACAGAGTAGAATTGCAAGGCTCTAATTTATAATATGGAGAGCAGTGGCTCAAGGGGTTAAGACGCTGACTGGGAGGCGGCAGGTCAGCAGTTCGAGACCCGTGTGCTGCACGACGGTTTGAGCTCCCGTCGTCTGTCCCAGCTCCTGCCAACCTAGCAGTTCGAAAGCAAGAAATTGCAAGGAGATAAATAGGGACCACTTCGGTGGGAAGGTAAACAGCGGTCCGTGCGCTCTGGTTGTCTAGGCATGCCTGCCACATGACCACGGAGGGAGGGAAAGGTGTGAGTCGGACACGGGCTGAAAGTGGCGTCGTCGGCAGGCTGTCGAGGCTCGATTCCCCAAGATCAAAGTTGGTCTGAGACCCCCCTCCCCCTGGTGTGTGTGTGGGGGGGGTGGGGGGTGGGGGTGCGCGTGTCTTGGTTCTCGGTCCATTTCTTCCTTCATGACAAAGCAAGCATCCCAAAGAGTCTTACCTGCCAGGGCTCTTCGAAGACGCTCGGCGTGGCATCGAACAGGTTTCGGAAAAAGCTGTCTGGCCAAACTGACCAGGCGAAACGGCTGCCTTTCCTTCTCGGGTGGGCGAGACGGCCCGCATGGGACACTTACTTGGCCAGAAGCGCTTGGGACGGACGTCGGTCCTCGCCAGGCTGTGACTTTGGGGGGGGGGGGGGATGGGACTGGTGTGTCCATTTGGCGGTGGGGCACCTGGAGAAGGTTTCGCTGGCACAAGGTTTCGCAGACTGCGCCGCCGCCGCCGCCGCCCGTGCCCGACGTCCAGGGAACGTTTCGTGCAAATAAAGCTTGTCAACCTAGCAGTTCGAAAGCAAGACATTGCAAGTAGATAAATAGGGACCACTTCGGTGGGGAAGGTATGTCTAGTCATGCCTGTCCCATGACCACGGAAACGTCTGCAGAAGCAGACAGCGCTGGCTCTTAGGCTTTGAAACAGAGATGGATGATGAGCACTGCGCCCTAGAGTCGGATACGACTGGCTTTCGAGCAAGGGAGACCTTTACCTTTAATGTCTAAGATGCCGCCAGTGTCTTAGGGTTGGCTTTCCCGTCTCTGGGCTTTTCGCTCAGAAAACAGGAGCGCTTCATGAGCAAACGAGGACGGCCGAAGGAGCAGAGAAAGGAAACCGGGCAGCTCCTCCCGGGCAAGGTGGGGCACGGAAACCCCACCTGCCTTTGTAGGGAGATCTCCCTGGAGCTCTCCCGCTTCGTCCTTCCTTCACACGAGGAGCTTTGCAACTTAGGGCTTATTCACTTGCTCAGGGGTGCCCAAACTACGGCCAGTGGGCCAGACTTGGCCCCAATGCCAATTCATCTGGCCCACACTGCCCTCGTTGCTCCTGGAAGTGGAAGTAAAATGCTCCCATATGTGTTTTACTTCTGCTTCCGGGAGCAATGAAGACGGTGTGGGCCACATGAATTGGCATCAGGGGCCGGATCTGGCTTGCATGCCATAGTTTGGGCACCCCTTGTTTAAGCAGAGAAAGTGGCAATTTAAGACCTATCTCATGGTGTTGCAAAACAGAATGCAAGGTGTGTTTTATCCACTTCTGGTGGGAAAAGTACTACGTGACCGGCCTGCTGAACGGCGTGACGGGCCGGCCCATGCCCAAAATGTTTGCTCACCCCTGCACTAGATGCAAGTCGGCTGCATGGGTTTCTGTTCCCTTCATTTCTCTTTTCCACAGGACAATTGGAAATGATTACTGGGGGCAGTTAAGGAAAATAAATTCAAAAGCAGAAGGGCAATTAACTTAAGTAAAGGCAACACTAATGACTATTTTAGGACAATTGCTATTGCTATTCAAAATGGGGGCACATAAAATGGTGCCGCGTGCCGCATCCAGTCCACAGGCCACAGGTTGAGAATCCCTGCACTAAGGGCTGGAATTGTGTCTTTGCAGGACACGGAGGACTCAATCAGCTGGGTGGGGCCTTTGTGAATGGGCGGCCTCTTCCAGAATTGATCCGGCAGCGGATTGTGGATCTGGCGCACCAGGGGGTAAGGCCGTGTGACATCTCCCGACAGCTGCGCGTCAGTCATGGCTGTGTCAGCAAAATCCTTGGCAGGTAAGCCTGAAAGTGGCCACTTGTGGCTGCTCAAGAAGAGCCACCATGTCAGCCTTCACCTTGCCAGAAGCCAGGCTGGTGTTCTCTCTCAAAGTCCAATGTAACATTTTTGCCAAATGTACAGAGCGCAGTGGCTCAAGTGGCTAAGATGCTGACTGGGAAGTGGAAGGTCAGCAGTTTGATACCCGAATACTGCAGGATGGAGTGAGCTCCCGTCTTTGTCCCAGCTCCTGCCAACCTAGCAGTTCAAAAGCAAGAAATTGCAAGTAGATCAATAGGGACCACTTTGGTGGGAAGGGAAACAGCGTTTCCTGGTGACCACGGAAACGTCTGCAAATGCAGACAGCGTTTATCTTTAGTCTCTTGATGGGAGTCATTTGGGACTGGTAAGGGATGAAGTGATGACTTTAACATCTTGTTCGCTTGTAAGCTTGCAGCAGGCCTCCAACCAACCAACCAAGGTCCTTTCTTCTCCTTGATGCTAGTTGGTAACCCTAATACTTTGTCTACTGGAGTAGGTACTACGAGACAGGAAGCATCCGCCCCGGGGTGATTGGAGGCTCCAAGCCCAAGGTGGCCACACCTAAGGTGGTGGAGAAGATTGGAGATTACAAGCGGCAAAACCCGACCATGTTTGCTTGGGAAATCCGGGACCGTCTCTTGGCAGAAGGTGTCTGTGACAACGAGACTGTCCCCAGTGTCAGCTCCATCAACAGGTGAGATAAAGGTTCTTCTCAGGTGATCCTTCATACAACTGGCCAGGAGAACGAGCTTTTGGTCTCTGTTGTCAGAATGGAGACAACAATATGGTGAACTTTGCCTTCACCCATGCTTGCTTCCAGGATCATTCGCACCAAAGTCCAGCAGCCATTCAACCTCCCGATGGACAGATGTGTGGTGTCTAAAGTGCTGAGCCCCAGCCATGACCTCAGTAAGTACCTTTTGGTCGGCCCACCTTCAGTCCAGCATCCACGTCTCCCTTCCTTAAAGGCCCCACTAAGGGCTTTCTCTGCTGTTGTTCCTGGAGAGAGCAGACCAAATTAATGTCTTCATGGGGGGTGGGAGCTATTTATTTATTTATGTACATCATTTCTACCCCGCTTTCCTCATCCTTGGATGACCCAAGGCGGCCAGAGTGGAGGGGACCAGACAGTCTTTCGCTGGGTCTTCCTGACCCTGGGGATGATGGGGATGGTGATATTTTGACTGACTGACTGCCCTGCCTTCCCACCAGATCCTGGTCTGGGTAAGGCCCTGATGGCTCCCAAACATCCAATTATTGGTGCTGCTGACACTTCCTTCCATGCTTCTAGTCCCCAGTTCAGCTGTGACACCACCTGAGTCTCCCCAGTCTGATTCAATGGGCTCCACCTACTCCATCAATGGCATTCTGGGAATTGGTGACCACAAGAGGAAAATCCAGGACAGTAAGTGTGATACTCATGGCTTGGGGGTGGGGGTGCTATGGGTAAGGAGGGTGCTATCGTACATGGCTTGATTGCTGTGCTTTCTTCACTACTTGCTAGCTTGTAGGTTGAGATTGGCAGGTTTTGAAAACACTTCGGTTACAGATCATGCTTTTCCATGTGGCCAAATGTATGGAAATTGTACTACAAACTCCATTAATGCCAAACATTTGTGCTGACACGACAATTTCAAACATAGCTGTCAAAGCAGCTTTAGTATTTTAATTAAGAAATTTTAAGGTGTTTTACTGTTGCATTTTAATAATATAATGAATTTAATTCCACTTTAATATTTTGATGTTATTGTATTTTACTTCTCTTTTTCTTTAGCTACATTTTAAGCCCCCTCCCTTGATGCTTAAGTTTGGGAGAAAGGACAGAAAAGGACTTTCTCTTGCCTTATGTGGGGTTTGTGTCGAATACTCTCTGGAATTGGGGGCTAGTGCAGAATCCTGCAGTCAAGTGGCTTGTGAGAGCAGCTAGGAGTATTTATTAATATCAGTGTATTGCAGTGGTTCCTAAGCTTGGATCCCCAGCCTGAAAAGTTTGGGCACCCCTGTCTTAGATAAAAGCTTTTTAGAACAACTGAAATGGTCCTACAAACTATTGCATCAAATTGCAATATATATATTTTTAGAAGAACAAAGGCAGCAAGATTTCCTTTGAGCATGAATGAGCATGAATGTTCTGTTTCAGCCAAAGCTCTATGAAAATCTTGGCAGCATACTGAAGACTGGTCACTTTCAAGGTTGCTGGTCATGAGTGCTAGAAATAAAAGGAGGCAGGAGTTCCCCTTCTACTACCCACAGACGCTGGCCATGCTCAACCAGAGCGCACAGAGGTTGACACGCGGTGAGACGCAGAGCAAGGCTCGTCCCTGGACACACCTCAAGGCAGGCTCTGCTTTTCACTCTGGAGAGAAAGAACGATATGAAGGGTGTGGAGACAAAACAAAGCAAGGAATGGCCCCCGTATGTGGCTGCTCTGTTGCTGCTTTGAAAAACTGGGGTGCCCAAAGGCATCATCCCCAGGTAGACCAGGAAGAGAGACAGCTCTATCCTGGGCTAACTCTGCGGGTTTTCCTCTCTCAGCAGGTGACCCAGACAGCTGCCACCTCAGCACAGGCTCACAAGGTAGCGGCAGTGGCCATGCCCACAAGTACCTGCATGGCGAGAGCTATGGGCAGCACCTGCTGGAGTGTCCCTTTGAGAGGCAGCAGCACTTCCCGGAACTGTATGCGTCCCCCAGCCCCCACAGCAAGGCAGAACAGGTGGGTAGGGCCCCCCTCGTGCTTCATCCCTGGAGGTGGAGGCAGGGGTCTGTGTGTGTGGGTGGGTGTGGGTGTGGGAATGTGTCGGGTCTGTCTTCTTGAGGTGGGGTGGGGGCAGAGGATTCCTGGCATCTTCAGGTGAGCCCGGGCTTGGCTTCTGCGGATATGAGTCCCAGGGGTCCTTCCACCCTTTCAGATGGCCAAGAACCAACTGGGGGAAAGAGCTGGCACTCAGGTCTTGAACTGCTGACTTGTCAACCTTCCAGTCACCAAGTTCAGCATCTTAACCATTAAGCCACCGCAGTCCCACACAATACCTGTACCCTGGACAACAACCATTATTGATGAGTCAATGCAAAACTAGAAGCCCCAATGCTTTTCTGTTGCAGATTTTTGGAAGTCTGTGGGTCTGGGGGGGGGTAGGGGGTCTGATGGAGGATGAAGGGACAAAAGGAACTTTCAAAGATGGGGAGTGGGGGGAGAAGAGTCCAGTAAGTGGACGAGTGAGAAGCCCTGAGCTGCTCTTGCTTTCCTTGTCTCTCAGGCCAATGTTTACACGTTACCTTTGCTGAACACCTCCATGGATGAAGGCAAAGCCATCCTGACCCCTTCCCACACGCCGCTTGGCCGTAACCTGGTTGCTCATCAACCCCCCTACTCTGGTGCTATGACAGGTAAGGATCAGGCCCATGCTGACCATTTGGGACACAGGGACAAGTCCCGGTGCGCCCCAGTGAGTGGCGCCCCCCAGAGGTGGGCAGAAGTATGTCACCTGGTGGCTACATTCCATGACATCATGCAGTACCCCCCCCCATGCAGCACCCCCTCCCTCCCTCTCTGTCCAGCACCCTTTTAGGGTAGCCAGCACACCCCTGATGCTTTGAAAGAGCTCACCTGGAAACAGAGCATGACTTGCTCTTTCCAGTGAGACAAAGGCCATATTTCCCCCTGCTGCAAAAGTTCGATCTTGGCCCATCTCTGAGCTTCATAGCTTTGATTCTAGTCACTGTTGGTTTGTTCATTTATCCATCTCATGAAATAGAGCAAGTCTCTTTCTTTCAGGGCGTGACATGGTGGGCCCCACGCTTCCCGGCTACCCTCCCCACATCCCCACCAGTGGACAAGGAACCTACAACAATTCTGCCATTGCGGGCATGGTGGCAGCAGGTAAGGCACTCTGGGGGGTTCAAACAGCCAAAGGGCTGCCCGGGAAGGAAGGAGTCTACTCATTTATTTGTTTATTTTAATCACATTTCAGCAGATAAAATTCTACAAAAACATTAAGCTAAAAAAAACTCGTTAAAATATTAAATTGTTGCGGTTTCAAAATTTTAAATATTTAAAAAGCCCTCCCCACATTATCAGAGAGAGGGGTTTTAGTGGCACCCCTTGAACATGGGCCTTAGGTTTCCATGATGATGATGATGATGATGATGATGGAGGAGGAGGAGGAGAAATAAGAGGAAGAGGAGGAACAAGAGGAGGAGGAGGCAGAATTGATGCTAAGCCATCTCATTGCAAACACTTTTGGACATGAGGGTCAATGGTTTCAGGTGGTCCAAGCTTCATTTGGAGACCCTACAGTGCTTTCCTGGCTAATTGTATTTTAATTATTAGTGGCCATGTTTTGAGCCACACTGCCTAAAGAGGCCATGACCCTGGAGAAAAGGCCGGGAACAGGATCCGCTTATGAATGTGTGTTTCTGCCACATCCCCATTTTGTGGCTGAGGGGAGTGAATGAGATCAGGTAGGTTAAAAGCACTTGTTTAAAGCATGGAAATCCCCTCCTTGGTGGAGCATCATCTACTGCAGAGCCACTTGCCTGGAAATCCACCCCACCAGGCTTCTCCTCATGTGGATGTGGGAGGGTTTTGACCATTCAAAAGGATGGGAGGACATTTTGCTTTCCCTCCCAGTCCATGCAGAGAGCAAAGCCAAGGTGAGAAATAAGCCTTATCTTCCTGATTCTAGATGTTTGGTGGTGTTTAGGAAATTGCAAAAAAAATAAGCACCAGTTCCTGAAGACTTGTGAATCATGCACTTCAGTGGCCCATTTCTCAGAATGCATGGAACCTCGGTTAATGTAATCCATGCGTTCTCCGGGACGTTTCTTGCAGCGAAAAATTACTTTAACCGAATTTCCCATAGCAATGAATTGAATGCAATTTCCCACAGAAATGCATTGAAAAGCAAAACATTTTAACCGAAACGTGATTTCCCATAGGAATGCATTGAAAGTCAATTTACCCGTTCCAAGAAAATTTCCGTAAACTGAGCCTCTCTTTTCTATGGATTTCTTTTTTGTTATGCAATTTTCCCATTTGTTAACCAAGGTTCCACTGCATATTCAACGTGGCATGATCCATTCACAAGAGAGGGTCAGCAACTGGCCTGGAGAAAATCCAAGGTTTTACCTAGCAGTTCGAAAACAAGAAATTGCAAGTAGATAAATAGGGACCACTTCGGTGGGAAGGTAACCAGCGTTCCGTGCGCTCCGGTGTGTCTAGTCATGCCTGCCACATGACCATGGAAACATCTGCAGAAGCAGACAGCACTGGCTCTTCGGCTTAGAAACAGAGATGAGCACTGCACCCTAGAGTTGGATATGACTGGCTTTCGATCAAGGGAAACCTTTACCTTTACCACAAGAGATATTTCTTTAAAAGGAAAAATAACCCACAGAAAGACACACACAGTGGGAGGGGAGAGAAATGGAAACATGGAAACCCATTCAATGATTAACAAACATGCTCAAAGGTTGTGAAATCTTGGGAAAACTATGGGAGTGGGGGCGGTGGAGAAGGGGCTGTTCTGGAACTGGGCAGGGCTCCAGCCAGCTAGCTATGCCCTTGCTCGAAAGCCAGTCGTATCCGACTCTAGGGTTCAGTGCTCCTCTTTGTTTATAGCCAAAGAGCCAGTGCTGTCTGTGTCTGCAAATGTTTCCGTGCACATGTGGCAAGCATGCCTGGACACCGGAGTGCACAGAACACTGTTTACCTTCTCACCAAAGTGGTCCCTATTTGTCTACTTGCAATTTCATGCTTTCGAACTGCTAGGTTGGCAGGAAGCTATGCCGACATTGTAACAGTGACAATATTACATGTCAGAAATTCTTCTGAATTGAAAGGATTTTTGCTGGAGAATCCACTCAGGGGACGCCCGAATGAGGCTCCTTACATGTCCCCAAGATACTCCCCCACCAAAGTGGTCCTTATTGATCTACTTGCAATTTCTTGCTTTCGAACTGCTATGTTGGCAGGAGCTGGGACAGAGACGGGTGCTCATCAGTCCGTCATGAAGTACTCGAACTGCTGACTTGCCTTCCTTCCAGCCAACAGTGTTAACTTCTTCACCACTGATCTGCCGCAGCTCCTTTACATTGCAATACCTGAAGGGTTCAGGCAGTGACAGGAGAAGTCTTGGTGCCCACAGTGACCCGTAATGCCGCTGTAAAAGCTGCCTGAGTCACTAGAAGGCTCCGCATCTCGCATGTGCTCCAAGTCCTCTTCTTTCTGAGCCAATCGAGGGATGACAGAAGCATACATAGCTAATGCGCAGAAACAACTCTCCCGGGAGAGCCTCTATCGTCTGCTATCTGATTGTATCTGTTGGTTGTATTTAGATCCCAGAAGCTTTCCTCCTTTAAACTCAGGGCAGAATGCAAAATCTTATCCCCTCCCAACAACTCTGCCAAAGTTGCCCGGGGAGTTTTGATGCTCAGTGAGAAGTTGGCTCTGGATTTCCTGAGCCACAGCTGTCAAGTGGCCCTCTGAGTCCAACACATTGTAATGGTACAAACACTGCATGCTCCCTGCTTCAGTACAAAATGTTCACTGCATTGGACATGCTTAATAACGACCCCTCTTTCCTGGTTTTGCCTTCCTGTAGTCAGGGAGGCTGCAGTGGCTCAAGTGGTCAAACGCTGACTGGAAGGCAGCAGGTCAGCAGTTCAAAACCTGAGTACTGCACGAAGGAATGAGCTCCCGTCGCCTGTCCCAGCTCCGGCCAACCTAGCAGTTCGGAAGCAAGACGTTGCAAGTAGATAAATAGGGACCACTTCGGTGGGAAAGGTAAACAGTGTCCCGTGCACTTTGGTCAGTGGTGTACTGCTCCAGGTTGCCACCGGATCCTGGGAACTGGTAGCAGAAATTTCCCCAGGCCACGTCCACTTGGCCGGCCACACCCACCTCCCTACCCAGACCACGGTGTGGCCGGCCAAGTGGGCATGAGCCACAGCGGTAGCCATGCCCACAGAGTTAGCCATGCCCAGGGTGGGGTTAGTAATATTTTGTAGTGCATCACTGACTTTGGTATCAAGACACGCCGGCCACATATCCATGGAAACGTCTGTGAATGCAGACAGCACTGGCTCTTGGGCTATAAAGCAGAGATGAGCACTGAACCCTAGAGTCAGATATGACTGGCTTTTGAGCAAGGGTGACCTTTACCTTTATCTAGTCAGCCTTACTTTGTTTTATTCTTCTTATTTATTTTTGCAATCATACTAGAAATAATTCAGTCTTCCTTAATGTCATGTCCAATTAATCTCTTCTGTCATGGCATGTGAGAACAGAGCATTCTGACCACTGGTGCCACTGTGGCATTTGCAGCACTTCTTGTCTCCCAGCAGCCACTCTGGGCCAGCTTTGCCAATGGGCATGCCCAATCTCCCATCATCTCCACTTTCCATGGGCGATTGACTTGCCTTGGGATACACTGTCCTTCCGAGATTACCTTTGGGCCCTGAGCCCCATAACGCAGCCAAAGAGTCAAGCTTCCTCCTCTTGGACAGGTGGACGTGAAGTGATGCAAGCAGACTCGCCATTATTTCCTCACCTGGCCATAGGCCTGTTTGCCATAGATTTGTGCAGTGCCAACCACTCCCTCTCCCCTGCCACCCCCACCCCCCACAATCAAGGGACTCCTTTCTGTTGTAAATGCAGTAAAGGTAAAGATGTCCCTTGCTCAAAAGCCAGTCATATCTGACTCTAGGGTTCAGTGCTCTTCTCTGTTTCAATGCCGAAGAGCCAGGGCTGTCTGCTTCTGCAGTCGTTTCCGTGGTCATGTGGCAGGCATGACTAGACACGGAACCATACCTGTCAAGTATCCTGTTTTGGCCAGGATTTCCTGTTTTTCTGCGCTCGTTCCTCCCCTTTCCTGCCGCCATCCTGTATTTGAACGTTGGGGAAAGGGCTTACTGTGCATGCACAGACATGGTGCGCATGCGCAAATGGGTTACTGTGCATGCACGGCCATGGTGCGCATGTGCAAGCAGGTTACTGAGCGTGAGCATCCCAGGGCGGGGGTGATGGCAAGAGAGAACCATGAACCAAAGATGCTCTCTCAATGTACAGTTTTAGCACGGAGGCAAAGATGGCAGCTCATGCTGGTAAGAGTGCCTTCTTTGCATTGCTGAAAATTGCACAAACATGTTAAAAGAGAAAATGCTTGCCTTTGAATGTGCCAACACTTTCCCACATGGCCAGAGAGTCAACTTGCACACTGGGTGTCCAAGGTAGGAAGGCAGGGAACAGGACTCTAATTTGAAAGTGGAAGGAAGGAAGGAAGGAAGGAAGGAAGGAAGGAAGGAAGGAAGGGAGGGGGAGACTGGAGGGCGGCTGGTTGAGCTGCAAGGACTCAGGGAGTTCCCTGAGCAAAGGCAAGTTTCCACCGGCTGCCTTTGAAGGATGTAGAATTCAATGGCATCTGTTGAAACTCTGTCCAGACATGAAAGGTGGCCCAATTCCACTGGCTTGAGATGGGTGCCGTTTAGTCTGCTCCGCCATGGCCTCTGGGCCTTCCTCTGAGCATAAAACGAGCATGGAAGAGACCTGGCTCCTCCGGAAAGGACTGGCAGTGCTGTGGTCTCCCTGGAGGGATGCAAGCCCAGGGGGTGTGGAGGGAGGGAAACGTGCTGACCTGGCATGTTGCTGTGTTACCTTGGAGATGTGCTTAATGCAGCATTAAGAATACAGAATCTTCTCCTCTGCATGATTCTTCCCTTCAAGCATGAAATGAGATTAGTCAGGAGAAGAAAGGAGCAACCTGGGGGGAGGGGGGGGCTGAGTGTGGGGTGCATTTTACACTCCGTGTAATGAGAACGCTCCATCATTCTTCCACACACAAACACACACACGCATGCCTTGTCACATCCTTCTTGTGGAGGAAGGCAGCTAATTGCAGCCAAATGCACCTGTGTTTGCACCTCAAAAGCATCCTCCTAGCCTCTAGCAAGGGTCCAAATGCCCTTTGCCTCCCATTGAAAGCAATGGGTCCCGCGAGCGTGCACACACACACATTCTCTCTCCCCAAGTGCAGAAGGAGAGACAGGTCCACGGGAACCCTGAGGCCACCTCCGTGGGAGTGGGGCAGCCACTCTGGGTCCAAGGTCTTTCTCCTCCCACCAGGCAACACTCCTCCTCCTCTACTCTTTCCTCTTGGGAAGTCCAGGACACATGGCAGGGATGTGGTGGTGGGGGGAGATGATCCAAGATTCTGAGGCTCAGCATTTTCAGAAATATCAGAAAACAAAAACAGAAAATAAAATAAAACCTTCTTGATTACTCTTTACCTCGTAACCTCTTTACCTCGTACCGCTACGTCTTTAGCTTTGTATCTGGTGTATATAAACCAATCCTGTAAAATTTCACTCCTGTATCTGAAGAAGTAGACTTGATCCATGAAAGCTCACAGTAAGAATATAGCAGTTAGTCTTTAAAGTGCTGCAGTGTTTTTATTTTCTTTTTTTGTTTCTGTTTTGTTTCTGTTTTTTTCTTCTGATATGCCTGAACCACAGACTAACATGGCTACTAGTAAAAAAAAAAAAATCAACATTTTCAGAAAGTGTTTGTGTAATTACACGAGGGATCCTCCGAGGGTTAATAAAGAATTCTGTCATTTTTTGGGGGTGGCCCCGTCTCTCTCTCTCTCTCTCTCTCTCTCAGCCCATAAAAAGCACA